>CAKKXW010000001.1:113210310-113234159 GCA_920937365.1 Sphaerophoria rueppellii | reverse complement strand
TGTATTTTGTATTTTTTATAATTTATTTAAATACTTTAAGTTTTAAATCGTAACAACCGTCATTATAAGGACCTTTTGATTGCAGCTCACACCTTTTGGAACAATAAACCTATTAAAACAGTAAAAAGAAAAGCAACTTCCACTCTAAAACAAAAAATTCACTTAAAGGAGTGTTTTTTTTTTGTTTTTTTTATTTTTAATGATCTCAACACCTGTGCTGAGTTTTTATTTTGAAATATTTAACAGTAAAATGTAAAGGTTAAGTAAGACTCTGTAAGCTGTTGACATAATCCAATCAATCATAAATAATGCCTTTAACTTAGTTGTGTATGATTAAATTATTTAAAAAAATATATTTTAAAAACAAAATCTCACCTTCAACGAAAAGAAAAATGACAAAATTATCCAAATAACAAGGTTTTCCACACTCGACGTTAGTTTTCCAGGAATATTACTGCCAACAATGCTAAATTTTGAATTTCATAAATTTATTTAATATTTTTTATGTTTTATGTAATTTTTCAATTTAAATTCACTGTCGTGGAAAGGAAAAAAAATAATCTACACTTTAACACAATCACTTTTAATGCAAAATCGAAATATTTTAAAATGCAGATATGGGGGCAAAGATGGTTGTTGTGTACATTTTTTTTTTCAAAACAATATGACGAGGATGATAAAAAGCCAGATTATGATGATAAAGAGGAAAATCGCAAAAGAAAAGCAGGAAAAAGAAAAGACAGCAACAACAAAAAAAAAAAAGTGTACAACAAACAAAATGGCAAAATGGAAAATTCAGTTTGAAATGAAAAACTCCACTCAACTATGAACAATTAAAACGAGAAGAAAATGAAAAATAACTATCGCGAGGAAAAAGTGGTTTATTTTTTTTTTGTGTTTACTCGTTTTGTCAGATTTTCGCGAAGCAATTTTCACCAACGATTAATAAAAGAAAATCCAAGGTTAAACTTTTGTTTGATTTAAATTAAGAATGTTAACCGTGAAATTATCGTTTTAAATTATTTCCAAAATTTCCGACGATTTTTCTTTTATGAAATGAAAAGGAAAATCAAATTTACCAATGGAAAAAGAAAGAGAAAGAAAAAAGTATTTATCAAATCCGATCGATTTACCAAAGAAGTGCTTAAATTTGAGCCAAACGCCGATCACTTTGCTGCCTATTTGCAGACTGAAGTTGAGCTGCAGACTTATGGGCAGTGGGAGATATAAAAAGTCAGGTAACTGCTGCTGTTGCCGTTGTTCGTTGTCTTGGATAAAAGATATACACTTTTTTCTTTTTCTTCTTCTTCTTCTGCTTAGGCTTGTCTGGCCGGGTTGTTTGAGTTGTGTGTGTTTGGGTTTTGTCTTCGGTGTGAGTGTATTGCAAATTCAAGTAGAAAAAAAGCTTCATCGAACAGGGGTGGGTGGTGGTTGTGGTGCGGCATTGGCGCTTTACTGTTAAAATGCTCAGCATAAGTCTCAGCCTCGGAGTATTGTGGAAATGGCATATGACCGATGTTTGTTGTTGTTGTAGTTAAAACCAACTCGAATCTCGACAAAATGTGATCATGATCTGAATGCATGTAGAGTTTTAAGCTAGAGAAGTAATATACCATCGCATACAATTCCCTGCTCTGACTCTGTGTGATGTTGGTGATAAATGGTAGTTGCTAGACGCACGTAAACCACACTCGCTGTCGCATGTGGTGCAAGATATTTTTTGCTTGTCTCTGATAAAGTTTGAAAACTGGTTACAACAATGATAATGTGGTTGAGACTTATTTCTGCTTTTTCTATTGTTTGTTATTGCCGAAAAAAAGCTAATTTGTGCTTGAACAAAACTCATACAGTCGCTAACCTACATTTAATGCAGGACTTAAAGTGAGTGATTGGTTGTTATGAAATCGTGAATTGCTTTCTTTAAGTTCCGACAGAAAAATCTAATCGTTCATTCATCAATTTAAGTTGTTTTTGACAGTAAAGAAAAAAGAGTTCGCAGATCAGCTCTTTTGTTTTGAAAAAAGGGATTTCCTTTTCTAATATAAATGGAGTAAAAGTAGAATTGTCTTGAATCATTTAATTGATTAATACGAGAAATTGTTGAAGTTATATATATATTCTCATTTTGAACAGGGTGGGTAATCAAAGAAGACCCCGAAAAGAAAGTTTCTGACGCCTAGAAAATATGCATGCTTTCGTAGGCGTGATAATTATTTTTTACGTTTGGTTTCTGTTATTTTTTGAAAAGACATTTTTAATAGAGTTTTGGTTTATATTTTTGAA
The DNA here is from genome assembly GCA_920937365.1 of Sphaerophoria rueppellii. Classification (NCBI taxonomy): domain Eukaryota; kingdom Metazoa; phylum Arthropoda; class Insecta; order Diptera; family Syrphidae; genus Sphaerophoria; species Sphaerophoria rueppellii. The sequence goes on along the minus strand of CAKKXW010000001.1, from coordinate 113,231,876 downwards.
GTAAAAACCACACAAAAGAAATCTTACACTCTAGGCACTATCCATTGACATATTCCATTTTGAGTGGTAACAATTTCCGATACAAACTGCCTCGGCATCTTATTACTCGCTATATGATCTATAAACCTGTATTTAAAAATAAATTTCCATTAACTGGCCACGCGATAAATCCATATACAGTCATACATTCAAAACCTTACAGAAAATTATCATACATTCCGCTGGTAACTCTTATACCTTGAGTTACATTGTTAACTTTGTTGAATTGTTTCACATATTTCTTATAATTAGAAAAAAATTTAAAAAAAAGCAAGAAAAATCTATTTCCATATTTGACGGACTTGCAAAGCCCAACAAAACTTGATGAGTGGGTCAGACAACAACATGCTGTATTGTCTTACTTCGTCTTCTTCAGCATCTCGTCAAAGCCAAATTCAAATCCATCAAACGTGGCTTTTGAGACCTCTCTGTTCAAATTTAGTTTCTTGCGGGCTACTGGATCAGATCGCCGAACTAGAAATAATAACAAAATTGCAATGGTCGTACTTGGCATAGCCATGTGTTCGCCAATACTGCTTATCCTAACTGATTTTACTGTGTAGATAAAAACGAATAATAACGATGTGCGGCGGCGGCGGCGCGTCGCAAGCATTGCCATTCATTAGTTAGACTTAGATCTCAGTATGCTCTGAATTCATATGATTTTTCAGAGTTACAACTTCAAAGATACAACAAAAAAATCAACTTTCACATTAGTGTGACGCAATAAGTGGTTTTCTTATATTTTATTTATTTATAACTCGTACTCCATATTTATTTGATTCTGAATTTTGTTTTTATGTTTCTGTTATACATTGCATTTCAGCGGTTTACTGATGCACTTCAACAATAGTCCAATCATTACAGTCGCTTTTTTCAACTGGTGGTCGCGCAAAAGTGTTAAAAGATCGTCATAACATCTTGTACTACGATCGTCATCATTCCGTAGGTATGCCTTGGTGAAGAAGAAAATGAAAATAAAACCGAAAAACGTGTATCTCCAGTAAGAAAATGTATTATCATCTCTATACAATTGTTTTCTTAAAATTAATCTCTAAAATGGAGGCCACTGTGGTCACGTTGACAAGTTGGCAGGACAGGTATCAGCTTCAGCATTGTCGCCTCCGTCCATGTCATCTAGTGAACTCAGATCACCATAATATACGGTGTACCATAAAGCACAGGCATAGATGAGGATCGCTAGAATGGCAAACTTTATGTAAATCGTCGCTATATCACAGAGTGGTGACAGAATGTAGTAATTGAGCTTGGACGATGAATTCTCACTAGCTGGTTTGGCTATTAATGGTACATATGGCTGCTCTGGGTAGAAGTAACCCGGTCCCGCAGAAGAGTCGTTTCTATAACGTTCGCTTTCAATATAATCATGGTCGTCGTCTTCATCGAAATCGGAGTCGGAGTCATCGTCATCGATATCATCGTAGTCTTCTTCAGAATAAGCCTCAAACTCACTGTCGTCTTCTTCGCTGTAGAGATCTTCTTCGTAAGACCATTCCAGTTCTTCGTTTTTCACCTCTTCCGCGATTTGTTTATAATCTCGAAAGGAATACGTTGACGATGACTGTGGTGGCAGCCTTGCGAATCGATTTCTTGCAGATTTATGACCAGGAGTTGACATCACGAGGTTGACTAGGAGGTTTTGCTTTTGTTAACCTGATTGACTTTGTACACAATCGAGTTTGTGCAGCGAAATGTTTTTGAAGGTTTTTTTTTTATTGTTTTTTGTATGAAGATGATTATGCGGTGATTGCAATTCGTAACAGAGTTGATTGATATTAATTGACTATTATTTGTTTATTTATGGATGGTTTCAATTTTATTTTATTTCATCTGTTTGAGGAACTTTAGGGCAAATGTTATGTTATGTAATGCTTGAGAAAATGAACACCAACAGCTTTAGTTTTTCATTGTGACCTGGAAAGAAAGAGTAGATAACAATTTTGAATGTTTTTGTTTTTTGTTTCTCTCCTCAAAGTCTTAATAAATAAAAGTTCTTAAAAAAATTCAGAGGACTTACGACTATCAGCGTTTGAAGTGGCTTTTTTCATAAACTTATGAAAAGCCATAAAAAACCACCTGTTCTTTGAAACGAGTAAGGTGCTAAAATATTCTGTGTCCAGTAAAACATTTTTACCTCCCTACGTGATACCGCTTATCGCGCTTCTTTAAAATATTAAAACACTCTTTCGAGACTCTAAGTGTTAGGACGCATACTATTGTCATAAAGACGTGCTTCGGCGGCAGCTTTAAGCTAATAATGTAATCAAACGTATTCGGTAATTATTATTTCCAAATATTTAACGACAAAAAAAAGACACAAGACTTAATACAAACGAATCCCACCTTTTGTTTGCTATTAAATACGGAAGTCAAACCCTGGGCTCGTCTCTCTGATTAAAACTTAAAAATTTACAATTTTCTCAATTACCGATTTCAAACTCAAACTTTTGCACAATTTCAATTAAAAAACGTTAGCGGCAGATACAATAAAACGCCACCACTGTTACTGTATTAGTATGAGTCGTCATTTTCCGTTGAAAATATTAATTTGCCTCCCTAAGCAACGAAATGTTTCTTTCAGCAAAAGTTCCTACATACCTCATAGGTCTTATGTAATTCTGCCAATAAATTCGAATTCATTGCACATTGCACGCATTAAATAAGAGTGAGAAACAACAGCAAAAACAAAAAGTAAATTGGGAACTCACAACCGTTCGACGTAATTACCATATAAATTGGGTTGTTTATTTTGGGTTTTTTGTTTTTCTCAACTTACAGTTATTTCCAGTGCAAGTTGAAAGTCTACATAATAATTTGACATTTATTTTTGACAGAACTCACAATAAACATGAACATTTATCAAATTGGGTTTGGTTGGGGAATTTATGTACGTTCGCCAACAAAATTCTGTTAAATGTCAAAGAACCTGGAACACAAGGTAATCTCCATCATGTGTCACTATATTGTGCGTGGGTGGTGTCACCAACAGCACTTCTGTCAAGTTGATACACAATCAAAACCTGTTCCTCATATAATTTTTTTTTTTATCGCAAGTTGAATGACAAGTGATCAGTGTCTAGATCTCGTTATTTGCAAGAAATTATTCACCCACCCCCAAAACAACCCCAACTACCTTTTTTCATATGCGCTTTGCGTTCCTTTGAGTACATTCAATCTGAGACAACAAAACGAAATTCCAAGCTGCAGTTTGTTTTGTTACTTCTTTCACTTTGCTTAAGTCAAAGAGTCGAACCAAGCAAAATAACTGAGTTTATGGCTGCCATCAAATTTATTTTCAGCCGGAAGATTTAGAAGAGCACCAAAGACGTCACAAAACGGAGGTAACCTGCAAAACAGTTTGATATGACATTAAGAGAAATGTCAGATAAGAATCTAAATACATCTTTTAGTCAAGTTTGAGTCTTAAATTTGAGAAGGATAAGGGTGCTGTGCATAGAAAATCTAGACAAATCATTTTGAAACCAAGGTTTTAGCATGAATGCAAATCTCCGTTGAGTTGGCAACCATGATAATAGCAACTGTCATACAGTGGTTAATTGTGAAGTTGCAAAGCATATCACCAGCAGAATCAACAGCCAGCGTGTGCCAATATTGAAGGTAATCGACTCAAGACAGTGCGACAAGTCTTGTTTGTTTGTGTTTTTTTTTTTGACATTCTTTTTTACTTCATATTTTTTGTTGTTGTTATTTTGCAGATAAATGTACCCACAATTCAATTTCGTGAATGTGTGTTAAGAAACAGGGCTGCTGGCTTACTTTTGTTTTACGCTAAAAACTCGAACAGGAAGAATGACTGGTTTGTGCACCTTTATATATGTATGCTATTGGTGAATGATCGCCAGGGGGTGCGGGTGGTTGTTTGACATCGATAAGTTGTCAGTAAATTTTTAAGTCCAAGTGGGGGTAGCAAAAATGTAGTCTGTATTTGGTTCAGTTTAGAATCAGACTTAAACTTTTGATTTTTGACTTTTTTCTTTTGTTTGATAAATCTACCTGACTCATTGAACCGTATCTTATCTGCAGGTAAGTAATGCCCAAATGCATGGATGCACACAAGCGTTTGATGATGAACCGAAAAACAGTGAAAGTGGATGGAAACTAGTCTAAATAGAAAAGACTTAGATTAGAGGAAAATTCGTCTAGAAAGTTATTGCTGTATTGCACATCTGTCAGTTGCATTTATTTAATTATTGTACAAGAAGTCTCAAAAACAAAAGTTTTCGTAAAAAGTAGAGAGAGTGTTTTAATACGCAATAAATGCCTTCCATATCAGTCAGGAAAAGTTTTGTAATAAGAATAAACTCCGTGTCAGTGATATTGTGTAATAGTTCGCCCGATCTTAGCTCATGATATTAAAATTTATTAAAGTCAATAAAATAAAACTGAACTAAATAAATAAAGTGTGAATTTTAATTGACCTGAAATATCACAGAGTCAAAAATTGGAATAGAGGTAACCATCTAATCTAGGAATCGAATATAGAACAAAATAATTCAAAGTTATTTAAGCTGATGGAAATCGAAATCGACTTAAAATCTTGTCTTTAAGAGGGAAAGATAAATCGAGGCAACTGGCAAGTTTCTGCTGACAGTTTTCATACCTGTAAGTTCCTGTTTTCATGATGATCCGCTATATTTCCGTCGATAATTGTCTTCAGTTTTGTCAAATATGCTCTCAAAGGGGTTGCGAATGTCTAAGGTTCGTTAGTACAAAAACGCACCATCAAGTATCCCCAATGAAGGGCACTGGGGCAGTGAAACTGGACAATCCTGCCAAATCTATGAAACGAAAGACAGCTTTCTTCGCAATATCCACTGCACTGTACACGGTTTATTGCTTGTCTGTTTTCATATTGCACCTGTCTTGTCCAAAAACAAATGTCAAATTAAACTGACGTATGACACTTTAAGCAAGTGTTATAAACTCTTATTAGAGTTATTAATTATGTGCCACCCTGTACAACGAAGCAACAAGTTTATGATAACATTGATTCCTTCGGTTCTTAATGAACGTGATTGATTTCATTGGCTAAGGAGTTTTTTGACCGATGATATCAATATAAGTACAGAAATGAAGACATCTTTATCATGAATTGGTTTTTACGCTGAACCATGGTTCAGAGTTGAGCCTCGACTGTAAACTTGGCCCTTATATGCAAATGTAAGTTGTTTAGCTATTAATATTAAATTAAAATTTGATTCAAACGTACATATTTATTGTTTACAATTGCAATATCCAGGGGAATTAGTGAGCATGTTGTTAACAATGATTATTGTTGTTATATTCTTTGAACTTCAAAACAATCAGAATTCTTTTGCAACAACCTTGCCTGCTAACAGACTACTATTTTATCTCCCCAAAACTCTGTACAAATAAAATGTAAAATAAGAACCCCATTGTGCTAGCGATGATTCATTTTTCAATAAATATATAATATTAAACACAATCCTCGAGTGGATATAAACTTTTGAACCACACTGTTCACTTCGTAAACTACCACTACCAACCAACCAAGGTGTCATGCGAGCTTCAAGGCTTAATCATACCTTCAATTCAGTTTGAACTTTATTAATTTATTAAAAATTCCACACCAAAAACTCAGAAAAACATTATTTACCTACTTTAAAATATTAAAAAAGTGGTTACAAAGAAATTAGAAGAGAAAGCAATTAAATCAACTGGAAAGAGCGCACTTACCAAAATGTGAATGTAAACAATATGACAACAGTGAAGCAACTGACTGACTTTGTATTTTTTTCTACAAAACAAAATAAAAAAAAAAAAAACATTGCAAGCTTTTCAACACTAGTTCAAAGATTGATCGTTTGAAGGCCCAACAAATGTTTTATCTCAGACTCGAACCAACCAACACAAAATTTAAATGCATAACGTTAGGCGAAAAAATCTTGAATTTTTCAAATTTCATTTATTATCAAAAACTGTCTCTACAAAGAAAAATATTGTCTAGTTTGTCTATTTAAAAATTTACTACGTTAGGTAACAAAAAACTAAAAAATAAAAACTTAACAATTTACACTAAGCCTATCTCTTTTCTTTCATACACAAAAGTAACACCCTTCTCACTTCATCTTCTCTGGTAACTTTTCTTTCTTATTCAATGGCCTCGATTATCTCATATTCATCCTCAAGCGATCGATCGTAATCGATGTTGTAACGGTTCTTGATTTTGCTTTTGTAATCCTTGAGTTTCTCAGCTTCAAGGTGTTTAGGATTTTTTGGTTGTTTACCGTTAATGTCGTTGTTGCTTAAACTATTTTGTTGTGGTTGCTGCCTATTGTTATTGTTGTTATTGTTGTGCATTGAGTATTTAACAGAACCTCTAAAATTCTTATTACTATTTTTGGTTGTTGTGCGGGTTGTAGTTGTAGTTGTAGTTGGTGTGGTAGTAGTTTTTAATAATTTGGAATGCGATTGACTAATTTGATTGAGTCGGTTGCGTTGAGTTGTGACGAATTGTTGACTTCTGGAGCCAGAACGAGAATTTTTGGTAGTTGGTGTTGTTGTTGTTGTTGTTGTTGTCAATTTGGCAGAATTTCTTGTGGATGAATTTCGATAATCGCTGGCCCTATATCAAGTCGATGTGGTTGTTGTTTCGGTAAGGTACAATTCTTCATTGTTGCGATAGAGTTGTTCAGCTGATTCACAGTTGACATTTGTCCACCAGTCGCACACGCGAACGGCTTGATTGAAGACGGTGCCATTTGGACAGAGGAAGGAGTATTGATGGCCTGAATGGAGACACCAGTGCCAGACCTTTTAATTTAAACAAAATAAATCAATTTTTTAATTGAATTGCGAACTCGAAAATAGTTATACCTGACAACGAGTCTCTGCATCAGCGTAGTAGCCCGGTAGTCTTCCTTGACAGTTAAACGAGAGTCCTTTAGGCACTGCCTCGTATGCTGGATAGTCTTCTCCCGCTGTGTAGCCATCAATTTGCTGAAAATAGGCATTTTGTAAACTTGTATTAGGAAACATATTCGATAGTGGAGATCTCTGTCCCTGAGGGCACCCTTTCGCTTTTCGTTTAGAAACATTTTGTCAATACAACATTTCAAATGGTGAGACTTGCAATAACTTTATGAACACTTTTTCGAATCTTTCGCACGCCAAGCTTAATGTTCGCCCTGTTCTCCGACAGGCCTAAGCCTCATCCATTGTTTTAATTATGATTACAGCAGCTTGATGGAATATGTGTCAGCATCAAACCCTACTCTTCCTTAATCATCTTGCATTAGCCTTGCAATATGCCACCACAACAAAACACGCTACATTTCTTATGCGCAACATTTGTCAGACCTATAAGCCTCGATGATGACTGGGGCGGGCGCAAGCGTCAGTAAGGAGGTTCAGAAAAAAATAATTCCCAAAAGTGTTCCGCAATATTGCAAACGCCATGCCAACTGCCACTCATAAAAATGAATCAACTAGGTACAACATGAGAAGATAAAAACCCACAATTCTTAGCCAAGATAATTTCTCATCTCTGGCATCTCTCGAGCCTCGTGTAAGACAAGTGCCACCATCCAGCACCAACAACAACAGCAGCAGCAGCAACATCAAAAAAACGTCGAAGAGACCGGGGAAGCCCTTGCATATTTGATCAGTTTTGCAAAAGAGTTTTTTTAATTACTCTCAAAAATGTTTGTTTTCTTATAGTCAGTTATGTACAATATGCATGCTTAATATGCAAAGTTTCATGACATGATGGATCGCGCAATATCACAGCACTCTGCCATCAGTGTACAGGTATATCGCGAATCTTCGAATCGAGGTTTTGAATAAAGCAGAATCTGGTTAGTAGGGCATCTCTGATTCTGTTTGGTATGCATTTGGCTGTAGGGTCTTAGAAAGAAATGATTGCAAAAGATGTATTTTTGAACGCATGAGAGAATATAATTTATTCTAAGACTTAAGTCGAGTTGAACCAACCGTCAAATGATTGACATGACAGATGTGTGTGTTTTTGTGTTGGTGGCTTATTTGCTGTTTCGTGCTATTGACCATTTATGTTGGATCTATTTGGATTCAAAGTTATGTGCTAATTTAAGCTGGAAGTGATTTAATGGGTGCTTAATTCAGTTAGACAAGAGTAATTTAGCTCGACCTTGCCGCAACGAAAAGGAAGCAGCGGATTAAGCTTGTAGCGTATGGACATGAGTTTTGAATATATTTGAGTATGAGCTCAGCAGAGGATTGAAATATATAAGTTTAGTGCAGTAGGGTTTTTATCGTAATCCTGCCCATCTCTAGAAATACTCCAAGAAGTTCTAGAGAACATAGAATTGGGCTCAAAATCTCTGGAGAAGGTCTTCTACCGTTTGTCGTCATTTTTCAGTTCAACATCCAAATGGAATTCGAATTGAAAGCGCTAAAGGTGCCTTTTACAAGACGGAGATTTTATAATGATTTTGGAAGATTTGTAGGGGCATGTATCGGCGATCATGAATTCGTTGATGGACTAATTGATTTTTCCAACGCGAAGGGAATTGATATTGATGATGCAATATGGTAAACTAGTTTTCGACGTCGACGGACATTCGTCTTACAATCAAATTGATCACTAACAGCCATATTAACAAAAGCACCTATTCCACGGGTTAACTTACCCAAAGAATAAGAGTTAACCATTTGTTCCCGGAATAGGGAGTTTTTTGTTGAAGATACCCTTTTGATACGCTTTTGCTGCCAATCGATTGTGGGGCCATCTAATGAGCTGACAGAGTAGTAGTACTTCTTACATTTTTTTAGAATAAGTAAGTAAACGTCAGTAAAGATAAATTTTATTTTATAAACAGCGTTTTCCACTAAGTCCACAGAATAAGAGTTTATCCTTCGTAAGTTTATTAATTTGGCTGTGTTGTGGTGGTTAGGTTACCTTTTAGAATAACGAACACGATAGAAGAAGCTTAGGCAAGGGGTTTTCCCATAACTTTAACTATCACATAATTATTAAGTTATGTACAGCGATTGTTCGCTTATATCAAATGGAAACACTCGAGTACCCAGCTTAGCGTCGATAGACTTGAGGATCTCACACTACGCAAACAATTCCTGGAATATCTATCTCACGAAATGGCAGCAGTCAGCCAGACCTGTTGTTGCTAAAATTTAAGCAGACATTTTTAAGATGACAAAGAACACCGAGACGCCATATTTACTGTTTAACTTTGAACAAGCAAGTTTCTGCTCTGGATCATGAAGTTCTCATCACATTTTAAGCCTTTCTGATCATAACAGAGCAATGTGGTGAATTTGGGTCACCTCACCTAGGAGTGCTCCCCAGGGAGTGCCGACAGAGAGAGACTTATTGAATCGAAATAAAAATTTTAAGTGACGATGGAATCAAATTTAGCTTCGGAGGGTGAAAGGAGACGAGCACGTCAACCTAGGAGCAAATGGCACAGGAATCAAGAAATGAAAAGCAAACGTTAAGAGGAGTTGAAGAAGGTACATATCTTATGCAACTTCAAACGGATCGATTGGTTACGAACTGCAACAACACTTTTAGGATTCTTAATAAATCGTTGGTTTAGCAAAAAATTTATAAACGTAGGCACAAAAATTTTAACGATTTAGTAAAACGTTAAAGCCATCACAAAATAGCTGCTTTAAATTTTAGTAACTTGCTAATTTCATTTGAAATCTGTCTGAAATTTCATTTCAATTTTATTTGAAAGAGTTAAGTTGCGTTTCTTTTGTGATTCCTTAGCAAGTTATTTTTCATTAAATGAATTAAATGATTTCGGAAGACGAAGATTTCGATTTGTTTGAAGACTCAGCTTTGTGTAGAAAAGTGCGATGTTTTAAAACCCGAGCAAATCCTTTCCTTTCTCTATTTGATAAGCCTACAGTTCAGTTTTTGGTTGAAGGCCTAAATTTCCAAGACCGGATTGCAGACCGTAGAATTCCAATTTCACCAGAATCTGCACTTCCATTGTCCAAAACCACTGACGAGTTTTTTTCAAGTCCTACTGTCACCTAATCAGCCAGTGCAATGGATCGAATTTGTACGACTCACTAAAATGTTCACTATTCAAATTTGCATCTGGATATTTTCGACTTTGTAATTTTTCGAAATTTTCACAACAAATTAGTGTCGTTTTCCATTGGTCTTTTTTTGACGTTTCTTCTTCTACCTCCAATAGAACGGGTTTTAATGTACATATACGTCATTCTTCGGACGATTCTGTTTTCAAAACAGAAGAGTTCTGCTCTTCTCAGAAGCATTCCGCCTGTCAAAGTCAGTCCAATGGAATGGTTTCAGAGGACTTCTAGACTCTTCTGAATGCTTCTGGATGGGCAATGGAAAACAACATAATTAATTTTATGTAAATTGTAGATTGTCAGTTGTCACTTTGTCTTGATTTCAAATGAAAAGGTTTATTTGCTTTGTTTTTCACGAACTGTCAATTCTTGGACGTATTCGGGCTCACCATTAAAAAGGATTAACGTTCTCGATCAGCTAGTAAGCTACTAAATATTAAGCAAATTCTTAACTAGTAATTTGTAAAGCTCTTAACAAGAGGCTGTTTAAAATTTTGTGCCATACTCTTTAACGAATGTAAAGTAAAAAGCTCCCTGAGTCCTGGATCCTTGTCTGTAAACTATGACTTTTTTGTCCAGGTTTATAGATTTCTTTACCTCTTTTTGAATCTTTTTTTTTGTCACTTAAGAATGTGAACATTTTCAAAGTTTATAAGTAAGTTTGTTTCTTTTTAAAGACCTAGCTAGTAGACTGTTTTGGTGGGCATCTAAATGAAACAAATGTCCTCTTACGAAACCAATTTCAATTCCTGAAATCCCATTTCCTATTTACATTTTTGCCAGTTCACATGGATACCTAAACTTTCTCAAAAAAAATATCCTTCATTAATCTTCCAACAACACCGTCAAACTGCATCCCATTCTAAAATCAAACATTGTGTAACAAAATTCACAAACTCCAAAGAAAAAAAAAGATGCCCAGTTCACATTGTGCTTCACATGCCAAAACATTAACAAAACAACAACTTGAACAATCTCTGAAAAAGCCAAGCAACAATACTTACTCCACTGACACACATGTTCATGGCAACAAGTAATCCAATTGCCAGCGCCAAACAAGAAGCCATCTTCCTTTCCAGCGAAGATCCAACATTGAATCTCATCATGATGACGTTGTTGATGATGATGACGATGTCGAAGTGACTTCTATGATTTTTTTTTAGAAAGGAATCACGTTAACTTCACACAGTAATTCACCCAAGCCAATTTCGAGACTCAAAACAATAATCCAAAATATAGACCCGAAGACGATTCAACCGACAAAAATCTAAACAAGACAACCGCGATCTGCTGTTACGAGGAGTTCCCAGGGATGAGAAGTCTCACGAAATTTATTACACTTTAGTTACAAATCACGATTGTAATTTATTAAATACAAAAAAACTAAAGAAGAAGATCCTCGTTCTTTGGATAATCGTTCTTCAACACGTCAAACGAAAAGAACAACAAGCTCTGCAATGCAATTCTTTCTTATTTCGCGAGGAGGACGTTCAGATGCGAAGGTGAATGCACGTGCGAATCGTTGGCAAGTTCGGATACAAAAGTCTAACAAATCTACCAACATTTTTATTTATACCAATTCGAGTTAAAGCGGCGGCGGCGATGGTGGTGGCTTACAAGAGAATCTCCCCCAACTTGGGATACTCTGAGTGTCTAGCAGAAGCTATAGATGCGAATGTGTATATCTCATGGATTACCTTCATCTTCTCGCGTTGTGTGTGAGAAATACCCTGTGGTGGTCTTGTAAAGACAAGAAGTTAGGTCTCAAACTTGGAGCCATTCATAGAGTTGGCATGAGTGAGTTCGCATTTACCAATAATGCGATCATTCAGACGAAATCGTGTGAGGGACCTCGCTCTTACTTTGGCTTGTAAGGAACGGATCTGGCCATCAAGAAATCATTTTGCCAATGTTTTTTAACAACATTTTATCACCCGCGCACCACCGTTCGTTGATGTCTGTATAATTTCGGTGACCCTAAAAATAAGCCATCTATCTTCTCAATTTATTGAATATCGTTTTCAAACGATATTGATCATCTTGGCTCGTGTGTAAGAGTTCTTTTTGGTTTTTAAAAATTTTGTTGGTCAACAATTTTGGGGTTCTTTTGTGATCACTCGTAACAATTTATTGTTGGTGGAGGAGGTACCAACACTTTGGCATTGTTAAATTGAATTATTTTGTGATGTAACTTGATGGTTAAGTTTAAAAATCATGCAACCAACTTATTGAATGGAAATTAATTTGCGTTAAAGAGTCTTGAATGGTCATGTCAATGAGGTTCGATTTTTTGAGGGTTTCGTTTTTTTTTCGAGCATGCAAATTTCAATTGTTTTTAAGAAGAATTGCATAAGTTAGAGTTGATGGATGGTTTCGATGGAAGATGCAAGTAAGTGTCGAAATTTGAAAATTGATGAATTGTGAATTGATTAAGTCAGTTTACAATTGCTTGTATTTTCTTAAACGGTTGTTATATTTTTTAAGCCTTGTTTGATTTCTATGGATGAATGTGGAATTAATTACGGCTTGTACTGCATCATCTATGTATATAATTCATCTCGTTAACTTTTTCGTCCTCTAAACTTAAACTATCAAAATGGAAGCGTGTTTCTCTTTGCAATCATAAACAACCGAAAAAATATTTGATTCAAATCGGACTAGTCGTTCTCCACTGATGAATTACTATAGATACACTATATAGCAAAAATTAACTCTTAATCTGTGGATTAAGTGGAAAATGCTGACGTTTGCTAACTTATTCCACTGTCGTTTAACGAAGAGATTTAAAAAAAATGTAAGAAAATGTTTCTTTGTCAGATTCTCTACAATCGATTTCCATAAATATAGCAAAGGCAACAACAAATCACTAGCAAAAAAAAAAAAAACAAACGGAATTATTAGTAAACGTCACTTTAATTTTCCTGGAACAAATTATTTTTATCATACCCAGCCGATGGCCTCAGTCGCCAGTGCTGCTATGTATCTGTTCTTTGTTACATTTATGTGCGAAGTACTGTGAAATGTCAATGTCAATATTTTTAGTATAAGAAATGTTAACCCATAGATTAACTCTTATTCTATTGCATAGTTAGCCTGTGGAATAAAACACATAAAACACATAAAAGAAAAAAAGAGCCAAGTTCTACCGTACAAAAATTCTGCCTAAAAAATCAGCCACGAAAAGTTATGAGATCTAAAAGAACGCCACGTTCTAAGATTCAGCAAATACTCGTGGGTGCATTGCAAATGTTTTAAGTGGACTTACATCGATTTAACTATTAGTTTTGAAAGAAACTTGTAAACTAATGTAAATTAGTTAATTTTTTTACTTGGCTGGTTTTCTCTTAGTAACTTCCTATTAAAAAGTAGGCGGCTACTACGCCCCCTGACTAAAAAATTTCGAATTTTCGATTTTTTCGTTTGTATGTATCCCATGACCTATCACTGTGCCAAATTTCAAGTTCTAGGTCAACGTGAAGTGCTTCATAATTTTGATGAGTTGTCAGTGAGTGAGTGAATCAGTCAGTCAGTCAGTTACGGTTTTCGTGATTTTTGGAACATATTATCTTAGAAGCTATTCATGCTAAATATCTGAAATTTATTGAGGTGCTTCTTCTTGACTAGCTCAACAAATAATGTGAATTTGTGTAATTTGGCTTCTTTGGTATAGAAGTTAGAGGAGTGTGGAAAATGCCCTGAGTTGTTTCCTGTAAATAAGGGTGTAGTGCAAAAGATGCTAGAGAACTTGGCTGGCTGGGCACTACCGTGCGCCTTGATATATAAACATTTTCATTTGTCGGCAACCAACCGACTCTTACACTTTTCCTTTTTATTACATAGCAAAGAAGAATTTTCGTTAATATCATGCATTTCTGACGGTAATAAAGGTTACGCGTAGCCGATAATAAGGGTCACGTCAAAGCCTCCCTTAATTCCTGAATGAGTCTCTCAACATGTTTGTAGACTAAAATTAGCTCAGTTATCAAAAAACAATAAAACTGTTCTTTTAAACAGGGCTCTTTCCCTTTTGACAGCGCATAAATTTCGACCAATCTCAACTGTCATTTGATCGGTCGTGGAGGACAAACAAAGCGCGATTTGCATACAATTTGATTTTTTTGTAATTTTTCACAATATTTCAATAATTAATGTATCTAAAAAAAGTTTTTTTATTCGGGAAATGAAGATTATATTGTACGCAAGAGATTGGATGCAAAAAGAAGGAAGTTGGACAACAAAAACCAAAAACACAGCACTAAGGAGGCATTTTCTTGTACATTTTAACACAAAAAACGAATAAAGAAGATAAAATAGTAAACTTTTAACTTTGATAAATGATAAATGTTCATTAATTATACAGGAAAAGGTATGTTTTATATTTCTTGTTCAATGAATTTCGACCTAAGTGAAGTTGTTTGCCTTCCACAACGACAAGACGTCATCTCGTTTGACGTTTCCCTCCGGTACTCTATAGCTTCAATTTACATTACAAAGTTGGTACCCCTGAGCAGAAACGTCAAATCGAAACTCTTGAAATCGGAAACTAACTTATTTTTTTTTTGCTTTTTGACTGTTTGCAAAATTTGTGTCTTCCAACCTTAATGTGTGAAAATTTGTTTTGCACGCCACCTGTGTCAAATAGCTGAATTTGTATGCTCAGTTTTGGGCTCACTGTATACACTGACTAAGGCCGTGTGCGAATTAGGTTAGAAAGTGATTAAAACTTGACGTTTGGTTAAATTTTGAACCTTCGCATTGAATAAAATGTGTTAAAAATTAGACTAGCTGCAGAGCAGGTTAATATATGACAGTAGTGGTTAAAAATTCATCCATTTTTAACCACAATCCATTCAATTCGCACACGGTCTAACTTTTACTTTTACCAATAATTCAAACAATTTCACACCTTTTTGTCAGGAAATGCAAGGTGACTGAACCTGTATCGGAAATAACAAAAACTTATTGGTTTACTATCTTGTGTCACAAAAACATGATAATGTTACAAAGCTGACAGATTCAACAAAAGCGGACATAACAGTCAACAAAAGAGCCCAGCAACATTTTCCGAAATGAGATCTTAAACAAACAATTACCAGATCCTACTTGTGTCTTCTAGCAATTCATTTAATTGTTTTTTGCTTCGTCGCACGAACCTGTTAAAATAGCAATCAATTTTTTTGTTTTGATCCGTGATTTCCCATTCATTTTCCTTAAAAATAATTTCATCAAACTTGTTACACGAACAAAATGTTGCAGTTCAGGATGTCAGTCTCTTTTTGATCAAACAGCAAACATCGTTTTTGTGTATAGCAATAAAATGCAATAAATAAAATTTAATGGGGATTGCACAACAATTACAATTATGAGTTTGAAGCTTTGCTGATTCACCAAAACACTAAGGATGAAGGATGGACTGAATCATAATTTAATTTAAATTGAATGAAATCTCCAACAGTAGCGGCCCTTAAGCATTTATTCCAAAATACATATAATCGTTAGCACTTTGCGCTTATTTGAAGCTTACCAAATCGAATCGGACCTATTAATCAAAATGTAAATAGCTCACTGTCACGCCATCTATGGCAAATCAGTTAAACAATTCCAATAATTGCTTTAATTCATTCCGCTATCATTATTATCGTACATCTAAGGGCACAATACTCTTGCAAAAGACCTGACCTCTCAAATTAAAAAAATCTTCCCAATTACAATGTCAATTTTTGTTCTCCCACCAAGGTCCGAATCGTGATCTTCAAATCAAAAAATTACAAACAAAAATAATATATCATCAATGCACCGAGTAGCCAGCCAGCAGCTGCGTCCGCCAACGCCTTTGTATCTATCTCGTCAGACACATCTTCAGGGGATAGATAAAAATTTAATGAATGAACGAAAATTATTGCGTGGGAAATTGGCTTTTGTTTAAACGCAAACAAAAATGTGTATAAATTCAAGTTAACATTTTGTTTATCCATCAGCAAATAAATAAACCCATTCTATTGTTATCACAAGACAAGCATTTGACCTTGAGTGTCATTCCGTTCGATCGACATGAAAACAAAAATCCGAAGGCAGCAAACGTTTTGTCTTTGGAATTGTTATATGGGCCGACTGTGCCCTGTTGATGGGCTCTTTTCGTCTTCATGTCGTTTTGCCTTGGCCCACATTCTTTGAGTTATCCTCCAAAAACTATAAAGCTTAAAAGTCAATTAAAACAACAACAAACGAAGAAAAAATAACAATCTTCTAGATTAATGCTGCTTTTACCGAAAATTCTCATCGTTTTGCAGATGGACAAAAGAATCGAGTTCCAGATCAGTGGTTTGATGAGCCGTCAAAAAGGTAAAACAGAAAAGAAGAAGCACAAGCCATCACGACCGACCTTAATCCATCACCAAAGAAAAGACCAAAGCTTTGTGCTGCTGGTCAATAGTGATGTCGGCTTAGTTGGTCATCGTGTCGGACAGTAAAAAAGGTCTCAAAACGTATCACCTCATTAAAGTCGTGTTAAATTTCATGATGGTTTAATGGCAGAGAGGAGAAACTATCAAAAGTCAATTAAAATATTAACTTGCGGAGTTGAGTGCGTCAGGAAGTTTTACTTACGTACGAAATAGTGCAAGTACCTATAAACATTGGGACATTTTTATTTAATTTTTCATCAAAAAAAAAAACTTTATCATAAGGAAATATTTCAAATCTTATATTCTATCATCAAGAGCCTTAACCAAAATATCATTTAAGGGCAAACAAATCAGCAAACAGAATTATTGCCACGCCCACTTTTAAATCGAATTGATTTACCAAAATGGGGTTTGATGAATGTTGCTTAAAAAATATTATTTAAGGCCTCATTGATTTGTGGATCTAAATCGTGGTCTGAAAAGTGAAGAAAATATATTTCAAGATAACATTTTCCCACCCACTAACACACCCACTTTAATTTTTCAGTGATTTGTGGATTTCGTTGTTGAGATCTTCTTTTAGTCTTTTTCATAACTATTCGATCAACAAATTTTGGTTTATTAATGTTATTTGTGTAGCATTGTCAAATCAAAACACCCCACTGTTTATTACTAAGAGATGGATAGTTCATAATTAAATAACCGTCAATTAACTACTCTTCTTGAACACAGCTTAGATGAAATTGCATTAAGAAACAAACATTAATAAAATTTAATATTCGCTTTTTTGGCTTTTTAACAATCAAATAAATGCAAGTCACCAGTGAATAGTGCCGATGTCATGTGAAGAATTGAAGAATTGCTGAGACCCTCTCATCTTAATGCTGCAACTGCAAACTTTTGAATGTTAAAATTTGAAACCATTTAATTTCGTTTTACCTTTCAGATTTTTGTGTTTATGCAACAGCGTCTCATAGACTCTTCAAACAGTGAAAAAAAAACAACCTTTCTGTGATAACTGTTTCAATGCTTACCTATAATTATTTCAAAAGGTCGCTTATGTTTTGCTTTTGCTAGTTTAGAAATTGAAAGTCTAAAAGACTACTTAACACTCAAACTGGACAAAACTTAAGTTGTGTCACTTAATGAAAGATGAGTTCAACAATAATTATTGAAATCTTACATGCGAAACCGTTTAAATTAATATGCCATTTGCAGTTATTTCAAGGTTAAAGACGTGATTGTGTGATCCAAACAGAAGACACATAAGTTTGATGAATTGTACAAATTTGGTCTCAATTCATCATATAGTGTCAAAAGAGACTGTCTTGACACCTCAAATCACCCAAAGCTCAAAATTAAGGTCAAGCAGCACTTTTTGCAATTTTTAAGTTTTTTTTTTTTTTGACATTCCGAAGCGTTTGGATCGAATGTCTTTTTGTTTTGCAAAATTTTATTTTAGTATACTGTAACTTTTGGGCTATAGACTCTTAAGGAACTGAAAGAGTTTGTCCCTGGTATATTGTTCGAAAAAAAGTCACCTATCAACAATGCTTTCTAAATAATAATAAAAATTTAATGATTTAATAATAATAATTGAATGAGTTATTTGACAATATTAAATATTGCTTCGGTAATTTTTTTCTTTTCAAGGGGAAATCCCTTTACGTAATGATAAAAATTCAAAATATATAAGAACAACTGCATCTTACGGAACCTTAATTTTCGTAGTGGTTCTGAGGGCTTTACTTATCAGAAAAAGTTATTAAAATGAGAACTGCAATTATTGTTTTTATTTCGCTAAGTTGGTTTAAAACTTATAGATCTCTACATATTTGTAGGTATAACAAAATGATAATATTTTTTCCTTTATTTCTTATAGGTTGCTTACAAGCTGTTTCAAATTATCAGCTTTGGAAATGTGACATGAATTGTCCTGATGTGATTGACCCCGTTTGCGTAACAGATGGAGAAGCAAAATTGAATTTACCTAACGCTTGTATTTTATCAGTTGTAAACTGTCGACATAAAATAAGTGGTGGTAAGTGTTGTGCAGTCAATTCAAAATTGAAAATATTTAACTTTAATTTTTTTTTCTGTTTAGGCCCTATTTATAAAAGAGTTGGCTTGGGAAAATGCCCAGAAGTATTATAATTGCAAAAATAAAATATAACAATATGTTTTGATTTTTGAAAATAGCTCAATATTTGTCTTTTTTTATTTTATTTTCAAATATTTGTATGCCTATACAATAGTCGATCGGACTCTGGAAATTCGAGAGTGTCGATTCTTCATTTAAGAGTTGTGAACACTCTTCAACAACATGTTTATCAACTTTTGTCGTGTTGGCGGATTAGTGTAATGTGACCAACACCTTAATTCTTAATGACATTTCTGTCATTTCCTCGCGAACACATCCTGCACACAACAGCTGTTTCACAGCTCTGTGTTTTGACATTTCCAAATGTTTTTGTTTTAATAACCACACTTATAGACTTTGTATATGCTAGTAATACCAAGATTGGTTTTCTGCTTGGTTTGACAGATCTTCACAATACAAACTTATGTAAAAAAAAACTGCTTCTGTGAAAAATTCTCAAGATGGCACCGCCATCGTTTTCCATTTTGAGACTACTCCTCAAATAGATATATAAAGCTTATAGAGTTTTTTTTATTGCTCGTCCGGAACTGTTCCGAAGATTCTGCATTCGTTCAATTGGCACAAGATGACAGTTCTTGCTCTGAAAAGAACAGAAAAACAATTCCGAATTTGAAGTTGGAATCAAAAACAGAATCACGCATATTTGTACACATACACACTCGTCGCCATAAAGAAAATAAAAACAATGTCACGTCATCTGCAATTCTGCATATGAGTTATCAAAAATGCATAGATATTCAACCATTAGAAGCAAAAAAATGTGTTTGCACATGGTGTTTGTTTGGTATCCGGAATCGGACAGTTCTGTGTACCAATTCCGGATCACCGAAAAAAACGCTATTATTTTCAAATTTTAATTTATTGTTTTTAATGCTTTTGGCATATAAATAACTAGCCGTCCCTGCAAACTTCGTCTCGCCACCACTCAGAGCAACTTTAGAATATTTACAATTAACAAAGGTATTGCTACAATGCAATGTGATTTGCTTGAATCCAATTGAAATAGAGAACTTCATATACCTGAATTTTTCCAAGCCTCACAACTAACACTCTTCTTTCATTATTTCAAATTTCTTTGAAAATTCAACAAATTTTCGTTCTTCCGGTGTTTTGACTATTTTACAAAAATCCGAGTTCCCAATACAAAATAATTCATTTTCCCTTTGAAAACCAATGCAATTTTCGAGTTTTTCATCAAGAACTTTCTATTTTCCATTCGAAAACTTCGAAATTTTCTAGTTTTTAATTAAAAAACCAATGCACCTACAATTACATGCAATTTTCCTTCTGAAGACCAATGAGTTTTAAGAGTTTTTCATCGAATACTTTCTATTTTAAAATCGAAAACCTATTTTAAAATTTTTAAAATTTTCAATGCGCCTACAGTTACATGAAATTTTCCCTTTGAAAACCCATGAGTTTTCCGAATTTTTCATCAAAAACTTTCTATTTTCCATTCCAAACCCATTTTGAAACAAACAAAATCCAATTCCCGACCTTTGTTTGGTTTTTTTTCAGTTTTCTCGACGTTTTTTTAACTCTTCCACTCTTCCATGAGTTTTCCCAAAATTTTGTTCACAGAAATCATCACAGAATACAACAGTATCAACCATGAAAATTTAACAAATATCTGTTGGGTCATTTCGGAGTCTATAAGAGACATACACACAAGCAAACAAACAAACACACATCCATTTTTTTATATATAGAGATAAACAGTCACACATGGTAGTAAAAGTTGTACAACGTGAAGTTGACTTCTTTTCATTAGGTTTGTTCGATGTAACCAGCCCCGGGGCGCTCCGGTGCTTGTCATACTGTGAACGGAGTTGTCAAAAAACTGAAAGATTTCTCTGGGTTTGGTTTCACATCGAACGCGTAAGTAATGCTCTGTTTTTTTTTTTTCTCTTTGTTGTATAGCAACAGCTGATTCGAACAGCTCCGAAATTCTCGCCCCGAAAAAAACTTGGGGCGATTCAGAGCGCTCCCGGTGCGAGCACTGAATGCACATCGAACACGGTGGAAATGCACCGGAGCTAAAAAGGAGCGACATCGAACAGCTCAGTGCGAAATCAGAGCGCCACAGAGCGACCCAGAGCGCACATCGAACAAACCTATTGTTTTTCATCCGCCATTAAATGTCAATTTCCTGTGGCCACAAACCACATCCGTCTAAGTCAAATTATAACAACCAAAATACGATCGAAAATTTCAAACCGAGATTGTGCCTAATATTTCGTTTGTGGGGAAAGTGTGTACCTCCCAGAAAGTAAAGCGAAAATAAGCAAAATTCGCTGAGTTAAAAAACGTCACAAAAAAAAAAAATGCTCGAATTGTCAATCAATCACATCGCGTGAGTTTGCGTTACCTACCGCACTGCTCATTGTTTTTGTTCTGTTCGACAATAATTAGAATACAAACAATTAAATTAAGTCTATTGACCTCTTGATTTATTCGGCACCACGATGCAATTTACATTCATTGAAGGTGCAAGCATCATTTAGACCTTGACGAGTTCACAATAGAAATAACCGAAGCGAGGAATCAACCTGCATCGCAAATGACTATATAAATTCAGACTCATTTGCAATTTAAAAATTGCAATAAATACAATCAGCAAAAATATAAATGACATGACACCGGTTTCGGTGACGACGACATCGGACAAAGTATTCGGTGGCTGTTGTCATTAAAATGCCATCGGTTCAACATGTCAACTACACTTATTGCTCCAGATAAATACAGATGCCGGCCGTTTGAAGTTCTAAAGTTTTTGGACTTGAGATTGAAAGGAGACTCACCGCTTTATTATTACAGTTTACAGTAAAACAACTATACAACGTTGACATTGC
>CAKKXW010000001.1:113187640-113197738 GCA_920937365.1 Sphaerophoria rueppellii | reverse complement strand
CTATATGCAAGCAATTTAAAAGCAAGTTGAAAATGATCACGCCAAAGTAAGCGAGTAACGAATCCATTCTTCTCTTCCGGTTCGGAAGAAGAAAACGATTGTATTCCTGTAAAAGCAGGCCTAAAAACTGTATTCATGGATAAGTTCGTTAATATCAACTCGAACTCTGAACACTCAGAATCAGTGCTCTGAACGAAAAAAGTAACACAACTTTGATGCTCTGAACACACTGAACTAAAAAAGAAACACAATTTTTAGTTTGGCAGTTCAGGCTCTGTTCAGTTGTAAAAAAGAAAAACGCCTAATAGTTCGGGAGTTAACCCAGAGTAAAGGCCCAACTATAATTGCTTGAATAGGTACTTATGTCAAAAATCCGGACGAAAATGTCCTTATGTTAGCAAAAGAAGAAGGCTTGGCCTTCTCTTCTTACCTAAGCAATGAGCGAATGAAACCGCACTAGTAAAAGTTGAACGAAAATTTAACGAACGTATATCTTAAGAACATTATAGCTTTGTATATGGAATTTATAGTATTTTCACCCTCGAGAATTTTTGGTTGGACAGTCGTCCCGTCTTGGCGCTGTCAGTTTTTCTATATACAAGATTTTAGTTCTGTATCGCGTTCCGGACGTCGCTGTCGTCGATTCACGAGGCTGCAACTACTATAAATTCCATATACAAAGATTTTAGTTTGCTCATAGAGTTCGTGTGCATTCGCTGCTTTATTCAAAGGTGCTTGCGTGAGCAAAATTGCATTATAGTTCAGCCTTTAAGGACTTTCTTTAATGAACGGAAGCAAACGGAAGCTAGTGTCAGAACCGAACGAAACTTCCCTTTCCGAACTGTCAAGTAAGCAAACTACCCATAGTGGACGGATGTTCGTTTTTAATAGTTTGCGAAATTTTTTGGCCATACAACGAACAAACACTTGCAAGAAATAATTACTTTAAATTGGCAAAACGTCGACTTTCTCTTCAGAAAAATAAATAAATCTTTTCAGCTGTCAAATTTTCGTCCGTAAAAAGTGAAAGGGAGCGCTGTTTACGCCCGTGAGTAAAATTGATCGTAAATTGACGATTCGAAGCAATCCGCCATTGAGGGCGCGAAATGTATATGAATGAATTTCTTGTTTTTGCTCAGTTACGGACAGCTCCGTCTACTCCATTCTGTTCATTACAGTTCTGGTCTTAAGTTAATTCTTCGTTTTTTACTTGATAATTGACGGACTACCTAAGCTTTGAGACTAAAATACCAACGAAAACGTTTGATTCTTACAGTTTTCTTCTTCTCAACACTATAAATGGAATTAAACCTAGTTTGCTAAAAAATTTTACGGTTTTGCAATTATTTCTACTTTTAAAGGACTCAAAAATGCAAATCACAAAAAGTGACTCATATAAAAATGGAAATCGCTTAGTCCAGACTCGAAACATATGTATTTGTAAACTAGCTCTTCACTGAAAAATATGTTCATAGTGTTAAAACTTCTTTAAAAAACAAAAAACGCTAACTGGTGCTACTACCCTATGTGAAAGATGTCGTTTTCCATTAGCAGTCCAGAAGCATTCGGAAGAGTCCAGAAGCCTTCTGAAACCATTCCATTGGACTGACTTTGACAGATGGAATGCTTCGGAGAAGAGCAGAACTCTTCCGTTTTGAAAACAGAAGCGTCCGAAGAATGACACTTTCATCATAACCCGTAGGTAGAAAAAGAAACGTCAAAAAAAGACCAATGAAAAACGACATAAGGTTGTTGGTGTGTACACTGACATAAGTCAGACACGTTCATAGAATCGTTGGACCCATTATTTTTGACAGTTCGAAATGCCATACATAGTTCCATTTGTAAAAGCATAAAACAGTTTCTTGTAACCTAATTGTGCCTTTGACAAATTCTCATACCTTTCAAATATCAAACAACAAAACATGAAAATTAAATATTCCGTCACGCGTGGCCGAATAAAAATTTAAAAACTTTTATTCCACTGAAATGATTGTTCTCTGACATAAAGAACAATATTTGATGCTACCAACATGATTGTCTTTTTTAACATCCGGTGACTGTGCTGATGGTAATGGCGTGGCATTATGAAAAATAATTCTCTGACTCTGCATACTTATTTCCTCTTGTGTGTGTTCTTCTTTTTGTATTTAATTGCTAAGCCGATGATGGAAATGTGGATGTTGAACTGTTTTTTGTATGTTCACATTTTGATATTTCGTTTATTGTGCACTGAAGCATATCGCTAGGAAGCTATTGGTCAAAAAAAAGTTATAAGGCACAATCATTTGCTTTTCATGGTCATTACCGGAACAACAAAGAGCACCGGCGAATAAGCGGAAGTTATTTACCAAAACAAAAATTAATTCCACTTCTAATTTCCAATTCATTTTTTTTTATAAAAAAAACTTTTGAAAAATAATTAATCATTCTCGTTTATAGGTTAAGTATGTCGGCTGTGAAGTATCCCGTGGTCTATGGGGCATCAAGTACACCCGACGACCGGTCGACATTATGGTCGGTGTAGCCAAGAACCTGCCACCGAACAAAGTACTTCCACATTGCAATCTAAAAGTATCCACATCCGGTGTTAATGTAGACATCATTGCACCAAAGGCGAGCATCAATAACTGGAACTATCCAATAGATACGATCTCATATGGTGTTCAAGATCTCGTCTATACAAGAATCTTTGCTATGATTGTAGTCAAAGACAGTAATTCACCGCATCCATTCGAGGTGCACGCCTTTGTTTGTGATAATAGAGCGACGGCGAGAAAATTAACATTTGCTTTAGCTGCTGCTTTCCAAGACTATTCGCGACGGGTTAAGGAGAATGGGGAAGGGCATACGGATAATATTACACCGGCTCGACAGAAGTTTGCAATTGATTTGCGATCACCTGAAGAGATGCAGGAAAACTTGGATGAAGAAACTGAAGCTTAAATTTTAATTTTAATGTTATTGTGAATATGTTGTGTAAATAGTTAAATTTTCTTTAAAAAAAAAAAATCTATAAAATTTGTATATTTGAAATAACATACAGCAGAAAGTTCCAAAAATTGTTAGCATTTAAGTTTTAATATTTTTTTTATTTATTTAGTGTAGCTCTTGCATTTGTGTTCCATTTTTTTACACCTTTGAAAGTATAATCATTTTTGTTTGTGTGTTGCATAGCTAGTCGTTGATTTAAATTATTCTTAAATGGTACTGTTAAGCTTAATTGATGCTTAGTTTCAAAGAAAAATTAAAATAGTATTCATATTTCTTTAAGAAAGTTTTCCCTATTGTAAAAAATATGTAAAAAATAATAATAGCGCTTTTTTGTATTGTGGATGAACTGAAAATATTTTTTTTTTGTGGACACGTTAAAGTTTTTTAATTAAAACAAATAATAAGGATGTTAAAAAAACGCTTAAGCGAAACGGTTCAACAAATAACGAATTATTGTTGGCTTCTGTAGTATAAAAGCTTTCATGAACTAGGCGCAAATGGCATAACTTAAAAAGGAGCATTCTTTTAGGGGCAATTGAATGTTTTGTTTCTGCGTAAAAAAAAACTGACAACATAATACTTAACCTAGACATTCGCTAGCAACCAAATTGATAAACACAGAATAGCGAAGGATTAACCCTTGTTTTGTGGACCAAGTGGAAAATGCCATCAATAAAATAAAATGGCTCTTGACTGACGTTTACTTACTTATTCCAACGTGGAAGGTTATCAAGCGAAAGAATAAAAAAAGCTTAAGAAAAATTGCTTCACTTCAGTTCAGTTCCTTAGATTGCGCTATAATCGATTGCAGACAAAACTTTACCGGTATTCAAGTATCAAAAACAAGGAACGTTACTTTAGTTTTCCGGGAACAAGTATTAACCTATGAATTAACTCTTATTAAATGAGTAAGTAAACCTGTGGATTAAGAGTGGATAGTGGAATAGGTATTTTTTATTAATATGACTATAAGTCAAGATTAACCCTAATCTGTGGACTTTGGTTGATAAAATAAAATTTCTCTTGCTTATTCCTCCGTGGACGGTGACTTACCGAAGAAATAAACAAACATTAAAAAAGAACATGCGTCTGTCAATTGGTTAGATGGCGCCACAATCGATTGCGTATTTGTATCTCTGTATATATAAAATGCTACTATACGTGTGTATGTCACTGAAATCCTCATAAGCGGCTGGACCGATTTGAATGATTTTTTTTATGCGTTCAAGTGGCACCCTAGATGGTTAAGATTTACAAGTCACTTTGGCAGGTGGCGCTGCAGTAAGTATCTATATTGCAACTACAAGGCTGGATCGGGTTGAATTAATGTTTTTGTATGCATTCATTCATTCATTCCTTTCAATCATTTTGTGTATGTATGATTCTTTTTATTCTACTTGCTACGTTGTTTTGCCATATAAATGATTTCTAAGAACGACTGAACCGATTCGGCCTAAAATTGGTTGGAAAATTACCGTAGAATCAGGAGATAGCTGTATATTACTTTTAATCCTACTAGCTGGCCCATCACCATATATAAGTAATTTCTAGGAACGGCTGTATGTCACTGAACTCTTCCTTAACGACTGGACCGATACAAGTCATTTTTTTGTAAATGCATTCGGGTTGTTCCGTAGATGGTTTAGAATTACAAATCAGCCATATTTACAGTCCCGGTAAACGTTGTTTTGCCATATCAATAATGTCTAAGAACGGCTGCATCGATTTGGCTCAAAATTGGTTTGTACGTAGTTAAAAGCTGGAGGAGCATACAATACTTATCGTATCTGAATACTGACTAGCACATTGACCTGGTAAAGTTTTTATACGTACTAAGTAATTTATAAAACGGCAGAACCAGTCTGGCTTAAAATTGATGGGAGGTTGCTTGGAACCAGGCAACGGCTATAGATTACTTTTTATTTACTAGCTGACCCGGTAAACAATGATTTATCATCTAAATAATTTTAACGAGCTATTTTAGGAATAGGAAATATCGATGTTAATGCTACAAACTTAAAATATAACAGTCATTGTGCGGCAAAGAGATATGTATCGATCGATGCATTTTTACAATTGAAGTAAAGTCTTTATTTAAAGCCTTAACTCAGAACTTGAGGACTTATAAAAAAGTGAGTCTAGGTATAATATGAAACTGAAAATCATTGAATAAATTAAACTTTTATCCAAGCTAAATATAGAATATTAGATTCAAAAAGACACAATACCAATGATAAAAAAACACGTAAAAATAAAGTACTCATACGCCATAGTGTCTAATCAAATCATAAATTTGATTCAAATAAATCACACTGCATTTTGACAAAGTTTGTGTTACATTATTATTCTGGAGTTGATCTGAAGGCGAGATAAGGTTTGCGGGGAGAAAGTAAGATTGTTGCACTTGATATTTCAAAGGCATTTGATAAAGTTTGGCATCTTGCTCCTTTATCGAAAATGCGTGCTTTCGGTATCGATGAATCGCTCCTTCGTTAGATTAGAAATTTTCTTTCGAACTGTTCAATACAAGTTGTATTGGACGGCTTCAAGTTTGAAACCCATAATATAAATGTTGGAGTGCCCCAGGGCTCCGTTTTGTCTCCGACCCTTTTTCTCATTTTCATCAATCTTGCCCGTTACTTCTAATCAAAAAAATTGTTACGCTGACGATAGCACCCTTAGCTTTTCATATTCGTTTCCAGACTCACATCCCTTCGGATGTGGAACTGCAATGGCAAAATATGATAAGCTCACAGAATTTTTTTCCCCCTCTCATCTGGCTATCATCTATAAAACTTACATACGTTCTAAGCTTGAGTACAACTCTCACGTCTGGGATGGTGCTCCAGTGACGTATTTAAGTCTTCTGGACACGAAACAAAAAAGTGCATTAAAAATGATTGGTGACAATGCCATCGTTGAGTTATTTACATCTTTAGAACATCAGCCTAATGTCTCATATCTCACCCTATTTTACCGATACTTCAACGGCTCTAGTGAAATAGGCAGTTGCATTCCTCCCCTTAAGATATTCCACCGTAATACCCGCGCCTCCAGGGATGCCCATCATTTCACCCAACTTCGGACGTACAGTCATGCACAGAGAATCATTTTTCAGCAGCACTACGTGAATTTGGAACTCTCTTCCACATTCTGTCTTCCCTAGTAATTGTAATTCAAGAATTCAAAACCAATGTTCACCGACATCTCTTTTTACATCCTCTATCCTTTCCCTAATACTCGCACTGTGCTTTTGGCATATAAAGGGTAATGAAAAAAGCCCTTGAGTGCGCGTAAATTATAAAAAAAAAGTTCGCTGGGTTAGCTAGTATATGTACTTACAATACATATATGCATATGTACATATTATATAGCAAAGACAATAACAAATCGGCTGTCAAGTATCAACAACAACAAAATTCCCAAAGTGAATTTTTGGTAACCGTCATTTTACTATTCCAAGAATAAATTATAATTCTTATACTATGGGTACGTATAAGGCTTGCTCAATTGAAATTGAAATCAAAATAATTCCCACCAATTATTTAAACACAAATCTACAAATTCTATAATTAAGTTTAAATAGTAAAAAAAAATCTCTTTAATTTTCGGTTGCTTATTTGAAAAAAATCACATATTATTCCCTATTATCTATGGGGTATCAGCTACTCCATTTTCTATCCATTCTATGAAATTTGTCACTCTCGTGTAGACTCCAGGAATTTCTGGTCGTGCACACCCAACACCGTATGATACAACTCCAATCAAATTGAATCGATATGTTCTGTTAAAGCTCTGCAAGAAAAAGAGATCATTCATTAACATTTTAAAATTTAAATCACCTGAGATCACCTTACCTCTGGCAACATCAATGGTCCACCCGAATCACCTTGGCATGTATCCTTGCCCCCAACTTTTTCACCGGCACACAGTACCGCATTGTCGAACTGTTCATCAGATATGAATTTATTCGCCTTCTTATAATCGGCTTTGCATTCTTCATTTGTTATAACCGGAAGTTGTAATTCTTGCAGAATGGTTGCAGATTTGCCACCTTCCATTGTCCTTCCCCAACCGGCAACAAAGGGAGTATAGCCTGTAACGTCCATCGAACGGACTGTTGGCTCAAAGGGAATGCAAATTGGTGTTATGTTTTCTAAAGTTTAAACGAAAATAAAGTTAGTTTTTTTTTCTGTTCAAATATGAAAAACAACAATACCTGAGAATTGAACGTTTTGACCCAAATACAGTAAGGCTATGTCATTGCGGCCATTTGTACGGCTGTAGTTCGGATGTCTAAGCATCTATGAAGAATACAAAAAAAGCCTTTAAAACTGTTCTAATGACTATCAATAATTGAATTACCCACCTTGACAACAGGCACATCCACATGCTGCGCCTCATCATCTCTATTCAAATCATGCTCTCCAAGTCGAACGAATTTCCTGAAAACAAAAATCTTAAATTAGATTCCCCAGGGCAAAAGAAAATTAGTGCATCACTTACAAATCAGCTCTTATACAATGAGCTGCAGTGATGACATGTCGACTTGTTATCAATGCTCCACCACACTTGAAAGGTGATTCCGAAAAGCCATCATCATAGCCAATCAATGCAATCCATGGCCATGCACCCATCTTACTTGCAGTTCCGCCTACAATTTTTCTGAATAAGGTATTGGAAAAGCCACAACCATCGGCTTTTGTGAGTAATTTTGTTGGAATTTCGTCAGTGTTCCTTGGGAATATTCCAGGTTCTTGGGATAGCTGCCTTTGACTTTCAGATGGACAGCAAACAACTGAATACTCATTGTTACAGAACTTATTGGACGTTCTCAAATATTGGACAAATGTGGCATCGCTGGGATTTGCACGTAATCTGTTGATAAGTTTCGGACACTGCGCCAATGCTGTATTAAAAAAGGTTAAAAACGGTTAACAACACTTTGAATACATAGGACTTGATTTCTGAGACTTACGAATACAGATTCCAGGTTCCAGATCAGGGCTTTCACATTTTCTACCACCTTGAGTTGGGGCTGCAGTAATAGGAGCCGGCGTGGTTGTTGTCGTCGTCGTTGTTGTTGTTGTTGTTGTTGTTGTTGTTGGTGGTGGTGGTGGTGGTGGTGGGGTTGGTTGTGGACGCGGTTGTATAATTTTTTCCGTCACAGGTTGAGTTGGTGTATTTGTAGGGAAAAATGGATTGTTTGGATTACTTATTGGTGCTGCAGTTGTAAATTGTTGTTGATTATTAACATCACAACACACCTTCAGTCAAAGAAAAAAGAAAACCGAACGCCAGTCAAGCAATAATGCAGAATTTCAAAATAAAAGCATATGCACACAAAATACAAAAGCAGTGAAAGCTTACTGTAATAAGCTAAAAGCATAAGACAAATTTCACTTAAAAAAAAAAAAAACACTTTCAACACTTTTCAATTGTTACTGCATAGCCTTTTCAATTAAGTGAGTTTACCACTGGATCGCCTCTATAATTGACATTGCCGCAACTCCGTTGAGCCGCTCTTAAATATTGTGTAGCTACATTTCGTGGATAGACGTTTAAAACGTTCGCAATTGCAGGACAGTAGGATAAAGCGTAACACTGGCCAATGTTATTTTCAGGGGTGTAACACTGTCGGGCTGGAAATTAAATTAATCTTTTTTGAATTAAAAAGTTGCCATTCATAAAATTTTCAAAGCACCCTCTTCAGCCTTATACGCATAAAATGTACCAAAACCTATTGCCCTTAAAACTAATTTTCATCTTTTCCCACCCCCAATATTGTAAATGGATTTCTATCAAAAAGAAGCGATCACATTGTATCCTCACACTCTTATTTTTTGTTGTATATCTTTTTTATGAATTTTTTATAACCCAGTTACAAGAACTTAATGTTTTTTTTATAGACTCCGCAAGGAAGCTATCCATATTGTATGTTTGCCACGATTATGGAACGTGGCCAACCCTTTTAGAGTAAGATACAGGACCGCCACATGAATTGAATATCAAATTGTCTATATTCCATGTAAGTTGAAAAAATTTTCAGTGAATTTACTTTCAAAGCAAATTAACAGAACAAAATATCTTCAAATTTTGAGACACAAACCTACATTATGCCTGAGATAGGTATGCCAGTTGGGGAAAGCTAGATATAAATTAGTATAACACTTTTTTTTGCGATTTCTTTGCAAATAGAAAAGGGGGAAGAAGACTAGAGACTAGCGACCGGAATCATGGCTTATGGATGAACTTGAATACTAACAGCGGCGGCGTGTGTATCTCTATCTATTTTATTCTATGCATGCATTTTGTGAACGAATAGCTTTCGATTTCATTTTGTATGTGGAAGTGGAACTGAAAAGATGTTCAAACCAACCCACCCAGCCCCATCATTAAGTGTTGAATTCACATCCACAGTAGCTACAAAAATGCAATTATGTCTTATAACACTCGATAAGGTGATAAATGACCTGCATTTTCACGCCTATTAGAGGTTAAATTATTGTAGAACTAACGAGTTATTTTGGTTTGACAAAAAAAAAGCAAAAATTGGGAATAATCGATATTACAAAAATATCGAGCACTTCAATGACAGAATCTGTGATTGTAATGTCTGAAGTCTGATATGAAAGTCACGACTTGCTACACTGATTTTCAAGTATTTACATATTTTTTCTTAGAATCAAAAGTTTAAGAAATATTTGAATGAAAAGTGTATTGAAGTCATAAAACACATTTATGTACATTATGTGTGAATCAAATAAGAAAGTAAAAGGGAGAATAAATAAAATCACTATTCACTATTTTCTATTTTGTTAAATTTTCATTGTAATTATGTATAAATTGATTAATAAAGAACTTAATAATAATAATGATAATAATGACAGTATGGATTTAAGATAAGAAATATAAATTTTATTGAACTTATTTTTGGGAACTCTGCATACATATTCCTTCATGTAATAATAGTGACAATTTTCGGAAGTTACCGTCTCCTCAGAAGTGTCTACTATTTCAACCAAACTTTGGTTAGTTATAGGATTGGCTAATAAGTTTCTTGCATAAAGTTTAATTTAAAAAAAAAAAAAAAAAAAAAAAAAA
>CAKKXW010000001.1:113120894-113174147 GCA_920937365.1 Sphaerophoria rueppellii | reverse complement strand
CCAACAAGAAAAGAAGAAAAAACATTATAAGTTATGTGTCGATTTTACTTGAAAATTGTTCATACACCAAATTTATTTTCTCTTTTATGTATTGCATTTTTGCATTAAGTCAAACTCAGTCTAGTAACAGACGTATGCTGCACAAAAAGGCTGGGCTTAATTTCATTTGTTAGCTTCTTCAGTTGGTTTGCGGCTCCTCTTCAGGGTTACGCTTTTTAAAATAACCAGAGATTGTTTACTTTAATTCGGGTCGGAAAAACACGTCGTATGCAGACAATGATCTGACTCAAACTGAATTACGTTTTTACGTTATGTATTTTCTCTTTTATTAAAACCACATACTTGTTAAAAGTTCATTTTAGCTGTGTATTGAATATTACAAAAAAGAAGAAAAGAACAACCCTGAAAAACAGGAGAGTATACCGTGAGTCACGGTTGCAACTACCGTAAAAAAGGTTGTCACAATCGTGTGAAGCAAAATGTTTCTTATCATCAGTTATGGCAACCGTGACTCACGGATTGTATTGATTGTTTCAATCCCATCTTGTATAGGTTCAAGATTTAAAGACGGCATTTTGAGGAGCGCCCAGGGCGGCGTTTTTGGTAAATGCGGCTCTGCTATCGACCTTTGAAAGCGAACATTTTTTGTAGCACACGGTATAGATTTTTAATCAAAAAATAACTTCTATCGATTTCTGCCTTCAGAAAATGTACCGCGATTTCAAATCGCCAGGTTTCTCAATGGCCAGATGACCCATATCAAATGGTACACAAAAACAAAGGTCTATTCCCTCTACAAGTCACTGAAAGCCAAAACCATCTACCAGGTCTGGTTACCAAGTTATGGTCACAAAACTATTTTTTCTTGGTTTATGTGCTCAGCTAATTTTAATTTTTTATTTATTTTATAAAGAAAATCTGCTAATGCCAATACCTCGGCAGCAAGGGCTCGGAATTGAATTTTGCTTTCAGTGGTAGGCTCAGGATAATGAGAACTATCAAATACATATGTTGAATTTAGCAAAATCGATTTCTTGATGATTTTTGGCAAAAAAATGCATATAATTAGTTGTTTAAAAAAAGGTCATTACAACAGTTTTGGATAAAGTTACTAGATATTTAATGGCAAATAGATGATTTATCTTATTTTCGTCTACTTTTCAATTAAACACTTACATTTACTCTCTGCACCGATTCCAAAAGTCAAAGTTACGAAAAATATCAGTAGAAAGCACATTTTTCTCTTCTTTGCACATCAAAAAATAAGGTAAGTTTTTTTTTGTGGTTGATTTTTGTATTATTTTTGGGATTGAAATTAGTTCTTTAAAACGCTCCTTCTTCGACGGCGACGTGTATTCAATGACGAAAATACCATAGTATCCGATCCAATAGGTCCTTGTCGCGTTAGCACATTATTATTTCTCGGATCGATACAAGGACAATTGGGATTGGGTCGCACTCCACCGGGAAGACAAATCACTGGATAAACTGGGCACGGTGCTGCTGTCGTCGTTGGAATGGTTGGTATTGTAACTGGAGTAGGAATGATTACTGTGGAAATGGTAGGGAAAGTTGGAGTGTTAGTAACAATGGTAGTTGGGCGAGTTGGAGGAGTAGGTTGAAACGTTGCAATTGTCGTTCCAAGAGTTGCACCTGGTGGCAGAGTTATTATGGGGAAAAATATCGCCGGCTTGTAATAGTATGATGAACAAAGTCCTTTCAAGTTTGCCAAATATGACAAATATGGCCACAAGTAAATTTTTAAACAAAAATCTCCAATCAACATTATAATAAAACTTAAATTTTTAACTATTTTTAAACTAAACTTAAACACTAAAAAGGACTTTGAGTACTTTGTTGGTTTATTTTGGATTTGAGCGAATCTTCATGTCACCGTTTGGCGACGTCCGCAACAACTGACCAAAAACCTGCGGAAATAACACGAAAGAAGTGTATTCACACTTGCGTGCAGACACATTTAATGACAATTATAAATTGCTGTTACATTGTGTTGATGACAAAATGCCCCCAAGTCCATTGCATTTGGAACAATACCTATATAGATGATGGGGATGGCACAAAAAAGGCCACCCATATTAAGTGATAGTTTATAGAGCTTTGAAAATGATTCATAAATGCAAAGAGAGTCATGGTTCAGTGTCTAACGACTTTAAATATGAAGATAAAAAAAAGTCCAATCAAAATAACTCGGCCAGTAGTTTTTTTCTTCTTTTTTTTTACGGAACCATGGTATGTGTCATGTCAATGTCAGAAAATAATACTGTCAATGGTTTACATTAAACTAATTTGCAGTGTGATGTTTATTTTGTGATTTAGTTGGAAATTCCGTTCGGTAAAACTTTTACACAGTTTGGTGATAAAAAAAAAGGGTAAATATTTTTAATGATTCTTAATCGTATGCTTTTGTTGAGTTTGTCTGTTAGTTCAGTGATTTCAATAGCGAATGTATAATTTGTAGAACATTGGGCGTGAAATTTGATTTAATGTTAATGGGATCATGGGGGGAGAGCTCAATAATTTTATAAACATTAACGCCGCCGCTGGTGATGGGGTTTAATAGCTGCATATTATATTGAAAACATTGACGAGTTGGTAATTGACATTTTATCGAGTTGGAGCAACAATTGTGTGATATTTCTTTTAAGTAAAGGTTTAGACTGGTTTATTTTAGCACATTAAAATAATTGTTATACTGACAAGATGAGTTGGTTTGATAGTGCGTTTTTAATTTGTAGTAAGATTATTAAATCGATTTTAGTTTTAACGCTAAAACAAAATGGATTTTAATTGCTGATAATAAAATTAGATTTTTCTTTTTACCATTTCTGATGACAAAAGCAATCGTGAGCATGCAGAGAATTATAAAGGAAAGGATGACAACATAAAAAAAAACTTTATCATAAATATAACATCACACCTTGGCTGAGTTATATTTTCTGCTAATGAACTCAGTCCTTTTTTCTAAAGAAGCTCTTTAGAAAACCAAAAAACCTCCTACATTTTTTTTTTTAAATCTCGAAATATTAAAGTCGTTTGCCAACTGTTCACCAGACTAATATTTTAAATGTCAAAGTTAGTATGGATGGATGTATATTTGTTGCTCAATAACTCCAGAACGGCTGAACGGATCCAGATGAAATTTACAACACAGATAGATTATGGTCTGAAATAGCACGTTATCCCTTCTTATCGGTAAAATGTACGGTTCTTGTTGGATAGACTCAATTTTGCATAGAGCAAAGGTTGTGGTAGTTGAGGGGCTTATAAAAAGGCTACTTTTTATCCCGGTTATCGTGGGCAAACCCGTGAGGATAGGCTAGTCCCACATGAATAATATCTACTGTGCACATATCTCGTCAACCAGGGCTCGGAGTTGAGTTTAGCTTTAATTGGTGGGCTCAGGATATTAAGAACTGTCCAATATGTAGAATTTAGCGAAATCGATTTTCGAAAAATATCTTGCCAAAATTTGGACAGAAAAAAAATCTTACAAAACTCATCGAATGATACATCAATAGAAAGGTCTGGTTGAACTCTACTCATCACAATGGGTTTAAAGTTTCTTGAAGACTTGTTATACGAGATATAAACAAATATTTAAATTATTCGGAAAACGTTTTTCTGCAATTTCAAATCAAAATTCATAACAATTTTCCTCGACAATCGTTATATAATTGTACACCAAAACAAGAGCCTACGAGTATTTTATCACCCATTGAAAGAAAATATTTTTTGAAATCGTTGTTTTACAACGTTTTAAAGTCTCCATATCTCTGAATCAGTGTTCCCAGATTGGTGGTTTCTCCAACCAAAATGGTTGGAAATCTTCTGTTGGTGGGAAAAAAAACATGTCGGGATTTATGGTGAAAAAAGTTATAAATAGTATCTAGCAGTGTTTTTTTTTCACTACTCAGTAGCCAGCACAGCATAATTTCCCTTGGCAAACAACAACAATTTGGATTGTAGTTGATAAAAATGCCTGTAAAAAAATGACAGTTGTGCCGGCGACAGAACTTTCAATTATTGCAATGAAGACAAGACAGCGCTGATGGCGTTAAGAAGAACTGTTTATTATACGCAAATCTAACGATCTTAGCTTATCTTTGCTATGAAGTCTCATAAGTTGAAATATTTGCAGTTTTTTTTAATCCGATGCACAATCCTCAGGTCTATTTTGCGACGTTTTATGTAACAATTGCCATACAAATTGACTTTGACAGATAAAGTGAGTTGGAGCATTTTATTCGGCTGGCTACTGAGTAGTGAAAAAAAACATCCAAGCCAATTCAACCGGCCCGGCCGTCAGCCTTCATTGCCTTATACTCTTTTGCAATTCATTAGTACTAGAGCAAATACTCGCCTTGCAATGGTGCAATGTAAAGGTATACCTTGTCTTTCAAATTAAAGAAATCGTGTTGATTTATTTGTTCAGAGATCTCAGAACACGTACAGAGCCTGCTTTTTGCGCTCGATCAAATTTGACCGCAAACTTGAAAGAAAGCAAAAATAGGATAAATCTAATAATTCAAAACAAAAAGAACTGCTGACGAAATAGGAAGCGCTGCTGCTGAAGATAATTATTATTTTTATTATATTAGGTCCATTCCACACTCAGTTTGAAACTGCCGAATTTAGTAATATTTGGTTATTTTTGGTCAGAGTCTGTTCCCAACTTCAAAAATTGTGTAGAAGAGAGCGCTCACGATAGAAAACAAATTTCCCATCCTGGCAAATTTACCCCAAAGAATTTCTTCCGGCAGAAATATGAGGTCTGTCAAATGAGAATTTGACATACGTCAAACAGAAAAAAAAACAATCCGGTTTGTAAATTTTTTCTTGAATTTGGTTTCTTGAATTTGTAAATTTCTCACTGAGAGTTTTCTCCTCACTCCTCAGAATTTGACAGATTGCCTAATTTAGTGCACAAAAAGTCTGGAACAGACCTATTATAAATCAAAAAGAAGAAACAAGAAACCTCAAGTTTCACTGTATAAATGACAAGTGGACATTTATTTCTCCAGATTGTTCAAAAAATGAAAATGCGAGTTGAGAGGTCTTCTTGCTCAGACTCTGTTCGCTCTTAACGAATATTTGAAACGCCTATTATTTCATTTAAGATTTCTGATTTGACTGATTTGAGCCCATTACTGAAAGTGAAGTGGTGCGAATTGAAGTACTTTTTGCAAGAAGTCAAACGTTTATTTTTTTTTTTCCTCTGATTTACTGACATAGTGTTTTTTTTATTCGTCTAATACAAAATAGCGGTTTTGTTTTGTTAAACTGGTGGGATTTATTAAATCTCATCTGGCATCGCTCCTCTGAATTATTCCAGGTATTCTGTACCAAGTGATGTACGAGAGGTATTATATTGCGTACAGAAAATGTTACCCTTCACCTTTTGATTTCATTTGATTTTATTACTCATCTATTTTTCATACCGTGCGCTTCATCATGCTACTATTTCCAATTAGTATTTCTGTGTCCTACATATTGTAGTTAAACACTTTCGAGATGCAGATTCATTTTAAAAAGAGCTTCCATGGTTTTATTCAGAGGGCAGATATAACAATAATGGACTAAACAAATAGGACTTTGTTACTTTTTATTTCAAACTAAATAAGGTCAACACCCAGATAAGAATCTCGAGAAACACAAATCAAAAAACAAATAGTTTTGATACTATCAATTTATATAGCGTGCTCATTAACAGTAGAAACTATTTTAATGTTAATTAAACAAATATTGAAATGTGCACGTTTAAATAAACGTTTAAACAAAAACAAACAACAAAACTCACCATCCGCAAGTGTAAAATTCAAACTCAAAAAAGTTATCTTAAATATTAACACGACAACCGCTAGATCCATTCGGCGAAACATTTTTGTTCGCACATGAGAACCAAAAAACTGACACCGACTCGGCGGCTGTAGCCGTAAACAAAATCGAAATTCCAATGCTCAAATAAATGACTTGTGATGATTTTATTTCAATTTATAAACTAATAGCCAATAATTATTATAATTTTTAACATTGAAATTAATTCTGAGTGTCTATTTGTGATTTGGGAAAACCCCGATGAATTGAAAGGGATGGGTAACTTTTTAGCGAATTAATTGTTTGTTTGATGCTTTTTTTCTTGTTTTGTTTTTATGTTTGCTCCAAGTTCTCACTTCACAGACAATCATATATTTAATTTGTTTATAGAAATATGAGTTTTTAATATCTCCAATTGTGAAATTAGCAAACAAAAATGTGTAAAAAACATATGCATTGTCGAACAGGTTCGATTATTACCAATAAATTATGGACAGGCTCAGGGCCTGATTAACCCTTAGGCTAATTAGGTTGCAGCCTAGGGTGCGAGGATCGGAGGGCGCAAGCACTTATCTAGCATCATTGCATCTACCCTACATATTTCAACAAGACCGAGACATAACATTTAAACTAAATGCAGTTGAGAGTCCCTGATTGTAACAATAAATTTTGAAATTTTAAAAAGCGCGAGAACAACAAACAGTGACTTGTTACTCGAATCGGTCGGTGGTTGAGCGAGTGGGTGAGCTGGCAACAGAGTGCCTAGTGCGAGTTTTGTTTAATCCGCCTCGCCCCTCGCATTTATAATAATAATAATAGAGTGGCGCGACAGCTCTTGAAGAGCCAAGGCCTAAGTGGCTTACTCTCTTCAACAATTCTCTGGGTGCGTGTGAAGAATTGAGGGGACCTACAATTTAACGCCGATTCCGAACGGCAAAGTTGAGAAGCACTTTTTCATGACAGATGATACTCTTGGAAGTTTTGTCAGTTCTTCGCAAGAGGCAGTGCCCGTGAAAGATGAAATAAAAACTATGGGCACGAGTAGGACTCGAAGCCACGACGACGTTCTGCTTAGCAGCCAACGCATCTAACCACTGAGCTACGGACACTACATCCGCCTCGCATTAACGGGCGTAAATTTTAACTTCATTTGTATGGAAAATTCGGAATTTAAACGGTGCAACCTTAGTTCTCGCGTTTGCCGCTATATGATTGTATCGATTGTAATGTATTCTATTCTTTATCATCTCAGCTGAGAACTGAGATTTTTTTTCTGAGATCTCTGAGATAAAATTATTTTGGATTCGTTGTCTATCTCAGCTATTTGGATGTGACTGACATAGTGTACAACAACAATTTGTAGGGTAACCATTCTATCTGAATGAAAACTGAGAATTAAGTTCAACCAAATGATTTTGCCTCTGTCAAAGTGACATTGAGATCTCAGTGAGATATTTTCACGTGGAACTGGCCTATATATACGGATGCAACATCGTTAAAAAAAAAAACATCGGTTCTATCTTCGATACATCGATGTTTTTGTTGTTGCCAATAAATACAATTTACTGTCTCAAAGAGCAAAATATTTATGTCTTGTCTGTTTAAAAGTAAAACCCAAAAACCTAACTTAAATTCAATTTTTACATTCTACAAAACATAACACACCTAGCGGGGGCGCGTACTCATAGTTAGCCTAGGGCGGTCAGAACTCTTGATCAGTCGCTTGACAGGCTTGGAGTTCTGATTCAATGGCAATTATTTAATCATATTAAATTCGTTTTCTTATCAATAGCCACGTCTCTTTGAGAGTAGTCAATATTTTTTCAATGTTAGATATTTTCCTCAGCTTAAGCAATTGAAGAAGTAAAGCTTCACATGTCCTTAAATCCTTAAAAGGCTATGAATGACGCAAATGAATATTTGATTCTTCCTATTTGCATCATTCACTCTTCACTTAATCATAAATAGGTTTCTCTCAAACACACCAATTAATTGAAGCCCTACGACTACAATAAATTCCTATAAAAGAACAACATCAGGCTATAGCATCCATCAGTTTCATCAGATTCAGGATGTCTTCTATTCGTTCAGTTCTCATCTCGGCAGTACTTCTCATTGTTGTCGCCATGTGCAATTGTCAGGTTTGAAACATAACTTGTCTGTTTATTGTTAACTTTATTTGAAAAATTTTGATTTCAGTTGACATTCTCACCAGGCTGGGGGAAACGGTCAACGTCAGCTGGGATATTTGAACCTCATCCTGGCAATTGTCGCAATTCAAACGAAATACTTTTAGACATTTTCAAATTCGTTCAGGTACGTTACAAAACATTTTTGTTTTTGCTGAAAACAAAAAAATAACGATTGTTTGCTCTTTTCTTATAGAATGAAGCCCAAATGTATTTGGACTGTAATCAACAGAAATAATTCCAAATTCCTGCTCGTCTCTTAAAACGAACTGCATTCCAAATTGGCCTTAGAACAAACAACAAACAAAAGTTTTCTCTTCTCCTCAATAACAACCAAGTCGCATAAGTTCCGTGCTTTTTTTTAATTCGTTATGTGCTCCCTCAATATATAGACAAATATGATACAATTATAAATACTAATTACTAATTATTATGTATATGAGTAAAATTCATTTAAAATATGAATTAACTGATTTTTTTATTTACTCTTTGCTGGATAATATTATTTTTATACGTAATCGATGTGATGTTAAGCTTTTTTTAAGTTATGAGCCACAGCTAAGGTCCGGTCCGCCCCGGTCTCCTGCCATTCATAATGCAAAGGACTTCCTGTTTTTAATTGGCAATCTGGAGTCTAAAAAGAAGCAATCTGGTTTTAAAACCAGAAGGGAATTCTCTTCTTTTCAGAATCAGAACTGTCACTTTTGCCCAATTGAACGCTTTCAGAATGCTTTTTTTTACTTCCAGATTGCCAATTAAAAACGCCATTAGACAGTCATATTCAGGATAAAAAAGAAAAGAAGACTGTCAACTCTCAACTATCAGCTTACACGATTCCACCCCGAGATACAATAGTTCAATAATGACTTTTCAAACGGAAAAATCCGAAAAAACGATAATTTTTTTCAAAGAAGCTTTGACAAATTCATATCGTTCTCTATTTCAATTGAATTCAAGTAAATCAAATGGGTTTCAAGTTTCTTGAAGGACTGGTGGCTGAAATATTGACTAAAATGTTTATTATTCGCAAACATTTTACTGCAATTTCAAATAGATATTAATCACAATTTTTCTCGACAGCGGTTAAACAGTTGTACAAGAAAATAAGGGCCATTGAAAGGGAATACTTTTTAGAACACTCGGTTATAAAGTTATATTAACAAAAAAAATTATTTTGATTTCTGCCTTCGGAAAATTTCCAGCGATTTCAAATCGCCAGACCTCTCCAGGTAGCCTATGTCAAATGATAGACGAGAACAAAGGCCTATTTGCCTTCTATCAGTCACCAAAACTATCTGCGAAGTCTGGTTACCGGGTTATGATCCCAAAATCATTTTTACGTTTTAGTTCTTAGCTTCTTCTGATGCCATATAAAGTATATCTTCTGATGCAAACATCTCGGCAACCAGGGCTAGGAATAAAGTTTGGCTTTGTGTAGTAGGTGAAGTGTCGTGGGTTCGAGTCCTACTCGTGTCCATAGTTTTTTTTTTTTTCAACTTTCACGGGCACTGTGCTTCTCAACTTTGCCGTTCGGAATCGGCGCGCGTTAAATTGCAGGTCCCCTCAATTCTTCACACGCACCCAGAGAATTGTTGATGAGAGTAAGTCACCTAGGCCTTGGCTATTTATTTTTTTAAGTAGTAGGTGGAGTAGTGATAATGATAACTATCAAAAATGTTCGAAAACTATCATGACTAACCCCTTGCCAAGATTTTAGACTCTTACTTACTTTCAACTTACTTATAGTGGCGCTACAGTCCAGGTCGCACCATTGCCTCACCCGACAAACCTCTCCTGCCAGCTTGGTCCCTAGCTAGCTGTCTCCAGTTTCGCAGGCCAAGTTGGTTCAGGTCCTCAACCACCTGTGTGCTCCACCTGCATCGCGGTCTTCCTCTTCTGTGACTCCTTCCGGGTTGGATTACAAGACTCTACGAGTCGGAGCATTATTTTCCATTCGCGCAACATGACCCAACCAGAATCATCTAAGACGTTGGACCTTAACTTTTCTGGCTAGGTCAGTGTCGCTGTACAGCTCGTACAGTTCTTGGTTGAATCTTCTCTTCATTCTCCATTAATGCAAACAAGACCAAAAATCACTCGAAGAATTTTTCTCTCAAAGCAGCCCAAAGCGTTTCCATCAGATGTTGTCATGGTCGGTGTCTGTGCACCATACATGAGGACCGGGATGATGAGGGTTTGTAGAGTGTCACTTTAGTTGCTCGGGAGAGGACTTTACTACTCAATTGCCTTCTAAGTCCAAGGAAGCAGCGATTGGAAAGAGTGATTCTTCGTTTGATTTCAGCGCTGGTGTTGTTGTCTGAGTTGATAGCGGACCCCAGGTCCTTAACTACCTCGAAGTTAAATCTATCTATGTTGACGTTTGCTCCAAGACGTCGATGTTGGTAGGCCTTTCTTGTCAACAGCATTAACTTGGCCTTGCCTCCGTCTCGAGACTCACAAACGCTCCACTGACATCACGCTGTGTTCTTCCAATTATGTCAATGTCGTCTGCGTATCATAGTAGCTGGACGGACTTTTGAAAGATTGTGCCTCTGGTGTTGACGTTGGAGCTTTGCACAATCTTTTCAAGAATGATGTTGAAGAAATCGCATGACAACGCATTGCCTTGTCTGAAACCTTTTTTGACATCAAGTTAGGTTTTTTCCAACCATTTTAGACTCAAGAAAGCAAATTCTTCCGGAACCCATCATACATCAAAAGAAAGGTCTTTTCGCCAAATTGGTTAACAACTTTCTTGCAAACCTGGTAGACGACATATTTACAAAAATGCTGTTAATTCGGAAACCTCTTCTTGCGACAAAATTGCGATAATTTTCTTCAAACCAAAAGAAACAAAACAATTTATTTGTAAAAATGTAGAGATTATTATTTTCTTTATTATTCGCTTTGATAAAATAAAAAATAAAAAACAATACATAAAAATACATAATTATTAGGTTTACAATAAAATTAAACTTATAAATAGATGTTTCAAAAGACAATTCTCAATTTGGCAACATCAATAAAAATTGTGTAAATTCTTTTTGTTTTAATCTTTATATTTAAGTGTATATGTATATTTTAAATAATCATTGTTTATTTGTTGTTAATGACTTTTTTTTATTCGTCACATTTCTAAGCAGTAAAAATATTAATATTGTAAATATTTTTTTATATATTGCATCATTATTCTTTTTTAATTGATTATGTAAAAAATATCAATAAAAATACACATACATACATACATTTTTTTAAATATTTTGATTGTTTGA
This sequence comes from Sphaerophoria rueppellii, assembly GCA_920937365.1. Lineage (NCBI taxonomy): Eukaryota > Metazoa > Arthropoda > Insecta > Diptera > Syrphidae > Sphaerophoria > Sphaerophoria rueppellii. Next base: position 113,162,851 of record CAKKXW010000001.1, on the reverse strand, counting down.
ACACTTTTCAAAAAAGCACCGCCAAACATGTAAACAAATTTACCAAAAAAAATGCAAACAAAAAAAATTGCAACAACAACAATTAAATACTTAACCGAATAAAAATAAAGACGCTATGAGTTGTTCGTGTATATGTTTTGTGCGAAGCTTGGAATAACAAACAAAAAATGTTCGTAAGTATTTTGTTTAATGTTTTTCATTCAGGCACTAAATTTTAAATTTAAAAAATATATAAATGTTTGGTGTTAAATTTTTTAATAAAAAAAATGTATTATTGTTAGTTTGATTTCTGTTGTGAAAAATTAAATCGATGGGTTAGATTTTTGTTTTTAATTTTAATTTTAAATTTAGAATATTTTTTTTTATTTGGTTTTATGTATACTACCTACAACATATAATTTTGTGCGCAATGTAGTTTCCTAGTGTTAGTTGATGTTCGATTTTTAAGTAGGTATTTTTTGTTACGATCAAAGTCAAATGTCAAGTCAATGAAAAACCCAGATTTTGAAGCATCAGTAAAAATCACTTAGCTCAGATTTGAAAAAAAAAAAACAGTTTCGAATTGGTATGACTCATGGTTATTTGCTTCTGTACCTAACGTTAGTAATTTTATATTGTGTTGGAAAAACTATTCAGAAAAAAAAAACATAGAAATTGTGATGTTTTGAAGAAGGTTGGCAGTTAAGACCTACGAGTTTTTCTTTAAATTTTGTCATTATTGAATGAAAAGTCGACAAATTTAAATTCGAAGTTAAACTCTAGGCTTTGAAAGAACCTAGATGCATTTTTAACCACTGGTTCGGTTGAGCATGAGATTATTTAAAAATATACAATAAGATGCCTTCTTTCGATCAACTGAGGTAAAACTAAATAGCACCATCATCAGTCTAATAATGCTGGGGCACTACTCTGTAATTCGTTTCGAAAGGAAATATTTTCGAAAACTAATATTTTGTAATCTCCATTCCTAAAGCGGATTAGAAATCTAGTACTTACGGAATGACAAATCCGCATTCGGATTTTTGTATACCTAGCAATACTTTTCCGAATGTCATTAGCGTTCGAAAACGGAAATTTTGTTTCTACACAAAAAAAGGTAACGGATTGCAATTCGAAGATCGTTTTGAAAGGACACAACAGGATAAATTGTTTACTGTTGTGTGAAATACATAAAATGTTGGCAAGTAAATAATAATTGTATTCAAAATTTCATCAGGCATAAAGATCATACGAAATAAAAGCATTTGAAATTATGATGGAATTCATGTGTGCTCATCCCGATTTGGCTAAGGGACGTTTGGACGCCTCGGACCCCAGAACCAATTCCAACAATTTGTGGGCCGACTTTGTTTACCTTCTATGACACATTTCAAAAATATTTGACTTATCAGTATCACGAATTATTCTTCGTTCAACCCGTTCTTCTCTATTTTCTGCATCCATCCATAGAGCAATTGAATCCATTTTATTAAGTTTTTATTGAATTTTATATATTTTTTCTTTAAAAATTAATTTGAACTTTCTCGTCTTCTTTGTAATTTGTTTTGATTTTCGCTCTGGCACATCTCATGAGAAATACTTCGAGACTCGGCAAATCTAGCAAATCTATTCTATTAATAGAAATAGAACTAGATGATTTTTTTGTTCGACTCGAACATTTTACAGAGTACGAATTCATAAACTACTCGAAAATCAGGGGCCGAATTACGACATCCGCTATCGAGTGAGTGAGTCTCATCAGTTATCGAACGAACGAGTAACCTCATTGGGATTATGACATTCGATAGGTCACGTATCGTTCACAGAGGAGGTAAATAGGAGGTAAATAGATTCTCTATGAGCTGAGCAGAGAATTTAAGTTATTGTACTAGAAGCTCGATACATAGCTCGATATCGTGAGAGGTAATGCCAAACACACACAATTCAGTATCGTATTAATTCGATAACGGATGCCGTAATTCGGCCCCAGATTCGAATAGGATTGGCTTTCGAAACGAATTACAGAGAAGGGCCCCTGACCAAATCGGATGAATGTGCCTTAGGCTGTTTCGAGAGGAAAGTTCTTCGAGTCATCTACGGCACCGTGTGCATTGATGGGGAATGAAGAAGAAGATTCAACAGCGAACTTTACGGGTTGTACAATGACACGGACCTAGCCAGAATGATCAAGGTTCAAGGGCTCAGATGGCTCGGTCATTTACAGCAGATGGACACCAATGCTCCTTCCTTCGACACTATTCCCGAGGGACGAAGAAGTAGAGAAAGGCCGCGACTCAGGAGGCGCAACCAAGTGGAAGAGGACCTCAATCAACTTGGAGTGCAAAACTCGAGACACAACTCGTGCCCATTAAGTTCTTATTTTATCTTTCACGGGCACTGTCTCTTGCGAAGAACTGACAACATTTCTGAGAGTATCAATCTGTCATGAAAAGTGCTTCTCAAATTTGCTGTTCGGAATCGGTGTTGAATTGAAGGTCCACTCAACTCTTAACACGCACTCAATGAATTTTGTTAAGCCACTTATTTATATTTATTTTATATTCTTTCTTGGTTTCAGTGAAACTGTCCAATTTTGTATGACAATTAGATATTTGTGGGCAGTTCTAATGAAAAACACAATGAAAAGTTATGCATAGAAGTGCGTTTCGGCTTCCAAGAGCCAAGGCTATGATGACTTAGACTCTTCAAAAAATTCGTGAGATGCAGTTTAAGAATTCTGGGAACAAACAATAGCAAGTCGACTCTAAACGGCTAAGATGAGTACCAGTAGCTTACAATTCTACCTTTCTAGATCGTTCATAAACAATCCCGACTATTTTTGTTGCAGTTTTTTCATTCATCTAAGTTTTTTTATTTGCAAATAAGATTGCCCTTAGTCTAATTTGGTGTTTATCAATGTTGAACAAGCATTTTAAATGATTCAATAAAGCCTTTTAACGGCCTTTAAGTCTACACAAATATGGCGTTTTCGGTCTGTCATCAATGACTAACTGAAGTGAGAGACCTTGTTCCAACTTTTTATATGTAAAAACGATGTCCAACCTGGTGACATTTACTTGACTTTACTAACATCAAACAAAAATATTTCTCTTCAACATCTACTAACATGCTCACACAGTTATAACCTTATATTACTTTTGTTGCGATTGCGTTAAAAAATTGGTGTTCTCTTCGTTTTTGTTAGGTTAGGTTAGGTTACATTTCGTTTTCAATATTTTACACATATATTGAGTTTAAAAAAAGGGTTTGTGTATATAAAAAATCTCTGTTTAAAAAATTATTAATGTCGCTTACTGTTTAAAAATGTAAAAAATTCATCTACGTCACTCTGGAACGTAGACCCTTCGATTCTTAAATACTTTATCTCCCTGTCTCTCGCGCTCTCCTAAAACAAACAACACTTTTTCTTGTTTTTCCTCTTGTAGTTGTCCTCCATGAAAGGCCTTTCGGCAATTTGAAATTTCCTAACAATACGAACCAGCTCGTGGAATGCCTGATCGACATTCACACGCAATTTCGCACTGCATTCGATGTATGGCATTATCAAGTTTCGACTAACATTTTGGGCTTCTTCGAGTGACACTTGACGTTGGTGATCCAAATCGCATTTATTGCCGACCATCAGCATTGGGAATTCGTCGCGATCCTTGACGCGGAGTATTTGTTTTTGGAATTTGGGAATCTCGTCGAAGCTGGAATGATCGTTCAGCGAGAAGACGAGCAGGAAACCCTCACCGGATCGCATGTATTGTTCCCGCATTGCACTGAATTCCTCTTGGCCGGCAGTGTCGAGAACTGAAAAAGGGGGAGGTCAGAGTGTAAAGCAAATGAGAGGAAGCAGAAATAACTTACTGTCCAATTTAGCGGGAATGTCATCGATAACGCACTGCTTGGTGTATGAATCTTCGATGGTGGGATCATAGTCGGTTACAAAATAGCTCTGAAAAGAACAACAAATGTGCGACTGTTAGAAAACCACCCTGGCAATACTTTCAGACAAGCAAATTTCTGTCAACCTCGCTTAATTGCTTTACAATGGAAGTCGTCTTCTCATTCAACTGTGGCTTTCTATCTCTCAAAAGCCAGCTGCTAATGACTTATTGAATGAGATAACAGAAATTATTGTTTACTATCTTCTGTGTTTGTAAATAAACGTTTTTTGAGTACAATTTTAGTGTGAGGGTTGACTAGGACCTTGAAATTTGAGCTATTCTCCAGTCATGCAATGAAAACTTAACGCTCCGCCTGGCATATTAATGTTCTCCATTATTCCCAGTGTCAATAAAAGCATAAATATTGTTTTTTACGTGCCACCCGCACTATCGCCCCCTTTGTACACACAACAGACAACACAAATAAATCATTAAAATCATTTTAATAACACAACGAAGCTATTTGCTAGCTGCTAGCCTCTTCCTACCGCCACCCATCGTCTTTCTTTCAAATAAATTTCTATTTAGATCAATGATCAAGAATTCAAGAGAACGAAGAGAGAAAGAGCACCGCAATGGACTGCGACTGGCCTTGTGCTGTACCGTTGTGTGTTTGTCATCGCGTGCGAAAACTTAAAACATTTCTCATTATTTATAGACGAGTCTTTATGGTGATTTTTATAAGCGACGCCCTCAAGATGACCACATTCCTTGGACTCTGCGAAAACACTTTGAAGTGTGAATGCGAAAAAATTGTTAATTTTTGGACGATGCGATAAGAACTTTGGTGGTTTCATAGCAACACGACAAACGCATGAATGTTTTGCAAATTTGTGTTCTAATTCAATTTCAAGATTTTTAATTGGAACAGTGACGTCAGAGTTAAAAATAACCATCGATCATCACTTTCTCTAGTACGATGCTTCTTTGTACAAATAAGTAGAAGCAGTTGGATAAGAAATACGTCAACATGCTAGGCACGAAGTGCATTGAAATGAGATCAGACACTTCAGGGTTCGCAGGTGCGCTAGTCGGCAGACTAGAAAAATCAACAAATCTCATCACAAACATTCCTTTCTCATTTGATTTGACGACTTCCTATGACGAATACACGGTGGCGAACAGCGGGCGACGGCGGCGGCGGCCGAATAGATGTGGGCGATTAGCTGCTGGTGCCCATTTGTGGTTTTGTATCGCAGACAACCACAATTTCATTATAGAAAAATGAAGCCATTGATGACGAAAAAGCAATTGAAAATCCACTTCAACTTGTTGTTCCTGGATATAATCCAGACTGCCTAAACTGATCTTACCTGAATAAATTGTATTGTTATGGCAGACTTGCCCACACCACCTCCACCGACGACAACCAATTTGTAGGTTTGCGTCTGGCCGGGGCCTCCTTGATTTTGGTGTTTTGACATGGCAGAGAAGAGTTTTTGGTTGTTCTTGAAATTATGGTTTTGTTCACGTTCACAGAAGTAATAAAATTTATATTTAAACAAAAAAGAAAAGCAAAACTTTTAACGAGACGATGTTATCCACGCCCGAAGCACTTTTTTCCCAAACTGACAGATGGCAGTGAATTTTCTGACAATTGGTTAATTTTTTGTTGCGTTTGTTTGCGTTTGCAACATTCAACATGTCAAATTGAGTAGTCTGGCAACATTTTGAGCGAAAATATTTAACTGCGTGAAACTTAAGGCTGAAAACAGAATGATGTTTTTTCAATTTATTGCAAAAATATTCGTATTCAACAATTTTAGAAAACAATCGATATCATCGAATTTTGTTATTCGTTTAAATTTGTTATTGATGCCAATGGCACAAAATTATGGTCCGCTAGTAAACAACTTTAGTGTGATTTGTGATACTAGCTTAAAATGGTGTTTCAGTCATGACTCAAACGTCATTTTAAGCTAGTATCACACTAAAATTGTTCATTAGCGGACTATGATTTTGGGCCAGTATGTTTGAAATCATCAATCATGATCGTTTAAATGTCCTCAACTACTTCTCTTCGAGGAGCGCATCCAAATTGTTTAATGTTACATACATGTAGCTCTAGCGCCTAAATCAGGAAGAAATGGCTTGATGGCATTATTTATGTTGCTTTGGGGCCCTTCTATTGCCTATTCACGTAGACCGGCGGCTTACGAGAACTCCACAAGAAAAAGTCTTTTGGAGTCAAATCGGTGTTGAGTTTACACAAGATCCACATAACATTACCATGATGCTCAAATCCCTCGTGTACAATGTCTAACGTGGTCTGGGCGTGGCACTGGTGTCAATTTGACAGCAGTTATAATCTTCCAAAGTTCCGATTGAAAGATTAATGGAAAATAGGATAGGATTTGATAGACTTTTGATGTTTGTAATTGGCAATCTGGAAGTTAAAAAAAGCATTCTGAATGCGTTCAATTTGGCAAAAGTGACAGTTCTGATTCTGAAAAGAAGAGAATTCCCTTCTGATTTTAAAACCAGAATGATTTTTTCCAGATTCCAGATTGCCAATTAAAAACGTCATAAATCTATCAAATCCTATCCTATTTTCATTGGTTATTATCAAGTATCAACATTTAAAGAGAATTCGTTGTAGCTTTGAAACAGAAATGATGTTACACAAGGGTCAAAGTATTACATTGTCGTTATGTTAAAGCTCTGAAATAGGCCCCAGACTGACAGTTAAAAACGCCATAAATGATGGCGTTTGCCTGAGCTAAGCAGGATCTCGGACCAATCGAAAAAAAACGTTATGCCAAACTAAACTGATAGGAAGCAAATCTGACATTAACATTGGTATACCGTTATTTTTGAACCCTTCAAAATTTCCTACAAAATAAAACAATGATACCGGAAACATAAAACGCACCTAATTAATTTGTTTGCAACAACAACGCTTACATGATTAAAAGAAGAATACAAAAAACAAAATGCATTACAAAGCATAAACAAAACATTCCACTGTGCGCTACTTACAGAAAAAAGCACACGCTGACCCCATTAATTCATAAAACAAATAAATATTCCTTCCACAGCATTTTCCATTATTATTTTGATTGAACAAACCACTTACGCTACATTTACTCGTTCATGTCAACGAATCACTTCTCGCCACATGATACTTTGATACACAACGCACATCAACATAACCCGACCATCTGGAAAGATCTCTTAAAATAGCCACAGAAGGAAAAATAAATCAGTCTTACGTGTCCATTCTACAATTGGCTAGAAGCGAATTTTTGACATCCGAATGTAGTTTCACTGATAAGCTTAGAAGAATGATAACCCCGGAAGGGTCATTCCCTGAAATGACAAAATGCCTCCTTTTGTTTTAAAAATATCTTAATTTTATTTCTTCTGATGTTAAGAAAAAAATAACGTAAATATCCATAAGAGATAAAAACACGACATAGGTGTTCCTTTGGCAGAGGAGCAATTCCAGAATCTCCTCAAAACTTAAATAACAATCAGCTTCAACTTACAAAACTAAATTCGAGTACAAAACTAGTAAACAATTAAAATTTGTTAATGACGCTTTTTTGGCCACTGGAGCACAAATTGGTAGAGACTCCCGGGCCGGTGAGATTCGTCGTTTCCTTAAGTATTAATCTTTGATCAGATAATGGCTAGAGATTCGGAACTTTCCAAATTAGAACTCATCATGGCGCGCCAGAGCCTCTCCAAAGTCGGTGGCCTGCGATCCGACAAACAAATCGTATTTCTCCAGAACTTCCTCTTTGGTCAACTTCTCGTCTTCATTCTCGTCGGCTTCGAAGAGCAAATGTTTGGCCTCACTTTCGGCATGATCATAGTCTTTGGGTATGATCCAGCCACGAACTTCTTCCTTGTCCATGTAGCCATCTTGGTCGAGGTCGCGGAAGTTCGAGAATACATGTCGCTCTTGCATAACCCATTCGGGTTCTTCGTCACCAGGCTCCGAAGAGCGATACATATCGCCGATGTACTCGTCCACGGACACCTTACCGTCGTTGTCTTTGTCGATGTCTTCGATGGTTTCTATGATAACAATATCCCTCATTGTTGGATGGTCTTCTGGATGCAGGAAAGCGGTGAATTCTTCGCGGGTCAGTTGATCGTCATTATCTTGATCGGCGACGCCCCAACGACGACGGTCGCGAGTCAACATACGCTTGTAGGAGATTCCGTGTTCTTCGCGTTCCAGCTCCTCGGGTGCCAGTTCGTCCAAAAAGCCGTACACATTCTGTTTGTAGACTTCCCATTTCAGGGTGCTTTCTTTTTCAGGATTGTGCTGCTTCCACATGCGTCCCACATCTTCGTCAATGTATCGCCTTTGTGTGAATTGGATCCATTTCTTGAGCTCCGACAGATTGATGAATCCATCCTTGTCATCGTCGATTTTGTCGTAGATAAGACCCAAACGACGTTTACTCTCTTCCGGCGAGAGGGTATCAAATTGTTTGGCTTCGTCTTGGCCAAGGAATGCTTCGTGATCGTATTGGGTATTGTGGTGCTCACCGTCAAAGTGACTTTTGTGGGCGGAATCGTGCTCGAGCGGATTGTGCTTCTCGTCGGGTTTTGGAATGGCGGAAACGGACACCACAGCTAGTGCGAATACCAATGATATCCAAAGAAACTTCATGTTGCTCTATGAACTAGTAACACTTCGGGACAATAGGTATAATTTAAGACAACCGAGAGCAGACGGATATTTTATTTTATTGTTTCGGAAGCGGAGGCTGGATACGAATAGTCTTTCTAATTTAAAAACAGGAAGAAAACAGTGCGAGATGAAGAAGATTCCAACATGATTTTGTCCAACTCACACAAGTTTGACATTTGATACTTTGTCGGTAGTGTGGGCTGTTTTTGGCTGCGTTCACAAATGTATGTAACGGAAGTTCAAAATATGACGAGGCGACTAGGAACCTAGCGATTTAATTTGAAAGATTGGAGGAGATTCATATCGGTTTTTCTGATCCAGAAATGTTTGATTAGCAAATAAAAATCTTATTTGGCAAATGTTTGAAATCATGAAATCCGTTTCAAAGTGAAACAAAATTGTAGAAAAGTCTATCGCATAGAAAAAATGTATTATTCCTTGATGTATTATTGCCCTTAAGTAATCTACACTATCGACACATTTCTATCGCTATCTCATCTTCTCCTGTAGGAAAACCACATCATGGCTGTCATTTTCTGACAAGAAGCAACTTTCAAAATTTTATTTAAAAAAATAACAACTGTCAACTTGAAGCCTTCTTTTGTGTTCTAAATTTTGTTCGCTTTTAATTGAAAAAAAGATATTAAAGGAATACTAAACCTGTGAAAATTTAACCACTCAAAGTGCAAGAAATGAAAAAAGTATAAACATCCAATCTCCTCCATTTTTAATTCATAAACTTAACAAAAATTTTAAAGTGATAAACGTGGGTCAAACCTCACCCTAAATTCCAAACACAAAAATGACATCAAAATCAAATGGATCATATCTACCAGTTCCTGAAATTCGTGAAGACAATGTGCTCCAGCATTCCTTCAAGGTGAGTCAGCCCCAAATGATATAGAACTTCGATTCTAACGAATTCAATTTCAGTCGAATGTAAACAAAGACGAACCTTTTCGCAACAAGCCACCAAAGCTGAAGCCGCGCTACCATGACTTCAATTTGAATCGCAGCCAAAACTCCCTATCCGCCCATGCCATTTCGTTCAAAGATTCCAGTGGAATTGTGAGTGATTCCCTATTGTCACCCGCATACAATCGCAGCTCTGACGAAACCTACTTCGAACAGTGTTTCACGAAAATTTCGAAAATCGGCGAAGGCTCCTTCGGCGAGGTGTTCAAAGTGCGCTCGAAAGAGGATGGCCTGTTGTATGCCGTGAAAAAATCCAAACAGTTCTTTCGAAGTGAGAATTATCGCCACGAACGTCTGGAAGAGGTCAAGCGCTACGAACAGTTCTCTGACCACGAAAACTGCGTCCGCCTCTACAAAGCCTGGGAACAAGACGATCGGCTGTATATGCAAATGGAACTCTGTCAAGAATCACTAGATCACTATTTGGGCGTGAAAAAACGGATTCCGGAAGAGAAAATCTGGTCAATTTTGCTGGATCTGCTGTTGGCTGTGAAGAGTCTGCACGACAAAAATCTCATCCATCTGGACATCAAGCTGGACAATGTGCTAATCGGAGACGACGGCATTTGCAAGCTGGCCGATTTTGGACTTGTCATTGATGTGGATCGAGTGAGTTTGTAGAATCCACTTGAAACGAAAACTTTCTCTGACTGTTTTGTTGTATTTGTTTAGGCCAATCGCCATCAAGCAACCGAAGGCGACTCTCGGTATATAGCTCCAGAACTAATGCAGGGACATTTTACGCGAGCAGCTGACATATTTAGCTTGGGCATTGCCATACTGGAGCTATCGTCCTACATAGAACTTCCACCAAATGGTCCGCTCTGGCAGGAGTTGCGCAGCGGAATTCTTCCAGAAGATTTTATTAAAAGTAAGTTGGTGTTCTTGGAATCTTGACATACTTAGTAATCGTTTGCCTCTTTGCAGCCTTATCACCAGAACTGAAACAAATGATCAAATCAATGATGACACCAGATGCAATGGCCAGGCCGACAGTTGATGAATTGCTTCGCAATAAAAAATTAGTTAATCTCCTTCAAAGGCGACGAAGGTGGGATCTCATTAGAAAAGCCGTGAGTAACCATATTTACCCTCCTCCTGCCTTGAAGTGTCACTCAACTCCTTTTCTTTTATTTCTCGGGGTAGAAACAAACATTTAGAAAGTCCAGACGTGCCGTTTGGTCGAAATTGTGCAATTTTAGAAATTTTATCTGCCGATTTTTCGTTTCGCTAATAACGAACCTGCAAATCAAAGAACCACCAACAACCACGAACACGACCGGGAAAGGCGACAACATGGAACACAGTTTCAATGCAGAGAATTCCTTCGAGATTTCCTACACCCAAGCAACGCCAACGCACTTTGGCGATAATAAATTCGTCAATTCAACGCCCTTGAATCATCATAACCAAAACCATCAGAGTTTCCGATCGCGCAAAGATCTCACAAAGACTAGTTTTAGGTGAGTTACGCCAAGCAAAGTCTTGAGTAGAGAGTTCAATGAATTTTGTTGTATTTCTAGACTTGATTCAACCGATACCAAACAAGAGAGCAGCAATATTTTGAGCTTTGAGGAGTATGACCTGGTCCCGCACAGTGCCTCGTTGGTGCGCAACCAATTGGATGTTTCCTCGTTGCGAGGAAAAAAGCTATTTTCAAAAGCGGATGAGTCCGATTCCGATTGAAAAGAATTTCAATCCCCAAACTAACAAATAAGAAGAACAAACTATCCAGAAAGAAACAATTTATATTTTTTTTTATAAATAATAATCTTAATCGATCATGTTTTGTATATAAAATAAGGATAACTTTATTTACCGATATTAACGTAAGTTCCGTTTGCCACTTTTCTTTGTTTTCTATTTTTTTGTTTCCATTCCTTTGTGTCGAATTTGTTGATTGTGTACCTAATTTAAGTAAACTCATAAGTTTATTATCGTTCAATGAGTTCCCAAACACGAAATTGATCCAAAACTCAGAAAATGTCGAAATTATGAAGAAAATTCAAAAAGTAAAAATAACGATGATGATGAATTAAATGTTGCACTGTTTGTGATAAAAATGTTTTAAATAAAAGTAATGGATGATGGATAGAAAATAAAACTGTTAACAAAACAAGAAGTCAGTGATTTTGTTGTTCTCATTGTTTGGAACTTTTCTTTTCAGTCTTTTGGTCAGCCACAAAGCTGGTGGGTGCGTCTTTTGAAAGAGAAGTTAAATGCGAAAATTATGTAGAATTTTTAGGGCAGTTTGTACGTGCTGGGAATGTTGATTGCATTCGAGAATGAGAATGATCTTTTTTTGTATTTTTGTGGGAGAAGAAGATTAGCTGAAGTGATGTTTGAAAGTGTTTCTCACATGAGATCACTTTTTTCGGGGGTGTGGTGTTGAAGTGAGGATTTCACTTTGAAATAGTATGAATGAATAAATTGAGATAGAGGTTAAATTACACTGCAACCTATAGATCTATTGTGCCTCCTTAATTTGCTGATTTGTTAGTACTTTAAAGTACAGCTACTCCTCTAGCCTTTTATCCCTAGAATTTAAAGAATTTTGAGTACTAATACAGATGGAAGATCCTTCTCCTCAATCTGTTAATGATCAAGGTGTTAAACCTTTGGTGGATAAGTGTACTCAGGCCCCGATCTAGGGGAGGGCAAACGGGACAATTGCCTAGGGCGGCAAAATCGATGGTTGAAGAAATTAATTTTTTTTTATTACAAATGTTACTACATAAATGAAGTCCCGATCCCCGACTGAGAGTGTTTTTCTTTCTTTTCCTACAAACCCTACAAACAACAACTACACATTTCATACTTGAGAATTGAGATCTCAAGAATTTTTTGTGTTCGTGGGAGCGTCTGCGTCAATAAGAGAGAGAAGACTCGGACTATTTGAACCAGGCATGGAAAATTCTATACAATTGTATCGAATTTAGTTTTTCGGAGTACAAAAGTACAATTTGTCTTTATTCGATACAATTTGAAAATTTGCAGACAGGACTGCATTGCCGTTGTCATGTTGCTGAAAAAATGTATTATTTATTGGAATGGTCTGAACCTTTGCTACACATGTAATCTTCGTCACAATTGATACATGATTGCGTTTTGACATTATCTTTTACAGAGAATGTAAGCATTTAAGGTAGTTTTGTGCATGTTTTAATTTGATGGCGTTTAGTTCCTCCTTTGTCTTAATTTTGCTAAGAAAACGAGACTTGTTGCAGTCAGTCTAATTTTGGCCTTCATTTGAATGTATGGACTGTTCTTGTCCCGCCACTATTTTTTGCATGGCATAAAAAGTTATGAACATCTGATTTTCAAAAAACTTCGTTAAATTTTTCCAAAGTTTTTCAATTTTTCTAAAAAATGATTTTTTTTTCGGAAGTAAGAAACAACCAACAAAACATCCAAACACCACAAAAAAAATTTCAAAAATTATATTTTTTCCGATCTTTAAAGATCATTCCACATCTTTTTTCAATACATTTTCATGGGACAACGAAACTGGAAAGCAATTTTATTTTTTCGATCTCTCACGAATGAAGAGGAGAAAAAAATTTGCAACTCGTTCTGAGAGAGATCGGAAAATTTTCGAATACCGAGAAGAAGTAAGTATGAGAATTTAATTTCATAAGAAGACCGAAAAAAAGTTAGAAGACGGAATTTTTCGATCGCGATTCGGGATCGATATAACGAACCCTGCTAGTTAAGTTAAGTTAAGTTCACAAAACAAGTATCGGAGACATTTTGAACAAACATATTTTTTATAGATGTTTATGTTTTTAGATATCCAGAGAATTTACATTATTTGAATACGTACAATACATACAGTAGAAATAACCCCACATGCCTTTCAAGGTGTGATTTTAAAGGGCGGAAAATAATACTTTTGCCTAGGGCGGCAGAAAAGCTAGATCGGGCCCTGAGTGTACTACAACTGTCTAGAATACGATCCAGTGTTTCATCTGCTTCGATGCAGAAACTGCATGTTGGACATTCGACTAGTTTGACGATGAGCCGAGAGAAAACCGGCAATTATCCTGATTTTATGCCTACTTAGACTGATGCAGGTTGAAAAACACTTTTGGTTATAGTCACCCAGAAGCATCTTCGCCTGTCTCAGTTCAAGCAGTTGTGTTCAGTTGTATTTTCTCCTAGTTTCCTCTTCCGTTTTCATTTTACTTCCAATGATATTTTCTCCTATTCCGTAGTAGGGTTCCGGTCCTAATAGCGGAGTCATAGCACCTGTCTTTGCCAGTATATTCGTCTCCTCATTTTTCTGAACCTCTATATTCCCAGGTACCCAATTAAGAGTTAGTTTGTTATTCTTGCCTTGTTCATATAATCTACCTTTGCACTCCATAACGAGCTTTGAGTTACAAGTGTAGGAGTTTTTAGCTTTAAGGACTGTCTGCCTATCTGACATGATGGCAATATTTTTGTTTCGGTAATTCATTTCGAGATTGAGTTCTACACATTTGCTAATTGCCTATGACGCATTAAAATATCGAACATTAATAGCGTTTTTTTTTTTGTAATCTGGAATTGGTACACAGAACTGTCCGATTCCGGATTCCAAACGAACATGCAAACACATTTTTTTGCTTCCAATGGTTGAATGTCTATGGCTACGTTCAATCATGTAACCAAAAGGTATCGGATAGCTTTTTGTTTTTGTAAACCATAGTAAAAATAGCATACACATGAACCGTTTACTGTAAAAAAAAAATCCAGAGGTATCTGAAAATGTTTGGTATACCTCGGGTATCCGAGTCTTCAGCTGATCAACATATGATTTTTTTTGCCTTGACTTTTCTGGCGCGCAATTTCATCAGCTTCTAAATTAAAAAAAAATTGAAAGAAATACATATAAGCAGATGCTATCGATCTGATTTTTAACAATACTTGTTATAATTTAGAACTCGGAAGAAGTTTGCCAACGGATTCACGGCCATTAACAATTTCTTATTCTCAAGCGTTTGATTTGTTGTTTTTTGTTTCATAGACGTTTTGACAGCAATCTGGATACAGGTATCTGTCTCGTCCAAAAAGATATCCCAGATACGGGTATCCCAGATAGCCTATCCGATATATGATTGAACGTAGCCTATGTATTTGTGAAACCTCATATGCAGAATTGCAGATGACATATGAGACACATGACATTGTTTTTTTTTCTTAATTTATAAAAATGGCGGCGAGTACGTATGTGCAAATGTGTGCATGTATACGTGATTCCGTTTATGATTCCGACTTCAAATTCTTAATCGGTTTTCTGTTCTTTTCAGAACAAAAACTGTCATATTGTGCCAAAAATTTTTTGTTGAAGCCGAATAAATTGAAAAACATCAATCTTGATAAACAAAGGACTGAACTTCGATTTTTGTGCAATGCCTTAACGTCATTTTCAAATATCAGCGAATATATTACTGAGAGCCGTTTGTTCACTGGAGTCATAAATATAAGTTCTACATAAAGTTTTCATTTTTGTATGGGACGTTCCGGAATTCTCAAGTTCTATATAAAATCCCCATACAAAAAACGAACTTTGTATATCATAAATTTATGTTCCGATTGAGCAAATGGGTTGAATGGCACTTCTTTGTTATTTTGTGAGGGAAAAAATATTTTTATTTCCGAGTTCCAGCGTTTTTGTTTTTGTTTTGGAGACAATTGGACAAAAAAATAAAATAAATAAATTAAATTTTGGAAAAATTGGTCACTACATTTCTTTCAATTTCGAAAAAATAAATAACCAATCGCAATGTATCGCATGAAAGCGCTCTCATTTTGAAATTCCGACGCAGATTTCAATTTTTTTCGTAGATTTCTATTTCTATGATTGACCTGTCGGAAAGGATACGGTGGTGATCAGTGACGGTGGTAGAAAATTCTTTGAAATATTGTACAAATCGGAAAGAATTTTACTCATATATACTATTTATTGAATAACCCATCTTTCTTATCCGAAATATAGCTTTTAAATTTCATTTGATTCAATTCATTAAAACTCAAAAGGTATTACTTCAAGAAATTAACGAACTGTCAAATTTTGAGCAATTTATTTTGCGAGTTTCGATTGTATGCATTAAAATTAAAACTAATGACCAAAATCGAATAAAAACGAGATGAATTATTAGTTTCAGTATCTAATCAAAAAGAAATCTCGCTCAGTTCCGGATGTCTTACTATAATGATTGATATATCCTCATGCTCCAATGATCTTGCACATTAAGTGCAATAAGCTTACCTGCGCAATAAACATTTATGGCCCTAAGAAATTGCCATCAGACGTAAGACCATCTGCAAAGCCGTTAAATTTTTGGATGCCTGCCAAATACAATGGTTGCGCTTACGGTCCCGAATCCATTCTCTGAGTCATTCACATCGCCATTAATTTCACTTTCACTAATGTAATCCGTTTCTTTCGAGTTCGGAATACCTCCGCTTCAGCGAACCAAGAGCGCCAGTGGCACGTAGGCATACACACTCAAATACATATCTCTGCATGTACCTGATTTTTATTGAGTGTGGAAAGAAAGGGCCCTCTGGAGTCTGGGATTGTTTTTGTTTATTTGGATCGTTCCATTGCGATAGCCAGAGTCACCTTTACCTCTTGTAGCCGGAAAACAAAAAGTAACACTAATGATGTACTCTGGTTTGTTGGATAAACCCAAAACAGTTCCAACAACAGATATTGGCCTAGGTAAGGAGTATAGACTTACTTCGGCTTAGTTTTCAATTTCGTTGGAGTTCGAATCGAGTGGCACCCGTTGAATGCGATTGCGAACACGGATGTTGAAGGCAATTTGCCAATTTAGTGATTTGGAGCTTCGTCACAGCAGCGTGACAAATGAATAGCATGATGGCGTAGTTGACGTAGTACAGCTTCACGGTGGGCGGCGCGGCGCGAAGACTGTATGACAAGTAACGTATGACGCGTTGGGTTTAAGGCAAAATGGGTTTTCTTTTATTTTATGTTTTCGTTGTGCAACTTGAAAGCCATTTATATGGAATTAGAGTGCAACGACCGTAAGATCACTATAGTAATTGGTGTGGGTTTTTCTTAGTCAAATACAAAATCAGACTTAAAATTCGGAAGGCACATTGTTTGGCATTGAAAATGTATTACAAAAGTTGGTCAATAAGATGCTTAGGCTTAAATTTGCAATTACTGTTTGAAGGCTGCCAATTTGAGTTCAATTATTTTATATTATCAAGCATCTAGATGAGCATATGGGCATGTCTTGTATTAATATCTTGAAAATTGATTCTTCCCACGCAATAGATTTTTATCATGCAGTCAATGCCTTTCCAGAGATGTTGCAATATTTGGAACGATTAAAAAATTAAATCATGTTCAATGTTAAATAAAAATAGAGCATAAAGGTCATTTAGGATTGTCAAACAAACGACTCAATCATACAATCAAGACTGTCACACTTGTCAAATAGCAGGAAACGAGCTTAAAGTTTAAATGAAAAATTAAAACAACAAATCCTTGATAGCCTATTAAATGTTGCGAGCATCTCATATCTTAGGAGAATGATCTCTGAAAAATAAAATATCGAGAAATAACAATTGACACGCAGTTGCTTCGAGGATCGATTTGAGGCTGAAACACAAATACGCTTTGGTTTCGCCTAATATTTACGAGTTCAGCCCTAGGAATTCAAGGCATGCTTTCATATTGAAGCTTCGACTTTACGTTTCGGACGTAATGTTAGGTAATAAAACTCCAAAAGGAAGCTCTAGTTCAAATATGGTGACCATTTGCGTTTTCTGACAGCTGAAAGCCTAAGCAAAATTTAAAACAAGCAAAATCCATTTGTTTTTGAAGGGATGATGATGATGGAGGAAGAAATGTCATCCAACACAAACTCGAAGCTAGTGCATTATATTCGTAACATAGACGAAGCCAAAGCTAAAGCAGGTTTGTGTTGCAGCCATTTGCATATTCTGAAAATTACCCATATAGCTATAATATTTATAACAGAGCACGGAAGGTAGCTTGAAAAGTGAAATATCCGACAAGAGAGAAAGAAGATCAACGAGTTCTCTCATTCTTTCTCTGAACTCCTTTGTAAGACCACAATTTTGGCTTGATTTTGCCTTTATTTTTTTTTACTTTATCCATTCCACCTTACAGCCATTCCTGAGAGAACGAGAGAACTCGTTTATCTTCTTTCTCTCTCAGCCGGTATATCATTTCCACTTGTACGAAGTGCTACCTCTCCCGTGTCCCGTGCTCTTTTATATTATCTCTATGCAATTACCAGAAACCTATTTTCCTATCAGCCACGTTACGTGTTACGTTTCGTTTGCCGTACTTATCTCCTTACGTCTTACTTTTTTTTATTAAATGTTAGTAAAATGTCAACCGAGGCCTAGTTGTATGTGCTCTTTGTGTCTCTAGTTTGTAAGTAATAGAACAATACATGTAGTGTGTCATGTAGGCTTAGTGGAACCTACAAACTCCAAAACAATAAAGTGAGTATACAAATCAAGAAAACCCTCCAATTTACGCACTTATATGTTTAATTCTATCAATCTTGGTTCAGAAATGCCCGTACATTTTCCTCTTTACGACAAATGACTTCAACAAAATGAAATAATCTTCCCACGATCTTAACCTTTTGTTCAACCTTTGCAATTAATTCTTAAAGCAAAGCCCCAAGAAACTTTTGTTAAAATAAAAGTGAAAATTCGCATTTCCTCTCTTTTGTCATGAAAACTTTGTTTAAGCACAAAACAATTAGGTGCACGTCTACAAGTGTTGTGTTTAACTACTATCCAAATGTCATCAACCTCCAACAAACAAAAGTCTACTGTTTATTCTATAATTCACCTTTCTCCCAAAAACCCAAAGCGTTTCAGCCATTAATTATGCTTTTGCATTGACAGATGAAAAAACTCAGCAGTTCATTCTTGAACTCATCCATTAAATTAAAATTTTACTTTCAAACAAAATTCTCTGACTGTCTGTTCATATTAATATTTCGTTAAATGATTTAAAAATAAAATCAAACTTTCACTATCACCGTAATACAAATGATTTATGGATCGATGTTAAGTCCATCCAAAATCAGAATAACTGCCTGATGGATGCAAATATTTGCTAAAATTTTGCACAGAATATTAAAAGCACTCATTTAAATGCCATAATTTTACCATAAACAATTTTGATAGGTAAACATTCTTTTATTTACAAGGCTTTGCATCGAAATTCCTTCATCAAACATACTCCAATATTGATTTAAATTTTCTCCTCATTGAGAAGATCGAAAAAAGACAAAAACAAAACCAAAAAACCGGACCGGAATAAAATATTTGCGAACATTTTATTTTTCTGTCAAATCAAACTGAACGAACTGTGTTGGCGGTGGTGTTCGTTGTTGTACATTCATTCTTCTCAGCAGCCATATAAATAAAATGTCCATCGTCGAAAGTTCAGGCCACTTTTGAGTTGTTTTGACCGGCATGCAGGCAGTGTTAAGAATCGGTTCGTTACTTTTCACTTTCGATTTGGTTATGCAAATAAGCAACTAAAAAGATCAAAAATGTATCGAAGAGAGATTCTGTTGTTGCATTCAACCAGAGAACAGTTTTATTTTTGCACTCCTGTTAATTATGATGACAGATAGTTTGACACAATGCGAAAACTCGAACATTTTCGACTCTAACTCAGCTGTCACAAGCTTGAATGGTTGGTTTTTACGATTCAATTTAGAATAATTAAGTTGGGAACGAGAAAACTTTCTTTCTTGTGCTTGGGCATCGGATTTGGATTTGGCCTGATACGTTTTTATGTCTTTCTTTCTTTTCTACTCTTTGACGTTTCGTTTGAAAGAGAGTTACGCAACATTAATTGGTTTTAATGTTTAAAAAAATATTTAACGGCATTGGATGGAACAGGGAATGAGAATTTAGAGATTTCGGTTGAGGCAGTTAAATTCGGCATTTGAATTTTATGGATGAGTTAAGCGATATGGCATACGTAACGAAGACGTGTTAACGAGGTTAAATGGAGACCTTGAGATTTTGGAAGGAGTAATTTAAGATCTTTTTGACACGCATGAGGGCTATGGTAAATGTCAAAGAAAACAAAATGAATATTTCAGCAAAGCGTTCGCGTGCGGAATAGGTTAGTGTGATGCTGGTTCCATAAAAGAGATTAATTAAGATAGTAAGTCACTGTGGCGTATACGTATTATTTTTTTTTTATGAAACAAATTCAGCTTTTTTCTTCAAGGATGAAAGGAAATAGTTGATCTATCTATACCGTAGTTGAGGCACAAAAAGCTACCCTCTTTGTTCGTATGCAACTTTATAATATTTCCTTTCAATGGCTGGTAGAATACTTGTAGGCCCTTATTTGGATGAACAGTTTTATATCTAAATGTTATCGAGGAAAAATGTGAGGAATATCGATTTTAAGAGGGTTAACAGACCTTTGTTTTCGTGTATCATTTGGTATATTAAGAGTTTTGACGATTTGATATCGCGGGAAATTTCCTGATGGCAGAATTTGGTAATTAGTTACGTTATCGACTTACAGATGGCGCTGCGTAGTGTCCGTAGCTCAGTGGTTTGGTTAGGCTGCTAAGCAGAACGTCGTGGGTTCGAGTCTTACTCGTGTTCATAGTTTTTTATTTTATCTTTCACGGGCACTGCTCTTGCGAAGAACTGGTAAAACTTCCAAGAGTATCAATCTGTCATGAAAAAGTGCTTCTCAACTTTGCCGTTCGGAATCGGCGTTAAATTGTAGGTCCCCTCAATTCTTCACACGCACCCAGAGAATTGTTGAAGAGAGTAAGCCACTTAGGCCTTGGCTCTTCAAGAGCTGTCGCACCACTCTATTTTTTATTTTGGATGGCGCTGCAATTTCAAAGTTTTATGAAACTCTCTCTCAACTTTTTGAATCTTATTTTTTTAGCGCGATTGCAGCGCCATCTATTGGGTGATTGCGGGACCTATGACTATAATGTGAAGGGTTTTTTAAAAAGCTTTCATATGACATCTCGATTACCTTTCTCTGGGAAAATGAATTTTTGTAAAAATAAAAATAAAAATGGTCATTGAGCTTTTTCGCCACCTATCGCAGCGCCACCTATTGGGCGATAGTCGAATAAATCACCAAAATGTGTCTGTTTTAAAATTGATTTAGTTTCATTATTTCCCAACAGATAGTTCTGCGATCGGTGGCGAAAAATCGAAATGTTGAAGTTCTCACAAAAAAGTATTTTCTTGCAGCCAACGTGGAGACCTATGAAGGAAATCAAGGAGTCATGTGGAAACTAATGAAAATCCCTACACATTTTGGTCATTAATTCCGCAATCGCCCTACAAACGCCGCTTCAATTTCTTGTAATTTTTTCAGCGCAACAGAAGCGCCATCTTTACTAGTTTTGACAAAGTTTTAAGGGAAAGACAATTTTGAAATTGATGTTTTAAGGTTGCCTAGGTTGTGCTTGATTTTGGAACCGCTTTTATTCTTGTGCATATTTTTTTAAGTTTTCATGAACTTGAAATCTTACTTCCTTCCCGTTCCAATATTAAAAATAGATTGATGAATTCTAATCAATGCTAAGCATTATACTTTTTAAAATCAAAAATAACCTATTAAAAACATATTCCTTATACCAGAAAATATGCACATTGAATACAAAACGAAGATTTGTTAAAAATCTAAATTCAATTCACATACATTTATGTTTCTTAAGTCATATAGTCCATTCTTCTTTTTTAAACAATAACTAAAATTTGTATTGTTTTTGATTAAACAAGGTCACAAAAGACGACAATTTAGATCGCTGATACTTCCATCAGTGTCATTTACACATTTGCATGTCAAAGCACAGTTAAAGGTTAAGAAGCTACCCATCAGGTTTACTTTTATTTGCTATTCAAAAATCTGAATAGACCTACAAACTTAATATTTGTATTCAATCGTATCTCACAAGTCGCTTTTTCATCGAATTATCAAAAATGAAATTCAAAAAATGATAAATAACCAAAATTGGCATTTTATGGTAAGATATAAAAACTTAAAAAAGAGATAAATTAAATAATGTCAAGAAATTAAAACAAAATAATTAAGAAAATAAATTGTTTCTAAAGCAAAATATTGTGTCAAGGATTCAAAAGTATTCGTATCATCATTCTCACCAAACAAAAGCATTCCATTTGCGATTATAAACAATAAACTTCCCTCAAATCACGTCCAATAAAACGAATTATATAATTTGCAGTGCATTATGACACTGACTGGCGGAAAGTGAAATTCACTTTCGTTGAAATTTTAATAACTGCTCAAAACTTTAACAACAACAAAACTAAAAACAATATTAATGGTCATTACGTTTTTTTGTTTTAATTTCAACTGGCGACAACAATTATTATTATTATTGTTACCAGCACCACACGGCAAATTAGTAAACAAAAAGTTTACTGTAAGCGACTTTTCTTTGGTAACACTCGCAATGACTCAGCTTTAATAAAAAAATAGACGCAATCGAGGTTGATTGCAACAAAAGCGTGTCTTTGGCTACACCTTTGGCATAAGCTCTGTTCATTGACTTAGCGAACATGCATTGGCACTATCTGATTGTCACCCACGCAACTGCGGCCCATAATTGAATTTGTTTATGTTTATTTCAAATTTGAATATGTTGATCGATTGGCAATCAAATCACGATCAAAATTGATATGATTCATAACAAAACATGACTGATTTGATGGCTGCTGGGGATATAGTCCTTGTGCAATACTTGAAATTGGAATGACGCAGATTCATCGATCCACTTTCACTTTCTTGTCGGAGCACGAAAAGTTTTGGGGTTGGGTCCATAAGAGCCCTCTGCAAAAAGATTCATTTGAGCTCATTATATTTACTTCCGCATACCAAAATAAAAATACCAAAAAAAGAGATGAATTGAATGATCTAATCTGCTTAAGTGCGTGAATTTTATGGTTTCTTGTGGCATGTGAAAGCCAATGTTATTTATTTTTATTTGATTTTGGTGGCATACCAAAAATGTCAAACTAAGACTTTACTTACTATTTGTGGTTTCAGCGATGCCATTACGCCCTCCAGGCTCTGGGTGACAGTCTAAGACCTTTTGTGGATTGTTTCTCTGTTCCTGTTGCAATCTCGTACCTCATCGATGGTTGCATGCATTTTCTTTTGTTGCTCATCTCTATAAAAGACTCTCAAACAAAGAGCGTAAGTGACCTGTACCTACTCTTAGTAAATTAATTTAGACTATTGCTCTCAATAAGACCAAATTGACAGGGTCAATAAAGTAAGCATTTCGCAATCTTATCTCATACAAAATTTATTCATCCACTTTCTAATACCTTCTTAGACCTATTAGGTAAAAGTAACACACTTCCCCTATTAGTGGTGCCTAGTGCGCCTTTTCTGTTACTCAATCAACATTAATAAGCAATTCAAAATTTTGGCCAACAAATCCATTAGTGTAGGTACGAATTCGCTTATAAAACGACTTTACTGAAAGTAAGAGTTCTTCTTAAGAATTTTATTGTTACGAAATATTGTTCAAAAAAGAACACGAAAAAAATCTCCAGACAGCGGATGAGCGCCGTGTATTCCCAGTGATGAGGCCATGACCTATAATCATAAGTTGAACAGAATACAACTCGTCGGTCGTGTCGTCGTCGTTGGTTACTCATTCACACTTCGTTTAAGCTGTTTATGTTATTTTATTTTGGAACCCGCACTTTTGTATATCCAAAAATAAAATCCGCCAACACAAGTGAAAGTGATATGACCAGGCGGGACCTAAGCGCAGCAAATCCAAACGAAATAGGAATCGATGATGATGGTATTAAACTTAAGCCGGATCCCCTATCATCATGGATAGAAACTCGGATATCATTCAAACCACCACCGTCTGTTGAAATGCAAAACCAAATGGACGAGCGGTGGGTTACAGCCATTACCAAAAACAAACCATGTCCGCTTTGGGATGAGTCATGAGCCATTGCTTCGTTGGGTTGCAAAATATTTCGTTTTAATTTCTTATCCGATGGAATCTGGAGGGCTTGAAAATATTCGTTACCTAAGAAGCTGGCCAAAATATGATTAAAACGAAGCACGACAACGACGTCAGCCGTTACCTTGTAACACATCTAGCAAGTGACAAATACCTCAACAAATATTTACTCTCAAGACCAAGAAAAAAACCACTAACAACAACGATCCAAAGACGTTCAAAACCACCAAGACGATGTTGTTTCTTTAATTTTTGTGGTGCTGCTGCGAGGCGACTTCTGGTGCCTGGTATATCTTGCTTTTGGCTAGAGCTGGCTTTGGAAACTGGTGTGTGTGCACTGTGGTAATTCCATGTTTAACACTCTTTCTCTCTCGTTTGTGCAAATGGTTTTCGATTGAGAAAAAATGCCATGCAAAGTGGAGAAAGGGGTCACAACTTTCACGCGATATAAAATCTAGATACTGATTCAGGCCTGCCGCATTTCCATGTTAGCTTCGGATCTGTAAAGAGGTGTGCGATCAGTGTCAATTTTTTTTTATTTTTACTTTTCTTTTAATTTTTCTTGTCTAAAAGAAAAAACAATTTTGAGTGAACCTTTAACTAAGAAAGAAAACAAAAACCCACAGATCCTTGTGTAATTTTATGTCCTTAAAGGAGAACGAAAACATAAAAATAACAAAAAGTGAAAGAAACAAGTGAATTTGATTTGAAATTTTGGTGAATTCAAAGATATACAGAGAAATTAAGTGAAAATCATTTTTGGAATATAAAACACGGAGTGCCATTTTGGATATATTCAAAAAAAAACAAATAATTACGGTGGATTATAACAGTCAACGCAATTAAGGATTAATCAATCAATTCTGACTTTAACAGGTGAGATTTAGAAACAAACAAACAAACACACAATATTCAAATTCCATGACAATGTTGAGGGAGCCCAAAAACCTATCGAAACTCTAATATGGGTCAATGAATAGTTAATAAGACGAATGTGTCTTTGCACGCATGATACCTGTTAAGAGATAAAGAGAGGTGCTATATGTGATGTGAAAGAAGATTTAATACGTGTTGCTGTTGGGGAATATTTTAAATTTTGTCCGCATAGTGAAAGAAGTGTAGAACAAATAGTTTGAAGTAAAAGTGGTTTTGACCTCAACTCTTTTGTTTGGTGAAGTCTGATTTGTTTTAATGAGTTTCCGATGAATCAAAGTGACACTATTGAAAAAGTTGAACATTTTTAGTCGTAAAAAAAAGAATCAGGCATTCGGCTGTGATGAAATGTGTACTTTGGAAACATTGTGCTGCGAGACATATGATGCAAAAGTCATAATTTCTTTGTGTTTTCTGTAGTCGCTCAACACTCGACGACCGAGGCAAGTTGAGTATAAGATGTTGGTAAAATCAAAGTCTTGTAAAGCATGCACTTTGCCTCTCCACTAAAGAGCTTCATTGTGTCATTGTGGGTGTACATATGTTTATTCTGTTCGAGGTAGATGAACTACTGCACCACCTCCAAATAGTTGTGAACTAAGAGGCTATAGTTTGAATGTTGACAACTGGTTCTTTATTTTGTTCTTATTCACTTCTTGCTCAACAAGTTACAACTGTTCCTTAATAGCTCGTTTGGAAGCCTGCTATAATGTGAATGTTTCGCTCCTAGCCAAGGAGTAATTTGGCTTCTTGAATATGTTGAATAAAACACATTATAACGCAATTCCTCTCCGTAAATCAGCACAGTACGAATGCAAATTGGGCCAACTTTTTTCACGACGCAAACGTATTTACTTGTCTTCATTTCTCATGAAGGCAAAATTGACTATAAAATTACATAACTTCTCTTCATTCTACTTTCTTCGATAATCTGAAGCCTGATTCCGTATTTTTTAGCTCCAAACGATTTAATTAAAATTCAACGACAATAAATTCTGTGCAATCTTCACAAACTAAGTCTAATTAAATATTCGTTGACTGTTCCAAATAAATCCACAAACAATGGAAGCTAATAATACCATATGCCTGCTCGAATGCAACATTTTTCTGCACGCCACATTGTTACAAAAACAGAAAAACAAAAATAACAAAATACCTGTAATTAATTTGTGTATATTGTTAAGAAATGCACAAACATGGAGAGAAAAAAAAAACTTTCTTCCATCTGCAACACAGTGCTCACTTCAGATCTCGACTTGTCTAAATGACAAGTGCATACCGCAGCTATGTGTTAGCCAAACCTGCCTTAAGTCAGATGAAAAACAAAACCCTTTCATTTTATATTCCCGCTAAAAATTGTTTGCTTCTGCATCGAAACCCATCATAAGACTGCTCTTTAAGCTGCTGAAGGAACCCACAATAGAGTCAACTCTCCAAGTCAGCAAACAGCTATGAATTTCGAACACAGACTATCGGGACGGACGACGACCAAACGAACGGAAGTACGCCTGACTTAAGTGAGGATCAAGTTTTGTTTTTGTCTGTTGTATATTCTGCGAAATAAAAATGAAAAGCACTTTCTTCGTGCTGCACCAAGCAAACATGTACATACATACATATTATTGCCATGTGGAAACGAGCTCGGGGTTTACTCACGAAACTAGGTCAACTTCTTAATGGCCTGCTGCACAAATATAGCATGGATATACTGCTGTGCTGATGGCAAATATTCAGAGCGTTCGTTTCATCGTCGGTTACCTGGGGATATGCGAAGTACAAACTGCGCACAAAAACACTGCAAGCAGTAGAATTTGGTAGCCCGCAAAAGCAGGATATATTTTTGATAAAAAGTGCAAGCCCTTGAGTTTTTACTTTCGTTTCTGTCCCGAGCGAGAAACAGGTTTTGCCTGTGGATCTTTCGAATTTTCCTTGTCATTCCTTGAAATAAGTGAGAGTGCATTTTCGTGCAAGTTCACCAAGTTCGCTGCTCAGCTCTTTTGTTTTCCTGCAAAAAAAAAGTAAATAAATAAAAAAGCAATTTCGTTTCGTTTCAGTGGATACAATTCTTTTACTGACCGATAAGGTTTACCAATTTGGGAGAAACAAACACTTTCCCTATCGCTTTTGTGTTCGTTTTCGATTTTTATATCCCCTTAAGTGGGCGCCAAAGTATAAGCGTTTTATGATAATTGCTGGTAGGCAATCCCATTTTCACTGCAATGCAGGTTAAACTACAACTTACACTATCTATGCTCTTTAAAGTCTAAACTACCCAACGAACTCGGGTGTGTAACTATGGCAGTAGTGTTAATTTGCGAAAAAATCTAGAGCAAAGAAAATTAACTGCTTGCCTGTTTTACATAATGGTGTGAGCTTATCTTTATTGCGCTAGTTTGCTGTAAGGTATACATATCTTACAAATTGACAGTAAAATTTAAATTTCTGGTGGTTTTCTGATAAACCTGGCCATTTCGAAGGTGCTAAATTCTTTTTACGACCATCAAATATGTCGGTTACGGAAATGAGGAATTTGTTCGTGTTTGCCTTTAATTTTAACTGTGAAATGGTTACACAATATCTGGGATTGGTAATCGGGAAACAACAAAAATGTGTTTCTGTAGTGATTGCGTAAAACCAGACCAAGAGTCATATTTTTTTTTCTTTATTGTCTGTTCTGTTCCGTAATACATCCATTAGTTGTGGCAAAAAAAAACAAAAAAAGAAACAAAAAATAATTTTTTTTTTTCTCTGAAGCCCTTGCTTTGGGTAGAAGTAATTTCACTTTCACATTGAGGTAGTTTTTTTCTTTTCTTATTATTTTTAGATTTTTTTTTTTTGCTTTGAATTCAGCTGGGCATGACTGACGAAGGGAATGAAATTATGGCAGCATAAAAAGACTGCTGAACTGAACTGTCTTACAAGCTCTTAACTCACTTTAAAGGGGATTTGTCGGTTCCGAGGTAAAAGAAAAACATAAAAAACGGTTTGAGTTTTTTTTTACTCAAGAGAAACAATAATTTATTTTCACTTTTGCAATATATTTTGCTGCAACTCATGGCTGTTCCTTTTTGATAGACATTTTACAAAGAAATGTATACAAAGCTGAAACTGATCATACGAAATGTATCACTAAATGGCTTTCATAGTATTATTAGATAGGAATGAGATGTCTTAACAACAAGAAGCGTATTTAAACAAACGAAAAATATAGCCATCTAAATGAAAGTTACAGGAAGAGCCTTTTTTTCAAATTTCTCGTCAATGAAAAACTAATTTTATATAACGTACCGAAATCGTTAAAAACGATAAACAATTGGAAATGTCAAATCACAGTGGTATCGACAGCTGTTTTGTGCAGGATGCGTTCACGAAGAAAAGTCAGAAATGTCTTTAAGAATTAAGGTGGTTTCACAGCGGTGTGCCCATATCAATGACGAATCAACGCACTATAATTTTGAAAGCTGAATCGGCTGGTTATTTTAAAAAAGGACAAAAAAAAATAGGAAAAAAGGGTTTTAACATGCAAAATAATATAACTTTTACCACATTATGTAGTCACAGCTTTTTTTAATGACTATAACTTCGTTGGACTATTATAAAGGGTTTTCCAATAAGAGGTGTAATTTTGAATAGCCCGCTATTCCGGTAGCTGTCACTTTTGAAGCTGTCATTTTTGACATTTGACAAGTAAAAACTACGCTATTAAAAATGGAACTATACACGCTTGAACAACGCGGGGTCATTGGACCTTACTTTTTTGAAAATGAGGCTGGAGCAACAGTTACGGTGAATGGATTGCGCTATCGAGAGATGATTAATGGTTTTTTATGGCCGGAATTGGATGGTATTGATCTGGACAATGTTTACTTTCAACAAGATGGCGCTACGTGCCACACAAGCAATGAATCCATTGATCTTTTACGGGAAAAGTTTCCGGACCGTGTTATCTCTCGAAGAGGGTAGCCACTTTGCGATTTGGTTATGAAAAATTTCATGAAAAGGATATGACCTGTATGTCTGGTCGTGGCAGCCATTTGGCCGATGTTGTGTTCCATTATTAACGGCATACCTTCCTCTTTATAATGAAATAAAAATCCGATCATCAACACCTCTTATTGGAAAACCCTTTACTATCAAAAGAAGAAAATAGAAAATTGTTGAAGGAGACACACAAAACGTGTGTCGTCCAAATATGTGTGTTTTTCGCGAGGCTATCTTCAGAGGAGTATAATTTCACACATGATATACTGGCGATAAAATTAGAAGCAGGATGCGGATAGAATTTTGACATTTGCTCGAGTCTCGATTATAAATGTGTAGATCCTATGTATCCGGAAGAGTCATGTTCGATAAAAAGCTTGTTGTTTAGCATTTTTCATTTGTCACTGGGGTTTACGACTTGTATCGTTATCTGCACTTTTTGAAATTTCATTTTTTTATCTACAAGAAAACTACGCTGACGACGAATTTTTATAAGACAACCATTGTTGAGAAATACTAAATCTAACTTAAGTCTGCGAACAGATCTTCTGATTTTTGTTTTGATATTAGTGCGAACAACTACTGGGGAAACGTTTTTTTTTTTTTAAGGAAATCCTTCTTCACTACCGACAGTTTTGACAAAAAACGCACCTTTTAACACCACCCTGAACATCAAGCAATTCTCCAAGTTGAAATATCAGTTTGTAAAATGACTTTGACTTTCAAAAGAAAAGTGCGGACATTGGGTGCACATAGTCCAATGAACATTTCGCTATCAAGTCGTAAAGTTTTAACTGTCCGTTTTGCATTTTACAACATTTTAAACTGTGCAATTAACAAGACACAAATTTTCTTTATGGATCTGTCACCCAAATCGTCTAGCCGTCTTAAAAAAAACAAAACACTTTCCCTAAGCAATTAAACGAATTTGCGCCAGCGGCATCGTCGGAATCTTATTTTCTACCAACATCTCAGCCGAATTCTCTGCACACAACTTTGAAAACTATCAACTTGAACTTTGGTTATGGATAGAAAAAAAAACAACTCACACTCTAAAATAGAAGAACAACTACACTCGCAGAGAGTGTCTGCAGATCGCGAGCGATAAAAATCAGTCATTTCCATGAGAAAGCGTTCAATTTATTTAATTGATATAATAGCTCACCGGGCTGATGCGTCTCCAAATACCTTTTACCAAAATGTAAACAGTTACAAACAGCAAGAGAAAAAAAAAGACATTCAAACTAGATTTTACCATCGAAGATGTTATGTTTGGTGTTAGAAGAATGTATCGAAGAGATTGAAAGAGAAAGGCTAACAGTAGAAAAGACAAGAAAAAAAAATGAGCATATTAGTTTTAAAATTTATAAGAAACACTTGTTCCGCTCGTTAATTTATTTATATGCAAGTTGAAGCACTTAAGACGGGAGTTGGATGGTACGCGCCGTGCGCTGTGATGTTTCCCCCTTGAGGCGTAAAAAATTCCACACTAGACGCTGTATAGCCGCTGGCATACCACAAGAATTGACATCTTCTTTGAAAGGAATCGAAATGCGGTATTTTGCGAATCAATTATAGGCTTCAGCTGTGTCTTTACCAAAGCCACTTTATTGCTAAATTGTTAAAAAAAAAAAAAATTTGGAGCTGATGATGGTTTGTTTGGCTCATCTTTTATTTTCACAATTTAAAAACAATTATTTTATGGAAAGACCACATCGACAAGCATTATTGTGCGCATTAAGTGCAATAATGATGAACCACCAAGCGGTGGTGGTGTTTTCTTTTCTTAAGCCATATGGCTTAGTTGGATACTGGTTCACCTAGTTTATCACGTCTTCGTCGCCAAAGTCAAAGTTGTATACTATATGCTTCGGATGCTGGAGAAAACTTATCATAGACAAGAAATTGAGTTGCGGTGAAAAGCGCCGGAACGAACAACAACAACAACGACAACAGCGTCATGAATGGAAGAAGGAAAATCTTTGTCTTGTCTAAAAGATATCTATCACCATCAACAACATAGTAAAAAAAAAACAGCACCAATTTAAAAGATGCGTTTCAAGTGAAAAAGAAGATCTGTAGCACCTGTTCTGCAGGCGCAATTGCTCTGGTTTGCTTCAAGCAATCAAAGCAACAGCAAATATGCATTGATACCATCAGTCAGCGGTTTTATACAAATAGCTCCAGATGTTGTATCTGAGATTAAGTTTAACAAAAATTTAATAAGAAAAATAACGAACAAAGACAAAAAACCGCTGAAAACGAAAACACTTTCACATTTCTCTTGAGATTTATTCTTTTCGATTTGAATTTTGAGTTCGTTTCTTTTCAATGCGCATATTTGGTGGTTTTCTGTTATTTTTTGGGTATAAAATGATTTGGTGGGAAAGGTTAGGTTACATAATGAAAATCAGTGCACCGTGCTGATTTTTACTGCTCTGAGCTTTTGTTTGACTGGAGTCTTCATGTTTCTAAACTCTGCTAAGTTTTAGCGTCACCAAATTTTTAGCAAATAATTTTTTATTCAGATTTTAAGATTTTGATCAAAAAACTAAAAAAAATAAATAGAGTGGCGCGACAGCTCTTGAAGAGCCAATGCCTAAGTGGCTTACTCTCATCAACAATTCTCTGGTTGGGAGTGAAGAATTGAGGGGACCTACAATTTAACACCGATTCCGTATAGCAAAGTTGAGAAGCACTTTTTCATGATAGAACGATACTCTTGGAAGTTTTGTCAGTTCATCGCAAGAGGCAGTGCCTGTGAAAGATGAAATAAAAACTATGGGCACGAGTAGGGCTCGAACCCACGACGTTCTGCTTAGCAGCCAACGCTCCTAACCACTAAGTTATGGACAAACAACTTATAAAAAAGTGACGCATGCAGTTTAACAGATTACTTAATGAAGGTTTGCTTTAAGTCCGGTTTCTGACTAACGTATTTTATTCATTTAAAATTTCAAGAAATATCGGACTGCACTTGATTTCAATTTTTGGAAAACCATAGTTTTTCTAGAAGCACATATATACCTACTTACTTACGTACTAACTTAAGGTGGCGCTACACGTTGGGGACTTGGACCTCAACCAACAGTCTCTGCCAGCCAGCGCGGTCCCTAGCTAGCTGTCTCCAGTTTTCCACTCTAATCTGATTGAGCTCCTCTTCCACTTGGGTGCGCCACCTGATCGCGGTCTTCCTCTACTTCTACGTCCCTCAGGAATAATGTCGAAAGCTTTTTCAGGCTGGAGCATTGGTGTCCATCCGCTCTAAATGACCGAGCCATCTGAGTCTCTGGACCTTGACCCTTCTGGGCCAGGTCCGTGTCGTTGAACAACCCGTACATTTTGCTGTTGAATCTTCTTCTCCATTCATGACCGTAGAACTTTCCTCTCGAAACGGCTGGGATGAGAGGGCTTTTCCAGTCAGTTGCTTTCTTAGCCCACAGAAACAGCGATTAGCAAGAGTTATTCTTCGTCAGATCCCGGCGCTGGTGTCATTGCCCGTGTTAATAGCGGAGCCTAGTTAGACAAACTCGTCTACTACCTCGAACTTGTATGCGTCTATTGTTACGTTCTGTCCGAGCCGACGGTGTTGGTTGTCCTTCCACGAAGACAACATACACTTCGTCTTCCCTCATTTGCCGCTTCTGTCTCTATTCTCACAAAGGCGCCATTTACATCACGCTATGTTCGTACCATTATATATTACTATCGTTGGCGGCGTATACGTGAGAAGTTGAACAGACTTTTGAAAGATAGTGCCTCTGGTGTTGACGGTGAAGTTTTGTACTATTTTCTCAAGAACGATGTTACAGAAATCGCACGACAGTGCATCGCCTTGTGTGAATCCTTTTTTGACATCAAAAGATTCCGTAAGCTTGACCTTAGTAGGGCAACGTGAGATCTCAATCGACATTTTGCACAACCGAATGAGCTAGGGCAAGAATGCTTAAACAAAACATAACTTTATACAGTTCGTTTCTGTAGATGCTGCCTTAAAATCGATGAAAAGGTGGTGGTTATCGATTAGGAGTTCATAGGTTATTTCGCCGCAAAGTGGAAATTTGGTCGATGGTTGACCTTCCTGGTCTGAAGCCACATTGATAAGGACCAATCAGATTGCTGACGAAAGGCTTCAGACGTTTACATATTACGGCAGAGAGGATCTTGTATCCGATATAGAAGGCTGTTTCCTTGTAGTTGGCGTAGTTTAGAGGACCTTCTTTTTCAGGACCGGACAGACAATGCTGAGATCCCATTCATCGGGCATGCATTCTTCCGACCATATCTTACAGATGGTTTGGTGCCTGCTCGCCTATCTAGATCGGCAGTCGCCTTCTACTTTAAACAGCTCGGCAGCTAGACCATGTGCTCCAGTGGCTTTGTTGGATTTCAGCCGTAATATTCCCGTTTCCATTTCTTCTGAGTCGGGTTCACGGAATTGTTGGCTATCATCGTGTCCGATGAATATGGTTTATCGATCTGAGGCTACTCCTGAGAAGCTCTTTTGCTCGTAGAGCTCACGATCAGCTTTTGTCGTTCTATGCAGCGCAGCTTTGTACCCCTGCTACTTGGCTGCATGGGCCTGTCTGTATTCTTCGATCAAAATCGAAAGAACCGCTTTCGAGAACTTTGCAAAAAATTCAAAATGTTTGTATGAAAATTATCTTTGCTTTGTGGTAAAGATGTATGCAGGTAGTACGTGCAATTTTTTTTTTCAAAATCGGTACAATCGTTTTCTAGAAATTTTCCAGTAACCCGCATCTCCTTTTTTAAAAACAAGAAACGTATACAAAAATTATTCATAATCATATTTTTGAGAGCAAGTTCTCCCCCTCCCATTGCTGCAAAAAAATATGAAAATAAAAATATCAATTAAAAGATAAGTCGGTGAAAAAAATTTTGCAAAGATCATTCTGATCCACGCCCTTCTTCCAACTCATTTTCATAAATCAAAATGAATAAATATTGCAAAATAAGTTTAAGCACTTCAAACTCCAAAGATTTGGTTTTCAAAAGCACTTTACAACCCACAAGCACGATTACCAAAAAAGACCTTGACTATATTCAAACCTAAATCATCACTTATTAAAAATTTGAACTTATTTCAAAACAGATCCACCAGCACTCAAGCAGAAACTATGTCGAAAATATTTTCACACCTCCTTAACTTTTGTTACAAAACCTAAAAACACTTAAGTGTTATACTTTCGTGGCTCCAAACAAAGCATCCATTAATTTTTATAATTTTCCATTGTCCTCCAAACAACAATCATTGTCTTCATCATTCCCGGTTAGAGGTTGCAGCCTAACCATGTACCATTTATTAATTTTGTCAAATTGGTGTTGTTAGCTTAAACTGATTACATGGTCGGATGGGTCGCCGCTGCGCTGCCGTCGTCGCATCCATACACAAGACTCAAGAGAAAAGATCGAAGACTCCACATACACAAAACGGTTTCCTAATTTGCATGTTAACCAAATTGAATTTCCATCTACCGCCAAGGCAGAGCTGAGGCTGAGCTTACCTTGACCAAATAATAAAAGAGATTTGTCTTTGGGTATTCTGTATTTTTACTAAGAATGGATTAAAGATACTCGACTTCTATGCGTTTGATCTGAAAATACCGCACATAGATGTTGATAGAAAGTAGGCTTTGTTGATTTTTATTGTTTTTGTTTTTCCATTTAATATTTCTCTATTTGTTTGCATTTTTTCATGCACTTTCTTTTCAAACCACTTTAGCGAATTCAAGTACCCTTTTTTGGGGAGAGTGATATGAGCCGGGTGACTTGATCACCTTCACTTTCCACAAACAATTGGACCAAATAATATGCATCTTATGCACTTGCACAACTGGCTGTGTGTGAAAAAGTGGTTAAGTGACCTTCCAAATTTAAAATGCACTTTTTCAAAAAATTATAACCAAACGAGATGCCCCAAAGGAAAATAGAGAAAATGTATGTGTTATTGCATTTGGTTGGAAACTAATTGAAACGAGTTTTCTTTGTATTCATACCAAAAAAAAAAACAAGATAGAAAGAGAAAAAACAACAACAACGAGATTGATTGCATATGGAATGCTTTACTTTATATTGTGATAAAGTTGATGGCAAAAAATGGAAGGTGGATGATGGCGGTTGAAGTCCCCATCCATCTTGGTTCATATGTGTAACTCTTAAGAGCGCAAACCTAATCAAATGCGTGCACATTTGCTGCGCGATGCAGAGTATTCTTTTCACTCTAAATCTCAAAAACACAGAGAAAGCGGATTATTATTTTTTTTCCCACTAACATTCATGAAAAGCGATTTTTCGTTTGCTTTTCATTTTTATTTATTTCATTTGTTTAAAGAAAAATGAGATACGATTTACGAAAAAAAAAGAAAACAACTCGCGATTTTTATTTTCAGGCAAACAGTTGCAGTGGTAGTCTTGTATTTGTATGATTTCATCTGAACAAAATCGCAAAACATATCAAGGTTATAGTCTAGGAGCTGATGGTTGGTCGAGGAGACAGACATGGTCCATTATAAAAAAGTGTTATTTGGTCTGGTCTAAGACATTTTGAATTTCTGTTGTTGTTTTTTTTTTTTACAAAAAATCACGATTTGCGAAAATGCTAAGCCAGCACACTTCTCAGACTATCACTTCTTTAACCAAAATTAGTGTACTTTCATGGTTTTGCGGTTTTATGTATTTACTTTATGATAGAAAAGGAATTGCATTTTAGAAAATCTATAATGTTGGCACACGGCAACCTACAACCAAAATGCACCTACAGCTCGCTTGCTAATATCATTTAGATGTCTTGCGATAAAATAAATTGATTTTTTGGTGGTTGAGCATTGAGGTTCGATGGATGGATGGTGAAAATCAATGATCTAGATATTAAAAGAAATATTTTAGCGAACAAAATGAATTAGTCACACAGTATGGTAGCGAGGAATTTCAGGGCTATTTTTTTATTGTTAGTAAAATTTAATGAAAAAAAGCTTGTTTTGCTTTAACCATTTGGAAGGGAAAAATTGAAATTCTCAAGTTCAGGACCCGTAACGATCACAATTCAATAAAAGAGAACTAACTGTTCTAAAGCTATGTTCGTTAAATTTTATTTCAACTTTTACAAGTGCGGTTTCATTCGCTCATTGCTTAAAGATCTCATCATACATAAATCCGCTGGTCCGGATAGTATCCCCTTGCATCTTGCTCTTTTATCGAAAATGCTTGCCTTCGGAATCAATGAATCCCTTCTTCATTGGATTAGAAACTTTCAATGCTGTCTTGTATCGTTAAAGCGAGATATACCTTCCCTGCCACTGTCCATGAGTGGCACTTGCATCAATGGACCGAACATTTCGAGATTCTCGGTATATGCATTACTGACCACCTTTTATGGAATGAACATATATACAATGTCGCCAAAAATGCCGTAAGATGTTTAGGTTTCTTAACACGATGCAAGCAATTTTTTTCCCCTTCTGATCTGGCTATCATCTACAAAACGTTCATGCGTCCTAAGATTGAGTATAACTGTCATGTCTGGGCTGGTGCTCCAGTGACATACTTAAGTCTTCTGGACAGTATCCAAAAAAGAGCATTTAAGATAATTGGTGATCATACCATAGTCCAGTCATTTACATCGCTCGAACTTCGGCGTAATGTGACATGCCTCACCCTATTTTACCGTTACTTCAACGGTATATGCTCTAGTGAAATAGCCAGTTGCATTTCCCCCTTAAGATATTCCACCGTAATACCCGCGCCTCCAGGAATGCCCATCATTTCACCCTTGAGCCCAACTTCGGATGTACAGTCATGCACAGAGAATCGTTCTTTAACCGTACTACGCGAATGTGGAACTCGCTTCCAAGCACTGTGCTCTTGGCATATAAGGGGTAATGAAAAAATCCCTTGAGTGCGCGTTGATTATAAACAAAAAAAGTGAATTTGACAATTTGAAGAAGAGAAGGATTTTGGGGCAAAACGTATGCCAGTTTCCGATTCTTCTTCTTTCTATAATCTCTGTGACAGCTGTCTTGAGAAATTTCCAGTGCTACTTCTCTACGAAATTCGGAGCACATACCTTTTAACTTTTTCAATAGTGCCAAGGCGAACATAATATTCAATGAAAACTGAGAATTATGTTCCACCAAATGATTTTGCCTCAGTCAAAGTGACATTGAGATCTCAGTGAGATGTTGTTAGGTGGAACGATTTCATCTGTTTCTTGACAGCTGTTCTGGATAATAGGAAATGTTCGAAATACGTTCGATCTGTGGCGCTGTTATTTCGCACTGAGCTGCTCGATGTCGCTCTTTTTTCAGTGCCGCACGAGGGAGCGCACTGAATTTACCCAAGTTTTTTTTGGGGCGAGTATTTTTTAGCTGTTCGAAACAGCTGTTTCTATACAAAAAGAAAGAGAAGAAATGTCAGTTTTTTTACAGCTCCATTCAGAGCAGTTACAAGCAGCGGAGCACCTCAGGGCTGGTTACAACGAACGAAGCTAATATCACGGTCAACGTCTTCCAGATCTTGTTTAACCATCATGTTAGAAAAGTTAAAAAATATATGGCACCATAAAATTTAATATGTAAAGAGAATTAAATAAATGTCATAAATAATCCTTCTCACACTTTATGCTTTTAAAATTGATAGTCTCACCGTGTCCATTATGACTTCACATACAACAGTTCCAACGCAAGTCTGGTGAAGTTTGCTTTAAGCTCTTCTTTACCTAATGAATTTCCATAAGTCACAGATAAGGCAAAGTAAATACCCAACAAAATAAAACAACTGCTTTTCTAACACCTCTAATTGCATGCAAGACTTGAAGCTGTCAATTAAATACAACTAAATCACCACCATACACCATCTAAAGTGCACTTAAAAAGCCTTACTCTGTAATCGTATCGAATAAAATACAAATTGCTTTTACTAACTGTTATTAGATAGTTTTATGGTTTTAATTAAGCAATTCTTGTCTTGACGACGACGACAACTACACGCCGACGAGTGCGCTGCAAAACTTTCACTACTTCGCTTTATCGCTCTTAAAAACTAACTAAAGGATTTTAATATTATTCAAATTTAAGGATTTATGAATAAGCTAACGACTTGCCTTCCATCGGTCGTTCCAGACCGGACAAATGTTTCAACTTGTATCAGAAATTGAAATTCAATTAATCTCCTTGAAAAAAAAAAATTCGTACAAGAAGAAAAGTCTATCGGGAAAATTGTAGTTGAGTTGCAGTTCAAAGCCATCAACAGAAAATTTAACATGCCCCACATTAAATCGATTTCGCTTTCGATTTCGTTTCAAGTTGCTCTAACCGAGAAACCTACACGGCAACGGCACATCGCAATATGCGCACGAGTACATGCATACATTGCCGAAGTTGCTCGCACCGACCGCCTCATCCTGCATAATAAGAGGCGCGTAATTTATCTGTACGACACACCATATCAATGCACTAAATCTACTAGTGAAAGATACACAACTTCTGAGCGTATAAAAATAAATTTTGCCCAACCAACTGCATTCACATCGGCGCCTTCGCCATCCGTCGAAGATTCTTCAAACCCTTACGTGTGCTCTGCGCTACGAAATAAATGCATCTGTATCTCGGAAAACCAAAGTCAAAGCCCACGGAGGCGAGTAACTTTCACTTAAACATTAAATGAAATTCCCTCCTCGACTTGAAACCACCAGAATTAGACTCGCCGAGATGAATAAAAATAAAACCTGAAAGAGGAAAGAAAAATTACAAACCGGAGGTTGTACTTCAGAAAGTAAAAAGTTGCCGTGAAATAAGAAAAGAAAA
The DNA here is from genome assembly GCA_920937365.1 of Sphaerophoria rueppellii. NCBI lineage: Eukaryota > Metazoa > Arthropoda > Insecta > Diptera > Syrphidae > Sphaerophoria > Sphaerophoria rueppellii. The sequence continues at coordinate 113,124,540 of CAKKXW010000001.1, read as the reverse complement.
AAAAAAACAAACCAACGGAAGAAACCAACCGCATAAAATAGAATCGCAGCTCAGCGGAAAGACGTATATTTGAATTGAATGGATTGATGCGAAGGGGATTCCCCCTCCCACTGATTCATATATGATATCTGTGAAAAGTGACGATAGTAACTGGTTTCCATCGTTTTTCTCGTCTCAGTCTGTGAAACTTATACTCTTATCTTTTTGGACTTGGAGACTCGCTGGATGGATGCACATCCATGGCGAAAAGTATCTTAGAAATTGAGAGCCATCGTCAGCGTGCGTCGTCGTTGTTGTTGCGGTCGTCTTCTAGCCAATGTCACTGGTGCAGTTCTGTTGCAATTTTTCGTTGTTGTTTGTCGAGTTGAATACAAAACTTCAACAGTGTTAATACTTGAATGGTTCTGTATCAGTAGGTTAATGGCACACTTGCTTTACGCTGTGGCTATAATAAGCTATGTGGTTCCTTCTAATACTTTCAGTGGTTTGTTCTGTGAAATCATATTTATTGCAGAAAAAAACATGGCAAACTCTGGAATATAGATGTTTTATTGAATGGCATTGCAATAAGCCATCTCGAAAGGTGGACAACTGGACATGGGACATTGCGATGAGTGTTTTGATTCTTAGCTCATTCGGCTTAGAATCATTAGGAATTAGTGCCGGCTGGTTGTTAGGTTTCATCAGTTGGTCAAGTTGTTGACAGCCATATCTGGTTTTATATTGTTGCCAGTTTCTGACTTGATTTTTCGAGTGCTCTTTTCGAGTTTTTTTTTTTTTTTTGTCTGTAAGACTGCTGGAAAAATAGAACTCATTCTGGATAAATATGTGTGCTTAATGATAATGTGGAACAGCTGTTTGAGATTCTTATCATAGAGTCTTTAAGAAATGCATTTGGTTTTGCTTGAGTATGTTTTATGGCCAATTAAAGGTCTTTCTGTTTGATGGAGGTGAGGAACGTAATTAACAAATTTTTTTCATGAATGAATTTTTCGTTAATAGGCTAAATATTAGGTTTATGAGCTTCTCACGAGTTTTTAAGGTTGCTGGCCTACATTTTTTCTTATTTTTTACTTAAATTGGTTTTTAATTTGTTTATTCCTTGAGATTCACTTGAATATGTGATCTTTTCTGTCTGAAAATAATGGCGGTGTTTACTTTCCCAGAACACCCTCAAAATCTTGTTTTTCAATCCTCAAAGACAGTTCGTAGTACACTCCATTCAGCTCTGATTCACTTTCCGATGAGTTTTGTCTGCTCTCCAATCGAAGTGAAGCATGCAAGTGCAGATCCTGATGTCAATGTTTTAAACACTGCCTATTTGCTAAAGCGTGGATTTTGTATTTCGACAATTACCATACATAGCATCTGATTAAGGTGTCAAATGATAGTGTAAGACCTGTAACATCGTTCATCGACTTCAGACTTCCCCAACTAGGGTTTCAAGATATTCGATAAAAGCATAGATATACTATCGAAGTATAGTAGTGTCCGTAGCTTAGTCATTAGGTGCGTTGCCTGCTAAGCAGAACGTCGTGGGTTCGAGTCCTACTAATGCCCATAAAATTGTTTATTTCATCTTTCACGGGCACTGCCTCTTGCGAAGTACTCACAAAACTTTCAAGAGTATCAGCTGTTATTAAAAAGTGCTTCCCAACTTTGCCATTCGGAATCGGCGTTAAATTGTAAGTCCCCTCAATTCTTCACACGCACCCGAAGAATTGTTGATGAAAGTAATCCACTTAGGCCTTGGCTGTCGCGCCACTCTATGTATGTATACTATCGAAGATCGGACCGATAATCGAAACGATATTCAGTACCTGCTACACCGAAACGTGTTTAGTTAATAAGGTGCGTTTCTCCGGGAATCGTATCGGTATCGTATCAAAGTCAATAACATTACGATAAATTTATCTTTAAAGAGTTTCGTCGCTACAAACGAAAACTATCCCGAACAGAAGTTCTTGGTAATGACAATACTGATTAAGTCGATGTTAGAAGTGATCTGCTGTCTACAGAATATTTACCTTTTTGAAGGACATTGGGTGTTCAATTTGACAAGGTAACAGATGTCGTTTTTTCTCTGCGGACAGTTAATTTCGTTAATGACACCCTGTCCTTTTGCGTTACGAGAAAGTGGTCTAGTAAGGTTTGCCACTTAAAAGATTCGTTACAGCTGTAACGGTCAATCAACATTTGCTCAAATTTGTTGAGAGATCAACCGTCCGGAGATTTCTTTATTTCCGTTCAGATTCCAAGAATCTTTGTGGCTATCATCGAGGCTTTATCTACCGACAAGTCGCTTTTCCGAACTTCGTGTTCGAAGCTCCATAGGGAATTATTTTGGCGTGAAGCTCTGGGCAGACTCCGTTCCGTAGGCTCCTTGCAGGAGATCGAATTACTCTTCCGTGATAGACTTTATAGCTCATGTTAATTCAATCTTTTTGAACTTTTTTGGTTTGAATTTGGTTTTAAGCATAAGCATGCAACTCCGGACACTCGGTCGTATGCCATACTGCACTTTTTTCGCATTAAAATTCATCATTTATATTCAAAACTATTCCTCCATCTGATTTTGTATGCACTGTTAACATTAACAATACCAAAATCGTAACATTAAATAGAGAAACTGCATCTCTATCCAACAAACAACTCATCCAACGAGCAACTAATAAAACAAACAACATCAGCATCAAATAAACTTCACAAAAAAGAAAAGAAAGAAAGCACGAAAAGAAGGAAAGAGGAGAAAAAAAGAAATGGTAAATGAAAAGTGGTAAAGTCTGCAGAGAGAAAGAAAACAGTCTTTTTTGTGCTTCAAACTTTATCCATCAGATACCATTCGATTAGTTTGGCTTTAGACTTGGATTCATCTTCTCTGGTAGCAGAAGTCGCTCGATAACCCATTGTTGCATCGTTTTTTTTTTTTGTATCCGATTTGTTTTTGGTGAATTACGCGTCGAGTATTTCTTTTGAATTGCAACAGAATTTCAATGTGAACTTGTACAGCAATTGACCTTCGCTAGTGAGCCCCTTTTAATTGAAGTTGATCATCAATTCAATTTTGAAAAGAAAAAAAATATTCAATAAAAGCAAAATGCAGTGATGACAGATGAAAAATAGAAAGTGGTTATTATTTTTTTTGTGCGTGTGGTGGCAAAAGTCTTGTAAGTGAAACTTCCACTATGAGAATCTCTCCCTCTCCATAGATGGCACACTTTTCAATTAGCACCTTAAAATTATTGTTTGTTGAAAGATACATCAACAAAACCGTCAATATTCTGTGGTTTCTTAATTAATCATTATTTTAACATTGTCATTGGAAATTGTGGTTATTTTGTTATATTCAAATCCAAAAGTGAAAAAACCTAAAACAACATTTTTGTGTTCAATTTCAGATTTTTCAAATTTAAACCGTGTGAAACGAAATATTCAGAATAGTTTGCACTTCTGTGTTCGGATCAAAAGGACATAGAATAAAAAATTGAACACATAGAAGCAAATTTTTTGGAAACAAAATAATGGGACATCACACGCGGCACCACTGGCTCGCGTCTTTACTATGCATAGTGCTATTATCAAAGGTGAGTTTTTTTTTTTTTTTTGATATATCTATGTATTTAAAATATTGTAGAAATAACAGAAA
>CAKKXW010000001.1:113106118-113120394 GCA_920937365.1 Sphaerophoria rueppellii | reverse complement strand
TCAGGAAGTCTGGGATCAGGCAAGGAAGCTCCGGTGTACGTGGTATGATTTCTATGAGAAGGCAGTCACTTTCAGGCCATTCCAAGTTGATATGTTGCATGCGGTGACGGCTAATTTCTTGGGTGACAACCTGCAATGCTGGATGCAGATCCAAGTTGGCAAGGGACCATGGGCTTCGGAAGTGTCAGGAATTGTGAAAATCGGACAGACTATGACCATGGTTTTAGCCATTAAGGACGATGAGAATAAATTCGATATGTTGGTGAGGAACTGTGTGGCTCATGATGGCAAGAGGGCACCAATTCAGTTGGTCGACCAAAGTGGATGTGTTGTGAGGCCGAAGATCATGAGCAAATTCCAGAAGATCAAGAACTTTGGGCCATCGGCATCGGTGGTGTCGTTTGCCTACTTCCAAGCGTTCAAATTCCCTGATTCGATGAATGTACACTTCCAATGTGTGATCCAAGTGTGTCGCTACAACTGTCCTGAACCCAAGTGCGGCCATGGACCATCTATTGGAGGAGGTGAATATGGCGTTCCACAGATTGGTGGAAATGCTCTGTCATCCGAATATGGAGCTCCAGATGGATACGAACGAGGTGATTTCGGACTCGGTGGACTTCCACCAGCAGCTTACCCAGATCCAAGACATCCAGCTGATGCTACAGGCGCCTACTCTGAAAATCAACCCGACGTCGTTCCCTCACCACAGGCTCAAACCTCAGCTGTGACCACATCGGAATCAAACCTCGTGAGTTCGCCATCACCACAAGGATCCAACGAGTTGCATCTGCCTCCTCCTCCACTGCCAGGTCAATCGGGCTACAGTACAATGAAGCGAAAGGACGACATCGAAGCCGGTGGCAATCTGGTATCCCTGGGTGGTCGCCCTCGATCCGTCGAAGGTTTGGATGATCTCCGAGGAGTCCGTAGACGTCGCGAAACCGAATTCGAATCCATGGAATTGGTTGTCAAGCCACGAATCTACAAACGTGATACCCAAGAAATGACAGACGTCAACACAAGTCGAACAATTCAGGTTGTTGCCCCCGGAGATGTCAATTTCGCCCTCAATAGCAATTCCAACAACGAAACGGTGGTTATTCAATCAGCGCGATCGGCTGATGCTGAAACAATTTGCATGTCGGTGCCGAGCTTTGTCGGAGGCTTGGTCATGTTGCTTCTCGTTCTGGCAGTTGCATCACTAGTCGCCGCTTTCCTCTTTGTGCGGGTACGGCATTTTGATCGCAAGGGTCTTGGCATGGCGTACGTGAATTAAGTTTTGAATCTTTAATCTAAGCCCAAGGCACAACCCCCACTCACGCGAGCACACCAAATTAATTTTCTAAAATATGTTTTTCGTCTATTTATTGTTTTTGTTTTCGACACACACACAAACGATTAAGCAAACGAAATGGATGGCGATTGTGAAGAAGTTGGACTATTTTCCAATATGCCACCACTACAAGCTAATTTATGCCTATTTCTATTTATTATTTATTTTTCTATTTATTTTGAGCTTTACTATTTTTATTGTGAAACTTATAAAAGTATTTTTTTCCCATTCTCTCCTAAGCTTTCAAAAATAAATTTTAATGAAAAAAAAATCGATATTGACTTAAAAGCCTCTTGTTGAATTTGTTGACAACTAAAATGAGAAATAGTCTGATGAGAGGATTAACAAAAAATTAATTAAAAATTTTACGAACGAATTAAAAAAATATTTTGGAGTCTTAGTTTTTTCGATTCTAATAAAAATTAATATTCCAGAAAAATTTTATTGAAAAAAAAAAAAACGAACAAGATTAAGTTTTTTTCTTTTGTATAAGTTTTAAGCGAAATGTGTATATATTTAATTTATTATTGTTGTAATAATAATAGCTCCGAAATAAATTTGTATTTTATATATAAAATAGTTTTGGTTATTTTCCTTAGGGTAATAATTTTTTTTTTATAATTTGCACCCACTCAAGGGATTTTTATACCCTTTTTATGCCAGAGACACGTGAGTGCATTAAGAAGAAGCCAAGGAGTTGGAAAGGAGGTGTCGGTGTACATTGGTCTTAAATTCTTGAACATTGTAATGACTGGGAAAGATAGAGTGTGGAAGAGAGTTCCATAATCGCGTAGTAAGGCTAAAGAATGATTCTCTATACTTGAGAGTACGTCCGAAGTTAGGCACGAGGGTAAACAGATGGGCATTCCTAGAAGCGCGAATATTACGGGCGAATGGTTTGAGGGGAGGAATGAAACTGGCTATTTCACTAGAGCAATTACCGTAAAAGTAGCGGTAGAACAAGGAGAGAGGTGGTCTAAAGGAGTGAATGCTTCAGTGATCTCTCTATCACCAATCATTCTTACAGCTGTTTTTTGTATTCCATCCATGAGGCTTAAGTAAATAGCTGGAGCATCAGCCCAAAGGTGGGAAGTGTACTCAAGCTTTGGACGGATATAGGTTTTATAGATATTAGCCAGATCAGACGGGGAGAACAGTTTATTGCACCGTCTTAAGAAACCCAAACATCTTGCGGCATTTTTGGCAACATCGCGTATGTGCTCGGACCAAGAGGTGGTCAGTTATGCGCACATACCGAGAATCTCAAGATGTTCGGTCTCATTGATGCAAGTGCCACTCATGGACAGTGACAAGGGGGGTATATCTCGCTTAAACGATACAAGAGCAGCATTGAGTTTTCGCAGCATTAAACTCCACTTGGTTTTTAACTTCCCATTTTACAATGCTGTTTAAGTCAGAGATTAATGAGCTAATCATATTTTGCCGTTGCAGTTCCACATCCGAAGAGGAGGGATGTGAATCTGGGAACGAATATGAGAACTTAAGGGTACTATCGTCAGCGAAACAATGAATTGAATTAGAAGTAACAGACAAGAGATCATTAATAAAAAATGATAAAGAGGGTCGGAGACAAAACGGAGCCCTGGGGCACACCAGCATTTATATTGTGGGTTTCAGACTTGAATCCGTCCAATACAACATGTATTGAACGGTTTGAAAGAAAGTTTCAAATCCAACGAAGAAGGGATTCATCGATACCGAAGGCACGCATTTCCGATAAAAGATCAAGATGCCAGACTTTATCAAATGCCTTTGAAATATCAAGTGCAACAATCTTACTTTCTCCAAAACGATGTAAAGATTTGTTCCACTGTTCGGTGAGATAAACCATCAAATCACCAGTGGACCTGTTGCTGCAAAAGCCGTACTGCCGGTCATTAAGAAGCTTTCGGTCTTCGAGGTATTTCTTGAGCTAATCGTTTATCAGCGTTTCCATGACCGTAGAAAGAAGGGACGTAAGTGCAATCGGACGAAGAAGATTCGTCTTTTTGAAATAAGCTGGACAAATGCTGTTTTCCAGATGCTCGGAACGAGCCCAGAAGAATAGGATAGATGGAATAGCATACGCAAGGGTTTTGCCAGCGTGGAAGAACACCTTTTCAGAACAATAGCAGGGATACCATCCGGCCCAGCGGATTCATGTGTGTTGAGATCTTTTAAGACTCTCGACACAGCAGGAGTGCGGAAGAAGATTTCTCCCATGGAATCAATGACGCGCTCAAGAACAGGCGGAGTCACGACACTCTCAGGCAGCGAAGAATTGGCGGCGAGCTGCCTAGCAACAAGGTTAGCTTTCGCGAGCGAGCTAACAACTGAAGTGTCATTGTCAACGAGAGTAGGGACCGAGGAAGAAGAAGAATTCTTCATATTTTCTTACAAATGAGCAAAAATTCTTACTGCCTTTGGGACAGTATTTTTTGCCTTAATTTTTGGTCATGTAAAAATTTGGTCCGCCGAATATGGGCATTGCAGGCCTTCATGGCTCGTTTAAACTTGTTGCGGTTTTCCTCAGTTGGGTTGGCTCTAAAACACTGGAACTTAACTAATTTTACCCTCATAACCTCTTTACAGCTTGAATCAAACCATGACTTTTCCTTGGGTCTGATGCTTTTAACCCTATTCGGGATAAAAGTTTTCATTCCCCAAAACAATCATATTAGTAATCATATCTGCGCTGGAGTCTAGGTCCCAGTTGAGACCGTCCTAGTTGAGACCGTCCTAGTTGAGACCGTCCCAGTTGGCTTTCTCGTATTGCCACACGGTTCTTTTGGGAGCTCTTTCTCTAACTGGATGAGCTTGACGCGAGAAATTTGCAGATATAATACTATGGTCTGATCTGCCTAGAGGCGTCAATACACTGATAGTGTATTTATCAGGATAAGAGGTAAGGAACAAGTCAAGTCAAGTCATTAAAATCGCCCGTAATAACGATTTCAGTGTGAGGATACAGGATACAATTCTTTGAATGGAGTCAGGCAGAGCGTCAAATTCGCGAGAAGTTGAAGCTCTGTCCAAATTTGGACTTCGATAGAGAAAACAATAGTGAATGATGTACTTTTTTACGGAAAACATGAACCACATAAAATTGAAGAAAATTTTGGAGCAGCGTCCAGTAAGAATTGATAAGCAACATCATTCCTGATGAACAAATGCATTGGCAAATTTTTAAACTGTCGAAGAAGCTACAATACTTTCATTTTTCTGCAAGAAACAAAAATATGCCTACGTGTTCGAATAATGACACTTGATTCACATAATTTACGGTGTTTTCAGAGTCCATGAAGCATATATGATCACCTTCATTAATTTATGAATCAAATGCGATTCAAATAAAGTGGAATGTGAACTTAATGTTACTTAGAATTTGCTTATAGCTTGTAGAAAAGCATAGATAAGAATTTTTAAAATAACAGACAAAGGAAACAGAGTAGTTTGAAACAATGTTCATGAATCATGAATCAAATATGATTCATTAATTGATTATTAACTTTTTGTATAACGTAAGTTAGTGACGTTTGCAATGGATTCAACTAGATACTTATTTAGAAAGGCTCAGTTTTAGAAATAAGGGGTTGATAACCTTTTTTCTGAATGAAAAATTTAATCAAAACAATATTGCTGTTTCCAAGGCAGTTTTAATGAATGCAAACGAGTAACCATTCGTAACAAACTGGAACCAAAATCAAAAAAAGAAAATTATATTGAAACAACAAATTAATTAATAAATTAAATAAAAATTGAATATTGAGAAAAAAAATTGAAGTCTGACCATGTTGGATAGGCTGGCTATGGCATTCCACTCCAGTACGCTATCCCACTACTGCTTACCACGGGGACTCTTGGCTGCTGGCTTTCGCCCCTGACCCGGTTCATCCCTCCTTAGCCAACCTGAATGCCTTGGACTCCTCCATGGCACCCATATTGATGGAAAGCTTAGTGCGGACGTTCCGTCAACATGAACTGGCCCACAGCACAGAACTCCCATCCTCAGACCATTCTACAATTACACCTCCGAGAAGCCGGATTACAGGAGATGCCAACCTCCCAGTCGAAAGTTTGTGTTTTTATTTCGACTGGTTACTTCCGATATGATTGGGGAATTATTTTTTTTTTTTTTGTATCTTCGGATGACTATCTTCAGTCTGTTGGGAAATTATATTTGTTTGAACAACCAAGATTCAAATATAGGTCCAAGGAACACGAAATCAACTAGTGGAGTCTTAAACGTAACTTTCAATTAAAACAAAAAAAAAATGCATCAATGATGACTGATGGTCACGTCATCATAATTGCTGAAATTTCTAATGGAATTCATAAACAAAAATGAAATCACAAAACTTGTTGTGGTTTTGTTGTTTGCACTCTTGTTTAGTTTTATGTTTGATATTTTTGAAAGTAAATTTTGAAAGTGGTTTGAGTATTGGCACATACTTAAAAGTTCTGTACGGAACCTAATGTGCATGCACAAATTACTCCCCTATGAAGTAAAAGAGCTTACTTACTTACTTAAGGTGGCGCTACAGTCCGTTGTGGACTATGGCCTCAATCAACAGGCTCCGCCAGCTAGCTCGATCCTTAGCTAGTCGTCTCCAGTTTTGCACTCCGAGTTGATTGAGGTCCTCTTCCACTTGAGTGCGCCACCTGAGTCGCGGTCTTCCTCTCCTATAGAGCTATTATTTGAAAAAACTCGACCTTTTGCGCTGAGTAATAGGTGTGTTTTGGTCACAACCAAGTAAAATGAAGTAAAATTTTAACACGAAAAACAACAATACAAATTTCTTATTAAATTATTATTACCCAGTGAGAATGTGTTAGTTTTCCAGTGATTTTTTAATGAGAGACTGCACCAATACATTCGCACTGAGTTAGATACAATGCTCAGGTCTGAGTCGAGGTGGGTTTCATGGGCTCAGATTTCGAAAATAAGATTCCGTTGAGCTCAAAATTTTCAAAAAAAAAACTTAAATATACAAAAAAAATGCTACATGCAGTTTATAAATACGTTATATTGTTTCTTTGCACTTTTAACATATAATTGCACTATAATTTACCAATATTTGTATCAAAAATCTTTATAAAAAACACAAGAGAAAATCGAAATAGTACGCATACAATCGTGCCTTTAGTCTCGTATTTGCTGTGGTGAAAGTCTGTCACTTTGGCTTGGGCAACAGGAAAAAAATTTTACTCACGGCTGAGTACACACTTTTTTCACCTCTTACACAGATACACGGACACGAAGAAAAGAGAGGATTGTGAGAGTTCACGTCAGAAAAATGTTGAGGGTGTTTTCGGCAAAGGAGGAAAAGATCGCCACTCCAGGTATTATATATTCTCCATGGTTTAATATTAGTATCAGAAGTATCAATTAACTAAGATTAACCAATACGTTTTCTTTGGCTCTTTCAACTAAAATTTTCTAATTTCAAGTTCTGATTTACATAATTATGTATAAAAGATTTCTTGTTTGATTTTTGTTATGTTTTCCAAAAGTATATATATTTTATGCATGAATTCAGAATTGCCTATTAATTAGATCAATTAAATAATTTCATTTTATTAACATAGACATTGGTAAGCTTACCCCATAAGGTTAGTTTGAACGAGGGAAATTTTAGGTCATAGCCAATTCAAGAACCAATTTGCTCCATATTCTTAAATTTCCTATTACTTGCCACGTTTTACTTCCATTTCTTTACCAAGAAATGCAATATTTTTGATTTTCTTCCTAGAAAAAAGTAAATAATTCATAGTTTTGTTGATAATATGTTCATTATGAAATGTGTATTATTCGAAAAATGTTAGCGAATACACAAACCTGTCACAGTAAAATCCCAAACAAAATGGTACACAAAATCATCCATTTCCATTTGTCAAACAGTTATCTTATGGCTTGGGTATTTTTTTTTTTTACACATTTCAGTAGTTAGAAAATGAAGACGTTTTATTGAATAAATGATTAAGAAAATAATAAATTATTAATTTCTGTAATGTCTTAACAAGTAAGTCTCATATTTTATAGCGTAAATCATCGTCATCATTCTATAAAAATTATTTCCCAAACGACAAACGTGACAAAACTAAAATTTCCCATAGCGGATGAAAGCAATCGAAATAAAAACACAAACCTTCGACTGGGAGGTTGGCATCTCCTGTAATCCGGCTTCTCGGAGGTGTAATTGTAGAATGGTCTGAGGATGGGAGTCCTGTGCTGTGGGCCAGTTCATGTTGACGGAACGTCCGCACTAAGCTTTCCATCAATATGGGTGCCATGGAGGAGTCCAAGGCATTCAGGTTGGCTAAGGAGGGATGAACCGGGCCAGGGGCGAAAGCCAGCAGCCAAGAGTCCCCGTGGTAAGCAGTAGTGGGATAGCGTACCGGAGTGGAATGCCATAGCCAGCCTATCCAACATGGTCAGACTTCAATTTTTTTTTTTTTTTTCATTTCTTTCGTTTTTTTTTCATAGTTGCCGTTTTTACTTTCAGTTTATGCTTATGCGAGGCACCAAAAATTCTACAAAATTAAAGTTTGTTACTCAATATGCCGGCGAGATTGACATCTCCGTTTGTAGGTACTTTGTCTAGCTAAAATTCAAACAGCGATACGTTCTCTTGCATCACTCTTACCAATCGCTACTTCTTTAGTCTTGGAAGAGAAGGTTAGTTATTTTTAACAGCTTAAAGTTAGAAATAAAAATCTTCGGTTGCGAACTGCTCGAAGCTTTACATATAGATATACTTAGTGAAAATGCACTTAGAAGGAGAGAAGGCGATGTCTCGTGCAGAAAGTACATATAAGAATTTTGAGAACCAGGGGTTCTGGGTTCAGTGCCCAGCAGCGGTTTTCTTTTTTTTTTTTGCTCACTCAATTCAAATGAATGTAAAACTTTACAACTGGTAAAATGGAATGAAAAACAAGCTTCAAATACAGCAGGGCTCCTGCTTGCAAGTTATTTATTTTTATATACTTTTGTATGCAGAGCTACATAACATTTATTTACCTAAAAAAATAAACACTTAAAACCTATACGTTCACCGTCATCAAGCTCAACTAAAATGCTTAATACTACTTTGCGGCAATTGGTCCCTTGCCTTTACCTATTTGCTGTGGCTGCTTCTTCGGTTTGTTGTTTGCCTTTGCAGATGATTTTTGTTTCGAAATTGGATTGCTATTCTTGTTTATTGCCGGCAGAGGTTTCTTTGCTTGTTTCGGATTTTTGGGCGCGATTGCACTTGGAACGTTCTTGGTCTTTTTGTTTGGTTTTTCAGAATTACCATTTTCTGAGACATTCACTTGAGGTTTGGCTTCTTCTTCCTTCTTTATGCCGTTCTCCGGAGCCATTTGTTCTTTGGGCACTTCGCGTCTACTGTAACGAATTATCAATGGTGTACCCTCCAATTCCAACTTCCTGTTCAAATTCTTCTTTGCATCGTAAGTCGTTGGGAAAGTAACCGACACAAACATTTTTCCCTCAAATCGTTTATTAGCGGTCTTGTTCTGGATGTCGATGGCGTCAGGGAAGAGTTCTTTAATCTGTGCCATACTCGTGGTTGAAGGGGCGTTCAAGATAACAATTGTTGGTGTGAAATGTCGTTTTGCGGCCTGTTTTTTTGTTTCTTTTTTCAACAAGGCTTTACTCAATTTTTTTTCGCAGGTCTGGAGCTTCTTTTGGATGAGAGACTGGACGAATTTTTCATCATCAACTTTGGGCAGTTTAACAATAATGTCTTCATCATTTTTTTTAATTTCCTCAAAAGCCTTGTCACGATCTTCAAGATTTTCAAAGTCTACGATGCAGTGACGAGCCGCTCGCTGTCTTGGACGATGGACGTTGGTTATCAAATCGGATAGTTGCTTGACCAACTTGTCGCATTCGGCATGTTTCATAGGTAATCTTGCGGGGAATAAAAGGAAAAGTTGTTTGCCTTTGCGTTCAGCATGCCTGCTCATAATTGTAGAAGTGACTTTGGCGATTATGCCAGGTGATAATTTGACTTTCTTCTTGCGGCTTTCGGGTGGGACATCTTCATCTTCATCGACTTCGTCACTATCACCTTCATCGGATTCTGTAGCACTGGCGGCAAGATCCTCATCTTCTTCACAAGATTGAAACTCCTCTGAGTCAGATTCCATTTTGATGTCCTCATTTTCAGATGATGACATGGCTGTTAAGTTATTTATAAGATTTAGGATTCGTTCAATTTTGAGTGGTAAATGTGATTGAACTCACTTTAGATTTTTGGTGAAACGTTAAAATTGAATTTAAAAAGTTTTCTTGAATCCTGAAAATATTTTCAGGGATTTTGAATAAAATGCGTGCTTTTTAAACCAACACCAACACATTAACACAACACGTGTAGAAGAATGTCAAAAATAAAAGAACAAATCTAGTACATGCTAATTGTACAAAAACAAGAAGAAAAGATAGATAGGATAGTAATCTGTCAACAAGATTTGCCTACCAACAGCGATGCCTTCTTAATACGATTGTAGTCTTGTTGATACAAGCAAACAAAAAGTCGTAGTGACACTGGCGAAAAAGTTTATGGTTAATGGGCCTACATACACGGGATGATTAATTTTTGACTAAAACAGGTTAGATCCTATAGTTCAAGCACACACGAGATGATTGCAGACTGGAACCTCTTTGAAATGTGTGAGTATTTATATCGTGCCAATTTCAGTCCGTTTTATACTGCACACTTCGCTTCCCTTGTCCACTAACCTGTTTTTAGTCCGGATGAATAAGTCTCGCGTGTGCAGGCCCAATGATATTTATGGTGGATTTATACGCTTATTCCACTGACGCTAATCACTAGATTTAGCGAAGTAGATTAAGAGCAAATCTCGACTTTTCTGGAATTTAGCGTAGTTAAAACGTAGTATTATACTAAACGTACTATTATGCTACGTTTTGATCGACGAATACCCTAAATCCCATAAAAGAAGAGATTTGTTCTTAATCTACTTCTCTAAATCTACTTAAAAATCATGCTGGTTTGATAGAGAGAAAAAAATAAAAATGAAGGACATCATGATAAATCAAGATTATAGGAAGTTCATGTTCATCTTAATTACAGCATATTCTTCTGCATTTAGAAGTTCGTATCACTTGTAAGAAAAATCAACAATAGCTTTGTTCAGCGAGAAAAAAGACAGCACAGTACAGCACAGCACAGCACAGCACAGCACAGCCTCATGAGCAATGTCAGAACAGTTTGGAACAGTTTAGAACACAATATGTTCTACCTAAAAAGATGGAACAGAAAATCCTGTCCTAAACTGTTCCAAACTGTTCTAGACAGACTCAATGAACACCAAATCAGAACAGTTTGGAACAGCAAATGTGTCAATAAACACCAAAAAGCTGTACTTTTCTGTTCCAAACTGTTCCAAAGTGTGCAGAACAGTGTCGCTGAACATACCTAATAACTCTCAATTTTGCCGAACTGAAGCAAAAAGGCGGAAAAGTGACAAGGAAAGTTAGTGATAAGATTTATTTCGTACAGAGAATAGCGGAAAAGAAATGGAGGCATCCTAAGTGGACTTTTAATAAAAAAAAAATAATTTAGCGTATCCAAACAATTGGCTACTCTTACATCTATCACCAGGCTATACAAAACTAAAGCAATTAACAAGGATAAGGGATGCATATTGTTCGCTCTTCTGTTTAATTGACGTACATATACCTTCCACTTTCTTAGAAATTTGCAGATATATTTAAATCCACCATTACGCCCGCCAGAAATAAATTATAGTTTTATCTTTCAAAAATCCAAATAGAAATCAAACAAAAACTTAACTGTCAAGACAGATATAACTCACTTGAACTTCACCGCTTTAGTTTCTGTTATTTACATTTATTCATGTACACGAAAAGATAAAAATGGTATATAAAGAGGTATATAGAGAGGTATGTCAGTCAATTCAATGTGTTCCCGCTACTACAAGGAAAAGCAATGAATGATCAAAATTCTGAGCAAAAATCACAAAAAACATTTGGCCCAATTTTGATGTTTAGGCCGGGTGCGAATTGAATGAATTGTGGTTAAAAATGGATGAATTTTTAACCACTACTGACATATTATTTAACCTGCTCCGCAGCTAGCCTAAGTTTTAACACACTTTATTCAATGCGAATTGTCAAAATTTAACCAAACGTCAAGTTTTAACCACTTTTCGCACACGGCCTAAGTAACAAATCACGATGCATCACATGAAATCGCGAAACGTCGCTCTCAATTTGAAATTCCGACGCATATTTCAAATTTTTTCGTAGATGTCTACGTTCTACGATTGAACTGTCCGAAAGTACACGGTGGTAGACAAATCGTATAAAAATTGTACGAATCGGAGAGAATTTTTCTCCGATCGGGTACGGTAACAAGGCTGATTATAATGGAATTTAGACATGCAATTCACTTGGCGTATGCAGTGCAAGAACATCTAAAGTTGGTACGAACCCATTATTCTGTCATAAAATATTTCTTTACAGCTAATTTGATATATTCAATAAATATATTAAAAAAAGGACGATCACAGCGTGTCTACTTTCTTGTTCTTAAACCTAGATTTAGAATTTATTTCACAACTCATGTTTCTAGCTCAAATGAAAAGGCTTGTTACCACAATTGAGGGATGTAATCAACCTGTCTAGAGTAAGACACTGAACCGCCCTTGCTTGCATTGAATTTTTTCGTTAACCGATTCCACGTTTGAACCAAACAAAATTACCGAACTATACCTAAGAAATGTAAGAACAAAAGCCAAAACGGTTTTACTGTGGCTTAGACACAAACCCAAACTGATCTCTTTGGTTTAATAAATAAATAAGCTTTCTTTGTTCGCCTGATTACCCGCAAGTCAACAAATTATAATTTTAGTTTAAAATTCAATTACAATCTGAGTTTCAGTTTTATAAATAAAAAAACTTATATAGTTTTGGTTTTAATTATTTAAGAAGTTGTTGGTGTTAAATAATTTTAAAATTAAAAAAGAAATGAAATTTTGAAATCGGAGATACGTAAAAATGCAAATTGATGGAAAAGCTTTTTTGTGCCTGTCTTTAGGTCTTTCAAAAGTTGTGTTATTTTTCAGCGTAGTCTTTTAAAGTTCATTGATTTTTTTTCGGTCGAATTTTTTATAAGCAAGGACACAGTCAGAATAATTCCTGGTGGTCTATTCTTCTCGATCTTTTAAGGTTGGCCACATTCCGCAAATTGTGGTGACTTAAGGGGGGAGTTAAATTATATGCCAGCGAATTGATAAACATGAAGACGAGATTAGGGGTGATCACCATTTATTCTTTTTTTATGTTTTTCTAATTAAGACTTTGGGCAAGTTTTTTTTCTATACCTACATTTTTGTTATTTTCCTATTGATTTCTATGGTTCCAAAATAAAAACTTAAAAAATGCTTCCATGAAATAAAAAAAAAAAGGTTTAAATAAAACAGAGAAATGTCTAAAGCGAAAGCCAAACTGAAGTTTACAGAACGGAAAAAGAGCTTGGAAAAAATATTCATTTACAAAAAAGAAAGCGATCTTGTTTGTCTCCATACTTTTTTATTTAGTCAACCATTTTTGTTTTATACCACTCATTTGCAATCATTTCACAATACATATTTAAAGGCTTTCACTTTATCCCCACAATTAAGGAATGTGGTCAACCTCTTTAGTTGGAGACACTGGACCGCACGATATTTATAAATTCAATGCAAAATATGGTTTTTCATCAGTGAAAAAATATCTGCGAACTTAAAGTTGTAACAAATTAATGGAAACTTTATTTTTGTTGCAGTTTACCACTGATTGTTTGAATTTTTATTATAAATATTTTTGGTAATAATTACTAACGAATAATAATAATTAATACAAAACACTATAAAAATATAAGTTTTTTTTTTGATTTCCTTGAACAAAATAATGTACATTTCCATTCTCTTTTTTTTTCTGACAGTGTTTTTAAGATGTTTTGAGTTTTTAGAAAAAAAAAAATCCGAACCTTAGTAGGCAAATTGGTTCCTTTATTTGTATTTTATTTACAGTCACTTGCACATGGGCAATTTTCGTTTATATCCACCGGTTTATTACAACTAATCGGTGGACATTCGGTGCAGATAACTTCTTTATTACTTCGGCAATTCTCAATTCCATTAATATTTTCTGGTTTTCCTTTAGATGATCGAGATGATGATGCAGTTTTTGTTTCACTTTTGACAGATTTATCTGATTTTCCACTTAGTGATTTAACGTCACTTTCAACGTTTGTACTTGGTTTAGTCTTGGATTCTGGCCAGAATTGCTTCAAATAAGAATAAGTTTTTGCTGAAAACATTCAATTACTGATTCAATCTTAAACGATCTAACCTTTGGTATTTCCCAAATAATTGTTGTTCCTGATACACTACCGGAAACACAATATTTGCCACAAGGACTGTAGGCGACACTCATTACTGATGATGCATGTTGGTGTCCAAGACAAACCGTTACTCCATTTTGGTAGTCCCACAACTGTCAAAATAGATTAATATCGTATAAGTAATTATATGAGCCAAATCCTTACTTTAACCACTTGATCACTGCCCGCAGAAACAAAATAGTCACCGTTGGGACTAAAAGCAACACAATTGACGGGCTCCTTGTTAGATCCTTCAAGTTCTCTCAATAAGCTGCCATTAAAAACCTTTAAGAATTTGAAAATTACTATAATTATGATCGTAGATTACTCATTATCATCAAACCCACCATCCAATATCCAATTCTGCCGTCAGATCCAGATGTCAAAATTTGAACACCTGTTGGATAGTAGCGAGCACAAGTAAATTGTGTATTAGCACAGATCACTTGTTTTCTTGTCATTCGACTGGAAGATTATAGCAAAAAGAAGGTCAGCTTACTGTTCTTTTGTTCACTAGACAC
>CAKKXW010000001.1:112836123-113084580 GCA_920937365.1 Sphaerophoria rueppellii | reverse complement strand
TTGGAGGGTTTATTGAAATATTCGTAAGTGTTTCTCTTAATTAGATGCACACTCGTTTACAATATGAACCAACCACTTTTTCTTCAATAGTCACAGCGACGCAATTCAGTGTCTTTCGTTTAACCCAGTTTCTCATCATCTGGCTTCATGTTCCACGTCGGACTTTGCTTTTTGGTCGTCCGAACAAAAGGCAGTTCAAAAAAACAAAGTTTCATCCCGCATCAATTCCTGTGCATGGACCAACGATGGACAGTATTTGGTCCTTGGTTTGGCCAATGGAACCATATCAATTAGAAACAAGGTAATTCCATGTTTTTCACTTCCCATTCCATAAAATCTAGTATTTGATATTTCTAGTCTGGTGAGGAAAAATCCCGGATCGAACGTCCTGGAGGATCTAGCAGTTCAATCTTCGGCATCCAATGCAGTCCAGCGGCGAATGCCAATAACATCGACACAATTGCTGTTGCCGACTGGAATCAAACTTTGTCATTCCACACTCTCGGTGGACAGATGATTGGAAAAGAACGTCCTCTAGGATTTGATCCTCTCTGCCTAACCTACTTTCCAAATGGAGAAAATCTAATTGTCAGTGGATGCTGTCGCTCCTTGCAGATATTCACCAAAGAAGGAATTCGCTTAGGAACACTCGGTGAAGCTTTCGAATCGTGGGTATGGGCTGTAGCTCTTCATCCAAGTGGATTCGCTTATGCAGTCGGCTGTCAAGATGGTACTCTGGCATGCTACACAATCGCCTCGAGTACAGTTCATGCACTGTATCGGGATCGCTATGCTTTTCGGGAGAATATGTGTGACGTCATTATTCAACATTTGATATCGAACTCGAAAGTTCGCATAAAGTGTCGAGATCTGGTACAAAAAATTGCAATTTATCGAAACCGTCTGGCGGTGCAATTGCCCGAACGCATTGTTCTCTATGAATTGAGCTCGGGCGAGGACCAACCGATGCATTATAAGGTGAAGGAGAAGATTCAGAAGCGGTTCGAATGTAGTTTGTTGGTTGTTTGTGCTAGGCATATTGTTTTGTGTCAGGAGAAGCGATTGCAGAGTTTGGATTTCGATGGGGTTCTGCAGAGAGAATGGCTTATGGATAGTTTGATTAGGTACATCAAAGTTACTGGAGGTCCTGTTGGACGGGAAGGCCTGGTAATTGGTCTCAAGAGTGGACAGGTGGACTTTGCAATCCTAAGCTAATTTTATTTTCGACTCATTTTCTTATATTTAAAGGTATTCAGAATTCTTCTTGGATAACGCATTGCCGATTTTGCTAACCACTGTGATGTCAGCAGTCCGTTGTCTGGATTTGAACGCTGCGAGAAGTCGCATCGCTGTGGTGGATGATGCCGGGAGATTGGTGGTTCGGGATGTTGTAAATGATACAATGCTTTATCAGGTTCTCTTGTCTTCATGAGAAAATCCCATAAAAACTAATTTTGCATATTTGACAGGATTCCGGAGTAAATTCAGTTGCGTGGAACACCCACTTGGACACTATGCTCTGCTACACGCACACAACTGGTGGTCTAAGCGTCCGAGTTGGTAATTTACCACCTCGTAGTCCACAGAACATGATCGGCGTTGTTGTGGGATTGTGTGGAGCAACTGCGTTTTGCTTGCGTGGAAATTTGATGCACAACATTCCATTGGCTCTGGGAGCCACTATGTGGCAGTTTATCGAAGCTGGATTTTTCGAGTAATATTTTCCTTCAACTTGAACCTCAATTTTATATTCAACTGTTTGTATTTAAAGAGAAGCATATCAAGTTGCCTGCCTCGGTGTGACGACAGCCGACTGGGAGAGTCTCGCTCAAGCCGCTCTAGAATCTCTTCATCTCAATATCGCCAAGGATGCTTATGTTAAAGTGCGAAATCTACCGTGGTTGCAATTGATTCACACTCTCATGGAGAAACAAAAACGATCGGAAGTACCAAAAGAAGTCCTTCAAGCGGAGAACTTTGCCTTTGCTGGGAAATTTCGTGAGGCTGCTCGGCTCTATCAGAAATGTGGTCAAGGTGAGCGTGCCTTGGCCATGTACAGTGACTTGAGAATGTTCGATTTAGCTCAAGAGTTCCTCAAAGATGGCGATGATGAATCGAAACGAGAATTGATACGCAGGCGGGCTGAGTGGGCTTGTTCAGTGCACGAGCCGAGAGCCGCAGCTGAGTTACTTCTCTCGGCGGGCGAAAATGAAAGGGCGATTGAGATTGTGTCACAGCAGGGATGGGCAGATGTGTAGGTTCCATCAATATTTGAGACAATTTTGATAGCTTGATCGAATCTTGTGTTTTTTTCAGGCTTTATGATATCGGCCGGAGGTTGAGTTTGAATGAAAGAAGCTCTTTAGAGCTTGTTGCGTCACATTTGAAGCGTCTTAAAGCCTTGCCGTTGGCTGCAGAAGTGTACAAGAAGTTAGGAGATGAAGAACAAGTCATTCAGCTTCATGTAGAAGCTAGAGACTGGTATGAAGCCTTCCGATTGGCCGAGAGTGTTCCGGAAATTATGCCATCGGTGCATTTTCAGCATGCACAATGGCTGGCAGAGTCCGATCAATTTATCGAAGCTCATGAAGCGTACCTGAAGGCTGGAAGGAGCAAAGATGCTAATCGTTTGTTGAAAAGCCTAAGTTCTTCTGCTATCTCGGAGGAACGTTACTTGGATGCCAGCTACTTTTATTGGTTGATGGCGAAGCAGTATCTTGACGTTTACATTGCAAAAGAGTCAGTTGCACAAATTCAAGGGAAATGCATTTTATTAAAGTTTTGTCGCTTTGCAGAGAACAATCGCCGATAGACCATCATTACAAAGAGTACAAAAACCACATGCGTATTGGAAAGATCTACTTTGCTTACAGCATTATACACAGTTACCTTAAGGAACCGTTTACAAGTTATTCACCGGTGAGCTTGTTCAATGTGAGTCGGTATATTGTTAACGAAATTGAGCACAAGGGAGCTCCAAAGGGCATTAGCTTGTTGTAAGTGTTGCTTTGTTTTACTTTGAACGGTCATCTTTAATCTCTTCGTTCTTTAGTGCCCTTTACTATACGCTCTCAAAACAGGCAAAGGTCTTAGAAGCGAATAGACTCTGTCTGCAGGTGAACAAAATGCTACAGACACTCAAACCCCCAGCTGGAGTTCAGGAACAGATTGATGTAGGATTATCATTTCCTTTAAAGAATTTATTTAAGCATCTTTTTGATTTCAGATAAACTTTTTAAATAGCAAAGCCTGCAAAAGTGGATTCAACGATCCTGAAGAGCTGTTGCCTCTTTGCTACAAGTGCTCGAACTATAGTGTTCATTTGAATGGCAATAGTTGTCCAACTTGTAAACAGGACTATATATTTTCTTTTGTGTCTTTTGGTAGGCTTTTTTACTATTTTCAATTTTTAGCATTTTTTCATTCTCTTTGTCCCTTTCAAAGAAATATTACCCTTGGTTCAGTTCCATCCAGAGATAGACATCAGCGACACCGAAGCTGAGAGACTTCTTATAGCCCCACCAAAATCCCCAGACGACAATGATCCTTTTTCCGAGGTATAAATTTCTGCATTTGCACATTTAAATATTTGAATATGTAAAATCATTTGTTTTGTTCTGATTGCAAAAGGATGTTGCTGGTGCCTTACCGTTAAGCCTTGATCGCAATGCTCTGAGAGCCATGGATCCAAATCATATTCTCATTGTGAAGCGACGTGAAAAACAAATGAAAACTATTTTTTATAGAAACATTTTACCTGACCTACAAGTAACATTCTGTCCAGAATGTTTATTGGTGAGTTTGATGATGAAGTCCATTTTTTGGAAAGTATTTGCTAATCTAATTTTTTTCTAGCTTTTTTATGCTGAAGATTTTGAACTACAAGTTCTACAAAAGGGACATTGTCCATTTTGTCGAACACCGTCCGAGAAGCTTTTTGAAAGCTATTAGGAATTATGAAGAGACTGTTTGAAATTTAATATATTTATCTATTTATCTTATTTTTAATCTTATTCAATTTAAGACTTCAATAAAAAATATGATACATCAATTCGTGAATTCGGCCCTATAGAGTAACCGTAGTCTCCGATTTCCTTCGAATCGGAGACATTTGCTCATCGGAGAACAACCTCGATGTAAAATTCGGAAGAAATCGGAGAAAATTCCACTCCGACGTTAACCTCAATCGGGCCGTTAGGCTACATGGAAAAATTGAGATCGTAGCGCCATCTGTTGGGAAGTAGCTAATCTACATCAATTTTACAACACACATCTTGTTCATTAGTTCCGCTATAGCCCTACAGATGGTGCCGCAACGTCCCTTCTTTTTTGAAAATTTCCACATTTTAATTTTGTTTTCAGAGCGATTACAGCGCCATCTATTGGGTGATTGTGGAGCTAATAACCAAAATGTGAAGGGATTCTTAAAACATTTAAATGGCACCTGGATTACTTTCGTCGTACATTCTGTTCTCTGAGAAAATGCATTTTTGTAAAAAAAAAAACAACGTTGCAATTTTCCCCATCACCGCTTGCAGCGCCATCTATTGGGACATAACAGAACTAATGGCAAAAATGTGTCTGTTGCAAAATTGATTTAGTTTCACTTTTTCCCAACAGATGGCGCAGCGATCGGTGGCGAAAAATCAATATGTTGAAATTCTCACAAAAATGTATATTTGTAGCCAACGTGAAGACCTACGAAGAATATCATGGTGTCGTATCTGCAATTAAATTTCACATTTTTGTGAACATTTCAAACATTTTGAAATTTTTTCAGTACGATTGCAGCGCCATCTATTGAGCGATGGTGGAACTAAATATTTTTTCCTTCCGAATTTTTGGCAGTGTGAACAGGTTTCGGGTTTTTCACAACCGTATAAAGATTGCTGCACAGCACTACCTTATTGCAAGCGTCCTTCGTGTTATGCTTTGCTGAATGCACCTTAAACCTTTATCAACTGCAATTTCGATACTATGCATTGCACTCCAATTTCCACATATTCGCACTCTGTCCACACATTCGCACTCGTCTTCACTTTCAGTTGAAGGTCAGTGTATTTTTCATTTCGTTAGGTAGCGCGTTCGTTGCAAGAAAGTTATGTTTTGAATTTTAAAATGCAAATTTAATTCAAACTAAACGCACTTGGTATAAATACTACAACCTGTGCAGTCAATAGGCATAATTCCATTTTTGGTCTTTACGAAGTGACATCACCAACAAAGAAAATCGAAACAAACCTTTTCAATATGATTAAAATTGTAAGAAACAATTTGGGTATACAATTACCTAGACTTCTACTTGAATTTTTTGTCCTTTTCTAATTCTAGATTGTTGTTCTATTCGTTGTTTTGGCATGCGCAGCTGCCAAACCTGGAGTCATTGCTCCATTGGCTTATTCGGCACCAGGGTTCGTAAAATATCGATCGCGATCCGAAAAATACCGATACTTCTCACTTTTTTCATATCTTCTCACGATCCGAAAAAACTAAAATTCTCATACAGATACTTTTCTCGGTATCCGAAAACATCCGATCTCTCTCGGCACGAATTGAAAATTTTTTTTCTCTTTTTATCATTCGCGAGAAATCGGAAAAATAAAATTCCCTTCAAATTTTGTTCTCTCACGAACAGAAATTAAAAAGGATACGAAAAAATCCGAAAAGTGAAAAGATCGAAGGAAATAAATATTCTTTGAATGTGTTTTTGCGGTGTATGGTTGTTTATTGTTTTGTTTGATCTCGGTGGTTTAAAATGGGACGAAAAAAAGATTTCGAAGTAAATAATTATGTTTCTTATGACCAAGACAATAATATGGCATCATGTTTAAGATGTGAAAAGAAATTAAAAGGACTTGTGACTGGCAATATTAAGAGACATTTTACAAAAGTTCATGGTGTTTGTTTTAATGATGATGTAAATGAAGAACCGTCGGGAAGTAGAAGTGTTGCGATTTCGAGTGCTGGAGTTCGTAAAAAAAAAAAATTATCAATTTGCGTTGACATGGACAAAAGTCAATTTATTAAATGTTGTATTGGACTTGTTACGGTCAAAAACATCCCCTTTCGAATTTTCGATGATGAACTTTTTTTTAAAAAAATTGTTAAACCATACGAAAGACTGTATGAAACAAATATTAATTCAAGAAATATTGTCGACAAAATAAGTGATGCAGCTTTTCAAATTTTTCAAATTTGTTTGTATTTTATTTAACAATCGGTTCGTGAATGGATCTTTTTTTGGATCTTCTGTGATAAATTCGTGATCGAATTTAATTTTTCAGTTCCCGAAAAATTTAATTCGATCGTGAACACAAATTTTATTCTCAAAGAACCGAAAAATAAAATTCGCGATCGAATTAAAAATATAATTCCCGGTTGAATTTTTCGATCGCGATCGAATTAAATTTTATCGTTCTACGAACTTTGTTCGGCACCTCTGGTAACTGGCCCTGGAATCGTAACTGCAACTAGTAATCAAGTCATTGCGAGAAACTACAATGGTATCGCTGCAGCACCACTCTTAGCACCATTTGCTGCTGCCCCAATTGCTGCGGCTCCCTTCAGTTTTGCATCTGCTGCATACACAGCTCCATTGAGGTACGCTGCTGCATACAATTATGCAGCCGCACCTTTTACTCCTTTTGGAGCATTGACCTATGCTGCACCTTCACAGTATATTATTTGAATAGAAAACTAAATAAAGCAACATTTTAACAAAAATGCACGTTTTATTTTCCATTTATTGTCCCCTATTACAAAATTTCCTAACTACTCATTTTCAGTCGCCGATTTGTGGATTTTGATTAACGGTTATAAATTTTAGGAAGCAGCACACTCAGCTTTTTGAAAGATGACATTTGTTCTAACTTGAATGTGGCGCCATCTTGAGGAAGCAGTTTTTCTTACAATAGGTAACCGACTTATGTTTTAAATTTAAAAAAATGTTTCAACTGTTTGTTAACCGTCATTTTAATTTCATATTTTTGACAAATATTAAGGCTTACTATTGAGATTGAGATATTCTAATTGTTAGGAAGGGGTGTTATAAAAAAGCTGACTCTTCCAACAACACACAGGATATTGTGGTCTAGTAAAATAACTACCCCATATTACCAATAGGGATATCGAACATAAGTTGGTCCATAGGTGCCCCAAGGATAGTTATATCCGTACCTGTAGACCGGATTATATGGATAGTATCCTGCAGGATAGTTTGGCACATACGACAACGTTGTCGGATAGAATCGAGGAGCAATTGGTGTTGCGATGGGTGGCAACAAATGCACCGGTGGTGCTGTCACAATTCCGTTATAATTCCTGGCTACAAACTGATGGCTGTGGGCGGTCACAATTCCAGGACCAACGATGGGTACAATTCCAGATGGCTTGGCTACGGCACAAGCCACGATTGCGAGGATGATTGAAATAGTCTGCAAGCGACTTCAAAATACAGGACAAATCAAATGGATGTTTAAAGTGCTTACGTGAGATAACATCTTATGTGAATATAGGAACAGGATCTAAATCAACAGCAACAACGAGGAGTTGGCAACAAACGAAACGAAACGAAAGTCTAAACTGTTCCATCCGTTATAGATTAATTTACTTTTATACAAACTTATAGGATTCCATTTTTGGGATTGGAATCCGTAATGTGATGGGGCTGCTTTGTGTGTTACTCTGTGCATGATGTCTACCGTCTGGGAGGCAATATTGGAGCTTGGGGTGGGATACAATATACAAACACCGTATGCAGTTAGTGCAGTACCTACTTGCATAGAAATCAAGTCACGCATCTAATGCAATTTTGATATGCGATGGGGTGGCAGTGGCATCATCATCGCATGCTCGCGGATCGCTGGGTGCAGTGCGCATTAATAACTTTTTCTTACGAATTCATTATAAAGGCCCTCGAATAGGTGAACTTATAAGTCTGTCAGTTAGGAAATACCACACCAATGTGGTGATAGAAATATATTAATTTCTGACGTACACTGAAGTTATGGACAGTTAACCTTGCGATCGATTAATGGACATGGTGTTGTGTGTTGCGATTTGCGAGGGAAGTGCAATTGAGTCATGTTGTGTGTTCATCATTGACTAGAACAGAACTACAACAATAGTAAGGTATCATGAGTTGAATTGTGAATGAATTTTTGTAGAATGAAGCAAGTTTGGTTTTTATATGGCAATCGCATTTGAAAAGTGAGAATTAATTAAATCAAAGTTAATTAATCTATTAAACAACAGTCAGTTTCAATAAATAGTTCTTAGAACTTTAATATCACCTGTTGTTAGAATGCAATGTTCAAGCAGTGGCTGAAACACAAAGACGCTCTCGCTTTGGCTTTGCCCATTGAATAAGAAGTGCAGGAAGGGGTGTAAGCTCTTATGAAAAAGAAGTGAAGCATTTTTCTAATTAGTGCCAGTTTCACAAACACAAATGCATTACAACAGGACTGGTCTACAGTTGACTTGTTAATCTCAAGGGCGCCAATCGAAATTTGATTGAATGAAGACTATATCGATTGTGCATCAACATTTTTTTTCAATTTCAATTCTTTTAATTGGATTACATGGTGTTTTAAGGCTCAAGTTGCATGCGCACGATTTTTATTCATTTTATTTATTCTTCAGTAAATTTTCTTCATTTTGTATCCGTTATTCATTGAATTTATATCGCTTTTTTGGGTCGTATTTGAAGGCGCATTCTATGAACAACTTATTCAAGTCTTAAAAAGCTCAATTAAGTTTGCAGATCCTTTCGATCACCAACAAAAGCAAATACACCCTTGAATTCGATTTTAGTTTTTTTTTCCTTTTTTTGACAGATGAAACCACAAAGCGCCACCATACCATAAGTAATTTCGTTTTCCATTGGCAGTCCAGAAACATTCGGAAGAATCCAGAAACCTTCTGAAACCATTCCATTGGACTGATTTTGACAGACGGAATGCTTCTGAGAAGAGCAGAAGGGGTCTTTCATATAAGACCCCTTCCTGTACTTCTTATTCAATGCTTCAGCTTCAGCTACGCCTGACGTTTACGAGTTCAGCTATAGGAATTCAATGCTTGCTATCAGAATGACGCTTCGACCTCACGTTTCGTACGTAACGTGACTCCAAACGGAAGCTCTAGTTCAAATATTCTGAACTTTGTCTTGTCTGATAGCCCAACAGCTGTTTAAGAGAAAAGTACACACACAAAATTCATCTGATTTTGGAGCAGCGTTAGCACTTGAAAAAAAAAAGGAATCGAAGTAGATTTGGGAATAAAGCAGAGAAGATTGAGAAAAAGCGAAGTAGATTTAAAATGTGTAGTGTATAGTATATAGGCCTTGGATACATTGACGCACAGAGGGACAAACAGTTATTATCGAATTGTGTCCGAAATTGTGTTAAGATGTTCGATTTAATTTTGACACTACATGGTGGATAAAATATGTCAAATATTAACTAGCGGGCTGAAATATGAAACAATTCAATACATGGACGTAACTCATTCTTTGCATATTTGTATGGGTTTACATTTCGTGTTTGGAAACTGTGTCCGATTATTGTTTGCATATATGCGATGTCACTTATGAATGTATATAGTTTCCTAATGAAAATAGGAGAAGAATTGATGAAGGCCTGCGATTTTTCACTGTAAACTGTATAGGCATAAGATTATGTCACAATGAGTTAATCGAAACGGATTTTAGAAATATCAATAAAATCGAATTACATTTTTTCTGAGTGAAGTAGATATTAAGAAATTCTTGATGGTGCAAATAGGTAGTAGATTTTCAAAGTTTTCAAAAATCAAAAAGAGTAAAGTGGCAAAGCTGTTTTGGAGGGATGATGATGTGATCGAGGGAGAACTGTCATTCAAAGCAAACGCAAAGCGGGTGCATCGTAAAGCAGACGAAGCCGAAGCTGAAGCGTCTTTGTGATTTAGCCTTTAAAAGTTCAGCCATAGGAATTCAACACATATGTACATCACAGAGGAGGTAAATACCTTCTCTATGACCTACACGCTTTCACAATGAAGCTTCAATGTAACGTTTCGTACGTAATTATGTCCTGCTTAACATTTTCTTCCTTTGACAGCTCATTAGATGTAAAAAAGTAATAAACAAAATTATCAGATTTGGAAACGTGGACAAAATATATAAAGCAAATTAATGAAATTCAAAATTTTGATTGTGGTATGGAAATTTTTGTTTTTAGTGTACTGCATTGCGCTATGTGCGCGGAGACACAAACCAGCAATACTAAACGTAACGTAACGCAAGTCCAATTATTTAAGCAAAGAGTAGAACCATTTAGAGAGGTTTAAGCATTGATTTATATTCAGAACCCTTTTCTTTCGGGCTATATACCAACCTCATACATATTTACTGATTTAAAATAAGTCCAAAGTTTTGATAAATACATAAGCAATGTCCCAGCAAAAAATATTGTGCTATCTCCGCTAAAGCCAACGTAAAGTAAAATAAAACAACCAAACTTAAGTATTTAATTTCTTTCATTCGTTTCATTTTTTTTTAATTTATTATTTTTATAATCAGCTTATTTATTTTATTTTCACTTTCAAATATCAATCGGTTAATCAAATGCTTTACAAATGTTTAGTTTCACTTTTAATCCATTTTTAATATTATTATTAACGACTTCTTCGTGTAGAAATCAACAAAGTTTTTATTTATATTAATATTAATTAATACATATGTGTTAAAATCTTGTTTACCGTTATATGTCCTTATTTAAAACACGTGCAAACTTTACACAATTGATTTGCTTAAATAATGACTTGTTGAGTCACTCTTCACAGTTTTAGTTGTTTATTTTTAAAATTTCTTTATTCAAATTTTTTTCTTCGTTCGTTAATGTTAGTGAAATTTGTTTCTTTTAATTTATATATATGTATATGTTAAATACATACAAGTATATGTATGCATTCATGTAAATAGAAGACATGTTCTTTTTGTTTTTTTGTTTTTTATTCAATTCAACTTCTACTAATTAAATATTTGAAAGTTTTATTTTTGTTATGAAAGCATTGTTTTTTGTTTATATTTTAATTGTATAGCGCAATTTATTGTTTATTGAATTTTTGTTTTAAAAGTGAGTGTTTCCGTTTCAAAGTTTTGCAGTGTTTATTGTAGACATCTACAGTTAATATTTTTTTGTATACTTAAATTTATGTATATATTTATTTTGTTTATAGTTATTTGTTTATTTTATCAAATATACAATCATAAAAAAGTATCTCATTCATAGAGCACAGAAAGTTTCTTCTTATAAAAAGTGACTGTATATTGTTGTGTGAGTTGAGTGTGTCTTTAATGTTTAATTGGATGTTTGTGTTTTGTGTTGGTGTAGTTTTTGAATTAAGGAAGATACGCTGATTATTGCTCGTTGCAAACTTTCCAATTTCTTAGTGTTAACTACTTCGGTCCATACGTTTGGGTTGGTTAGCTTTTGAGATCATTTTTATCGTTTTTTTTTATATATCCAATTTACTCCAAAAGTATCAAATGACTGACGAGGAGTATAATTTTTTGTTTACCAAAATTTGAAACATTTGTTTTTTTTGTTTGTTTTTTTTTTTGTGGAATTTTTATTAAAACACTGGCTACGATTTTGAGTAAGTTAAGATTAAGCAATTAGAAAATATAAATTTCTTCTTTTCTTAGGCTATAATGCATTTTTGTTTCTGGTTTAATGTTTTTTACGTTTTATTTGTTTAAACTTTAGTTTAAGGAATATTTTTATCGATATGTACAAATGTCTATTTTTTTCGTTTCAATGCAAACTGCAGAAAAATGTGGGGGTTTGATTTTTTTGAGTAAACTTTTTCTTTCAAAAAAAAAAACGGGTAATGGTGTTTTGGTAAAATTTCCATCTCATAAAAGAGCTCTTTTGTGTTTTGTAGTGAGAGTATCTATCCTTCGAGTTGTTTTAGAAGTTTTAAGGAAAAAAGATGTAAGCATTAAATAAAATAAGAAATTAACAAAATTCGGTTCAAAATATGACTAGCCGTTGATAAAAATCCGCTTTTGTTTGTAAAAATCCAGAATTGAGAAGCCTCGTACTTGCAGGATAAAGTCTGCACAAACCGAGCTCGTAGACTATGATTAGTGTCAGAACGGACTTTTCTCCCGTCCACAGACACATTAATCAAATTTAAGAGATTTTTACCAATCTGAAAAACAACCAATCATAAAGCAGAAATCATCTTCAAACTAAGAAAAATAAAATAAATTAAATAATTAAATAAATAAAAACAAGATTTGAGCTAAATTGTTTAAAATAGATTTTATTTTCACTTTTTTTTTGTAAATTGATATCATTGTTTTAATTTTATTGCTAAATTAAAATAATAAACATATTTTTAAAGTTAAATTTAATTGAAAAAAAAAAAGAAATAAATCTGTATTAATTTTTTTATTAAAAACTAAAGCAAATAAGAGAAAAATATATTTTTACAAAATAATAGACAGAAATAAAAATTAACATTAAATGTTAAAAACTTTCTGTTGTTTATAAGAATTTATGTTTTTAGTTTCTTATAGTTTTTAATGTTTTTATTTTTAATCAAAATAATCTACTTAAAATGTGTCAGAGTAATAAATGTATGCATAGATGTATTGATGTTGTTTATTTTCTTGTTTTGTTTTTATTAATGTCTTTATTTGTTTTAGTTATTATTTTTTACATTCTCATTGTTATTTACAAAATTTATAAAAGAAATTATTAAAATGAAATAATATTTACTTAAAATAACAAAACAAACAATATTAATTATCTTAATCATTTAATGGAATTTCTTTAATTGTAAACATTAATTTTTTTGTTTTATTTTTCTTTTAAATGTATGCATTTTATTTAATTTTTTTTTTTAATATTTTACATTTTTATTTTTTTTTAATATTTTAATAAAATATTTTGTAATTTTTTCCCATAGGTTTTGGCAAAATTTAAACAGTTTTTTTTATTCATTTATAAGAAAAAGTTTAAACAAGGGATAAATCAAACAATTTTAATAAAAAAAGAGGTTAATGTCAACAGTGATGTTTGAGAAAGATAATACATACATACAACCTTTTTAGTATGACCAGAACAGTGATGTTCAAATTTGCAGGTCAGCAGCAAGAAATGTAGAAGAAGACGGATTTTTAATCCGTCAGAGGGTTTAACATATTGCACTGGACTTAAAAAAAAATATCATAAGATTGCGAACGAAAAAGCACCAGTTGAAATTTGGGACATAATAATTTTTGAAACCAGCAAATTATATTTATCTGTCTATGTTTTGTGGAAGCATTGAACCCAATTCATCAATCTATTTGACTTTTCTTACTTACTTAATTTTTGACAGGACTGTTTCACAAAAATTCTTACCTCATATGTCAGATGAGAAGAATTTACTTTTCTTTTGACAGGATCAAAAGAAAAGTAAAAACGGAACGTCATCTCCGTTAAAATATCAAAAAGAAGCTTTATCTGTCACAGTGACAATTCTGCTTTGAATTGAATTTTTTTTTTGAAAATATTCTAAACACAACAATAAATTATCAGAAAAAATATACTTGAGTGTTTTATTGCTTTTGAATTACTTTTGTAACACCCTGTTATGTGTGTGTTTTTTATTTAAGTTTTACAAATGGCAACATCTCTCCAATGCACCTCTTGCCAACAAACAAGTTAGAAAATTTGTCAAAATGTACTTTTGCAATACCAATTGCATAATTGTCAAATATTTATTTTGCAATAAATTATTTTTATAATTCTCATTTTGCTGATGAAAAAATAAATAATAATACAAAAAACAATAATTATAATAATTATTTAAGAAATTATCATTAAATTGATAGAAATTCAAGGATGTCTCGAAATGTAGATGTTGTTGATGAGTTGGTAATTGAAACCCATTTTGTTGGTGTAGTTTTTGATGAGATGATTTGACAGATTGTTGTTTGTCCAAGATATTGATGATTGTTGTTTCTACATTTTTAACTGTTTTAGCTGATGCTACTACAATGTCTACTGCGGCGTTTGTTGTCATTTTTGAGTTTGTAGTTAAATCAGGAGCTGTGGTGTTGGTGGCGGTGGCGGTTGCGGTAATATTGGCGATGACATTTTCTATTTTGTTGCATTTGTTGTTGACTTTAATAATTACTATTTGTGAGTTGTTAATTTGAACATTAACAAAATTGTAAAAATCTTTGTCCCATTGCAACTGTCATGGCCTATGGAACCTGTTTGATGAAAAAAAAGTAAATTTGTTATTGTTGTTTGTTCAAAATGTTGTGGGGTTTTAATTCTACCAATTTGTAATCATGAGAAAAGGTGTACCTGAGTTTTACGATATTACAAATATATCGACAACCTCCAGTACAAAAAAGAGTTCTTTATTAATTCGAATAGAACTGACATTTTACTTTTCTTTAGATACTCCACTCGATGATTTTTTCTTTTTAAAAGCGCAAGAAAATGCAACCTCTAAAAATACGATATTGTCAATAATTTTGGCAACCTACCTTAAAACGGTTTTCTGTGTTTTCAAGCAGAAGATACGTTATAAGACGTGTTTTCGGTGACAACCAGTAAAGCATAGTAAAATTTTAACAAGGAAAACAACAATAACAATTTACTTGCTTCTACTCTAGACTATTCACTCGAGATTAAAACTTACTGTGAAATGTTGATAAATTTTTGCAAACTCAGAGGAAGCTGAAGTCAATTTTTGCAAATTTAGTATGGAAAATGTCAAAATTTGTCAGTTTGTGTTCGATATGAAAGCAATTGAATTTGAATAATATTTACAGTAAAAAAGTTGAATCTGGATCGTTTTCTGACTTTTTGTTACTTTACTTTACTTGATAGTCAAAAACCACACCTATTGTCGATATTTTGACAGCATAGCGTATAATAACTTTTTGAGCTGTCACCCAATATGATTTGGCAACAAAATGGCGAGAAAGAGACAATTTGTAATCTACGATATTGGCAATATTTAAACACGTGTAAGTCTACACGTTCGGAGTCGGCGTTAAATTGTAGGTCCCCTCAATTCTTCACACGCATCCAGAGGATTGTTGAAGAGAGTAAGCCACTTAGGCCTTGGCTCTTCAAGTGCTATAGCGCCACTCTATTTATTTATTTATTTAAGTCTAAAAAATAAAGGGTTTTTTCAATTAGAGGTGTTATTTTGAATAGCCCGCTATTTCGGTAGCTGTCGCTCAAGAACAACTGAGAATATTGCTGTTGTAGCCCAAAGTGTTGAAGAAAACCCAAGTTTGTCCATTCCTCGTCGTTCTTTGGAATTAGGCATTCCACAAACGTCATTACACCGTATTTTGCATAAAGACTTGGGTCTTAATCCTTTTAAAGTTCAGTTAACACAAGAACTCAAACCGGCTGATCATCAACAACGTCGGGTCTTTGCTGATTGGGGTCCTTGAAATGCATGAAAATGATCCGGAATTTCATCGAAAAATCATCTTGACTGATAAGGCCCATTTCCACCTCGGAGGCTACGTCAACAAGGAAAACTGTCCCATCTGCGGCTCGGAAAACCCAAGAGTTATTGTTGAAAAGCCTCTCCATCCTCAATGCGTAACTGTTTGGTGTGATTTATGGTTCAGCGGGGTGATTAGACCTCACTTTTTCGAAAATGAGGCTGGAGCAACAACAACAGTTACGGTCAATGGATTGCGCTATCGAGAGATGATTAATGATTTTTTATGGCCGGAATTGGTCTGTATTGATCTGGACAACGTTAACTTTCAAAACGCCGCCACTCAAGCAATGAAACCATCGATCTTTTCTTTTGACCGTGTTATCTCTCGAAAAGGTGATCACAATTTAACACCTTGCGACTTCTTCCTTTGGGGCCACGTGAGAGATAAGGTCTACGCCAACAGCCCAGCGTCGATTCAAGACCTCAAAGATGGAATTCGTGAGTCTATCGAAGACCAAGGGCAGCCACTTTGCGATTTGGCTATGGGAAATTTCATGAAAAGGATATGGTCGTTGCGGCCTTTTGGCTGATGTTGTGTTCCATTATTAACGACATACCTATAATAAAATAAATATCCGATCGTCGGAGCGGAATTTTCTCCTATTTCCTCCGAATCGGAGACATTTTGCTTGTCGGAGAACTCGAAGAAAAATTCGGAGAAAATCGGAGAAAATTCCGCTTCGACGGTTACCTCGATTGTGATGAATATTTCGGAATCTCTGAGTCTAAAAAAAGTGTTCTTTATTTTTGCTATATAAGACCTTTATTTTTGAATAAATCTATAGATTCGGAAAAATTTTTTAGTAAAATTTTAAAATTGCTCCGACAAAAAGTCTACTAATTAATTACGATATTGTCAATATTTCGGTAACCCCGTTACCGTGAAAAGGCGTTCTTCACTTGTTTCAGTAGAGCTATCAAAACCCTATTGTTTTGAAGCATCACTTGATTGATTCCAGCAGAATTCCTGAGAAACATGGATCCAAAGGAATTCTATCCAGTAAATGGTTTCTGTTCTTCACTAATTTCGCCTAAAAATATTTCTCAAATCGAAAAACAAAACTCCTAATCCCCGTTACTACTTGGAATTGCTTTTTCTAAGCAGAAGAGAATAGCTGATTCCGAATTCGACCCCAAAAAAACACAAAAAAAAACTATTCCATTGCAAATGTTGCAATCTAGCTTTAGCTCTTTCATCAAAAAAAAAAAAAAAAAACAAAAAGACAAAATTCCAAACAAAGAATACCCTCATCGCAAATTCGATTTTAATTGCTTTCCTCTAAAATTTAGCGCAAATATTTGCATGGCCCTGTCCTCTTTTCATCCTTCTTTTGGCCAATTCTCGTTTGCAGGACATTTTTCTTGTTTGGTCTTAATGGAGGATATATCCACTTGAACGTGGAACATCCTCAAAATACATAATATATTCAGCCAAGGAGAGGAGTAACTTAAGTGGGCTTATAGCAGAACCAAACAGTTTTTTAATTTTGTCAGGATATTCTCGACTGTTTGGCCCTCGAAAATTCATTGTTTATTTTTTTGTTTCTTCAGGACAATGATTTATCTTGTTGATTTTAGAACCAAACAATTAAAATTGCCAAAGTAATAAAATTCATCTAATCTAATTAAAAACACAAGCATGCAGGAGTACCCAGCTTCTTTGTTGTCAAACATGATCTAGTTTTACCTCTTTTCATAAAAGACCTCTCATTTACAAGGACGACAAGTGGACTCCAGTGAAAGCTTTCAAATAGCCTGCTCCTATGGAATTCAATTGGAATGCTAGTCCGATATCATGCCATACGGCAGAAAATACCGCAGGACATTGTACAAATAAATAAATCATTATACAAAGACCTTCTTCACTATAGGGTGTGCCGAAGTTCGAAATTGAAGGCAAATAGAAACAATGACTGACCGAAAACATTTTTTGAAGTTTATTTGAAAAAATAGTTTTTGACAGAACAAGAAACTCTTACCTCGTCAAATGCCGACTGCCTTCGTGCACTGCCATCTCCGATGATTTAAACTCATTCAATTCCTTCCGTATGGCAGCCTTGTCTTTAGGCGTCAGTCTTGTCCATGGCTTATCGGCCCTCCGATCATAATCGTGCGCCTGTGTCACCTCGATATAATCATTGAACCGAATAATCTTCTTCTCTTTGAGTTCTTCGACAGTGGGCCGAAAACTAAGCTTCCGCAGCAAATAGCTCTTCTTCTCTTCCTTTTGTTTCTTCTCTTCGGCGGGTGATTGTGCTATAGAGATTTTCATTGGTGGTTCATAAGAAACATAAAAAAGAAAAAAAAAAAAGAAAAAGGAACGGGAAGTGGGAGTTGGGTAAGAAGAGAGAAGAAAAAAGAGAAAGGGTGTGCCTTTCGGTTAGCAAGCAAATTCAACCGTTTAGTTGCATTTTACATTTACTCTTTAGAATATTCCTTTCCACCAATTCCTCGGCAGTCGGACGCATCGATAGCCGACGTATTAGTCGCGCTCCAATTGCCTCCTTGGATTCCTTGATCTCGTTGTCTGTCACTTGGTGCAGGATATTCCGATTGATTAGATCCTGTTTGTCCGGTCGCAGTTGTAATTTCAGCGATAAACTTTCTTTGCGAGCGATTTTCGCTTGCCGATCATTGTCATCGCTGCCGCGATACAAAATTCGCCCATCACCTTCGTCACTATCACTATTCTCGTTTATCACAATTGGTCGAGTGTTTTCTTTGTTCTCTACCTGGCATGGTATATTGAACATTTGTTGTCTACTGTTGAAATGAAAATTGAAAAAAAGAAAACGAACAATTAGAAAAATTAGAAAAACGGAAATACTGTGGTGGTTTAACGATCGAAATGAAAAAAAAAAACCGTTAGTTACAAGTGAACAAAAGTGATCCCATGCTATATTGAATTTGGTTTTTGGCTGAAACAAATTTTTCGTGCAAAATATTCAAGACGTCTGAAGTTTCTCGAAAATTGCAGGGTTAGAAAAAACATTCAGATGATTTCTAATTTTTATTTTGAAATATGTTAAATGTGGTTCATGCCCTAAATTTATTTTATTATTTAAATATTCTGAACAGAAATTGTTAAAAACAATAAATACAAATTAAAAAAAAGTGAAGTTATACAAAAAGTAATAAATAGAAACGTCAATTTACAGTGCTGTCAAACAATTGTGTGCAGGGTGTGTTCGCGCAGAAATGTCATTAACAATTAAGGTGCGTTCACAATGGTGTGCACATTACATCGATCCGCGAACGACAAAAGTTTATAAGCTTATTGTTGAATGTGAACCCCCTTTAAATGAAGAATCAACGCACTCGAATTTCGAGAGCTGGGTCGACTAGTTTTAATGAATCGGCTACGATAAATCTGCCGCCTAGTTCATGTGCGATATCACACTTTTGGACTCAAATCTTCTGACTGACTGACACTTTGGAATCCAACGTTTTCGTGTTATTCGCGAGATACCAGTCCCTATGCTCGAAAAAGCATATCCGCATGGACAACCTCAAGAGTGTGGTACCTAGCCTCACCACGTGATGGAACCAGTATCGCAAATGCAAGAGCTAGCGGAGTGCCCCCGGATTTTAGAAAAATCGGAAAGGTCTATCGTCAAAAATGGTTTAACGAGTTTGAACGTAGTCGCACGTCTATTTTTCTATGAGCCACGTCTAGATGCCTTGAAAACGGCTACCACGCAGGATAAAGCGGAAAACACAAAGCTGCTTTGGTGTAAGATAGAACGACATGACATGACTTGACGAGCGTTTTCCGGAAATCGCGTGACACAGTGATTGAAACACAGTTTTTCTTGCGAGACTGCTATGAGTTTGTTTTTTTATGTCAAAAATAAAATAATATTCAAAGAAAAATTGAATTTTTTAAAATAAATGATCGGATGTTTATTTCATTATAAGGAGGAAGGTATGCAGTTAATGAACACAGCATCAGCCAAACGGCCGCCACGACCACGCTCACAGGACCATATCCTTTTCATGAATTTTTCCATAACCAAATCGCAAGGTGGCTGCCCTATGTCCT
Source organism: Sphaerophoria rueppellii (assembly GCA_920937365.1). Classification (NCBI taxonomy): domain Eukaryota; kingdom Metazoa; phylum Arthropoda; class Insecta; order Diptera; family Syrphidae; genus Sphaerophoria; species Sphaerophoria rueppellii. Next base: position 113,065,025 of record CAKKXW010000001.1, on the reverse strand, counting down.
TGATAGCCTCACGAATTCCATCTTTGAGATCTTGAATCGACGCTGGGCTGTTGGCGTAGACCTTATCTTTTACGTGGCCCAAAGGAAGAAGTCGCAAGTGTTAAACCACAAGATCTCGGTGGCCAATTGTGATCACCTCTTCGAGAGATAACACGGTCCGTAAACTTTTCCAGTTTTACGAACCGTCTATGCTAAATTTTAGCGTTGAGTGTCGTATAAAGTTGAAGTATAGAAATTGCAAACAACCTAACACAAACAAGCTTTGTAGCTCAACCTTCAATTTGACATATTGTGAGAAATCCGTTACGTAAACATAACGTGGACAAAGCTGTAGCAAAAGTTGAAATGTTTTCTACTTTTTGATATGGATATGCTCAGCGACATGTTTTCTTATTTGTCTGTATGGAGATTTCATTAGAATTTCACTTTATTTGCGTTTTAGTTGTCGGTTTTGCTATCAAACAAATTTTTTTTTTATATATTTTCGAAACAAAATGTCGTTCGAAGAACAATTAATAAATTTAGTAAAATGACAGATGTCAGTCAAAGTTCAGTCCGAAGTATAGCTTTATATTTTCCGCTTAATGGCTGCAACACAAGCATGCAGTCACAATGAAGCTTCGACGTTATGTTTTGTTGGACAATCGTAAAGAAAAGAACGTAATGTTACGTAATCTTACTCCAAATGGAAGCTCTTGTTCAAATATGTTGAACATATGTATGCATTGTCTGACAGCTCAACAGTCAACACGCGAAATTTATTTATTTTTGAAGGGATGATAATGATGGACGGAGAAATGTAATTGAAAGCAAACTCAAAACGGGTGCATCGTAACGTAGACGAATAGGAAGCTAAAGCATGTTTGTGTTTCAGCCATAACATAACAAAAATCCACGTTCTCGTATTGGCAGACCGCCGATTGAAGATTCGGAGATAGCTGAGACAGAACACACATTACATTTCAAATGCGTGCTTCTTTAAAGCAGTATTTTAACACAGTTAAAAGGAATTTCTGACCATCAAAACAGTGGACTTCAGACGGTGAACGTGCTTCGAAGATGGACAGGTGATGACCACAGTTTTCTGGGACTCAAAAAGTACAAAACAACACAGCCGTACCATGCCGGATTATTGAGCTAATTCGTCACCGAATTTAAGAAAAAACGGCCCACTTGACATTGTTCTTTTATCTAGACCAAAGGGCGTATCTAGATGCGATGTACTCTAGTCGCATTTTAGAAGAAAAAAAAGATGGTTACAGTTAGGCAAAATGTTATGAAACCATTTTTTTCATTAAATTCTAAACCAAATCACTCGCAAAATGTCTTCTAAAATGCAAATATCAAATTTATACATTTCCATTTCCTGCAATATAAATAAATATCGTATGTAGCACATTATCATGAATGTCCTTGCACATGAAATGAAAATTTAAAAGACGAAATCGCACACACGAATGCTCTGAATGAATTCCGAGTATTGGATTGTTATTGCATATTTTCAAATTAGACTTTCTTATTTTACAAGCAGAAATCGATAAAAGGATCTGTTACATCCTGTTGATACAATCGAATTGCTGTTTCCTTTTGATAAGAAAATTCCTCTTTTTTTATGGAACATCCTTGCAATCGACATTACATTTAATGCATACGGAATACGGATTATGAACTATTACACAACTTCTTTTAATGAGCTCTTTCCAAACAAGACAAATGCTTACCAAAATCAAATTATCCTTTCTGCAAATAATTCGCAAATTCAGAGGAAATTTAGAAGGAGATTATTTTTTGGGACTTCCTTCGACTTCTTCAACACATAATGAAGAGCAAAGAAAACTGTTTGAACATTTTGTGTACCTACTTAAGCTTGAATAAGCAAATAACATTTTCTCCTGTTTTTTTTTTTTTTGCAAAACTAAAGCTGATGGTTTTTATCTGACTGACAAAGATGTCTTCAAAAAGTTAAAGCAGCATGGCTTGACGACGAGACGACAACGACGACGCCATATCCAATTAAAATTGCCACAAGAGATACAAAAGAGAAACTGCGAAGCCGTGCAACATTTTTGATGTCTTTTGTTTGAAGAAACACAAAAGGTAGAAAACAAACACAATTTTCGACGTTAATATACCATTACCATCGGTTGTGTCTTTTCTTGCAATTTTTGAAAACAAAATGTCAGAAATTTAATCCATCAATTTGGCAGAAGCGTGATGTACAAAAATTAATTTATTAAAGGTTAATTGGCAGGTTTATTGATTGATGGAATTTTCACGAGAAGAACTTATTGCTGTGGGAGGAAGGACCTCTAGGTACTGTCGTCATTGTTAGTAATTTGATTAGAGAAGAAGGTGTATGATTGGATTAATTATGTAGATGTCAGTCTGTGTTCTTCTTATGACTGCTAAAAAGGGTTTCAAAAGGATTTTAGGGCGCGGGAACTCTTAAAATTTAATTTCCTTTGTACCACTTATAGGTTATATTGCTTGGAAATAGTTGGGAAATATTCTGGGAATTTTGTGGCATCACGAAAATCAAATATTTTTGAATAAATAAAATTAAGTACAATGAGGTCCTGGCTTTTGCCTTAAACTTGACCTTCAGAAGAGTAAATCAGTGTCCAAAAAAAAAAAAATATGACGACTTTTCGCTGTTGTTAATTTTGTGAAATGTCAGGATGCTCCATGAAGCAGTCAGTGTAGCTTTACACAAGGCTAGATTCTGCTAACTTAAGAGAAAATTCTGTAACTATGTAGGATTTTGTTGGTTTATACAAAGCACTGGGATCAACAAACTTAGGTCTGGAGGCGCTGTATTGCTCTTCTGCGAAAACTCTACATCTTTCTATCTAATGCCAGCAATCAGGAACCTAGTTACACCAAAACCTTTTTATTGTTACAGTTATACAAGCTGTATTAATTATATTACCTTATTCCACAGGTTAACTAACCCATAGAATAAGAGTTAATCAGAGTTAATAAAACAATTTGTTCCCGGATTAGTTAAGTGACGTTAACCAAAAATTCCCTTTGGGATTTTTGTTGTTGTTGATACTTGACAACCAATTTGTTGTTGTTTTTGCTATATATATGGAAATCGATTGTAGCTCCAGCTAATGACTGGCAGAGAAGGATAGGTAGGTAGGTAGCAATAGCTGAGCTGAGTGCGCCTAAATTCGCTATTTCGGTAGCTGTCACTTTTGAAGGTGTCATTTTTTGACATTTGACAAGTAGAAACTACGCCATTAAAAAAAATGGAACGATACACGCTTCAACAACGCGGGGTCATTGGACCTTACTTTTTCGAAAATGAGGCTGGAGCAACAGTTACGGTCAATGGATTGCGCTATTGAGAGATGATTAATGATTTTTTTTGGCCAGAATTGGATCGTATTGATCTGGACTACGTTTAGTTTCAACAAGACGGCGCTATGTGCCACACAAGCAATGAAACCATCGATCTTTTACGGGAAAAGTTTCCGGACCGTGTTATCTCTGGAAGAGGCCAGTCACTTTGCGATTTGGTTATGGAAAATTTCATGAAAAGGATATGGTCTGTAAGCGTGGTCGTTGCGGCATTTGACTGATGTTGTGTTCCATTATTAACGGCATACCTTCCACTTAATAATGAAATAAACATCCGATCATCTATCTCAAATCATCATTAAATCATGAATATTAAAATAACACCTCTTATTGGACAACCCTATTATCTCATAGCGCAATTTAGTTTAGGAGGAATGAGGGGGGGGGGGAGGGGGGGTTGCGGCTAACACCACGTTGTGGTATTGAAGTATGAGATTATGTCTTTAATCTTGGTTTTTGAGAGTTACTTAATACCATTGAAGAACTCTCTGCCTAATTGGAGTGCTCTTTTCCTAGCCAAGGTCGGACAATGGCAGAGAAAGAGTGGGACTGTTTCTTTTTCATCCTGATCCTCTCACAGCTACGGCAGAAAGTGTTACATGGTATATCCAATTTTGACACATGTTCCCCTATAGGCCAGTGCCCTGTGCAGGTTGCAACAATCCTGGCTATGCCATGCCTTGGCACGTATAGTTTGCCTTTGATTTGTATATATTGTCACAACTCCAAGAGGAGCATATACTAACATCGCCGCCGATGAAGTGTGAAGGGCTGATCCCTGCTTAGCTAGCTCGTCTGCCTTCTCATTTTCCTCATAGCCCCTGCGGCTCGGTATCCAGATTAGAGAATCGCTCAGGTCTACTTCCTTGAGGGCCTCTCTGCATTGCTGGACAAATTTAGAGGATGATAAAGCTGAATCAATGGATTTAATAGCTGCTTAACTATCTGGATTTTTCTAAGGGCTATGCAAGAGATTCACAGAAGACACCTTCATCAACACCGCATTCAATCTTCGAACCATCAGTGAGGATAGTCGTGTCGAAGTCTTTCGTCACATCGCCTTCCTCCCAGTAGGTTCTCGACGGGTGCCAGACTCTAACTTCTTTGAGGTGTTTAAAGTAGGAATGCAGTAATCGGTGGTTGTAGAAAGAATGTCTGATGGTATCAGGCTTGGTTTGATTTTCCAGCAGCCTATTTACTTGAGTCTCAAGTTACTGCAGGACACCTGATATTTAATGAAGAGGTCAATCGGAAGAAGGTCCAGGATGACGTTAAGTGAATCTGTTGGACAGATTTTCCTGTTCCCTCGATATCCGAAAACAAGCATTTCTCTACACCTTTGTAAACTTGTAAGATTTGTTGAGAGCGCGCCACCAAACAATGGGTCCGGAAACATGTATCGATCATACAACCGCCGCCATGTATGACCACTTGATCATTTTTGTCTGGAGGTCCCACTTTTTGCCGAAGGTTTTGTTGCAGACGTAGAAGGTAACGCACTCCTTTCTCACCCGTTCTTCAATTTTGAGCTTCCAGTTTAATTTGCTGTCTAGTACTATGCCCAGATATTTAGCACTGGAAGACAGGGTTAGTGATTGACCGTTTAACCGAGGTAGAGTGAAGTATGATATTTTGGTTTTGGTGTTGAAAATCATCAACTCAGATGCTAATTTTCTTCGAAGCCATATAAGTGATATCACTGATCACGCTTGGAAATTTTCCCGAAACTAGGATGACCAAATCATCGGCATACGCAATCGTTTTCACTCCAGTACTTTCGAGTTTCAGAAGAGTGCTGTTCATGACCAAAAGTAATAAAAGAGGAGACAGTACACCACCTTGAGGTGTTCCTCTGCTGGCATATTTAGTACACAATTAATATCCTTACAGAAAAGCAGTTTTCCACGGTGGAATAAATTAGTAAACGCCAGTTAAGAGGAATTTTATTTTAGAATTAGAAATCAGTCAAATTTCCAGATTTTGTTTTACTGTAACTTGAAAGTTAAAACGAGTTTAAGATCTATTTTTGAAGTTGTGAACAGGATATATTTCTAGAGTAAGAACACTCTCTGAACAATTTTAAATCACTTCCTGTCCTGATTATTCTCAAACCTTTTGTACACACTCCACAAAATCCTTTCCTCCTTTTAATGGGAATTAACTCCAACTACTTCCTCCAAACATCAAAACAAGTAGGTACACAATAAAGACCTAATGAAACTTTATTTGCCATATCCCCCACACTTAATTGCTTTCCACTTCTGAAACATTTTCTTATCCTCACAAGGAAGTTGAACAAAAAAACTCAAGCAAAACGTTTCCGTTTTACAAAATCGACTTTAATTTTTTTTTTAACAATTTTAAGAAACTTATTTTTAAAGTAACAACAAAAATAGAAGAAAAAACTGAAAATATTTCTGATAATTCAAAGTTAATATTCCTTGTGGATTACCAGAGAGCTAACAAGAGAGAACTTTTTAATTAGAACAAATCGCTAACTCAGAAACTTTCTTTTCCTGACGCACACACATTTAAAGGTTAAAACCAAAAATATACACACACAGTTCTTCATTCATCATTCCATTCGACTGGCATAATACTCAATACTCTTTGAGTTACTTTATTTTCTCTCAGAGCTCAACCTGGCTACAAGGAATTTTCAGCCTGAGGGAAATAATGCTACGAGCTAAAAGAGTTTATCTTGGATTATTGAGCAAAAATATTATTTGAAAGTCTTTAAAACTTTGTTGGGAAATACTTGTTTCTTATTGTTTTTTCCATTCTTCTCTTAGAAGTTGAATACTTTGGGTTTTAAGAATCCTTACAGAGAAAAGAAGTCTATGCATGGCACCTTTGTTGGAAGGTTAACCGAGATATATAAGGGGTCGTATTCTTGGAACACAAGAAAAGTTTGAGAACTAAGGAAGCTTCTTTTTTTAACAAAATTCTGAATTAACGAACGAGAAACATATTTTTAGCAAACATTTCCTGAAAATCCTTTGAAAAAAATAGCAACTTCGAAAATGTGCGAAAAAGAAAACAAAAACATTTAAGTAAAAATTGTTATTGACACAAATCCTGGTAAATTCCAAATCCTCGTAAATTACTTACGAGTAGGTATGTGTGTATTTTATTAGTATTGATGTTGAGTTATGATTTTTTTCTTTTTATTTAAGGATGTGCTTTAAGATCTTTTCAATCTTTAATTTTGACTCCTGCACGAAATATTTCTGAATTACAAGGGTGGTCCGAGAAAAAAGACGTCGAGGGCTCGCCAATTCCAAATCCGCCAACACACTTACGGTTCCTTATGCGGTCAAAACTAAATTTCGAGACCCATTCGGCTGAAATTTCGACAACACAATCGTTAATTGCGATACTTATCGGACCACCCTCGTATATCCTTGAATTTTTAATGAAAACAGAATGACTAAAGTCATAGGATTATTTACATATTAATTTCATGCAAATTCAAATCGCAAACTTTGGCAATCACAAAAAAAGAAAGAAAAACACACAAGATGAAGAAAAAAGTAGAAATTCATTATTACCATATCCTAACCCGAGGCCGTAAAATTGGTCTACGCAGCATTAAGAAAATTAAAGAGATAAAGAAGTAAAAAATTCATCATTTTTTGTTTAATTTTCTCAGTTGTTATAGAAAATTGCTATGGCACTTTTACTTACTTTAATGAATAGTTATTAGCCTCCTGCCTCACAATTAATGGCCTCTGATTTGCCGATGATGATGATGATGAACCACCACCAGAATTTCCACCGCCACTTCCGCTGCCACAACCACCACCAGATCCTGACGAACTGCCACCACCAGAATTGTTAGCTTGTTCTTGAGTTGGTGTACCAGGCGATGAATTCGACTGGCCTGGTTTCTTTTTCATTGCGGACTTGAGAGGAACTGCATTTGGTCTTGGCTCTTTGGCTGGAATTTCCTCAATACGACATGTGTCGATATTTTGATTTGGTTGTTGCAGTTGGAATGCATATTCATCTTCTGAATCAAGTTCGTCTTGATCGTTATCGGGGTCTAAATATTTACATTCACAAAGAAAAAGTAGGAAAAAATTAACATTTTGACTTGTTGGAAATATTTTTGTTTAAAAGGGTAAGCGGGGAACTTTAGACGCTTACATAAGAAAGGGATAGTTAACGTTTAATTAATTTTAGTACACTAGCGTTAGAAAAAAAAGTCCCTGTAGGTAAATAAAAATAATCCTGATTTTCCTAAAAAAAAATTCTTGGTTTTAAGGAAAAATGTTTCAATTTTTCAAAAAAGAAAAACAAAGGATTTTATTTCGAAATCCAAATGGAAGGGTTAAATTGTTTAAACAATTTTCTTACCTTAAATGTTAAAGAATGCATTTATTTTATTAAAAATGAACGTTAATAAATTAATTATTAAACATTTGGTTCAACATAAATATTTGAAATCAATATAAAACATTTTACCTTTCACATTTTATTTTTTAAAGATTTTTTAAAAATATATAAAGCTTAATATTAATAATATTTTTTTTAAGTTTAAAATAAATGCATTAAAATATGTTTATATGGTTAATTTAAATAAATGCATGCTCTATTAAAACAATTAACACAGATGTTTAATATTTAGTTGAGTAAAAATAGGCAAAATAATTGTGTTTTTAACCTTAAATCGGGTTTCTTTTTGACAATATCAGTTTTGAAAAATTTTGATTTTGGAAAAAAAACATGAATCAATAACTTTTTTTAACTATTTTTTGAAAGAAATTATTTTTTTTTTCATTATTGCAAATTTGTTATCTTTTTTAGCGAGAAAATAAAAAAAAAGTTGGTAAGATGACTCTGATCAAGAGATTTGCTAACAAAAGTATTCCAAGTCGAATTAATCTGAGTTGATAACCGAATAAGAAGAATCAATCTCCGGAAAACTGCTACTTAAAAAGATCTCGCATACACAGATGCTAGTGTCCGTAGCTTAGTGGTTAGGTGCTTTGGCTGCTAAGCAGAACGTCGTGGGTTCGAATCCTACTCGGGACCAAAGTTTTTATTTCATCTTTCACGGACACTGCCTCTTGCGAAGAACTGACAAAACTTCCAAGAGTATCATCTGTCATAAAAAAGTGCTTCTCAACTTTGCCGTTCGGAATCGGCGTAAAATTGTAGGTCCCCTCAATTCTTTACACGCACCTAGAGAATTGTTGATGAGAGTAAGCCACTTAGGCCTTGGCTCTTCAAGAGCTGTCGCGCCACTCTATTTTTTATACACAGATGACAAAAAATTACGATCTCGAATACACAGATCGATGTTAGAAACTACGAGGGGAAGCTGAGACAGTAAGCATTTCAGAAGATCGTGTGGCTCGCGTTTCAAAATTTCGAGCATTAATTTTAAAAGCTAGAAAAATACGATATTCGCAACATTTCGTCACACAAAAAATATGTTCTTTATTTTAGTAAACAGATCTAAGCAAGATCGTTCTTTTAATGCATAAATTGGTATAAAGTGTCATTACCACGAATCTCAAAAATACGATCTTACATTTTTTGTTTTTATTCTTGCAAATAAAAATGCTTGAGGCCTTTCTATTAGATAATGTGCTTTTCCGTTATAAAATGGCTGTATGACTTGATTGTGCGAGCAATTTTAAGTTGCAGAAAATTACGATATTACCAATATCTGAGCCATCTTACCTCCAATAAACGTGTTCTTAATTTTTACTAATAGTTATTCCCACGATCTTTTGTTGGACGACATGGTTTGCAAACGAAATTTGAAACAACTTGAAATCGTGATTAGAAGCCTAATTGTAAAATACGATGTTAATTATATTTTGATAAGCCGTACCAAAAAAGATTGTTCTTAATTTTTGTGAATAGATGTCAAAAATACCATTTTATGTGTCAACAATTTAGCGTAGGATCAATTTTATTTTAAATGTTCATATCTATAAAATACGATATTACAAATTAAAGTCAATCCAGTGTCCCAAAATCCTGTTATTAATTTTTGTGAATAGATGGCATAAACACCTTTCTTCATGTGTCATTCAATGTGGCTTGACATCAAAAATTCAGCGTGGTAGCTATTTAATACCATTTTTCCATGCCCGTAAAATACGATATTGCATATTTAACGGCAACCAACTATCCGTAAAAACTGTTCTTAATTTTTGTGAATAGATGTCATAAACACCTTTATTCACGTGTCATTCAATATGACTTGACATCAAAAATTGAGCGTGGGAACAATTCAATACCATTTTTTCATACCCGTAAAATACGATATTGCATATTTAACGGTAATCCAGTTTTCGAAAAAAATGATTTTAATTGTTGCAAATAGAGCTCTGTACGACCTTCATAAAGTATAAACTGCCTTCCTAAATTATGCGAAAAATCGATAAGAAAATTAGACTTGAAATATATACGATATTGACAATATTTCAACAGCTTCTTCTCAAAAAAAGTTCTTCATTCATTGTGAATGGAGCTTACAAGCCCAAGATTGGTGTTTATAATTTTATTCCATTTAAAATAACTTATTTCCTTTAATATTTAAAAAAAAAAATCCAACATTCGCCTTAAACGCATTCATTAATTTAATAACGACACCAATTAAAATAAATTAAATTTTATGTTAATTGAATGGAAATTATTTTAATATTCGTTTAATTTGCTTATAATTGAATGATTTTCCGAAGAAATTCATAATAAACCTCAAAAGCTCGTGTTCATGCAAATAGTTAATATATAAAAAAAGTCATATAAGAATAAAGGATACCAAAAAGAATACTTAATTCACAAACATAAAAAGCATTACAAAAAAATCAACATTCTACAAAAAAATAAATTTAAAAAATGACGATGAATAATGGAGTACATTATTATTATTTCACACAATTAAAAATTAAGAGTCAAGAAAAATATATTTTTAAGTACAAAAACGAAAGGGATAATATTTATTAATTTTTTTTTTCTTTCAGATTCTTTAGCAAACCATAAAATACGATTAAAGAGATAAACATTATTCTTATGATGGGAATTAAAACAAAAAAACAAAAATAATGTCAAGAAGAAAATGAAAGAATGAACAAGAGAAAGAGAGAGAGCGAACAAAAATAAAAGAACAGACTATGACCCTACCATAGTCATAATCCTGATAATCCTGATCGTTAACAGCTCCCGGTCCATGTGGTCGTCCAGCTATCAACGTTGGACTTGGCGTTGAAAACATCGGTGGTGGTGGGATGGGTCCAATTTCCGACAATGGTATTGGAGGTTCTGGAAGGTCAGACAATAAAATATGCCCTGGAAGTTTATGATGACCATCACCTGTGTACGGAGGTGGTGTACTTCCTGGTGGGCCACCGCCTTCCGGATCTGTAAATTTATTTATTTGTTTTTGTTTGTGAGTTAAAAAAGGGTAAAAAATTGTTGCTTTAAGATGCGATTTTATAGTGGATGGATATGGAAATGCGAAAAAAAGAAGAAAAGGACGTAAACAAAGTGCAGGAGAAAACAACTTTTTAAATTTGAAACAGGACAACAAAAGGCAAAACAAAAACAAAGAAAGTTTTGACAAAAGGACTCAAAGTTATTAGCAGGATTTTCAGTTTTTATTCTTTTGGCAGTTTTACAGTTTGCACAGTAGGAAGAAATCGCAATTTTTGGCAAGTAAAAGAAAATAAAAAAAAAAACTCACAATGATCATTATGGTAGCAAATGTTGACCCGTCGATTGGATTTATTTGTCCCCAATGTATTCGGACGTTCCATTCTGGAATTCTGGTGCGAGTCCATTTGGCCGCCACAACCGCTACCCATGTTTGATGAATTCATACCGCCGCCACCACCACCACTGCCACCGCCACCAGGCGGTGGCAACATTGAGCCTTGACATGATGGCTGTTCAGTGCTGGGTGATAGTGTGCCATTACCACCAATTGGTGCATCAGTCTTGTCTTTTCTGGGTTCTACAAAAATACAAAGAGAAAAAGAACAAATTAAAATCAAATTATTTTACAGAAAATCTGATTAAGTTTATGCACGAGGGAACGTTAACTCTATAATTGCCATAGGGTAAACCATTATAATTATTATTATTAGAACCCCACAGGAGGACTTAATTTTCTTGACGACATAAAACGCGCCAACACTTTTTCTTCCGTTTCACACACACAAAAAGAAAACTACAAGAACCATGACTACTTACGATATAAATGGGCGGTTAAGTGGGTGTGTGGTAGGAGGCTCTTATGGCTTTGAGTTAAAATAATGCTTTGACAAGCAACCACCACATGCCTGCCATTTATGAGGAAGTCTGTTGGGTTCTTGGCAAGTAACACAAGTGGAAGTTTTTTCATCATAGTTTTCACCTTAATAGGTGAATAGTTATGAGGGCAATTATTTTTCGAGTGGTTGGCATTTTTCTTTTCTTTTTCAGAAATTCAAATGAATTATGGGATCTTAATTCTGTTCATGTTCGGTTGTTCTCTTGGAAACCACGTAGAGAGGTTTTTTGAATACAAATCATGAAAGGAGAATGAAGAAGAATTCGGGAAATACAAGCTCAAGAGTTTTTATTTCGATTTTACGAACGTTGTGGGTTTTAAGCGGTTTAAAATTGGAAAAATAAAGCAGTCGTTTTTAAGGATTTCCGACGTTTCACTGGAAATGTAAAAAAGGATTTACAAATCGAACCCATTTGAGAGGAATAGTGAGTCTGAGCAGAGGAGTTTCAATTTAACCTCCAAAATCAATCAAGTTCAAAGTAGAAGCCCCTCTGTACCCCCCTTAAAACAATCAATCAATCATTTAATTGAACGAAAAGAATTTCCACAAATCATCAATAAATTCATGTGTTTATTTTCTTTCCAAGATCAATTGGCAGATCTTTCCAAAAATAGCAATTTGGTTGCTGCCAGTTTTCGCATATAAAATGAACGAGTTTATAGACACTACGCCCGCCACTGCAATCATGAATGAAATTTTAACGAGTGTGTGTTTGTGCAACTTCCTTCCACAGCCAAAAGGCCAAAATTTCTCAAATTCCATTCATGTTCACGTTCGTGTAGCTTAAAGATGTTTTTTTTTTATTTCCCCTCTCTTATCTTTCTTGCAGTTTTCGCAACCTCTGACGTCAGATAACATTCAATTCGAAAACATGACGGTCCCACTAAAACAACCTCACTCCGCCATTCAGATGCAAATTTAATGAACTTGAAATCAAACAGCAAACAGCAAACTCACACACTCTTGTACCCACCAAGCCCACTACGCTCTTTCTCTCTGTTTTATCTCTCTATGGTTTATCTTTCGCCTACGTTCAGAGTGTTTTAATGGAAGGTATATCCGGCAAGCAGAAGCAATGCGTCCATTTCGCTTTTAACGCATAAAACGCCTCCAACATCATGGAGTGAAAAGAAGAAAAACACCCGAACACAAAATAAAACAGAACAGGAGCTATAAAACCAAATTGTTTATCCCGGCACACGGTAGTGATGTGTTTGGTATTAACCTTCAGCATTTTCCAGATGTGTTTTTGTCCGTTTGCCGGGATACAGTTAGTGACGTCAAAAGGAAAAACTCCATCATTGCCCTGGGGTTGTTTTTCCGTATAGAAGAGAACTTCCGTACCCCCATCTGGCCCATTAATCAGTAGTACGACTACGTGCAAATGAATGGTTGCCTTTTTTTTATGTTGCGGGCGACAAAACACATACGCGTTCTCATCATCATCAACATCCTCATCCAGCAACCAGCAAGACCATTCCGAACATACGTCAAAATACATATCGCGTGGGTTGTTGTTTTATGTGAGATACAAAATTTTCAGTTTTATACTTTTGATGAGCAAATATTGCTCGAATTTGCCCGAGTGTGTTTTTGTGGTTTTGGCAAAAATTTCGTGCTGCTGCTGGCTGGAGTGGAGTAGTTGCTATTTGAACAGGACTTTAGCGGGCCAGGTAAACTGTGAGTCTTCTGTTTGTTTTGAGCGGCGAAAGGTAAATAGATGAACTTTTCAATGACAATTTAATAAAAGCGGTTTTTTTGTTGTTGGTTTTGTGATGACAAACGGGAAGGTATATCGTAATGATTGGCATTGAACAGTGGGGCAAGTAATTTCACAAGGTTGAATGAATTTTGTTTGTCGGTTAAAAATGGTTTAAACTCAAATATTGACAATAAACACTTCAGTTCCTTATTTGTATGACTTGGCCGCCATTGCTGCTAAGGTGTCATGAGGCATGGGACAAAAACGAAGGAAATTGGTGGAAACGTGAGTGAGAGCAAGATCAAAGGGCAAAAACAGACGTTATGGAAAATTCATCATAAAAATCAGCAGTCAGTTTGAACTCAGAGGCAGTTGAAGGCCTTTTTCAACCACGCATGTTTAGATCATGTGTCTAAGGCTGGGGTAGTTTCAGACCTGTCAAGTTCTAGGAAAGGGGGAACAGTTAAAATCTTGGTTCAGTTCAAATAAAAGATCATTAGTACAATGGAGCTTTGTCGCCTTTTATCGACTTTTAATCGGCTTCTCGATTCCGACATGACACTTGCACTAGGTTTTAATCGGTGTGCTTTTCAGATGGTTTGCAGTAGTCGCCTTCAATTTCCTTCGTTTGTTCCGCTTTTCCGATCCTTTAAGCCCCTTCAACACAAGTGTTTGAAGTGGATGTGAATTATATTTAACAAAAAGTAAATTTCCCTATAATATTCATTTTTTTCACTTTATAATTTTTATGAGTGTTTATTGGACTCAAGTCTATGCAGACGTTGCGGCTGTGGTGACGTCATCATTGCAATATTTGCAAAGTATTGGGTATTTCATAACACTTGTAGAGCATTATAAACAGTGCTCTGACTTGGAAGCTCTTCGAATCCAATCCAAAGTGACTCGCAGTAAACAATTTGACGTGTGAAACTGGAAATATATAGCTCGGTAACTGTGGAATAAAAGACCTTGATCGTACTTATACCCCGACTGAAGCAAAAATGTTTTCATAGCGGACGGTATTGTCAACCAACAAACTCTGACGTCTATTCATCTCGAACTGAACAGTGGTAAGGAGTCGTGTCACTCATACTGACCCCGTAGCCAGAATTCTTTCTGTTGATTGACCGGATTCATCCGTGATTTACGGATTCGTCCGCGATTCGTCCGTGATTGACTGAATTCCTCCGTGATTAACCGGAGTGGTCCGCGATTTACCGGATTCTCCGATTCGTCCGTGATTGACTGAATTCCTCCGTGATTAACCGGGGGGGTCCGCGATTTACCGGATTCCTCCGTGATTTATCCGATTCCTCCGTGATTTACTGGACTCGTCCGTGATTAATCGGATTTGTCCGTGATTGGCCGGACACCGCCCACCGTGTGTTAAGTGGTCTTGTCACACAAACTAATCCAGTACCCATAAATTGTTCCTGCATGAAGTCACAAGTTTTCACCCATTTTTAGAACCTTTCTTGCTGTTAAGGAGGTCCACAAAGCCAGCTTATCTAGCAGAACGCCGAAGGGAACTTCAGACGGACTAGAACACCAGAATTCAGCAGATTAAGATAACCCTAGATTTATGATTTTTTTATAAAACGATTTCTAGACCTCTTTAATTCCAATCCCGGAAAGACCGGTGAGCTTACCTCATAACATAAGGACATCACAATTTCAAGTCTTCAATTGACAACATTGAACGTTATTTTCGTTACCTTGGAAAAATTGTGAGCTATTGATCAACATCTGTTAATGGGGTCTTAAGACTTTAATGAAATAAAATTTCTGTCTTACGCTGTATAAAGAGTTTTTCAGATTATTTTTTCGGACGGAAGTAACATTTTTTTTTTTATAGTGTAGAAAACCGAATTTCGAAGAAGGGAAATAGACAAATAAAAACCAGAAATAGGAAACCAGAAACAGGAAACAGGAATTCGAAAAACGTAAAGCAGACATAAAGTTTGTGCCCGTATTTCAGAAAAAAAGGAAACACACACTAAATTCTTTATTTGTCTTTTCAATTCATGACCGGAAACGAAAATGCGGATGGTTTCCTTCAATTTAAATAAGATATCTAAATTGATAGTGATGGTGTTTGTGGACACGTTGTTTTGTTAAGTTTTTGAAGTAGATTTTTTTAATTTATCCAGTTTTTTAGCCCATCATTTCCACTGTTTTGTCAACGGTATTTTCAAAGATTTGTCTGCTATTTGTTTTTCTTTTAGTATGTTTCCCCTCGATCAACTTTTGATTAAGACGTTGCCAATATAAGCTCGGCAAAGTAGGCGCACAAACAATCGAAATCATTTTAGAATACCACAGAGGCAGAACCGACACAAATAATTAAGTAACAGCGGAATTGTGTGTGTGTTTTTTTTTTATTTATTGGAAAACAGCCAAAGAATTCCCACAAACATTTGTGATTCAAAACGATTAGCTATACAGGCACACTCAACATTTTCAAATTGAAATCAAATGAAGACAAACAAAAAATCGCAACCAAAACCCGGAAATGATGTTTTTATTGGAATTTTTATAATGGAGCATGAAAAACAAATTGATTTATTTTTTTGGTTCAAATTTGTAAAAATAGGTCAGGGTTGATTTTTTTTTTTCAACGAGGAGTGAAAACTTAATGTATAGCTGGCTATTGAAATTTTTGTGGAACAGCTGCCATGTCGTGACATTAACGTGCCGGAGGAGAAGAAGGTTAATGATGTACACTGAACTTTACGATGGAATTTAATGATGGTCAATGGCATAAAATTAATATTTTATGGATTTTCTTTCGTTCTGTTTCGTTTTGTTTGGACAGAATGATGGGGGGATGATGGTGCGTGTTAGAGTCCAGGTGTAATTTATTTAATGTGACCGGGGTGGGAGGGTAGTTAAATGATTGGCAATTTTGAAAAGTGGGGGCTTAGAGATGTGACAGGGATTTTTGCAAATGACATTTATTGAGTAGACTTAGGTGATTGTTTTATTGATTCGTGTGTCAAGGAAGAGACGCAAGACAATTGACAAATTGCTTTTCAAGTTAAGTACGTTCTTGCTTAAGACTTTGCAACTTCAATGCAAATATTTGTGACGCAACAAATTGCTTTTCAGTGTATATTGGCAAGAAAGGCTCTGTTTAGGATTCACGAGTTTATGTTCTAAGCTCTTTAAGGCCCTCACTTCCTAACTTACTTGCCAGCTTGAACAAATTAAGGCCACATTGCCGGTAACGACCTAATCACTTATGCCTAACGACTTGCGATTACCTAAATTCCACCAATTACGTTCAATTTTCAAAGATAAATTACATTTTGTTTCCTTTTCCGTACAAAAAAAAAGTAAGACGCCATGAATGGATTTTTTTTTCTTTTCGAACGGAAAATCACAACGTAATTGAGATTCTGCTGATGAAAGAAGGAAATTCCACCTGTAAGCAAAAGTTGTCTGTTTTTCATGTTTTTTTGAGAAATTATAAAAGATTTACTTTTTAGTTTTATTTTTGCTTCAAATCGAAAATCCAAAAAATAAACAAAAACATCCTCCTAGTTCGTCAATGGCGCCGCAACGTTGAAAAATAAACAAAAGTCAAGAAAATTATTTTACAAAAAGAGAAAAAATATTATTGCCCATCGCAGAACCACCTACATTTTTGTGATGATTTGTTTCTTCAGTGGGTTGTGTTTGGATTATGACAAACGCAAAGAAAAAAACAATTAAATAAATTACTCCGAGTCAAAAAAATTTAAAATTTAAAAAAAATCACCTCTCCCTCCTCTCACTTGATGGCGCTGATGACCACCTGAATCGGTAGTCCATAATTTATTTTCGTAGGTTTTCGGTCTTCGCGACCTTGACATTTAAAAATAAATTCCTTTTTGTTTTTTTTTCAAATTAAATTCGTTTCTGGAAATAAAATCCGTCAAATTCAGGTTGTTTATTCCCTTATCAGAGCAAAGAAAAGAGAAAAATAAACGTTTTCCTTGTCATTTGCGATGGACAGCCTTCGCAACCTGGTCTCGACCGCAGTGAGGAGTAATGGGAGCAAGTTATAAATTCAAGTTGAAGAAGCACGTTAAAAGACAGCCTCCGCACTCGCAATAATGAGGGATAAAATATGCAAAGCATTCTCTCATTCGGCTTTGATAGGTAATTGCTTCAAAGAGAGGACCCGCACTAAATCACCATCGCCATCGTCATCTCGCTAAAGATAAGAAGGCTATGCTGGAGACTGGGCATGGGGCTTAAAATAACTCCTATTTTAAGAACGAGTTCGAGTATCTGGAAGGGACCATCATGTCACTTGCACGCACACTCGCACACACATGTGAATTTGCTGAATAAAAGTTTCTTTTTCTCTGTTGATTTTCAAGGGACAGCGAAAATTGTTGAACAAACAAAAAATTAAGACAAAAAAAGGAATGCCTATGAGGAAGATTATGGTGACGAAGATGATAATGATGATAAATTATTTAAAGCTTTATATTGGAATTGTTTAGAAAAGTTTTGGACTTTTTTTCCTGTCGGAACTGTAGGGAGTGCGGTCCGATAAGTACCTAGCCTTAGCACCAGGTGGCACCAGCATAGAAAGATATGGTGGAAATTGACGAAGACTGTCGGTCCGATAAGTACCTAGCCTTACCGTCAGATGGCACCAGTACTACAAGATAAGGTGGTGCCTTCTCATAGACGGCTACTGTTGAAACTGCAGTGAGTGCGAGGGCGCTCTGATAGGTACTTAACATTACCGCCATATGTAGCGAGTAGAGCAAGATGTGGTGGTGCATTGACGAAGACGGCTACAGTTGATATCGCAGCCGGATCGGATTAGCAGTTTTGTTTTGACGACATGGGGAAGCCGGAGGAGTGAAAGTATGCGGATTTGGAAAATGGAAAAAGAGCATTATCGTTTGGTGCTTCGATTTTGATTTTAAGAAGAGAAATCGCACAGCGAAATCAAAGAGCGAAGTCGGTTTTTAGAGAGCCAAGTCCGGGTGCCCCACGGTTACATGATTGAAATCTAAGACCGCACGCTGATTGAAGGCTCCCGGGAAAGCTGAGCTGTCCATTTCAAAAGATCACGTGAGCCACATGTTGCATCAAATTTTGAACATGAGAATTCTAGTTAGCGCAATAGTAAGACATGTTCAGAGCAGTGCTTGACGCTGTTAAAGTGCAATCCGAATGAATTTTCATGACGCTTTTTGACAATCGAGTAGTGTCCGTAGCTTAGTGGTAAGGTGCGTTGGCTGCTAAGCGGAACGTCGTGGGTTCGTATCCTACTCGGGCCCAAAGTTTTTATTTCATATTTCACGGACACTGCCTCTTGCGAAGAACTGACAAAACTTCCAAGAGTATCATCTGTCATGAAAAAGTGCTTCTCAACTTTGCCGTTCGGAATCGACGTAAAATTGTTGATGAGAGTAAGCCACTTAGGCCTTTGTTCTTCAAGAGCTGTCGCGCCACTATATTTATTTTTTTTTTTTTTGTCAATCGATTTAACATGGATTTGCTGGTAGACTAAGGAATAATTGAAAAGTAACTTCTGCCCAAGAACGTATTGAAGAAGTAAAAACTGTCCAGTTCGTCGGAAAGGTGATGGCTGGCGTTTTTTGGTATTCACATGTGTGATCCACATCGACTACTTGGAGATGGTCACAGGGCTGTACTACGTACTTAATAGATAGTTCATTGAACAATAAATGGCACCACTTGGAGAAGGATAACGTGCTCGTACGTTATACAACGTACCGGCTCCAACTTTGCCGTCGATCAGGCTAAATTGGTACTTCTACATAATTCCAGACTGACTTCTTTATTACATTGTTCAAAAGCTACAAAAAATTAAAAAAACATCGAAATAAAAAATCCGTGGAAAATTTCCAATCATACAAATATTTTAAGCGATTTTTTTTTTGAAATATCACGCTGATTTTCCCATACCAACAAGAACAAGAAAAGTAATTACCATTCAAAAAATTATTTACTACCCAAAATACTTTTTTTTTGAACAATTAAATTCTCGAATTCCCGAAATCAACACGAACAGGCAATCAAGAAAATTCTGCTTCATCGCACCTGATGGCGTCAACACGTAAACAATTTTCAGAAAATAACAAAGAAACGATTTTTCCTTCTCTCAATCAAATTAATTCAAAAAATAAACAAAGTAAATACGCTTAATCCAATTCAGCGAAGAATTCCACTCTTACGCAAGAAAAAGTGAAGAAAAACAAAAACACAAATCACTTTCACATCACAAAACAAGAACATCATCAAATTGCGAGCTGCCCCGTCTCACACTGTCTCTGCATTAACCCAATTAACAAGATCAATGAATTAATTGCACTCATTCCAATCTATTTATATCAATAAAAATCTCATGAGGAATTCAGAACAACTCAACTGAAAACAGCCTCCGCATTTACAAGTCAACGTACAAAATTCTTTTCTATTCTCGGGGTTTGGGCTTTTCATAAGAATTCGCAACAAGACAACACACTGGCTTGGAATTCGACCTCGTCTGCAGTAATTTTTGCCTTTATACTTAAGTACCATCTTTTGAATCAACAACTGCCACACCCTCAATCCCCTCTCCACCGTCCTCGAGTAATCATTATGTTTAAGTAATTCACAGGTGGAGGAACATATTAACTCTACCCAAACAGACACACGCACAATGTTCACATCCTTAATTGAATTCGTTCCGCAATTAATTTGTACTTTTCGCAGCCTTAATTAACACTATTTGTTAAGTACTCTCTTAATTTATATTCGTACATTTTCCCACTCTTCGAGTACGGGTTTAAGTATACAGGAGGAGCATTATGAGTGTAGTGAGGTGTTGCGCATTAAATTATTATAAACAAGGCCGTTTTGAATTATGCAGCACTATGGATATGTATTACTTTCAAAATTCTTTTTGGGTTTGAACAATGTATCCTTGCGTTCTCTACTCGTGTCTCGAAAGAAAAATCCGACACGAGAAGGAAGAAGAAATTGATACTTTTAACGGAATGCTCTGATCCTGTACGAGAAAAAAAACTGAGAGGAATTTTTCGATAGTAATATTTTGTTGAAGAAACTTTGTAAAGATAGCAATGTATGGTGCATGGAATCGCTCAAAATCTTGTTTTTCGCTTTAAATTAAAAAAAAAATATAATGTGATAATGAGATAATCTAAAGGTGTTACATCAGCTAAGCAGTGTTTCCATAATCTTAAATAAATAATGATAACTTTTCTGGTCGTTTTTACACTTTGCAAAAAAAAATTGTTTAGAATTGTTCAGAATTGTTTAGAATTGTTCCGAATCAGTAGGAATTCTCAAGAACTCTCAAGTATTATCAATATATGCAAATTCAAAATGTCAGATGGCAACCCAATACCGAAATATTTCCTAGCCGACGCAAACTATGCTGAAAATGATTATAAAAGACTATGATAAGAATAAGAATGATGATTTGGTTTGTTAAATTAGAGACGCTATTTTGGTGTGGGTCTTTCTATGATGACTCGCCAGGTAATACGGAAGGAAAATGAAAAAAAAAGCAGTTTGATAGGAGTCACGTGTCAAAAATCAAACCTCACGATGAATCATTTATTTTTATAACATACCAAAGTTGGCAACAATATCATAAATTGTCAAAACGTCAGAATAATGATGTGACAGATTTATTTTAGGCATTACACACGTCAGTTTCATTAAGACCATTTTTATTTTATTTGGAAAAAAAGTATCCTCAATGAGGCTCCAAGATACCGAGAAAAATGGAACAGTATGAATATGTTTAGCAATGTCTAAATTCGAAAAAGGCTCTCTGTGTTCGCCTGTTACTTTTTGTGCGCTTATAATTCTAATTGAATATTCTATGAAGACAAGAAATTAATTTTTGAATACGAAAAATACTCTTTCGAGAAGAATTTCGACTCTATCGTTAGTGTCCGTGTTGTGTCTCTGTGCACAGTTGTCGAAATTTAACAAGCTTAAATGGATTCTGATCAAATCTGCTGTTACACGAGCTGGTACTGGGGTAACTCTACCGTGGGAATTTTCATTCACAACGAATGAAATGAGAATTTTGAGTTTGAGGACTGTATTTTCTTTCGCTTGATGAACATTTTTAAGACAACATTGTGTGAGTAAAGTTAAGCTTCAATAATCGATTAAAAACCATAGTACACGACCAAACTTAAGAAAAAATCATTCCACTAAACCTACCAACGACGGAAAAATGAGTGCAAATAGCCTTAACTAACCTGACCATAAGTCAAACACTACAGCAACGATGGAAAAGTGCACACACTACGTAAAAAATAAAAAGGACGAAAGCATAGAATACAAAAATAAAATCCAACCAACCATTCACAAAAAGTGAAAAGGACATTTTCAGCCTCGATGCCTGAGAGTTTTTTTTTTTGTATTAATTTTGTTTTAAAACATTCGGGCAACCGTAAAAGAGCAACCATGTTAATTTTTTGTTCCTTTCTTTGGTTTGCTTATGTGTGATTAATTCAGTGGAAAAAAGTTACGTGTATATATTTTTAAACTTTTCACTCAAAAGGACATTGATTGACTGAACAAGTTTGTCGTAAAAAAAACACAGGAAATGTAATTTTGGTTTCGCCATTGAATTTTATTTGCATTTCACTTAAATTGTTCGCCAGTGCGGTTTAAATTTAATTAAAATTTGAGGTCAAATTGGTCCAACAAATAAAAAAAAAATAAATAACGGCTCCGGTAATTTTTTATTTTTTTATTTTTTCAACAATTCCAAATTTCTTTTGCCTAAACATTTTATCAAATCAAAACAAAAACAGATTTACCAAGGACTCAACTAAAAAAACACTTTAAAAACCCCAGAGACAAAGGATCCAGTGTCGAGTCTCGACACACTACACAAAATCAACTTTAAAACTTTATTTTTAATTCATACAGAATTAATTCTGTTTTCACTTTGCCGTTGTGATAAAATTTGAATTAAAGGTTTATTTTCATAGCTCTTGAAGTGAAAAATCTCTTCCATATTTGATTACTACAGATCTACTTCCCCATGACGGCAAAATGTTAAAAACTTATTATCCTTAAATGTGTTTTTGTTTTTGTTGCAGAGAAGATAAGATGTGTGTGTGTGTGTCGGCCGATACTGTTGACATTACACTTAAATGTGTAAGGCTTGACGCCATTATAAATACAATATACACGTTTTAGTTTGGATCCATCAGGGAAAAGAAGAGAACGGAAAACAAAACAATCACATGCATAGTTAATAAAATTAAAGAGGGTTTATACAGAGTGACGGCCAAGAAGTGTTGGTAGAGTTGCCATGCAAACAATGATACATTTTCTACTCGTTTTTATCCTTTGTCATAAAAAACAAATGTTTAGAATTGTTCAGAATTGTTTAGAATAGTTCAGAATTGTTCCGAATCAGTTGAAAGCCTCAAAAACATGAGTCGTACGAAATCTCCATAAGACAAAATCACCATGGGGACAAAATCCCCCAAAAAACAAAATCCAATTTGCCAATATCTCCACGAGAAAATCCCCAAAGAGAAAATATTTTTTGCCAAAATCTCAAAATCCCCAATGTTTAGGTACGTCTTCTACCGTTATGACATGATAACAAGTTATGAATGCACTTTCAGCCTGTATTCCTAGCCGAAAACTGTTCTGTTTCTGGGGATTCTCTCTTTGGAGATTTCAGTTTGGGGATTTTGGGTTTGGGGATTTTCGTTTGGGGATTTTGTCTTGGGGAAAACGTTACCACCCTCAAAAACTCTTAAAAATTATCACGACATACACATTCAAAATGTCATATGGCAACCCAATACCACACAAGCGACACAAGCAACGTAAACTATGCTGAAAATGATTATAAAAGACTACGATGCGAATGATGAAAGCAGAAAAAAGGTTTGTTATCAAGCCTACGGCAGTGTTCTCTTCATAATCTAAGAATAACAAAGTACAGGATATCCGAAGCGCTGTGATATGGAACGAATTTTCATTCCCTCCTTCAAGAAGGACTTGAAAAATGTTCTCTTTGATCCAGTAAAATGCTTGGGTTTGATACCCCGAACCCGAGTGTTTATATTTCCATTTCTGGTGACATAATATCGCCTTCTTTTTAATCCTTCAAATTAAAATTACCATTTCGACATAATCGAATGAGGATGTTGTTGATTTTATGGAGATTTTCAGTGTGTGAGTTGTGGGATTGTAATGAAGTGATTGGGGACTTTTTTTCAAGATAAGGGTTAGTTGAAGTTTAGTTAAAAAGTTCCAACAAAATAAATTGATTGCTTTTCAACTGAAAAGGGGTTGAATAGCTGTTACCATATTTATAGACGACAATTTGGTCCTTTTTAGTAAGTTTGACATCACATTATTGTGATGTCCTTAAAATGGGTTAAAGTGTTATTTTTGTGTGACCAAAATGTGAGAACACACGTGTTTGATACTATGCATAATTTTTCACCGACAAATTTTTCTTTTCATCACATTTTTTGCTTTAATTAAGAACTTAATTAATTTCTTACGTGATAATTCAACCAAATTACCGCAGTCGGAAAGGATAATAATTTGTAAGAAATACCCATAAACCCAGCCTTTTTAAAAATACACCAAAATATGGTGCCAAAATTTAAATTTCATTCTTCAGAATTTATACGAATTAAGGTGAAGAAATGTTCTAATTATTCAATTTTTCACTTGTTGGATTTCTGCACTCAAACAAGAGAATAGACAAAAAACAATTTTGTTGCAATATCGTACCGTACCTGAAACATCTCAATTAGTCATAGAGCCAGACCACTCAACTTTTCAATTCATTACAAAAATTTATAAACTAAAAAAAAGCAAACACACAAACACAAACTAACGAGAGTGTTATGTGATGTATCCTTTCCTCTGTGCCGAGCACTTAACTTTTACTTAGATAGAACGAAAAAAGGAATCAGATGTGTGGCTATGGTGATTGCTCTCATGAAAATCAACACTTTTATTTTGCATTTCTGCTTTTTTTGAAATTGGCAAAAATGCCAGTGAATTTCTTTTTCTTTTCAATGGCGCCGTAAAATGAACACGAAATAATAAATAAATAAAAAGATGAAGCGACGACGACGAGGATGACAGGCTGTTAGAAACAGTTATGATAAAATGGCTGCGGAATGAGAGGTTATTCTGCAAAAAATACAAAACAAAAAAGTGCCCAACAGGAAGGCGAAATATGAAAACGTGGTGATTAAAAAGAAAATAGTTTTTTTTTTGTCTCATCGTTTTGCAAGTGGTGGAACTCACTCAAACCGTGAATGGAAGATGATTGTGATTGTTTTTACTTTTTCGTTATATTTTGGTGGGACAAAAATATAACAACAATTGTTTAGTTTTGTTGAAGGTTACTGGGACACCAAGCGTATTCATAGGAGATGAGTAAGTTCACATTAATGAAAGTGTTTTGTTTTTAGTTTTTTTTCTTCTTGTGATTTTGTGTGAGTTTCAAAATATTTAATTTTTTATGAACTTGGCAGTGAAATTTTGTAAACAATTTAGACCGCAACAGCTGATAAATATGAAAAAGCAATTTGTTTTGCAGATGAGATAATATTTTGTCTTTGAAGAAATTAGGCAATAAAAAAAAAAAACTATTGAAAAACTAAAATCATAAAATGTCTGACACATTATTGTCTTTTAAATGGTTGATGAAAATATTTATAAGAAATGTTTGTATTTTTTTATGACAAGAATTATGTAATTCAAAGATTGGGAAGAAAATATTATGGAAGGAAGAACGTGAAGGTAGTGGAAGAGAGTAAATGGTTTAATTTGGTATTGGAAGGGTTGTCTTGCTTAGTTTTTTTTATACTCGCTTTGCACTTTGAGTTAAAAAAAAATTGTTTAGAATTGTTCAGAATTGTTTAGAATTGTTCCGAATCAGTTAGAATTCTCATGAACTCTTAAAAAATTATCAAATTTATCATGGCAAATAGTTTGATTTGGTCCATAATAATATAGTAGACTCGCGGTAACGTGAACTATCAAAAATCGAGCGTGTTCACATTTGCAAAGATGTACATGTTGACTTTGCAACTTTGTACTGTTTTGCTAAGTTAGTTAAACTTGATCTTCTTTTTAATTTTTCTATTACATCCACATTTTCTTTTAGAGACAAGAATTTTGGTACTTTTAGCGACATTTTTCTACGAGTCGACTGTATGCAACTTTTATTTTTATGTAAGAAATGTTATATGTAAATGAAATACTTGACCATTTATTCATCTGTTTGGTTTCTTACCTGAAAAGAAACAAAAAATAAGAGAAATTAGTACAATGTTTGCAATCTGATATGAAATGTTTAAGATGTTAAAATGTTACATATACAAGGGTGGTCCGATATCAGTAGTGCATTTTCTTAAAGGGCTTTTTTAGAAATTGCAGTCGAATTGGACTCATAGTTATTTCCTTTGGACTGTAAAGTCTCAGGAATACGCCAGCTACGATTGTAGCTACTTAAGACCAAAAACTCATCGTAAAAGAAAGGTTTTTTCATTGAAACATATTTGACGAGTACTTGAAAAGAACCACTAAGTGACGTCACAGTCGTTTTCTCTAGGTAAATGGCTTACCAAAGATGACTTTGACCAACAATTAAACTTTCAAGGGGCTTTTTCTTATCCATGGTTATTTTGAAAGCGCATGCAAAAACGACCTCATTTCCCAGGTGTACTTTCCTCAAATAGGTGCGGATTGAATGACCTGAATTACCCCATGCCCCTAACGAACACAGTTGTCTAATTTTTCAAAATGACTGTGTTTCGTAAGCTCATGTGAACCCTTCCAAAACGCAGTCTTCGAAACTCCTAACACCTTCTTCCATCTTAAATTTCTTCAGACACCAGAAACTTACTTTAAAGAAATTCCAAGAAATGAAAGAAACACACTCTTCAACATCATTAATTAGTTTCAAAATTTCCCACTAACTAAACTTTCATAATCATCCAGTAATTTGAACGTTCATATTTTCACACAGGTTAGGTAGGTCTCTTGTTGCCCTTGAAGAAGGTTAAAGTACTAGTTTAATTGGTATACAACAAATCCTCAAAATTTTAGTGCAAACTAATTAAAAACTTAGGTACCTTGCTTAAAATTGAGGGGCAGAGCGTTGGAGAAGCAAGTAGCCAATCGGTTGATGTAAGGAGAAGGGAAAATATTTAACAAAACATTCTACACACGAAATTCTTTAGTGTGCTCAAAAAAGTAACATGATTTTATTGTGTTCAGAGCTTAAGTGCATCAACGCATGGTTGCCAACTTTCTTTGACAAAGACAAAACTCAACAAGATATTGTGGAGACTTTCCGAATTAGTTTAAATTGATTATTTCTATTTTTCCAACAATGGCAACCACGTTGTCACCTGTCACCTGCATGCCTAGCCTTTATTGCAAATTCTCGAAATTATTTTCGCTACCCAACGAACCCTACTTTAAGGATATCAAAATAAAGGACTGCAACAAAACATTACACAACACATGACCCTTATATTTTATTATGTTCCCAACAAAATGTTTCCTAATTTTTTGTTTTCACTTTTTACATAAATTAGTAAAATTATTGTTTCCCAGAAATTAAGACCCAATTCTGTTTTTGACATCGAGCTATTAATAATGTAGTAGTTTCGGAAAGTCGTCGGGTCCTACTTTTTGTTTTCTCTTCTTTAGTCGTTTCCTTAGTTTGTGTGTGAAAAGGGAGAAAATAGTTTTATCACGCGACCATGAACTAAGTCAAATGGAAATAAAAGCTTTGCGGAAGAAGGAGAAAGCACCAGAAAAAATTTCGGAGAATTTAATACCTCGACAATAAAATGTGTGAACTTAATGTTTTGGATAAATTCCAATTTGTCGGTGGCGGCGACTGGGGCGAATCTGAATCGGTTGCTAACAAAACGGATATTGGGGAAGGTTATTGTGAAAAAAAAAGGAGGAAATAAAGGAAAATCGTTATTTGAATGAAAATTGCCAAAGTTTTTATAGCGTAAAGTTGAAGGTGGAATGGAAATAAAAGCAATATTTATGTTAAGGGCCCAGAGTGCAGTTGAATTTGTTTGAAATTCAACTGCCATATGGTTCCAAGTGTCGCATCAAGCCAAACGTTAACAATCCTGTTCCTGGTAAAACAAGGTTCAATCTTGCTTTTGACATTTATGGTCCCTTGAATGAAGACGAACATTAAAAATAATTAACTTATAATTAAAACTGACAAGGACAATAAGGATCTCTTGTTTTATTACACAAAACGAGTAGGTAGGTGTTTCTGTTTAACCCTAATTAATGTAATTTACCCTATCACATGTCTTTTTCACTGCATTTCATCGCAAATACAAAGCCAAACACAAGCACATGAATTTCTGTTTTTTGTGACTATTTTTAGCTCTACTGCGCCTACATCCAAAAATAAACCAGTAAACTCCTTCAAAATAACTGTGCGTCGCAACGCAATGCGACCTTTTCCATAATGCATGAATGTTAAGATATGTATGTTTGAGCGGTTTTGTTTTAAGAGCATGTATGTTGCTCATAAGAAGCTTTTGAGTTTTAAATATTTTATTATGTGCCTGACACACAGAAAGGGATTATTATTATATCAGAAGGCCTTCTATAACTGTCATATCCGCAGATATGTAAATTCCAATGTCAAAGTAATAATTTCATATTCAATCATTTAACAATCTCTCTTTTTCGTCTCCCCCTCTCTTGCAAGTATTCTGACATTAAGAAAGGTTACGTTACGTATTCGGTTGTTGAGTAAAAGGGAATTTAATGGCTGAAATTAGGGGAAATTATGATAGATTACATTTTCACATTTCATCCTTCTGAATTGAAACAAAATCAATTTGCAAAAAAAGGAAATACATTCACAAAAAAAAAATCCTTAATGAGACACAAATTGATTTGAGCTTGTTTTCATTGTTTGAGCCTATCATATTATGATTAAAGCTGAAATCAAACACAAGAGACACGAGACGAAATGAAATTGTCTTGAGGAGAAGATATCCACAATTTTCATTAAATGTGCCTCCAAGGCTCCAAGGACTCGATATGAATTTTTGCAGGAAAAGGAAATCAATACTGTGATATCAAAATATTCGAAAAAATGTGAGAAGAAAACTCATTTAAATTCGATTAACTCAGTATTTGTGTATTGGGAAGGATATTTGACTTTGAAGGAGTTCTTCAAATTCACATTGAAATCGTCTAGATCCTTTGTCGTAAATTTGATTGAAAAAAAAAATCTCAAGACATGTTCCATTTTAACGTTATTTAAACTGAAAACATCCGAAAAATGTCGCACTGAATAATCATTTTTTTCTTATTTGATCAAAGAATTTTTCCAATTCACAAAATTTATTCTGCCTTGAAAGTTCTTGTCAGCGTTAAATTTTCAATTAGACAAAACTAACAAGTTCAAAAATCTTATAAACTTACATGACATGAATTTTGTTAATAAAATATTCATGCGTGACGACTGACGATGAATTGGCGATGACGATGTGCAAAAATATTTTGTTGCAGTCGATTTTGCTTACATTTTTCTATACGAGAAATATGACAAATAAATTTGCTATTTTTATATTTACATTGATTCGTCATTTAGTGTTTGTGTACCCGGGGAAATATGAGGAAAATGCAAGTTTTATCGTTGCCAAAAATTTATCTTCGATTGAATGAATTATCTGGCAAATAAATATTGGATCTGCTTGTTAATACATGAATTCGGTGAGTGAGTGAGTGCAGTAATTTTGACAGGAACTTAGTAGACGTCCGTGGGATGGACACCTGGCAAGTATCAGCGCAGAGGAACCGGTCAAAATAGTCCTCTAAGGTACAATTCATGGTAGAAGACTGAGCGGCAGACCAATTTTGCGCTAGAAGGATGGCGTAGACCATCAGGACGCCCCAAGACTAAAGCGAAATCGGTCAACGCGTTGACTCTCTGACGTCACAAAAAAATTAATACTTTCTCTGTTATCTCACCGTCAACGTTTACAGGGTCAATGCATAAAACATTGACTATCACACGATTGTCACTATTGGGTCAATATTGTACCAATTTAAGTTGACGCACAGGTGTGTCAACGTGAGTTTTACTTATCAGTGTCAACGAAATGACTCGCAAAACTTTGATGATCACACGGTTTGACAAAAAGCAAAAAGTCGTAGCCGTCAAGAAAAGTCAAGGTTATTTGGAGGAAATAAAACAAATATTGAGTTTATTAATGTAAAAATTTTTTTGACTATTTTCGAATGAGTGTAAGATCTTTTGATGAGTTGGCGGTTAAAGTTTCACCAAAAATCAAAATCAAAATCAAATAAGAAGAAACCAGTATCAAAATCATCCATATTTTCCCTTTCAATTTGATAAAAACTTGCGATAAAAAATGCATGTGTGCACTGCACAATAGAAAACAATGTACTACAAGACACAAATGCGATTTTTTGTCGCTGCGACATCGCTACGATATCGTAGAAACTTTTGCGACATTTAACCGCAGCAATGTCACTGCGATATAGCAGTGTGTGTGTGCAACATTCCATTTGATTGTGAGTACAACGACCAAAAAATTGCATTTGTTTCTTGTAGTACATTGTTTTCTATTGTGCAGTGCACACATGCGGGCCTAACTGCATCCTCCATCCTAAAGCGCTGATGGTCGCTTTTGGACAGCTGAAATCAACGCTGATATTTCGGATTGTTTGGCCCATGCGTTTTTTTTTTAGGCTTTTCCTATCTTGGAGTGGCATCGTCTATTTCTTCCATCATAGCCTGATAAAATTTTTATCAAATGTTTTTTTTTTTTTTTTTATTAAATCAAAAAGTGAGTAGCTACTGACATTAAAAAAAAACCAGGACTATTTTTTTTATATACAAATCACTGTCAAACTGAGACGATGACACGGTATTTAATTTTGCCCAGTCAACGCTGAGACACGGTCATTGCGATGACAAGCAATCCTAAAACTCCGTCAACGCGTCCCAATGACGTTGACGGAGAGATTACACGTACACGGTCATCGAAAAAAGTCAATGCGTGTCAACGCGAGTGTCATCGTACCCGTCAACGCAATGACAGCAGTTTTCGTTGACGATCTCTCGACTTGACACTCTTGGGACAGATTGTGAGATTGTGACGTCAATTGTACGTCAGAGAGTCAACGCGTTGACCGAGCACTATTCACATGAGCACGAACGACGACCAACGAATGAACGAAAATTTGTCGATTTTGACATTTCTTTCACATGAGAGTTTTTAATTCGTCGCGAATGAACAACCAAAACACAAGGCAAGAATGATTTGTGACGCGCGCGAACATTTTGTTCGTTGGTAGTGTGGATGATGTGGAACGGGAATAGAGTTTGGCAGTTCGTATCAACTACAATTCTTTTCGCGACGAATAAATTTGTTTTCTCAAATTTATTAACATTTGAGATTAAAAATTTAATTTATGCATCACAAACCAAACATTAACTTCACTTTTATCGTTTTGTTGACAATTTGTAAGGAAATACGGCTCCAAACGTATCTAAAATCACTTTTCTTCATTCATTCGTCGTTCGTTGGTCGTGCTCATGTGAATAGTGCTTAAGAGACCAAAATTGGATACCGTCGGTCGTGCAACGATCGGGATAGGAGGAAGAACTTGCAGAAGGAGGACCGGACGCGATTCCGGTTGTGGTTCAAATGAGGGCAAACATTACTTTACTCATTTCTTAACTTGGACAAGTGTCAAGTTGAGAGTGAATGTAAAGAAAAACTTTCGCTATCCGCAAGAATTTAATCAAATTTAATTTAATCGTTTTTTTTTTCGATTATTTAAAGTTTGAACTCGATTTCAATCGTTTAAATAAATTGCAAGGACCTTAAAGTCCTCCCTATCGATCTAAAAACAAAATCTCTGATGCAAAAAAGTCATTCGTCCATCCGCATTGATGGAAGAGCATCAAATTGTCGTATATTATTATTTGGAAAAGTTGCAAAGTGAAACTGCTACAACGACGACGAACATATTTTCTATATCCTGCAGCAAAAATAATTGCTGCAATGTCCTTTTCAATTTGAATGAATCAAGAAATATTGTCTACAGTTGAGATTTTTTTGTGTTTTTTTTTTTTTTTTTTTGACGAAAGAGCAGAGCATTATTTTGAAGTAAAGGAAGAAAGGAAGAAAAAGAGTAAAACTTCAAAATTATTCATGGAAGAAGGAAAAGGAATTTCAATCAAATTGATGCAGTTTTTTCAACGTCAAACAACTTTTGAACAAATTTAAGAAATATGCGCACACAAGCATGAATCTTGTGAAACATTTTTTGAGGAAAAATAGAAATTCTACAAGTATACGACTAAAGTGTGTGTGTGTGTGTGTATTTTTGTAAATTTGGGCATCTGTCAACATTGTTGGTATATGAGCACTCACAATGTGATTTATTGGCCACTTGGCTCACCTTCAGGGCAAATTTATTGCACACATTCGTTTAAGTGGACATTGGCTCGGACGCGATTATAATTCAATTTATTAGACAGGATGTCGTGTTGGTCATTATATTGTTTAGGCAATTAACAACACAACGACGACGAAGCGATGCGACAAAAACCGGCATGTTTTCAATTAGCGACGACACATTGAAGTCATCAATTCGAACGGAACCAAAGTGTCTAGAATTTAATTTTCTTATTTGAAACAGCTTTATTAGCGGATTTTTTTTCTTTTATTGGCAACAAAACAACAACTTATTTTGCGATCCTTAAAAAGGATGTAATATTTCGCACGTGCTTCTATATTAACAGCCATTAATCAAATAATAAAAGGACACAACCATTCAAACAAGGAAATGTCGCCTACTCCGCTCAAGAAAGTTTTTTTTTTTTTGGAGGGAGGGAGAGGGGGGAAAGTAAAATCGCGAATAAAAACCCAAAAGCACTTTAGTAAGTAAAAGTACAAAAACAATAAATAAAAAGATAAATTCATTCAAGGACAAAGTTTTCGTTGGTTTTGTTTGTTTGTATATTTTTCACTTGTTGAAGGTTTATGGGAATTGGCTCAGATGGTGGTTTGGGTCCTTTATTATTGAGTTTTGTTACATGTATTTAACGCACTTCGGTTGTTTCTACTTTTTTGTTACGTTTTGTCGTTACGACAAAATTTGGGTGACAAATAAAGTGAGGGTGTCGTTTAAGGACTTTATTTTTGTTTTGAGAAATGTCGAAAGTGATTTATTAAATAAAAATGTTCATGAAATTGAAATTGACAGCAGGGAAATTAAATTCGAAATCATGGGAATTGATAGTAAACAAAGTGTGTAACATAAAGAACTGCCAGTATTGTGTCGGTTTGATGGAGAAATAGTAGAACGAGTCAATTACAGATCCTTGTAAAATTTAAGTGCTTATACAATTTTTGTTTTGATTTATTTATTTTTATGACCAAATTTCCTAATTCAAAGATTCGTATTTGTAAGGTACTTAATAACTGTCAATTGTATTGCTTCCTGTTCCTGAATTATTGAGGAAATTCGTGGGTTTCCTATTGTACAATAATACAAAATGTAAGAGGAAGTTATTCCAAAGCACGGTGATGTGTTTAAAGCAGCAGGCGACGATCTAGATATTCGAGCATGCACCAAATCATCTGAAAGATATGGTCGGAAGAATGCATGCTCGATAAATGGAACCTCAGCATTGTTTGTCCGCTCCTGAAGAAGGGAGATCCTCTAAACTGCACCAACTACGGAGGAACATCGCTTACAGGATCATCTCCGCCATGATATGTGATGGTCTGAAGTCTTTTATCAACATTCTGATTGGTCCTCATCAATGTGCCTTCAGACCTTCAGGACAGTCAACCATCGACCAAATTTTCACTTTGCGGCAGATCCTGGAAAAAACCTATGAACTCCAAATCGATACCCACCACTTTTTCATCGATATTAAGGCCTCATACGCGGCCTACATACAAAGACGAACTATATTTCTCGTTTTGGCATCCCTGCCAAGCTCGTTCGCTTGTTCAAAATGATGACGGAGAACTCACGCTGTGTCATCAAGGTTGGCAACGAGATTATGGAATTTTTCGATGTCAAAAAAACGATTCAGACAGTCATGCGATTTCTTTAACATCGTTCTTGAGAAGAAAGTGCAAAACTCTACCGTCAACACCAGCGGCACTATCTTTCAAAAATCTGTTCATTCTCTCGTATGCAGATGATATTGATATAGTGCGGAGATACACCTTGATGTCAATGGCGCCTTTGTGAGAATTGAGACAGAAGTATTGCCGCTTGGGTTTAGAGGTAAATGAGGGCAAAAAGAAATATATACTTATGCTGTCTTCGAGGAAGGACATCCAACGTCGACGGCCAGGACAGAACGTCACAATAGACGCATATTACTTCGAGGTAGGAGAGGAGTTTGTCTATCTTGGCTCTCCTATTAACACGGGCAATAACACCAGCGCTGAGATCAGACGAAAAAAACAGCGATTAGTGTTTTTTGGGCTAAGAAAGTCTTTGAGTGGAAAATCCCTTTATCGATCAACAAAGGTAAAACTGAATAACACCCTCATCATCTCAGTCCTGCTGTATGGTGCAGAAGCGTGGACCTTGACAAAATCGGATGAATGTGCCTTAGGCTGTTTGGAGAGGAAAGTTCTTTGGTCAAGGTCCAGAGGCTCGGTCATTTAGAGCGGATGGACACCAAAGCACGGAAAGCTTTCAGCACTATTCCCGAAGTAAAGGGTTTCCCAATAAGAGGTGTCATTTTGAATAGCCCTTTATTTCGGTAGCTGTCACTTTTGAAGCTGTCATTTTTTAACATTTGACAAGTAGAAACTACGCCATTAAGAAAAAATGGAACGATACACGCTTCAACAACGCATTGAAATTATTAAAATTCACTATAAAAAATGGTGAAAATTTGGCAGAGACGGTTCGTAAAACTAAAACATTTTTGGGTCATCGTGAAGCACCTTGTCGGACCGCAATACAGAAATTGGTGGACAAATTCGAGCTGTTGGGACAAGTTAGTGATGTGAAGAATAAAACCCGTGCACGTCGCTCAAGAACAACTGAGAATAATGCTGTTGTAGCCTAAAGTGTTGAAGAAAACCCAGGTTTGTCCGTTCCTCGTCGTTCTTTGGAATTAGGGCATCCCACAAACGGCAAAATGGCCGGAATTGGATGGTATTGATCTGGACAACGTTTACTTTCAACAGGACGGCGCTACGTGCCACACAAGCAATGAAACCATCGATCTTTTATGGGAAAAGTTTCCGGACCTTGTTATCTCTCGAAGAGGTGATAACAATTGGCCACCGAGATCTTGTGATTTAACACCTTGCGACTTCTTCCTTTGGATCCACGTGAAAGATAAGGTCTACGCCAACAGCCCAGCGTCGATTCAAGACCTCAAAGATGGAATTCGTGGGGCTATCGAGGACATAGGGCAGCCACTTTGCGATTTGGTTATTGAACATTTCATGAAAAGGATATGGGCCTGTAAGCGTGGTCGTGGCGGCCATTTGGCTGATGTTGTGTTCCATTATTAACGGCATACCTCTTTATAATGAAATAAACATCCGATCATTTATCTCAAAAAATTCAATTTTTCTTTGAATATCAAAATAACACCTCTTATTGGAAAACCCTTTAGATGTAGAGGAAGACTACGACTTAGGTGGCGCACCCAAATGGGTGGACCTCAATCATTTGAAGTGCAAAATTGCAGACAGTTAGCTTGGGGCAGCTGACTGGATGACACTGTTGGTTGATGCCCAAACACTGAGTGTGAATTATAGGAATTCGTATTCCTTATTTTTTTAATGATTTGTTTTAATTTGCCCAATTTTTAATTCATGGAAATACTAAGCATTAACAGATTTCTCAAAAATTAAGAATTAACACGTGAAGCTATTAATCGTCCGTTTTAGCAAACTTAACAACAATTCATTACCGACGAACGTATTTAAGATTACGATCACGAAATCTGTTTGCATCCTGTTGGATGGGTAATAGGTTTGAACATGAAATTCAGCTTCAGTATCATAAATATCACACTGCCTACTTTGTCCCCCAAATCCTGCCATTTTAAGACAAAAAAATAGTCGACTTTATTTACCATGA
Source organism: Sphaerophoria rueppellii (assembly GCA_920937365.1). Taxonomy (NCBI): domain Eukaryota; kingdom Metazoa; phylum Arthropoda; class Insecta; order Diptera; family Syrphidae; genus Sphaerophoria; species Sphaerophoria rueppellii. The sequence continues at coordinate 113,029,502 of CAKKXW010000001.1, read as the reverse complement.
CAGCACCACCTTAATTTATGTATCAGTGTGTGTGTATGTTTACACGTGCATGCATATTGAATTATCTTCAAAATGAAACTAATGATCCGTCCCCTCTTCAAAGCGTCAAAAAAAAAAACGACCAAAATAGCCATCTCTGGACCGTTTGATTTCCCTTCAAGTAGCTTACTCCATAATGTACCCAATAATCACGCACCAAATGTCTAACTTACAAGCTCCATGTCCTTTTAGGTTGATACTCTTTTTTTTCAAGCAAAAAATAACACTAAGATGTAATCATTTGCCGAAAATCTATATGAGCCTCTTTCACCCTAGCCTCTCGACCTCGTTTATTTTTAGTCATATAAATGGCAAAGTTAACCCCCTCAGTATAGGCAATATTCAGGTGGTGGAGATGTCGACAAAAGTCACAAAATAGAAACACAAATCAGACAGGACGAAGAATGGCACCATGGACATGGAATGAAACTTATCGATAAGCAAACACAAAAAAAAACATCAGGAAAGGGAGGCTAAAGCTAGTCAACTGGAATACAAAATTAATAAAGAACCCATCCACATATCCATAAAATCCAATTTCCCACTCGTCGTTCAGGAGTTTTTTCTGTTTCTTTGTGCGTTGTCGTTCGTTTGTTACTGCTCCCCAGTTTGACCTCTAAATTCGAGTCAATATAGCAAGTTATTTTTTCGAAGGAAAAAAGTCGTCCTTCTTCCTGTTGTTCCTTGAAGTCATGTTTCGAATTTATATGGTACGCGAAGAATGTGTGTATATGTTTGTGAGACGCACGTTTCACAGATTTTATGGATTTCCATGGCAAAAAGGACGAAGATGAAGAGGGTCCCAAAGGCTTGCACAAAAAAAAAAATGTAATAAACCGAAACCAAACAAATTTCGCAAGTCGAATGAAACGGAATGAAAATCACAAGCATTCCATAATGTATATGAATTTTTGTTTGTGTGTCCGTGTGACGCTGAGTGAAAAAGGATATTCATATTATATCCTTTTGTGTAAGGAATGGTATTTTTACTCGCTCCTCGAAAAACTTATTATGATAAGCTGCCCTACCCTCATCTCAACAAATAAATACCAAAGAGATATCCTTGATCGCCAAGCTGTTGAATGCGAAATATTTTCATAGTCCTGGCTCTCTATCTCCGAACGATGTGCTCTGTCGTTGTCGGTTGAAGAACCCACTGTCAGTAAATATTTCGCATTTATGAGAGTCCTTTTTCCGATTTCCCCCTTCATTTCTCCATATTTATCCTGCAGACTGTTTCATAACAATTCATATCCTTTTTTCTTCTCTTTTGCAACACTTCGTAAAGGGCTGACAGAAAGAGTGCGGGGAGGGTGGGTAGCCTAAGGCAAAATGTTACAGCGCACTCTCGCTGTCATTTTTCATATTGTGAAGTATCACCACTTTGCAAGTGTATTGGTCCATGGTTGAAGGCAGTTTAGAAGTCCTTGCACTAAAACCATCCCGTCCTTGATATTGCTCGATGCTCGCATTGTAAACTGGTCGATAGTTTGTAATGGCATCCTATCATATGCTCGTAATATGAATGTCCTTTTTTGCGCCTGTTACTTGGTATTCATTGACCTTCAATGTGGCAATGCGACTTTTAGATAAAAACCTCAATGTGTCTCCTGTTATCAATGAAATATGCACGACGACAGGATTTTACTTTTTTTTAAATTTATTTAGTTTGCCCAGGGGCGTTTTCAAATAAAAAAAAAGGAAACCTGTCATCCTGAATAAAAAATCCTCTAAAGGACAAGTATATCCGTCGTTGTGTCGTGTGTACAGTTTTTTTTTCATTTTATAAATGTATGTGGGTGATAATTAATTTTCACCATAACTTTGAGGTTGGCTGTGGCAAAAAAGAAACTGTTTTTGTTGCTCTTTTTGCAGCCTTTAAAATACAAAATTGACAAAAGCTATTATCCTTGATGGTGAGTTATCTGCTTTGGACTCTGTAACCATCTTTGAACTTGACTAAAATTATTTATCTTCTTTGACTCAAGGCCACTCGACACACTCACACAGAGCACAGACAACCAAAAGCAATTGCGTCCTTTTTGCAGGATGTCCTATTTTCTAGTGTTGCAATATTTTTAAAACAAGTTTCATGAACGCTTTAATTTAATCGTCGACGCTTTCATTTTTACGATCGGGATTTAATTGCTTGGAAGTCATTTGGCTGACTAAGTTTTTGAATGTCAAAATCGTTTTAAGTGATACTTTCTTTCACTAAAGGGAGGAACATAAACACAAATTTGGCTGTCAGTTTTTACGTGGTGATTTTATGGTCTTTTTTTATTTTGTAAATTTGCGGTTTTGCCGGCGACCGAAACAGTGAGAATAAATTTATTTAGAATGGACTTTTAAAAGTGTGTTTGTGTACCTGGGTGAAAGAAAATTTAAATTTTCTTTGTTTTGTCAACGAAAAAAAAAGTTTTATGAGCTAATATAAAAGTAGGACGTTGGAACATGAAAAAAGTGGGGATCCATTGAAACTTTTAATTAGTCTTAAGGATTTTTTTTTTAAACATAAAAATGATCGTAAAATTTAGGAAAAAGGTATACCTTTGCAGGAGACAGCTTTTCAATTTTTTTTAAATTTACGATGTAAGTCTTCACGGCTTCCTAACTTCGTAAGTGTCTTTCAAGCTGAATTACTAAGGGAAGCATGCAATATACTATAAACAAGATCCGAATCAAAACCGAAGTTGTAAAGAAGTCACATGCTGTTTTTATATATAACTAGCTGACCCGACAGGCTTCGTACTGATTCAATCGATATGAAAAAGACCTACACTTGTGCAGCCCACTACCATACTACCCGCTTCCGTCTACCAGCATCCTCACTACCCTTTACCCGCTACCCCGTTATACCTTGCTACTCAGCTACCCTGTAACCCGCTTCCCCACTACCCGGTACCCAATACTTCTACACGTTACTTGCTACACCGGTTATTGCTGCTGACTATCTGCTTCACGTCACCCCGGTACCCGTCACCACGCTACCCGCTACCAACTTCCCGCTTCCCCACTACGAACGGCTCATTAACAGCATTAACATTAGTGAGTACTCAAAGGATTTGCATGAGATTTTTATGCAACAACTTTGTTTAAGATCATCACATGGTCAAATTTTTGACCATATTTCATGAACGGGTTGGCCGATTTTGAACAAACTTCTTACAAACCATCTACACTACTACCCAAACATTCCATTTGGTGCCAAACGGTCCAACCGTTCTCGAGTTTTGAGCTTAGTAACACATCTAGCGTTCCATTTTTATATACAAGATATTTGAACATACAGAATTATACTTTATTTATTCAATTCACACTCACTCCCTTCGCCTCTACTACTACTACCGAATGATAATATAGTATCAATTTAGTTATATTGGTCAAAGTTAGCCTGAAATAGTCCGACCATTTTATCATCGGAACTTCCTCCGACCAGCGCATAGGGATTTCGATCTTGAAGTCATTACATCCGTTCGTATTGCCACAGGGGCTTTGGTACCAGCTAACGGTTAGTGCTACGGCCGTCGGTATTAATTGCCATCAGCTGCTGATCCGTGTCACCAGATGTATGGTACCTGCTGATCTGTGCCACCAGGTGTACGGTACCTGCTGGTTCGTGCAACCAGGGGCATTGAACTTGCTGATCCATGCCACCAGTGCCATTATATCAGCTGATCATTGGCATCGTACCTGACAATACCGGTCCGCACCTGCTTAGGGTATCGTCTCCGATCGGTATGTCAAAACATACCGGGCAAGGTTATTGGTCAAAACCTCGAAGCTGGATACGCGAGAAAACAAATGTCTTCTCAGACAGTCAGGCTACTCAGGCGAACGACTCGTCCTCTATTGGTCCAGCAATGCCAAGCGAGCTTACAAGCATTAGAAGTGGACTCAGTATCACTCTTATCTGGGTTTTGGGTCACAGTGGCATTGAGGGTAATGAACGAGCTGACGAGCTGGCCCGGTAAAGATCAACCTTTTAAAGCTGACTCGCGGACAGTCAACATTTTTTTAAATTTTTCTAGCGAAATCAAACCGCAGTTGCATTAAACATATTTAGAACGATATAGCCCACTTACATATAGCCCAGACATAGCAATGGTCGCTGCAACATGCACTGGACGATGGGTAGGCGAACATACAGTGAACTGGGCATAGGTGGAAAACCAAGTTTAAAGTATAAACAGAATAAGGTTAAGGGAGATTTTGTCAAAAAAAAAAAAAAATAAATAAATAGAGTGGCGCGATAGCTCTTGAAGAGCCAAGGCCTAAGTGGCTTACTCTCTTCAACAATTCTCTGGGTGCGTGTGAAGAATTGAGGGGACCTACAATTTAACGCCGATACCGAACGGCAAAGTTGAGAAGCACTTCTTCATAACAGATTGATACTCTTGGAAGTTTTGTCAGTTCTACGCAACAGGCAGTGCCCGTGAAAGATGAAATAAAAACTATGGACACGAGTAGGACTCGAACCCACGACGTTCTGCTTAGCAGCCAACGCACCTAACCACTGAGCTACGGACACTTTTGTCAAAAGCCTTACTTAAATCGTTGAGTCAACCTCCCTTCAATTTTCTGGAGGACTTAGTTTGAAAAAAAAGCAAACTTAATAAGTTTTTGATGGTTGCTAATAGCAGTATAGAAGAAAGACTAAAAGGGCTTTGAAAGGCTAAAGTGAGTTCTTTAGGATAATAGCAGCCGCCCTCTAATTTCTCTCGTCCAAAAAGTTGAAGGATAGCACTACTTCGAACTTCTGTGGTCTTCTACCTTGATAGTTGTTCTTTTTCTGTCAACGTTTTTGAAGACGAAGCTACAACGCATATGCACTCTCTGTCAAGTTATCCTCCGTGGACGTAGCTCATCAAAAACCGACGTGCAACCTCGTTGAAACGCGGAATATCCGCGGACACTTTCCTTCCACACGCGATAAAACGAAACTACTGATCCGGCTGAAATGACAAAAGCCGTCTACGAGCATGCATTACGTCAAACTTAATTTCTGTTGCGAACCGGGTCCAGCAGGTGGCGGTGGAGCTAAGCACTTACCAGACCACCCTCTTATATGTGCATGTGTCCTTGGTTAGTAAGAAATTCCACCGAATCCAATTTTAGGCCTGATTTTCGTTTTCACATTTATTTCCAACACCGTTCCTAAGAAGGCGCAACAGAAAAACTGCAACTGTCAGTTTTCAGTTGAAAAATCCTAAGTCCTAAGCCTTATCCTTAACAAAACAAAATTTCTCTCCCACGCGCACGGCGCGTTTTCTTCAAAAAAGGTTTCCATTTGCATTTACCAAAAAAATAATAAGCAAATTTTATCCAAAAGAGAAAATAAAACGAATCTCATTTTCCGCTTCCTAACCGACTTATTCTTTCTCGCAAAGCGAAGCGTACAAAAATAACGAATAACCACTTTCCCGGAAATGGCATGGCTTGCGAAGCGGTGCTTTTTTTTTAAAGGATTTTCATATTGTAAGTGGAACTTTTTCTTTTTAACAGGAGCTTAACTCACTCGAAATAAACATAACCCATTATTTATGCATAAGTGGATGGTGGGCGTTTCGTTTTTCATTCTTTTATTTTTCGCTGTCTCATTTGAGGGCGAATTGGATTGTTCTTGCTTTACAAAAAAAACCCTCAAAAAACCTGCAAAAAGTTTGTTAAATAAAGTTTTAATGTAATTTTGTTGCGTTTCTTTGTGCCGTGGCATCATTTTCAAAGGATTTTAATTAAAAATTGAAGAAACGAGTTGAATCCAGTGAGAGTGGGCGTTTTGCATACCGAGCGAAAGGTGAACCAGGCTTCTTCATATTCGCCATTAAAGAAGAATGTCATTCATTCACCGATGTGCTCCGTCAGAGTCATTCTGTTGGTATTTTAGCATTGAACTTGTCATCGATTTTGCTGCGTCTTCTTTTCCTTTTTCAAAGTCAGAGACAGGTTTTTGTCATCTGCTGCATCGTCATGGGTGGGACGAATATCAAGGATTTTAATTATACTATTGGAAAATGCGAGGTTTATGACTCGAGGGTTTTTTGAAATCAAAGCGAGAGCCAGAAAGGATTCCACATTCTTCACTCTCTGTTTCTATTGTGTTGATGTGATAGAATTGTCTGGTGCGGATTATTTGCATTTGAGTTATTTGTACATTTTCCATTTGGCTCTTTCTTTTTCTTTTCTTTTATGAATTGAGGCGATGAACGACGTTGTCTTGTCGTTCTCGACGAGTTTTGTTTGACTTGTGTGAAGCTTGAGCTGTTTAGTAGGTCAGTTCATGAGTCAAAAGGCAAGACAGGAAAAAAAAATAATACTCTGCCCGAAGGAATGAAAAATGTTATGAATATAAATTCCTATACAGAAACGAAAAAATGGTCTATGAGAATTTCCAGCAGTTTAGCGCATCCTGATTCCTAGACAACTTTGTCGGTGGTTTCGGTTTTTGGTCGAGGCAAAACTCGCTTGAGTTAATTTAATTGTTTGCGAATAGACAATGAGCAGTTTCTCAGAACGACCGGATCATATTTCCGAGATGGGGGGTTAGGAAAAAGTGTGCAAGAACTAAGTCCTCGTTGGTTTCGATGAGAGTGGGGCGCACGTGTTATTCGATGAAAAAAGGACTTATTTAGAGAATAAAATTCATAAAGCTGCATACATTTTGTGGCATCAAAACAGATTAAAAAGGGTTAAGCTGGTTGAAAGCAGATTTGACTACGGACCCAGATTGGATTGTTTCTTGGAATTTTTGTTGTTTGTTCTACTAAGAAATTTCAATTTGAATAATGAGAATAAACAAAAGCAAATTGCATAACTGATGTAACAGATGAAAAAACAATATCGGCCGGTGATTTTTGAAGGGGAAATCGGTCAGCGAAATCAAAAATTTGAGTGGTAACTACGGAAACTCTTTTCTTCAATGACAACCTTCAAAAAATGGGTTTCAACGTGGTTGAGACGGTTTTTGATAGGCCACGCCCTCACTTACTTACTTACTTAAGTTTGCGTTACAGTCCGTTTTGGACTTGGGCCACAACCAACATTCTCTGCCAGCCAGCTCGCTGTGTTCAGTGTTGATTGAGGTCCTCTTCCACTTGAGTCACTTTTACGTCCCTCGGGAATTGTGTCAAAAGCTTTCCGGGCAGGAGCATTGGTGTCCATCCGCTTTAAATGACCGAGCCATCTGAGTCTCTGCATCTTGATTCTTCTGGCTAGGTCCACATCGTTGTACAACCCTTAAGGTACCATTCCCCATCAATTCACACGGGGCCAAAGATGACCCGAAGAACTTTCCTCTCGAAACAGCCTAAGGCACATTCATCCGATTTTGTCAAGGTCCACGCTCCTGCCTCATACAGCAGGACTGGGATTATGAGGGTGTCGTACAGTTTTACTTTAGTTGCTCGAGGGAGGGCTTTTCCACTCAATTGCGTTCTTAACCCAAAGAAACATTTTTTCTTCCTTAGATCTCGTCGCTTTTGTTACTGCCCGTGTTTATAGCGAAGCCTAGGTAGACTCCTCTACTACCTCGAAGTTAGATCCGTCTACTGTGACGTTCGGTCCGAGCCGTGTCGGTGTTGGGTGTCCTTCCGCGAAGACACTTCGTTTTTCCCTCATTTACCCATTTTTGCCGCTTTTGTCTTAATTCTCACAAAGGCGTCGTTAACATTACGCTGTGCTCTTCCCATTATATCAGTATCATCGGCGTACGCGAGAAGTTGAACAGACCTTTGGAATATTGTGCCTCTGGTTTTGATGGTGGAGTTTTGCATTATCTTCTCAAGAACTATGTTAAAGAAAACGCATTGTCTGAATCCTCTTTGAAATCGAACGATTCCATAAGCTTGCTGCCAACCTTGATGGCGCAGTGTGAGTTCTCCATCGTCATTTTGCACAAACGAACGAGCTTGAGAGGGATGCCAAAACTAGACATACAGCTTTATACAGTTCGTCTCTGTAGATGCTGTCATACGCGACACCACCGATCAAGAGGTGGTGGGAATCGATTTGGTGTTCATAGGTTTTTTTCCAATGTTAAAATTTGGTCGATGGTTGACTTTCCTGTTCTGAAGCCACACTGATAAAAAAGGATGAATCAACCTTGAAATAATCGATTGTTTTTTCTGGGAGCATTTTACCAATGAATTTCAAGGTCTGCAAAAAGTTCGTCAAGAAGAAAATAGACAACTTTTTTTGTCAACATAAAAAAAAAACTCTTAACTTTCATCGACAAAAACTTCAATGATTTATATTGTATCATTTCCAAGAAACCAAACGAAAGTGACATATTAAAACGACGCATGTGTTTCACCACCTAACGCCTACCCCTACCAAACTCCCAACAATATAAATCTTCTAACTTATCCAATAAAATAAAATTAAGCCTCAATCCCTAACCGAACGTTGATATTCTCACACTAACACTAAACATAAACATTATTATTATTTTGTTGTAAATTGTGTTATTTTGTCATTTTTGGAATTTTCAAAATCCACACATTCAACATTTGGAATTTCTTCCACACACCCAACAACAAAAAAACTTCTAATGTACTGCCATACCGACACCCATGTAATTTATATACTAAACTGTGGTTCTGGGTATAGAACTTTGCTCATCAGGCAGAGGATCCTCTTTTCTTCTGAATACTGGTCCTTTTTAAGGAAAGGGTACTTATGTGGTCTTTTCTGTAAAGCCCCTTCTTCGAATTTTATGCTCAAAGAGGAAAATCGAAAATCTACCACTTCTCTTCCTTCGAGTATTGTGATGCTTTTGTGTATGTGAGAAAAAAAAATCCCATTTTCTAGGTCAATGGGAGATTCAGGAGGGCGTGACGTACACTGAGGAACACATCGGAATATTATGTAATAAGGATCTGAAAGGACTATTTTTTTTTTTGCAGTGGGAGTTCATAATATTTTTTTTTTTTGGGCTTTTCGTTGGTTGAGTTCACTATATCACCCTTTTCATGGTGTTTTTCCTGTTTTCCCATATCAACCGATGATGGCATAAACAAACAAAAAGAAATAAATAAATTAAAGGAAAATCTATGTCCGTAAACTAATGAAGGCAAATAAAGCTCTCCTCGGCGAAATGAGAAAGAGCCCCAGCTCTCATTAGTTCTTATGTCGAAATTCAAGGCCCCTTTCATGTCAAGAAGGCCCAAGGGGACTCTTTTTCTACTTTAAATGAATTGCTAAGGATCTTAGAATTTTTATTTTCAAGCTCTTTTTTAAAGGATGACTGAAGAGATATTAAATTGGACTTGGAGATACTTTTTCGAATGGTCATAAAAAACAATAATATATTAAAAGTGTTATACGAAAAAAACCTAAATTTTGCAAAAGAATAGTTCCATTTCCGGCTGCGGAAAATTACTGCACGGCGAAACTTGATTGCGCTTGCGATATTGGAACCATCTGGCGAAAGGCCTTTTGTTTGTTGTGTAGTTTTTCTTAGATTTGTTTTTTTTTTTTAATTATTTTTTTTTTATTGCAATGACTGAAGACTTCAGAATCGATTATTGTAATGTTCGCAGGCTTCGAACGAAATTTCTGGCTGCGTACATCTACACTGTGTCTGACAGGCCAGCTGTTCTGGCGCTAAGCGAAACCCAAGTAGGTGAGAATTCCGACCCTGCTGAATTTTTCATTCATGGGTATAGCTTAGTGCCATTTTTCTTTTTCCACCATGTTCTCGCTGTCTACATTAGGAATGATGTTGCTTATCAATTTTTACCACAATATGGACGCTGCTCCAACCCATTTTTCAATTTTATGTAGTTCAAGTTCTCGCGAATTTGACGATCTGTCTGACTCCATTCAAAGAATTATACCCCTGTATCCTCACACTGAAATCCTTATTACGAGCGATTTGAATGACTTGACTTGTTCCTTACCTCTGATCCTGATAAATACACTATCAATGTATTAACGCCTCTAGGCAGGTCAGACCATAGTTTTATATCCGCAAATTTCTCGTGTCAAACAGTTAGAGAAAGATGTCCAAAAAGACCTGCAATGCCCATATTCGTCGGACCAAAATTTTAAATGACCAAAAATTAAGGCAAACTATTCTGCAAAGGCAGTAAGAATTTTTGTCATTTGTAAAAAAATATGGAGAATTCTTCTTCTTCCTAGGTCCCAACACTCGTTGACAATGTAACTCTAGTTGTTAGCTCTCTCGCGAAAGCTAACCTTTTTGCTAGGCACTTCGCCGCCAACTCTTCGCTACCAAAGAGTGTCATAACTCCGCCTGTTCTTGAGCGCGTTAATGATTCCATGGGACAAAACTTCTTCCGCACTCATGCTGTGGCGGGTCCTTGAAGATCTCAACATACAAAAATCCACTGGTCCGGATGGTATCCCCGCTATTATTCTGAAGAGGTATTCTTCTACGCTGGCAAAACCTTTGCGTAAGCTTTTCCATCTACCCTATTCTTCTTGGCTCGTTCCGGGCAGATGGAAAACAGCATTTGTCCAGCCAATTCCAAAAATTGGCGAATCTTCTTCTCCCTCCAATTATCGTACGATTGCACTTACGTCCCTTCTTTCTAAGGTCATGGAAACGCTGATAAACTATCCGCTTAAGAAATATCTCGAAGACCGAAAGCTTCTTAATGACTGGCAGTACGGCTTTCGCAGCAATAGGTCCACTGGTCATTTGATGGTTTATCTCACCGAACAGTGGAACAAATCTTTACATTGTTTTGGAGAAAATAAGATTGTTGCACTTGATATTTCAAAGGTATTTGATAAAGACTGGCATCTTGTTCTTTTATCGAAAATGCGTATTTTCGGTATCGATGAATCCCTTCTTCGTTGGATTAGAAACTTTCTTTCGAACCGTTCAATACAAGTTGTATTGGACGGATTCAAGTTTGAAACCCACAATATAAATGCTGGTGTACCCCAGGGCTCCATTTTGTCTCCGACCCTCTTTCTCATTTTTATAAATGATCTCTTGTCTGTAACATCTAATCCAATTCATTGTTTCGCTGACGATATTACCCTTAGCTTTTCATATTCGTTCCCAGACTGCAACGGCAAAGTATGATAAGCTCATTAAACTCTGACTTAAACAGCATTGTACATTGTACAATGGGGAATACAAAATCGTGTAGAGTTTAATGCTTCGAAAACTCAATGCTATCTTGTATCGCTAAAGCGAGATATACCTCCCCTGCACTGTCCGAACATTTCGAGATTCTCGATATGTGCATTACTGACCATCTTTTATGGAATGAACACATATGCGATGTTGCTAAAAATGCCGCAAGAAATTTGTTTCCCCTTCTGATCTGGCTATCATCTACAAAACGTACATACGTCCTAAGCTTGAGTATAACTGTCATGTCTGGGTGCGTGCTCCAGTGACACACTTAAGTCTTCTGGACAGTATCCAAAAAAGAGCATTCAAGATGATTGGTGATTATAGCATAGTCGAGTCATTTGCATCGCTCGAACATTGGCGTAGTGTCACATGCCTCACCCTATTTTACCGTTACTTCATCGGTATATGCTCTAGCGAAATAGCCTCCCCTTAAAATATTCCACCGTAATACCGGCGCCTCCAGGTATACCCATCAGTTCACCCTTGAGCCCAACTTCGGACGTACAGTCATGTACAGAGAATCGTTCTTTAGCTGTACTACGCGAATGTGGAACTCACTTCCACACTCTGTCTTCCCAAGCCATTGCAATATTCAAGAATTCAAAACCAATGTTCACCGACATCTCCTTTTACATCCTCTATCCTTTCCCTAAAACTCACACTGTGCTCTTGGCATATAAAGGAAGCCAATTTTTGAAAAATTCAAAATTATTTTTTCAACAAGAATTTTAGACAAAAAAAAAAACAAAAAACAAAAAAAATCACAAAAATAGAAAACTAATATTTGCTCATTTTATAATCCGATTAAACGCATTTAAATTTAATCTTGTCAAAATGAGCGACATCGAAAAAAAAAAAAAAATTTCAAAAATAAAATTAAGCCAGCTATCGGTATTTTTGTAGAACCAAAAATACACATTCTACTCATCGTTGTGTTTCGCACACGAAATTAATTATTTTGAGTAAATATTTTGTTTAAAAATAAATTTATATTCAGTTTCACCTTTGTTGGAATTTCAACTACTCGATGGATGTATTATTTCTAAACAATTTAACAACGAAATTTATTTTTCGGTGTTGTTTTTAAAATTCAGGTTCATTACTAAAATTGGAGGTCGGAAATTTTGGGGGTAAGAATTATTTCGGATATTGACATGGCATGGGTCTGTCAAAAGCAAGGTGAACGCAATACAGTGAAAAATAGAAGGAATTTCAATTTGAATTTTTTAAGCGTGAACAATTTATGATTGTGTTTTGTTGTTTTGTCTGGGAATTTTGAGGCCTCGAACTTGACAAAGCAGGCAATTTAATGACGAAATAAACATATTTTGAATGCACTTGACAACAGATTGATATTTTCAAATTTCAGTGACGTAAGCTTTGTGGAATTTGGAATGTTAAAATACTTTGACTTACGAATTTTGATGTTTGAGCAATAATTTAATGCTTACCTGAAATGAAAGAAGAGAAAAAAAATGTATTAGATTTAGTCAGATCTTTCAAAAATGGAAAAATTGAATTTGCGGTCTTAAAATAATTATATTATCAGGAGCTTGTGGTGTTACTTTTGTGTCTACAACTGAGGTTAAAGTGTAGAGGGAATGTTCCTGAGTCATTTAGGAAACAATTCAGGAAGCTTAAATCCATTTTTTGTACTTAACAAAAAAAAAAAAAAAATTAATAGAGTGGCGCGACAGCTCTTGAAGAGCCAAGGCTTAAGTGGCTTACTCTCATCAACAATTCTCTGGGTGCGTGTGAAGAATTAAGGAGACCTACAATTTAGCGCCGATTCCGAACGGCAAAGTTGAGAAGCACTTTTTTATAACAGATCGATACGCTTGGAAGTTTTGTCAGTTCTTCGCAAGAAGCAGTGTCCGTGAAAGATGATATAAAAACTATGGGCACGAGTAGGACTCGAACCCACGACGACGTTCTGCTTTACAGCCAACGGACCTACCTAACCACTAGCTACAGACATTTCCTTTTGAACCTAAGGATGGTTTTTTTCCCTTATTTACTTGAATTCGTAAAAAAAAGTTGAGATTTAGATCAAATCTGTTTTATGATTATAGAGAAGTCGAAAAAATTGGGTCCGGCGATTCTGTCCGTCTGTCTGCCTTAACCACTGGTCCGATTGACCTCAAACTTGAAAATTAGAAGTCTGAGCGAATTCGGTCAAAAACCAAAAGTTTAAATTTTCTCAAAAACGGCTTTTATGATTTTTTAAACTTTCTAGTATTTTTTTTTTTTGGGACACTGGTATTCTTGGTGATAAAAAAAAATATTTTTGATTACAACAGTTTTTTTGTTATAACATTTTCTCGGAAAATAGATGTCCGATCAGCAGAGCTGTAAAAGAATGCAATTATTTTTTTATTGCAGTATAAAGATTAAAGACTTATTTTTTGAATATTTTGACGTCATGTCAGTACTTAACTTTAGAGGAAAATTCTCAGTTAATTTTGAAGTCCTTAGTAAAAACAATCATTTAAAGCAGTTAAAAGACTTGAAGTCAAAAGAATGCCATCCTTTTGTACTGCTTGCAATCTTGGAAATCTTTTAAAAGTCTTTTACATTGTTTGCAATCTTAAAGTCTTTTGATTGCATTCAATGTAATGTAGTCATTTGACTGCTTTTGAAGTCTTTTAAATGCTTGAAGTCTTTAAGTAAAGTCTTTAATCTGTTAAAATCTTTAAGCAGCTAAAAGACTTCAAGCTGTTGAAGCGTTAGACTTCAACATTAAAAGACTTCAAGAATGAAGAGACTTCAAGCAGTTAAGAGACTTCAAGCAGTTAGCAGACTCCAAGAGCAGTCAAATGACCTTACATTGAATGCAATCAAAAGACTAAATGACTGCAAAGAATGTGAAAGACATTCCAAATATTTCCAAGAATGCAAGCAGTAAAAAAGTAATGCATTATTTTGACTTCAAGTCTTTTAGCTGCTCTAAATGATTTTTTTATTAAAGACTCCAAAATTAACTGGGATTTCTTTTCGAAGTCAAACTATTGCATTAAGGAATGTTAATGAATTCCCACTATTCAGTTAAATGAATGAGAATTTCGACGATTATATACCAAAAGATTGCATTCTTTTACAGCTCTGCCGATCAGCGTACTTATTTTTGTAGAAGTACGTATAAGTTGCCTAAACGACATTTTGTTTTTAAAAAAATTTCAAAATTCTGTTTCTCAAAAAAGCATGTTTTTTCAATACTGCATACCCATATTAATTTTAGAACATTTATGAAAAATATATGAGTGCGACCCATGCAGTCCACACCACTAACTTCTCAGAGTAGAAAAATAAGTAAAAACATTAGTTGTTTTTGTTGTATAGTTGATAATGTACACGCACGTTGGTTTTCAAAGTCAAATTCCATAAAACTGATGATTTGAGGACATACATTAAGTACATTGAATAACAGTGGCGCCATCTGCCAAAAGTTTGTCGTACCAACTCGTGGACTCATGCACAACTACTTTGCTCAGTAAAATACAGCCTTTATTACTCCTGAATATTGTAGTTTTCTATTTGTGAAAGAATTCTTCTAATCGGAATAGTATATCCGAAGATTAACATTTATATGGCAAAACAGCGTTTGGTGGGTCAGCTAGTAATCAAATATAGTCTATGATACTCCTGAATATTGTTTTTTTTTTTCACATTAACTATAAGATTTTTTGCATTATTGTTGAAATTATTGCAGAAATTATCATAATTTTCATTATATTAGGGTTGTCTTAGATTTTAGATTGCCATTAAAAACACAATACCGCGTCGAATGAGACCAATTTTAGACAATACGACGAGTGGTTCGCGAAATAATCGAGCTGAAAAAAACGTAACGCACATACGCTGATACGAACACACATACACACACACATAGACATCATCATAAAAACGCTTGATTCGGATTCTAGTGACCTCGAAACATGAAGATATGCAAAAGTTGAGTTAGAGATTCACAAAATTGGACCCATTACAATAACTTCCTCGGGAAGTAAAAAATTTTATATATAAAAAATAAAAAAAACGCTTAATTTTTTTTATTTAAAATCAATAATTCCGAGGAATGTTATGGCATCAATTTGTTCAGATAAAATGTGTCTTGAGGTACATATTTCAGTTTAATTTTAATTTATGATTTTTAAAGTTTTTTGTGAGTTAAGTTTCGGAATACAAGAGCAAGTTCGTACGACCCAGTCGTTACTTTTAAAGATTAATAGCTCCAGTTTAAACTTCCTTATTTGAAAAAAAAAAAAAACAATAGGTATCAGGGAATATAGCTATCGGAATTTACGAACTTCGCCAGTAAGGTGGATTTCACCAGTATGCATAATATAATTTCTTACACGTTCCAACTGTACCAAATGAGTGTGTGACTGTGTTTGGTGTAAGAAAAAAAACTTCGAAAATGATATGAAAGGGTATAAAAGGTAAATTTCTTCAGGAAGGTGGATTTCATCAGCAGAATAAAATGAGAATTGCATTGCAAGTTCTTCTTCAATCCTCTGCTTGGGGTC
The DNA here is from genome assembly GCA_920937365.1 of Sphaerophoria rueppellii. Classification (NCBI taxonomy): domain Eukaryota; kingdom Metazoa; phylum Arthropoda; class Insecta; order Diptera; family Syrphidae; genus Sphaerophoria; species Sphaerophoria rueppellii. Next base: position 113,013,824 of record CAKKXW010000001.1, on the reverse strand, counting down.
AAGTTTTTTTCGAATTCTAGGTCACCAACCATAATCTATGCAAAGAATTGTAAGGAAAAAGGTCGAAAATATTTTCTTTTCCTTCAAATTTTCATTTTATTTCAATCGATCACATTTTGACTTTCATTCAATACTTCACTTCAGAAGGAAATGAGCTGGAGCAGCATAGGCAGCTGGGCCAGCAGCATAGGCGGCTGGGGCAGCAGCATAGGCAGCTGGAGCAGCAGCATAGGCAGCTGGAGCAGCAGCATAGGCGGCCGGAGCAAAAGCTGGGGCAGCTGCATAAGCAGCTGGGAAAGCAGCCGAATGAGCAATGGAGTGAGCATTGTAGCTGGATGCGTATGGAGCAACATATGATGCGTATGCAGCTGGAGCTGCAACCACTGGAGCTGAGTAGGCCAATGGGGCAACAAGTCCTGGTTTAGCAGCAGCCAGAGCAACAACAGCCATGAAGCAGATAGCAACCTTTAAAAAAAAACAAGAATGAAGAGCCTTTCATGTTAAACTTTTTTATTAACTCACGAATTTGAACATCTTGATTGGTTTTGAACGTGTTTGGTTGACTTCGATCGAAGGAAAACTGAACTATGATGCTATTACCGTTATTGACAGCAGTATTTATACATAATAAAGTGGCCTGTCTAATCAATATTCAATAGGCGTGAAATATGCTCCAATAGTTGAAATCGAAAATGAGTAACAAGAGCATGAGTTAATCGAAACACAGCACGTCCGTTCCCAAAAACAAATATCCAAAAAAACACAGAAAATTTGCAGACGCTTTGTTGCGTGAGCATATTACCGACTTAAATGACCTTTAATCGCTTGTCTGTTTTGCAATTATGTTTCGTCTGTTTAGTATTCATCGGGTGACTAACCGACCCACTGTTTTTTGAATACCTATGGGAATTCTGCTTGTTCGTAATTCGATCAAAATCATATTCAGTGTTTTTTACATTTTTTTTTGTTATTAATATAAATTTCCTGCGACGCATATTTTTGCCTTAATCCGCAGTAATTTTTTTGGAAAATCCCCACCACACACTCAACATTTCAAAACCATAACAAAAATTCATAAATATTCTTTCTATCCTCCGACTTGTTTGATGAAAGACCAGATTTACACAAACCGCATAAAGCAATAACATCGTCTTTACGGATTGAAATCACAGCAAGGAGATTGAAACAGAAAGAAAAAAGCACTTTATTCCAGCTGGCAGTTTTGGCGTCCTAATAGCCAACTGATATGTGAGGTTTCATTTGAGACTCCCCCGAACCTAATCGTATTCAAGGATTGCTGGGAAACTGAAATAAAAGAAAAGCAAAACAGAAAAAAAAAATTGAATTGGATCCTCGGAATTAAGACCTGCTACTGTACTTTGTCTACTTTAAAAGTATGCTATGGGCTTAGTCGAATCGTGACAGTCTTACCATGATGAGGATTTGTGTGGCTGTATGTCGGGGCAGTCCTCTGTGTGGCTGGGCTTGACGATATGGTGTGTTCCTTCATCCTTTACAAATTAATTGAAAACACAGTATGTACAATTATTAATGTACACTTTTTTTGTTCCAGTGATTTAATCTTATTATTTTTGCTTGTTTTTGTTGGGCGAGGAGGATGAGCTTAAATATGTACATGAAGGACATTTTTATCTGCGGATGGCAGTCCTATTTTGGGTCCTTCGAGATATTAATTTGTATTTTTTTTATTTTTTGTTCGTTTGCTTGAGTGTTAAATAAATGGCAAGGAAACGAGATAAGGTATTCTTAATTGGATGTTGAAGTCGTTGAACTTTGGAATCTTTGAACCGATCTAAAATCTTGAAAAAAGAGCTCTGGGCGACGACGAAGCTGAATCAAAGTAAGTGAGGTTTGGCAGCACAGCCGGGGTCTGGTGCGACTTTTTGAACCACTTTACCTCAATGCTGGTCAACGTCATTCAGGTTCGAATTCCAAGGCTACAGGACTGTTGGCCTTCCCACCATCCCAGCAGAAGTTAAGTCTGCGTGCTGCCCTACAAAAAGTAGTCAAAGGACTTTACATTGTCTTAAAAGTGCTCTCTCTCTCTCTCTCTAATCTCTTGGACGTGCTGCTCCAGGACGATTCCAAGAGCATGACTGAAAGTCTTGCATTGAAGCAAGCTTGTACGGCGCAGTCAAACATGTAATTTTTGAAGGACATACTTGCAAGGACTTCAAAATTCATTTCGAAAACTTAAAGATCCATCAAAAACTTTCCCAATTTTAATTGAATAAATACAAAAAGCCTCGCAAGACACCAGCTATACTATCTGAAGAATTTTCATTGAAACACCAGCTAGTCCAATGTAAGGATACACATGTGTTTCTCGTATTTGCCAAAAATTCAACCACAAAAGTACCATTCAATGAATTTCATCTACCATCTCCTCAATTTTTGTAATACTTAAAAATTGATTAAATAAATATATCGTCCATCAATACGGTTACCATGTAACATTGGACTACGTCTTCTTCTTCCTCTCTATAGACCTCTCCACCAGAGCTTTGCAATTTCAATTACTTTTAGACCAAGGAGAAGAAGAAAATCAAACATTAAAATTGATATGGAATTATGAATTGGTTATTTATAACTTCGTTCGATCATTTTAATTGAATGATTTTCAACTTTTCAGAAAAAAAGTGTTGACACTTTATTCGAATAGTATTAGAAATACTACAAAGGTATTGAAATCCACTACTTTCTTCTAAATTGACTTGGAATTAATTTCTTATTGAAACAACCTGAAAAAAAAAATTGCAGTCGATATACCAAGGTCCTTAGAGGGAAAAAAAGGATAGGGACTCCCTGAAACAACAACGATAAGAAGAAAAATGTCAGCCCTGTCTCCAGATATCCTCTGTCTACCATCCGGATTATTATTATTATTGTTTATCAGAAGAGAAAAATCCTACTCGTGCCGGAATGTCATCATGGTCCTTGCTATTTGTTATGTTAGCAAACAAAAACTCCTCTCACAACCATGCATCCTGTTTGCCTGACAGCATGATATAAACTTTATTGTTTGCACATAATTCTGACCTTCTTCTCTGCGTTCCGTTATAATAACTTTGGTTTACTTTTCCCATGAAATTTTACTTCTTTCTCTCTCTCTCTCTCTATCTCTCTTTTCATTGTTTGTTACAGAAAGGCGAGTGTGGCGTTTGAAAGATGACCGGAGATAGAGGACAGCATGAAAGTGACATCTACAAATTATTATTTCTCTTTGCGCGTAGACTTAAGTACACTTTGAAATTAATTTATTTCTACATTCCTTTCTCTCGCAAAGTAAGATCAAGGAGTAAGGAATGTTTAAGTTTTCTATCTGTCATTTTGGTTGTCTCTTTGACGAGAGAATAAATTAATTCCGACTGACAAGAAAAAAAAAAAAAGAATCGTGTCCAATTGAAAAGCAACTAATCTTAGAATTCAATACGAAACACAGAACGGACGGTCTCCTTCTGAAGGATTTCAATTTTTTATGTGCTCGTTTTTCTTTATGTTGATTACTGAGTGATGGGAAACGGAAGCAGTAAAAAATTTGGTTTTCTATTCGAGTTTCAACAGCCATCTGTTATAAAATCGGTTTTCGGTTGATTCGTTGTTAGCGGTTGTTAGTTGGTTGGAACACCATGCACGTGGCGTAGCATTGAAAATCCATTAAAAAAGGATTCAGTTAGGTTTGTTCGTTTTCTCTTTTTTCGATTCGAAAGGCCAACAGCAGCAACTTGGGAAATACGGAAATGGCTTTCGAATTCGAATGTAGCTTTTTTTATGGATTCTCTTTCTTTTTCTTTTTTTGAGAAAACTACAATTTACTGTAGGCGTTTTGTACCGTCTTAACCGTCTGGTGTCATCGAATGGACTCTGAAATTTAATCAAGGACATACATACAAGGACTATGTCATAGTTTATGGTATTCCATTGGGAAAAGCGAGATGTCGTATGTTCGTAGAGTTTATTTTTTCCAATAAACATAACTGAAAGCTGATAGCCTTACGGCAATGGAATTTTGATGTTGGGATAGGACCAACGGATGATTTGAAGAAAAATGAAACAACTTTTTATAGTTCTTCTCAAATACAAAATAGAAACAAAAAAACTATTGGGATTTGGAGACTTTCAATAGAAAAAGGGTTGAGGTTGACACTGGAGGACAACATAGAAAAAAGGGCATTTTGACATTTTGTGGGATCAATTTGTGTCTTTGGAATAACGAAGGACCTTCCAGCAATATTTTCAAATGATTTTAAATGAAGAGATATCTCTATGAATATCCGGTTGTGAAGTAATCAAAAGAAATAAGGATACATTTTTTGAAGAAAAGGATTCTTTACCTGTTGGAAGAACATTTTATTTTGGTTTTTTATCTACGCAGGGAATAAATTGAAATTCCAAGTAGAAAGGCTGTCAGTTTTATCAGTTCATAATTGACATCAGAAGTATGTGTGTCCTGGAATTTCTAAAAGTCAAAGAACACCCGAATACATTCTTCAGAAACACTTTTTGTTTTTCGAATGAGGGAGATTTAAACAAGAGTGAAGCTACAAATTCTTTGAAAATAAAAATAAGAAAAATTACAGTATCAGAAGTGGGATACACGTTGAAGTGAGTTTTTAAGGCTTAAAAGGAGGATTTAATCTGCCCATATATTTCCAAAAGGACTTTCAATGTTGGTAAAAAAATAAACAAAACAACGACTTGTCAATACATAAGATCTGTCAATTAAAAAAAAAGCTTAGAAAAGGATTTAAGTGAAATTTGCGAATACCACAGGTTAAAGGACCCCTTTCACAAGCACGTTTGAGCATATTTGAACAGGAAGGTATAGTTCCTTACCAAAACGAAAAAATAATCAAAATTACAAATTCAGAAGTGGGATCGAATATGCGAAAAATAGTCTTAAAGTGTAAAAAAAGGATTTTGATGCACCAAATACTCCTACAATGACGCCAAAAATATTGGCGAATGTAGAAATCAGCCAGGAAGACCTAGAACAATAATTGCTACCCGATGCTTCAATATGTTTGATCCCTTTTCGTCAAAAATCACAGCAAAACTACCAGCCATGCTGCCACTTTTGACCTCAAAATTCAAATTATCATTTAACCACTTTGTTTGCATCCCAGAAAATCCAACCAGATCAACATTGAAATTCAAATTAAACGTATTCCGCATCCGTTTAGCACAAATACAAGCTGCCTTGCTTGCTATTGTGGCTAAACTCCTTCTTGATTCAATTTCTAGTTATAAGCAGAAGCAAACACAAATTCACATAAGCACAGCAAATGTCTAAATCCACGAATATCCTTAATGGATTCTACCTCGTCCTTTGTCCTCCTTTGAACCGCAACAACATTGATTGTGGATTGTCAATGTCAACGTATTCAATTCAATTTCGATATTGATTTCTCGCACAAAACCCTTCGGAATACACGTAACCCCTATTTGAATAAATTACACATAACCTCTCGATACATCATCGTCAGGATCGTCGAAAACAAAATGACATCATAATCTCTTCTCTTCGGTTTCTCTGTGGCAGTCAGTTTTGTTTGATGATAGTTTTCCTATTAATTCATTAAATCACCAATTTATCCTTGCTCGTGTGGATTTTTGGCCATCTTCAATTAGGAAGAACACAGGATCTTATATAACTTGTCCTGTCTATGGGCCTGGCCAAAGGAATGCAATCAAATTATTCCATTCGAACCTTGAAATTCTTTATTCCAAAACCATAAATTGTTTTCGACCCTCAAAATATATATATATATTTGGCAGAAGGTATCATATTGCCGAAGACGCAATTACCAGAATATCCTTCTTTTTTTTTTGTCTGTTTGTGTGTATTCGTAACCACAGTCGTAACATGGTCCAAAAACCAATAACTAAGCTTCTCTTCGAATTCGAATTTGTTTTCACCAAAAACAAAAAAAAAAAAAACTCTGGTTCATGGTTAAAGTTCACACGTGCAAATGCCACAAACGAACATTGCAAAAGAAGGATAACAAAGTTCGTGTTGGATGTGACTATGTGAGGATGTTTCTGCAGAGAGCTGATCCTGTGGACAATCTGGTCGAGGGAAAAAAGAAGAGTGAAAGTAGCTGAAGGGCTCTAAGTTACTTGTGTGGATTTTTTCTTTGTCGAAAAACACATTTTCCTGGCAGACAATACCATCATATTGAGTGAGTAGCTTACTTGATATCCTTGAAACACCTGACCAACTCCAAATCACTCATGATGTGTGAAAGAGAAAATCAATGAAGATAAATAAATCAGCTCCTGTTTTTTTTCAGGATCCTAATAAGGCAATGAATAAACACAGATATAGCTGTTTAAATATTTCATTTGATTTTATTACCGACACTGAAACAAATGAAAGAAAATGAGACACAAATGAAGCAATTTGGTTTCTCATTCATACAGAAAAAAAAAGTTCCACATACGCCACAGTAACCGTGAGGCACTGCGTATGAATAAACTTTTTTTTTCGCATTTGATATTAATTTTTGCGAGACAAATGAATTGCAATCTAAGTTGACTAAAAGAGATATCCTTGAAATTATCCATGAATATGTGAAAGTCCTTGTGATATTCCATATGGCATGGCATTCAACCACATTTGGTTCCACCCTGTGGGAGAATGTCATGGTTCGGTAACATTTATTTGTAAATAAATTGCTTTTGGCTTTTAAGTGTTAACCATACTGAAAGATGAGATTTTCGGGTGGATTTATGAGGAAAAAGGAAGAGAATTTACAATTTATTTCAAGTGAAGAAAGGAATTGAAATTGATAAATGTATCATTTGAAAAGTGTCACAAAAAAAGAAGGAAACAAAATCCCAGGGGTAATGTGATGAAACTGGGTATTGAATTATTTAGATTGTCAGTGTCATTCAAAAGTCATTTAAAAAAGTAATAAGTTTAAGTGACTTGGTGAAAAGTTGGTAAACAAGGAAGGAGACAATCATGTATTATTCAAAAGGGTTGTTTAAAAAATTACAATTTGAACATTATTTTGATAATTTTTCAATCCTTTTAAATTGTTAAATCTACATAACAGGCTTTGGAGAAGTGTTGAGTGGAGTGTACGAGGATGGTCCAATGAGTCCTTAGCAAGGAAAGGAAAATCAAAAATTTCGGAAAATTACAATTTCAGAAGTGGAGTATAGCAATAATATTGGGAAAAGTGGTATTTTTTGATTATATGCTCCAACTTCATTAGACATTTTCGTCCGGTGAGTGACTATAAACCTTTGAACTTCAACTCGATACCGACCACATTTTATCGAATTTAAGAGAGCGTATGATAGCATCTAGAGAGACGAACTGTATAGAGCTATGTCAAGTTTTGGCATCCCTGCAAAGCTCGTTCGCTTTTGCAAAACGACGATGGAGAGCTCATCTCTGTGCCATAAAGGTTGGCAACGAGCTTACGAAATCTTTCGATGTCAAAAAAGGATTCAGACAAGACGATGTACTGTCATCCGATTTCTTTAACATCGTTCTTGAGAAGATGGAGCAACACTTCAACGTCAACACCAGAGGCACTATCTTCCAAAAGTCTGTCCAACTTCTAGCGTACGTCGATGATATTGATAGAATAGGAAGAACACAGCTTGATGTCAATGGCGCCCTTGTTAGAATTGAGACAGAAGCGGCGAAAAAAACTGTATATGCTGTATTTGAGGAAGGGCACCCAACATCGACGGCTAGGACAGAACGTCACAATAGACACGTATTATTTCAGCAAGCAATTGAGTGGAAAATTCCTCTCTTGGGCAACTAAGGTAAAACTGTGTAAAACCCTCTTTAACACAGTTCTACTGTGTCTCAGAAGCATGGACTTTGACAAAATCGGATGAATGTGCCTTAGGCTGTTACGAGAGGAAAGTTCTTCGGGTCATCTTTGGCCCCGTGTGCATTGATGGGAAATGAAGAAGAAGATACAACAGCGAACTTTACGGGTTGTACAACGACATGGACCTAGCCAGAAGAGTCAAGATCCAGAGACTCAGATGGCTCGGTCATTTAGAGCGGATGGACACCAATGTTCCGACTCATAAAGCCTTCGATACTATTCCCGAGAAGTACAGGAAGACCACGACTCATATGGCGCAGTGGAAGAGGACCTTAATCAACTTAGAGTGCAAAACTGGCTGGCGAAGACTACTGGTTGAGTCCACAACGGACTGTAGCGCCACCTTTAATAAGTAAGAGTGACTTTTTCGAGTTCGGAAACACTTAGAAGTCGCACAGGGCCAAATTTGGCCTAAGTGATAGCGGAAATGTGAGCTGGTGCGTTAACCTGGTGGAAAAGCACTTCTTTCTTCTTCACACAAGTTTGGCCGTTTTTCTTGAATTCAGAGGCAAACCGGTCCAATAATTCGGCATAGTACAGCCCTGTGTTTTGCCCTTCTCGAAGTAGTTGTAGCTTCTTTGGAGCACGTTCGACGATTGACGTTCACTGTTTCGACTGTTTATTGGTAATTTTCCCAGTGTCACGAAAAGACACAGAAACTTTTTCATGTTGCACTTAAACAGAGTCAAATACTACTCCGAAGTACATCACGGTTGCACTTTCGCTATTTCGGTAGCTGTCACCTTTGAAGCTGTCATTGTTTGACATTTGACAAGTAGAAACTACGCCATTAATAAAAATGGAACGATACACGCTTCAACAATGCATTGAAATTATAAAATTTGGCAGAGACGGTTCGTAAAACTAAAACATTTTGGGTCGTCGTGAAGCACCTTGTCGGACCGCAATACAGAAATTGGTGGACAAATTCGAGCTGTTGGGACAAGTTAGTGATGTGAAGAATGCAACACGTGCACGTCGCTCAAGAACAACTGAGAAAGAGGCCGGAATTGGATGGTATTGATCTGGACACCGTTAGTTTTAAACAAGACGGCGCTACGTGCCACACAAGCAATGAAACCGTCGATCTTTTTACGGCAAAAGTTTCCGGAACGTGTTATCTCTCGAAGAGGTGATCACAATTGGCCACCGAGATCTTGTGATTTAACACCTTACGACTTTTTCCGTTGGGCCAAGTGAAAGATAAGGTCTACGCCAACAGCCCAGCGTCGATTCAAGACCTCAAAGATGGAATTCGTGAGGCTATCGAGTACATAGGGCAGCCACTTTATAATGAAAGAAACATCCGATCATTTAGCTCAAAAAATGCCATTTTTCTTTGAATATCTTGAATATCAAAATAACACCTCTTATTGGAAAACCCTTTACATAAAAACAAATTGCTCTTATTGCGACACTGGCTATCAGGCGCTGAGACTGATCATCCTCATGACAGATAAAATTTGTCTTGAAATTGCTTGTTTAATTAAAGAATTTTTTTTTCCAATTTAAGATTAAGTCAATTAATTAAATCAAGGAATGTCAAAACATATCTCCATCGATCCCAAATACCACCGCAAAAACTAGACAAGACCACAAGACTATTCAAACTTACAAGCAATCGACTCCAAGGATGAATGCATGTGACAAATTTGAGAAAAAAAAAGCTCGAGAGAAATACTTGGAGCGTATTTTAGGCCCACAGCCAATACAAAAAAACTTAAAAATATTTAATGACAATGTGTTTTGACTTCCAAGGTTTTTTTTTAATTTTGAAAAAAAAAAAAATCAAAACAAAAATGTAAAAACTATAAAACCGCGTCCACGTGATAAAATTTAAATTTATTATCGAAAATTTTCGAAATTTATTTAAACTGTTAACAAATTTATTTTTAAGATAATTGATTTATTTTTGTTTATTTCATTTTTTTCCGGCTCGGCATTGTGAAATTCGATTTTTTACACTCTCTAGGTCGAAAAGACTATTCAACTTTGAACAGAGTTCAATAAACGACCTCAAGAGCGACATAAAACTAATTAAACAATTTTAAAATTATGATTTTTTTTTCTTTTTGACAAACACATCGGTCGTAATTGAAAGTGATTTATTTGAAGTGTCATTACCTTTTCGTGATGCAGATGTAGACGACCTTTTAAATCCGATTGGTAAGAATGCCGGTGGAGGCGTAATGGGCGGTGCCGGAATCGATTCCCATGCCATATCTTTTGGCTGTTCGCGGTATAGCTCTAAGTGATGTTTATCACATCGTCGACGACGATGGATATTCGGAGCGATTGCTTTCATTTTTGTATTGGATGTTGACGCCGAATGACCGCAGTCAAATTTCAACATCGAAACTCTGTTTGAGGTCGCAATTTTGACAAAGTTTTTGTTTCTATTTTTTTTTTCGAAATAAAAGTTTTGAGTTGTTTTTTTTTTGTATTTTTTAACGAGGTATGTCAATTCTTAAATCTTGTTTGAATTTTGGTAGAATTCGTTTGCACTGATGAGATGTATTTTGTAAACTCTTTAAATTGTCTTTAATTTTTAAGTTTAAAGTTAACACACATAAAATTTAATAAAAAAAAAGCTCTGCACACAGATTTTAACAACTTTTTTTTTAATAGATTTTTCACTACCAGAAGCACTTGATTTTGAATATTGATATTTTGTACATAATAGTTGCAATAGAAACTTTAACAATTAATTTTTTATTTTTTTGTTATACTAGTAAATATTTAACACATGGAGTTAAAAGAGGATTGTTTTATTTTAAATATTTATGTATATTGTTATTGTTTATTTTTATATTTAATGATATTTTTTAGGAATTTTAGTTTTTAAAATGTTTAAACTTCTAAAAATATATTTTTGTGTTTATCTGAAAAATATTTTATATTTTAACTTAAAAAAATAAATTTTTGGAATATTTGAATCTTGTTTCTTACGAAAAAAGGGCGAAATATTTTTCATGAAAATTTTAACTAGAACAGAAAGACAACTAATTATTGTAAGATTTTTGAAAATACGAAGGTGGTAATAACTTAGAATAAGCGCCTGGCTGTTGTCTTGTACTTAGTGGGGAACTTTAAAAATCAAAATTTACCGTCGAAGCAAAAATTCCATTGAAATTCAATTTCCAGTTTACATTTTCCTTTCAAATTTCCACAGAGGGACATTGTTGTTGAAAGCGACAAATCAAAATAAGAACAAAAAAAAAACACAGAGGTTACATAAAAATTTCTCGATTTATGATTTTTTTTTTAACCGAAGCAAACAATAATCGACCGTCATAAACGGATATTTTCGCAGAATGTTCATTTTGTGCCTTCCACATGACCATGGATGTCGATATTGTAAGTAAAGGAAGTATGACTACGAAAATTTAAGCAAACACGTTTCTACACCTCAACCGACAGCCCTGATTTCAATGGGAATGTGTTTACGATGTCCAATTTTCTGCCTATTTAAGTGTAAATACAACAAAAAATAATAACCTTGATTGTACAAGTAACTGAGGTTGGTATGAGAAGACCAAAAAAGTCATAAAAAAATCACACATTTTACAGCAAAATTGTATTTACTCCGGAGAAGTGCTCTGAAAACAATCCACATTAAAAAGAAGAAATATATATGTTGACCTTTCAATAGGACTTCCTGTTTCCGTTTCTGCCCTGAATCATCGTTTCGACTGAATTTAATAAACGAAATTAAAGTCCTTACTTTTTCAAATACCTTAAAGGACTTTTAATTTATGTTGCATTTAAGGAATTATATCTGTATGAATCACATTTGATACATACATTTCTCAGTATGCGATAGAAACACATCTCACAAAAAGTTTTGTAAGTCAAATTGGTTTCCAAAAACATTGACGTGAGTTTATAGTCGGAATAAAAGACAGACAAATAGACTTCTCTTTCATCTCCACGCTAAGTTTAATCAAATGAGTCAAATGTGATTCATGATGCAAACATTTGGGATTATGTGTTTATTTTTAATTCGAAAGTCAATGATATGAGCCTAAGTCGGAATAAAAGAGAGACAAACAGAGTTCTCTGCCATGTTTTAATCAAATGAATCAAATGTGATTCATGATACAAACATTTGAGGTTATGCCTTTATTTTTAGTTCCAAAATCAATGATATTAGCTTGAGTCAGAATAAAGGATAGACAAGCAGACTTGTTTGTCTTCTCCATGCCAAGTTTAACTTAATGAGTTAAATGTGATTCACGATGCAAAAAGTTGAAGTTAGGCCTTTATTTTTGATACCGAAATCAACGATATGATCTGAAGTCGGAAAAAAAGACAGACAAACAGACTTCTCTGTCATCTCTATGCTAAGTTTAATCAAAATGACGACTTCGAAAAATGTTAACAAACCCAATTCTAGTCACGCAATACCCATATGAATATTTTAATGCAAACATCCAACTAAATTTTTCCCTTCAAAGCCATTTCATCACCGAACATCATCTCGAACTTAATTAAACTATTTACGAACAAGAAAATACAAAATACTACACAAGTCACTTCCAACTAACTCAAAGGCACATCCCCCTGCCGCTCACCATCCAACTAATCTGACAGCTAACACGACATAAAGCACTGTTGTACCTCATTTTCCCAAAAGAAAAGTGCCTTGTGCTATTATTTTTACCCTAAACAAAAAAAAAAAATTGAAAGGAACTTCCTCAACTCAACTACGAGACTAAGACGACTTATGCCTCGAAAGAGTAAAAGAAAAAGGACTAAAACCAGAGGTAAAATTATTATAAAAGAATGTTTTACTATCATGCGTGTGGCTTTGGCTGGCTCATATCAAAGATGAAAAGCAAATAAAATGTCTTAGGATTTTCCAGCAGCTGCCAATGCCAAAGCCAAAAGAAAGGAATCTTAATGATGTCATTAAATTATGCGCTCTGCAGAAAAGTACGTGCCAACATTTTCCTTTCGACTTATCAACATTTTCTTGATTTTTTTCTTGTGAATTTTGTGAATATGAGAGCGCGCGTGTAACTGGGGACATGATAGAACGGAAACAAGGCAAATTTTCGGAAATAACTTATTTTTTTTTTTGCTGTTTCTTTCTTTGAATTTAAGATGAACTCGTAGAAGGTCCTTTTTTAGTCTAATCTCGAATTGGAAGTCTATTTTGCTTTGTAATTGTGTTTGAGGTGTCCTTAAAGGTCAGATATTGCAGAGATAACGAGCGTTTTTTTTTTGTTTATTGATGAAATTCATTTTGAAAAAAACGTCGAAGAGATGGCAGGAAGGAAGGAAGGAAGGTTGTGTGGAGACAATAATTGGCTTAATTGAAAAGGAGCGTGTGATGGTCATTTTTTATTTGTCAGCCAGCTCCAAAGATCGAGTTGATTGTCTGGAAAGTTTCTGCTATTTGCTGTGGCCACACAAGTGCACTCAAGGACATCAGTATTCCGTTGGTATCGTGTCCAAAAGGATTCAAGTGCATGTGAGAACTTTCTTCTTTGAAAGCTGCCATCAACAAGCGGCCACTCAAGATTGCTTGCTTATTGCCACATCTTTATACTCTTCAAGTCCTCCTCAGGGTCCTTTTTTTTGGGAATCCTGTCGCCCCGCATGCAATCATCCAATCTGGATCTGAAGGATATGATTTGATGATTGTGAAAGTTTTCCCTTCTCAAATGATTTATCATAAATTTTCCAGAGTTTATTTTTAAGTTTTCGTCCTTTTTCGGTGAAGTCTAAAGTCGACTTCACACTACACCAGTTGGAACAGTTTTGATTAATTACATTTTCTGCTGTCAAGGGATGAGAACTTAAATTTGATTCTATTTTCTTTTCTTCTTGGAAATAAGATGGATGTAAGGCAATTTGAAATTTGGGTCGTTTTACGGTTTGGGGATTCGTTCGAATGTTATCTGAACTCGAATAAATTTTACCCCTTAATAAAGGATCTGTTCTGTACCTTATGCTGGTGCTGGGCTGGCTGGTGGTTAAAGTGGCAAGAGTAATTTTCGTGGTAATGGCAGTGGTGGTGGTGTTGATGGTGCTAATGTAAACATCGAAAGGATTAAATTGGATTTTTTTGTTTTGTTTTTTGAGATGAGATAGCCGAGAGGGGCATTTCATTTGTTTACAGAACAAGTACCTGTCCGTAGGTATAGAAAAGAGGGCATTAAAGCTTTTGTGTGGAGACGAAACGAGAAAGGTCGATATCTAATTTTCTGTGTTACGACATAGATTTGATTTCCAGTCATGATTTTCGTTGTAATCAAACCAATCAAAGGGATGAAAGGTGGACCGATCAGTTAATCAGTTAATTAAACTGACTGTTTGGCATTTAAAGGCCATTTGTGTTTGATTTGGTTCGGATAATGGTAATTCGAATTTTGAATTAGTTTCTGTTTGATACACTTCAACGGTTTTATTTGAACAAAAGGAATATTTAAAGGGGATGTCATTTTGATTTTGATTGACATTGAACACTTCAAGGTGTTTGGATTTTGAGAACTTTAAGGAAAAGTTTAGTTTGGTGCACCGTCAAAAGTCACTTTTTTAATTTGCTAAACCCTGGAGGTGTTGTCGTGGACGTTGTCGTTTTTGGTTCCTAATTAAAGTTTTGTTCTAGTTAATTCAGAAAAAAGTTAAGCCGTCCGAGAGCGGCTTGAAGAAAGTAATGAAGTCATTAGCAGCACGAGTTTTCGACTTTGTTCTTTGAATATAATTTATACGACAAGAGGCACTAAGAGACAAATTATATCGAAGAAAACTTCTTGTTTCGAAAACAAAGAGGGGAATAGTAAGAACATCAAATTTACAAATTTAGCTGTCAAATTATTATCTTTCCAGATTAAGACGTTTTAATTGCTTAATTTTTGGAAAGTACACTTATAAAACGGCTTCTGGGAATTTCATTACGGACTTCGGACTTCTTGACAGTTAAGGGACAGTTTGATTTTAAGTAATTTCAAAAGAATATTTTCTTTACACATTTATCTTTCCTGGCTTGAAGATTGGCAACATTTAGCGTAGGTGTAGCACCCACTTGAAAAGAATTTGTTCAGATTTCTTTTAAAGCCATAATTTCAGAAATAGAGCCTAACCCAACAGACTTCGCTTCACGAAAAAAAAGTTGAAAACTTTATAAACAAATAAAATGCATGAAACACATTTTAGCTTTTCTATCGGGGTGACTTGAACAGACGGAAATGAAGACATATCCTGGTTTATGACGATCACTTTCTTCAGGACTTTTATTAGAGATTAAATTGGAATTTTTACTTAGAATTGAACTGGAGTGACAGTTCTTTTAAGTCATTCTTCTCCTTTGAAAAGTATTCAGATTCACCGCCAGATGACGCTAGTATCGCAAGAGCTATTTACTATCGCGTAGCATATTCACGTACCTAGACCAAAAATCTGTTCAACTTCTCGCGTACGCCGATGATATTGATATAATGGAAAGAACACAGCGTGATGTCAATGGCGCCTTTGTGAGAATTGAGACAGAAGCGGCAAAAACGGGTTTAGCGGTAAATGAGGGAAAAACGAAGTATATGCTGTCTTCGAGGAAGGACACCCAACACCGACGGCTCGGGCAGAACGTCACAATAGACGCATTCAACTTCGAGGTAGTAGAGGAGTTTGTCTATCTTGGCTCTCCTATTAACACTAGCGCTGAGATCAGACGAAGAATAACTCTTGCTAATCGCTGTTTCTTTGGGCTAAGAAGGCAATTGAGTGGAAAAGCCCTCTCTCGAGCAACTAAGGTAAAATTGTACAACACACTCATCATCCCAGTCCTGCTGTATGGTGCAGAAGCATGGACCTTGACTAAATCGGATGAAAGTGCCTTAGGCTGTTTCGAGAGGAAAGTTCTTCGGGTCATCTTTGGCCCGTGTGCATTGAAGGGGAATGGCGAAGAAGATATAACAGCGAACTATACGGGTTGTACAACGACATGGACCTAGCCAGAAGAGTCAAGGTCCAGAGACTCAGATGGCTCGGTCATTTAGAGTGGATGGACACCAATGCTCCGGCCCGGAAAGACTTCGACACTATTCCCGAGGGACGTAGGAGGAGAGGAAGGCCGCGACTCAGGTGGCGCACTCAAGTGGAAGAGGACCTCAATCAACTTGGAGTGCAAAACTGGAGACACCTAGCTAAGGACCGAGCTGGCTGGCGGAGACTGTTGATTGAGGCCCAAGTCCACAACGGACTGTAATTCCACCTTAAGTAAGTAAGTAAGAAATGTTGGGCCTTATAAAGCTATCGGCACGATGGGTGCCACGTTTTCTTAATCCGCACAACAAGTTTTAACCCAAACAAGGAGTTTCCACATCGTTTCATTAAAAAGACCAGAAAGCGTAGACAAAGGAACAGCCAAAGCACTGGACTTCAAGCTCAGAAGAAGGCGAACACTTTAGGCCACAGGGCTGTACTATGTCAAATGTTGATAATCCCACTTGTTAAAGAGAAAAGTTTTTTCCTCCAGGATTACTACCACCTCCGGCATTGCTATAGCTAAACTGATCGAATTGGACTAGGAACTACTGCCTTGTCTACCGTGTACTTCAGTTTTGGCCCCGTGTGACTTCTTTTTGTTGCGCAATTCTTTAAAAAAATTAAGAATATACTTTTTTTTACAAAACGAAGTAAGTCGGGTTAGCTAGTTAAAGAAAATGGGATTAAATGTAACATTCGAGTTTTGAATTTAGAATGGAAGATTTGTTTCCCAACTTTTCCATGATTTTTTCAACGTCTTTGTCATATGCCCATACAAAAAATTGAATTAAAAATAAAATAAATTTTGCATTATTTTGGCCCATAGGTGTTACAGACAAGCAGAACATGAACTAGTGTCCAAAGCACATACTTCTATACTATAAGTCTAAAAACTTGGGTTTGGCAATTCTTTAATTCTGTCCTGACGTTAATATCATTAACCACTCGGTCGATTGATCTCAGAAAGACAACGGTTCATAAGACACAGAGCATATTTTCATTGCTTTTTTCTTTCTGGTAAACAACTGAATCGATTACGATAAGAACAAATGCTTTTTTACTGACACTTTTTAATTTATCGATTTGAAAGGCGAATTATTTCTTCCTGAAAATTCAATATTTTTACAAAACAAACTTGAAAATTGAAATTCTTGGTTAGAAACAAAATTTGAAAAAATGTCCAAGTTAATTAATTTCAAAAAACCTAAAACCACATATTAACAAATATTCTCAACAAAAATGTACTAAGTGAGTAAAATTTCCCCAGATTATTCAAAAGTTCGACATGAAATTCATCAAACCAAATTGCCTTGTGAAATACATATTTCAATTAAGATAATGATTGAGATTTTTTTTCACATAAGAAACGAGATTCAAAAAACATTTAAAAAATCAATTATTCCAAAACTGCGAAAAAATATCTTCATCCACTCGAGTTGAACAATAAACAGACAAAAAAACCATAAATCACATATTGACTCAATTTGTCTGGAATCTGAACAATTTTGCATTAAAATATTTTACTTAATTTTTTTTTTTGCTTAAAAAATCTCTCAAGTGGTTGAAGATTTATTTCACAAATTAATTCACTCACTTTACAGATTTATTTTCTTGTTTTTATATTTTATTTTTTAATAACAATAATTAACACTTTAAAAAACCAGATTTTCTTAATGTTAAATATTTTACTTTTTTAATTGATTAATAGTTTTTATTTTAAATTTGATTTAGAATAAACTTCACTTTTGTTTCCAATTTTTACAACTTATATTTTTAAGACTTAAAATTAAAGTTTACGTTTATGTAATTTTTTAAAGTTTTTGTCTTTGTTTTATTTTCACGATAAAATAGGTACATATGGTAGTTTGTAAAAAAAATATATCTTTCTACAAAACTTCACAACAGAACCGAACTGAACTTTTCACTTTCTTTGAAACTACAAACTTGTGCAACAGATACGAGTGTCAAGGTAGTTTTAATACACACATAATGGGTTCTGTGTTTTTGTTCATTCAACATAAGATCTGGCACCAAAAACACGGGGAAACAGGGTAAACCAAATGGGGACATAAACTTTGAAAATTCAGATATTTTTTTTATCAAAAAACCATCTTGGTTTAAATGTCAATTTAAATAACAAAACGGGGAAAAAAAAAAACTAAACGAAACGAAAAAGTCAACAAAACCGATTTTCTAATTTTTATTTCATCTGTTTATTTTTTTGCTTTTGATTTTGTAAAATCCAAAATCAGAAAAGTCTTTAAGTCTTTTATAAAAAAAAAAAAGGTTTGCCTTTTGTAAGGAAACTTGGAAAAGGGTGTTCGCTTTGGCGCACCGGGGATACCGTCCACAGTGAAAAGTTAAATCAAACTAAATTTTCATTTTCCCATCGAGACACACAAAACGAGAAAGAAAAAGAATCCACGAGGAAATTCTTTTTCAACAATTTTCAGGGTGAGATGCCATCAATGTGTTGATGTTCTCAATAGACACACACTGTACATTTGTGAAGCGAGTCTATTATTGTATTTGTGTGAATTTACATTGGGGGTTTGGGTAGTAAAATTCTGTTTGTTGCGCTCGTTTCATTCAGAAAATTTTCTACACAAATACAGGGGCAATAAAAGTGCTAGTATGTGTGTTTTGATCTCATACAAGGACATTTGCTGTTTTCGCTTTTCACGAACGATTTTTCTTTCTTTTTTTTTAGCATCATTGAGAGAGAATATTTGAGAGAGAGAGATAGTGAGAGAGCTTTCATTTCGAGAGTAAACTATTGTTGTTACTGCACGTGCAAAAGCATTTCGTATGAAAAGTTGAAACTTGAACTTGGCTGAATTTGACTTGCCCGTGAAAATTTTGCAAACCTCCCTCCCTCAACATCATTGTTACTGCCGCTGGGGTGGGTTAAGCAAAATTGTTCGCGAAGTGGAATTTTTTATGGGAATTTTTTTAGTTATGAATTCTGGCTGTGATTGTGACATGCGGTTGGTTAGGGTGGAGGGGCGGAGGGCGGATGGTGCTGTGATGGCAGTTGAACCGGAAGATAACAGAATGTGCACTTGAACTATTTTAATAATTATTCATATTTATTATTGAAGTGGTTGTTTTTAAAAATGCATTTGTTTTTTTTTTTTTATTTTTTCAAAGGGAAAAGCAGATTATTTGAAATTTGGACAGAACTGATTTTTCCCTGGCTAGCTGTAGTTGTTTAGAAAAAAAAATGTCTTCATTGTTTATTAATATTCATGACATTTAAAAGGCAATTCGAGAAGATTGTATAGCGAAGAGGGGAACATGTGTTTTGTCTCAATTCGGAAGAGCAGCGCATTTTTGCTTTGATGAATAAATATTGTTCTTTTTTTTTCTAGTCACGTAGTTTGGATTTACATAACAGAAGGAAACTTTATTAATGAAATTTTGGCAAACAAAGGCAGTAGATTGATTACAGGTGGAAGAATGTTTTGGTGCGTGACTGTTTTTGTTAAACATTTCTTTTTCAAAAAGTATTTTTCGATTTTGAATTACAAGATTTAAAGAACATATTTGGTGGAAGTATTGAAGGGTGTTTGGTCTGACAAAAAAAAAAAAAACTGTTTTACTTTTAACTAACTTTTCTCCTCCTTTTCCCTACTCAATTAAGTCCGCAATTCCAATGCCGAAATCGGAAAAAAGAACATTTTAAGCGGAATAGTTGCTACACTCGAAAATCTATCACGAAAAAATCTCTTACAGCCAAATTAATAAACAGAGATTAGCGAAGGATTAACCCTTATTCCGTGGAATAAGTGGAAAATGGAGTTCGCTAAGATCATGTAGGAAAGAAGCCCCAAAAGCCATTGTTCTGGCATTAAGTAGGGTTGGGCATTCACACAAAAATGCTGAAGTGTCTACCTTTGCTCTAATCTCTACAACTACGGCAAAACTCATTGCAGGGAATACCAAGTCTCAAGGAATGTTGTTCGATTGGCCAGTGGCATGTACAAATGGCAGCGATTCTATTAATGTCTGATTAAGGCCTGTACCGAAGATCGTAAGTGGGCCATACCTGCCTTGAAGTAATGTAGTTAATGAGATTTTTCCATCTTTGGTTGGATTTCTTGAGAAAGTGGTTTTGAATATCTGTTTTCAAGACTCCCAAAAGAGTCTTAGCTTTCTCAGTTAAAGATGCTTGAAGGTTCGAAACCATCCTGTTCCGGGCCAGTTCGTCAGCGATTTAATTTTCCAGAATATCACTGTGATGTTGGAGCTTACGAGTTTCACACACTCTTCAAAGATTTTGAACTTCGTCAGGCAGCAGTCTATAGCCTTGATGACTGCTTGGCTGTCAGTCGGGTGTGACTGCTAGTTTACGTTCTTCTAGTACTTCAGCCTGAAATACGCTGCACCTATCGGACAGTCGAAATGATTCTTCAATACGCATTTTTCAGAGATATCGAAATCTTTAGTGAGACTATTGCTTTTCCAATCCAATCTGGATGGAAATTCAACGTTAAATTGTTTTCCAAAGTTAAAGGTTGGTTTAATGTAGTCAGAGGGTACTATATTTTACAATGACCGAAAGATTTTGTAATCCACATACCGGATTCCTTAAGCCTCAAGGCGTTGCAGGAAGCTGTTTCATTAATGTGGATATCAATTGGTAAGAGATTCAGAATGACCGTAAGTGCATAAGTGGGGCAAGATCTTATTGCTCGTGTAGTTCCAATGCAGGCAGTTCTTTGTACTGTTTTTAAATTTTCAATATTGTATTTTTTGTCTAGGGCTGACCACCAAACAAATGATCCATATGCCAGAATGGGGCGAACTATCACCGTGTAAATCCAGAAAATCATGTTTGGGTTTGACCCCATTTTTTGCCAAAGGTTTTATTACAGGATTAGAAAACAATGCTAGCTTTCCTTACTCTTTTTTCTATGTTAATATTCCAATTCAGTTTACTAGAATTACTCCAAGGCATTAAGCTGAGTTGGATAAGGCAAGTGACTGTCCGTTTTTGTTAGGGTTAACTCCAAGTCCAAATCTAGTAGCCCATTTGCCAACCCTTATAAGACTGTTTCCATGTTCGCACTTAGAACTGTTGGACAAATTCCTAAGGCCATCGGTACCAGATCATCAGCATACCCTTCGGCCTTTACTCCACTATTATCAAGGATTTCGTTTTAGACTAGAAGTCATAGAAGAGGGGATAGAACCCCTGACTGCTACCCATCGTATCTTGAATGACTCTATTGCGGAGCATGAACGCAACCCAGTTAGTAATTAGTAATATGATCTTCAATTGCTAATTTGAACAGTGATTCCTAGATAGCTTCCGTGAGCACATTGTTGAAGTCTCTTCTACGTCAAGAAAGGTGGCAAAGGAGCTCGTACTACTTGGATAAGGGATTATTTTCAAGAGTAGATTTGATGTTTTCGTCCAAAAGGGACAAAGTGGCTGAAAATGACAATCCATAGAAATTATAAGCTACTGAAGATGCCATAGATCTTGGTAACGATATTAGAAGTACGCCGCTAAGGACCTTACCTTTATTTTATTATGATTTTTGATACCCTTTTATGCCAGAGCAAATAGAAAGGAGGATAGTATGTGAAAAGAGGTTCATATTGCTATAATAACTCTTGAGAATGGACCGGGAAAGACAGAGCGTTGCAAACTGTTGCACATTCAAGTAGGTGCGGATGCAAAACCAATCTCTGTACTTGAAGTTGGGCTCGAGGGTACATTGCCAAGCATTTATGGAGGCTCTAGTATTACGCTTGAATAACGCAATGG
This sequence comes from Sphaerophoria rueppellii, assembly GCA_920937365.1. Taxonomy (NCBI): domain Eukaryota; kingdom Metazoa; phylum Arthropoda; class Insecta; order Diptera; family Syrphidae; genus Sphaerophoria; species Sphaerophoria rueppellii. The sequence continues at coordinate 112,992,176 of CAKKXW010000001.1, read as the reverse complement.
GAGCTGTGCAACTGGCTATTTCATATGATCATGAGACGTTACACTGGTGTGTTGGAACACCGCAAACAACTGAACTATTTAGCCAAATGTAGATAGCAGTGTCTTAGACTGGGTCCAAAGCACATGGATGGGGAGATGGATAAGTAAGTTGGTAAGTTAAAGACAGATATCATGCTTCAAAAATGATTAATCCCGCACATATTTGGGAATAAAGCAATAAAAAACAATTGATTAAATTTTTATAATTTTCAAGAACTTGCATTTTAGACGTCGTTATAGTTTTCATTATTTCAATATTATTTTTGACCTTCAAAACGCTTGGATATTGACGATGGCTAAGATATCAATACAATTTCAATGATTTTGGTAAGTCAAAAAAAAAAAAAAAAATTGCATCATCAGTCCATCAAAATTCGCATCAATTGGAAATGGAAGAAAGAAACTCAGTCTTTGGTGCAAGTTCCCATCTGCATTGCATAAATGTTTGTTTTTGTGTGTTTATCTTTTATATGAGAAATTTCAATGAAATTTGCTTGAAAAAATATATATTTCATTGTTTGTCTTTGGAGTCATCAAAATTCATGGTTTAAGGAACATACAAGTCGATACTGAGTGTAGGCCGTCTTTCACCTTTGTACGTCAATATGGCAAGGGTTGCCATTTTGAACTTTACAAAAATGTCATAAACTTAATGTTAAAGTTTAAAACCGACTTTATGTTCTGTTAAAACCACCCTAAGGCTGTGAACTCTCACAAATGTGTGAAAGCCTGTTTTCTGAGTTAAAACTTTATCATTTTTCATCATTTTTAGGATTTCCACAGAATTTGGCAATACCTGAAATCAATCCTGCAAAATATGAAAATTAACATCGGATGCATTTGGAGTGAAAAAAATGCGAGGATATGAGGATACTCAAAGGATATTCGGTCGAGTGTTTCCATTTGCAGAATGTGAGTACATCAGCATGATATATGCATTTTGCAGTTTTCGCTGTGAATTGCAAATGGAATTGAGATTTATTTTTTTTTTTTTCATTTTTCGCTTTTGCCTCAAATTGGAAAAATATGGGAATGTTGCCAAATCGAATGAATGACCAGCATCCTTCATATCACAGGCATAGTGTATAGTCATCAAAATCATCATCATTAAATCAGACTTATGCCGAGTAGGTATACCCGATATGGATGGACTTTTTAATAATGAAGTCATATTTTTTGTTGGCGTGGGATTTGTTGCCTCATTGATGCATAGTTCTCGTACTATTCCAATTATTATAATTTTTCATTTTTGAAACTTGAACGGATGCTCGTATTCTGCAGGTAATGCGTCTCAAAAGGCATAGCAAGGACAGAGCGAATATGATGATGCTTCAATGTATGAGTGAAGAATTTTAAAATTTCTGAATCGTCATAAAAAGGATTACATAAGCTTTTGGTAGGGCAGACGATTAGTTGTTGGTATTTTTGGTTATTATAAAGCCAAAGTGATTATGTCAGACGCTCGAATAGAATCCTTTAGTGGGCTGACCTCCAATACGAGATTGTGCATTTTTGTCACAATATCCTTCATGTTGGCAGTTTTCAGTGCATCTGGATGCGGCTCATCAAAACCGACGACGTGTGCCAACGTTGAAATTCGTTAAATCAATTTTTGACGGTCGCATTCAAACGCTTTTGATTTTCGCTCAGCAGTTTTCCTTCTAAAAACAAGAACCGGAACTTCCATTTTTCTAAAACCAGAGCAGACTCCCGCTTCCGCATACGGCTGAAATTTCGACAGTAATCGTCTACGAGTATGTAAAACAAGATACTAAATAGCTCTTGAGACACTAGCGCCACGACGATGAGGTTATTCAAAGAACTCATCGAAATTTCTCGTATGGCAAACATTTTGACAAATTTCATTCGACAAAATGTCCTCACTCTTCAAATTTAAATAAAAAAGACAGAAACCCATTTCGAAAAATAAAACCATATGCAGACTTTTTTATTCGTCCTTAAATCCATATTGATCCTTCAACTAATCCACAACCCAGATAAGCTCAAAAGTCCCTCACGTCAAATATATCAATAACCAACGCCCACACATCCATCTTCAAAGCATTTTGCCATATTCTCTTTCAAAACGTGCAAATGATCAAATTACCTTCATGTCGTCGCACGTAGTCACATATTTGCCACTGCTGCCAAAAACCATACACTTCCATTCGATACCCAAATCCACACTTAGGTACATTTTTCCTTTGCATTTTTATAACATTGAAAATCCTCAAGTCTGAAGGACTCTCGCCTCACAATCTTATGGGTTCGTCTTGCACCAAAAAAAACATATTTATATTCAAAAATCCTCAAGTGCTTAAATCTTCCCTTACATCACATCAATTCACAGCGAAAAAGACACAGAAGAAAAAAATATCGCCTTCAAAAATTGAAAAGCCCCATAATCTTCCACTCAAGCCTACCTAACTTATATATGCTCTTTATGGCATTCATAAGAACTATTGTTAGGAGATGCTAACAGATAAAGTATTTATACAAACTATCCCAGGCATTTCGCATCGCCAGCAATACATTCAAAAAAGAAGCAACGCAACAGTAGCGATGGGGACTGACGACCGACGTAAACAACAACCTGTTTGCCCCCTTAAATCAACATAGAAAAAGCTCTCTTTTGGGAATGAGTGTGTATGTGTGTGTTTACTTTGCGCACTTTGAAATTGCCGTCTCGCTCGCCGGATTTATCCCGGCGAGATGTATCTCTGAATCGCACTTCGAGGTCATTTACGTCATCAGCCGGAGGAAGATACCAAAAATTATTGAGCGAGAGAATTGTTACTGTCGAGAGAGGGAGCGAGAGAGGGACGAAGTGCGGGGGTGTGTTGGAACTTTGGTTTCAAGTTCATGTTGCAAGTTCAATAGAAAACCATATCGACATTCGAGCAGAGAGTACAAAAACTTCCTCTTTCGCTCTCTCTCTCTCTCTCGGTGTCTCTCGTTTTGGAGAGCGAGTGTGTTTGCAGAAATTCAGCTTGCAAAAATTTTGTTACATAACATCCATCCTTCGTGTCCTAGAGAATTACAGAGATCTGCCCTTCAGTTCGTCAGCAGCAAGAGTAAGGCTAAATGGGCAGCGCCACAGCAAGGAACAACCAAGAATGTCTTATGAATCGTGTCATGTTTTGCTGAAAACTATTCGCTGATGATGATGATGATGGGGATGGTTTCAAGGAGGAAGAAAAACGACCCAAGGCGAATGGAGGCACATTAAGTTTTTTGCATTTCCTTTTCAAGAAAACCATCCCAACGACGACGGCATACACCACACCGAAGCACGCGCCCTCCCTTGACGGAAATTCGATTCGTCTTCTTCCGCTTACAGAGTGCGGTATTCAAAGTTTTCTTATTTTTTTTCCTCCCTCGCGGTTCTTATTTTTCAAGGTGCACATTATTCTTCTTCCCATGGACCGGACCACACCATCATCGTCTTGGTCGTCGTTTCCATCAGCATATTACCGGATATTCCTGGGTGAAGGACATTTGGTGTTATTTTTCTTGTTTTCCTTTTTTTTCTTTCGTACCAATAAAATTGTTAACTAATGACTTTCCCCATTTCCGGATGCCGTTCTTGTTCTTCTCGTTCCATGTTTCCGCATTCCATTACAGCAATTGAAGCTCTTCTTATGCATTATCATTGAACGGATGAATAACAGGGGGCGTGGCGCACAAATTTGTTTAGTTGGGAAGCTCCTTCAGGTCAGCGTTTTTCTTCCTGTACTGCTTAATAGGAATTAGACAGGAATAATTACTTTTTTCGACATGAAAAATGTTGAGAGGATGAACAAGGAAGAGGAGGGCAGCATAAGAATTACTTGCGTGCTTGGATTTCGGAATTCGTTTCCTCCTCGTTTGATGATAATGAAACCAAATCTTTAACATGAGTCTTGGATTTCATAACTCGCTGTGTTAGAAGGGTTTCCATCCCTTTGAACGGGACCAAGACGTGAGTCCTTGTCAATCCATAGAGGAGGCAGCAGGCAGAGGTGAGAGAGTAGGTAAATTTAATTGATTTGCCTCGTGGAAATCAGCAAATTTTGTAACGAAGATTGAGGTCATATATGCCACCGACAAACGTGCCGCATTAACGTCATGTTTCCAAAGGCTTTGTTCCAATTCCATTTTGTTCCTTCGCGTACACCGAGCATCTCTGTAACATACAGGATTCCTAAGTGAAGAAGAATTTGGCAATATTTTATGAAGCAACCAATTTTCGGTTAGGATCAAACTCTCGTGCAATGTTGTCCTTTGGGATTAGTCTTTGGTTGGGAGGAAATCGAAAAAGGTTCTTGCTTATATTTCTAAATTGTTGTTTGTGAGAACAGTTTACATATTCTCTTCAAGGGGTGCGAAATTGAAGGAAAAATATTTATGGCCAGGAAGATTTTTTCTGTTTGCATCGCTCTGTCTGATTTTTAATGGAATTTTGGAAAGGATAATGGGCCAGGATGAGTATTTGCACGCAAGAAAAAAAATTGTGTGTTGTAGGTGTTTCTTCGCTTTCTTGAGAAAAAAAAAACTGCGAAGAGGGTTCATTTGATGTTATTTAAAGTCACTCAAGGAGAATATTACAGCAGAACTTTCAACCTACAAAAAAAGGACGAAAAAATTGAAGAGGATAAAGTTTGTTTGATATTGAAAAGGTTAAGAAAAGAATTCTTACCTTTATCTTTTTCATAATGTTACTTGTTGACTTAGTGAGAATGTTTTTCTGTTTAATTTTTAAATTGTTGAAACAATAATTCGGGTTGACTTAAAATTCTTATCGATTGAATGGGGGCTGTGGGGTAGCCCACTCGTTGTATTTGAATTTTTAGTTTTTCCTTAAAATGTCGTTTTTTGGGATTAAAGCGCACATGTTCTGAAGACATGTTGCAAAGGTCAAAAGTTATGCTTTTTCATGAAAAAAATGTTTCATGAGACTTGTGACATTTATTGCAAAGCATGAAAGTGCTTAAGGGGTTGGGATGACGAACATTTATGGTTTGAGGTTAAAAATATCATGAAATGGATATTAAAAGAAACGAACGCCTACGGTTTTGTGTTGCAAAAATGTTATTTTTGAAATTAATTTAAAACTGTTTTAGGCTGATATTTCTTTTTGAATAATGCAAATCGGGGTGAGGTGGATGTCTCTGTGAATTTTATAAGTTTTAAAATCAGCGGATTTGAGGATACTGAAGGCATAATGTATTTACGACCCAAATCAAGTTACAGAAGCCACATTTGGTTTGATAATGAAAGCCATCTAGCAACTGAACGTAAGAATGATGCATACATTTAATAATATTAATATTAAAGAACGCGGGCACGCGAAAATTAAAATAAAGAACTCAAGAAAGATGAAAAAAAGCTACAAAGACGAAAAAAACCTTCCTGGAAAAAAGAAACATAGCTTGTGAAGTGTGTCTAGAAAAAAGAAGAGAGCGATGATCTGTAGCTCTACCAATCCGTTCGAAAACTGAAACAGTACATAGACCAAGCTGCGCCTACGGTAAAGACGAAGAAGAAATGTGATCAGCGAACCTGAAGGCATTCTCGAGCTATAGGAAGTGCAATTTAATGAATCGGCCAACGTCAGCTTTCCGATGAAATGACGGCTCAACCTTGACAATCTCGTGCTGCAGCCAGTAAGCATTGAGCAAGTTATAAAAGGCTTTTAACCGGCTAAAAAAATAAAGGCACATGCCAAACGTCGATAGCCCTTACTTTACTAATCCATGAAGATCAGACAGCCAAATTAATAGGTAAACACAGAATAGCGAAAAATTAATCCTATTCTGTGGACTGAGTGGAAAATGCGAAGGAATAAGAAAAATGTAAAACAACTGCTTCACTTTCAGTTCATTAGATGGCGCCACAATCGATTGCCATTTATATAGCCAAGCCAACAGCTTTTATTAACTTAAACTCTTATTTTATGGGTTAGTTAAAAATAAATTGAGTGGCGCGACAGCTCTTGAAGAGCCAAGGCCTAAGTGGCTTTCTCTCATCAACAATTCTCTAGGTGCGTGTGGAGAATTGAGGGGACCTACAATTTAACGCCGATTCCGAACGGCAAAGTTGAGAAGCACTTTTTCATGACAGATGATACTCTTGGAAGTTTTGTCAGTTCTTCGCAAGAGGCAGTGCCTGTGAAAGATGAAATAAAAACTGTGGGCACGAGTAGGATTCGAACCCACGACGTTCTGCTTAGCAACCAACGCACCTAACCTCTAAGCTACGGACACTACATATGGGTTAGTTAACCTGTGGAAAAAAAATGGAATTGTCACTCTTCCACTCACAGTGGAAACACAGTCAAGGGGCCACATAAGAAGTGCCGCAACTGATTTGCTGGGTTTCACTAGGCGACCAAACTGAAATTCCTAGTTCGACGAAGAATGTAGGCTAGCGCATGCAGCTAAGGACGAGCCATGCTGCAGGCAAGAACCAGAACAGCTGAGCGAGCAGAAGGAGAGAGGAACACTGAATTTTAGGACGGAAGAAGAGACAGAAGCGGTCGAGTCTATCGAGATATATTACGGCAGGGTTAACATATCTCGATAGATAAATAAAGCAGCTGCAGATGATCTGGTCAGAAGCATACACCCCCGCTGCTCCTTCAAAGTCGGTCAGAACATCACCGAAGCTATTGATGTCGAGAAAGGTCTACGACATGGCGATGCGGTATGCAAAAGTCGTTCAACTCCTGGCTTACGCGGATGACATTGGCATTATCGACAGAAGCGAGATGACAGTGGTGTATTTGCAGGTATTGAGACGGAGTGGGGGCGGCAGAGATGGGTTTGGCGTTAAATAGGACGAAAACAAAGTATATGCTGCCTTCGAGAAGAGACACACAACAGAACAGAGACGGAGATAAAGCTAAGGCATCTGAGCAGTAAAGTCTTCTCTCAAAGAACCAAGGAAGCCCCGTTCAAGAAATTAATCATCTTAGTCCTGCTGTATGGGGGGAGGCATGGACATTGACAAGAGCAGATGAGAACCTTGTGGTTTGCTTCGAGAAGAAGCTTCTTCGAGTTATGTTCGGTGTGTGCATCGGCGGCGGGGAGTGGAGAAGGAAATACATTCACGAGGTAAACGGGCTTTACAGCGACATCGACCTGGTCAGAAAGCTAAAAATTCAGCGGTTAAGATGGCTGGGTCATGTGGAGCGTATGAAAACCGACGCACCAGCCCGTCGAGTTTTCGTATCCAACGAGTTTTCGCAGCTAGCGAGGGACCGAGCTGACTGGAGAGCCTTGTTGACTCAGGCGGAAACCTTTATCGGCAATTATGGTTTTGTCTTAAGGTAGGCGTTGGAGAAAAAGGCTGACGTTAGCTAAGCCAGGGGAGGGCATGATAAGGCCATGAGAAAATTCGGCATCCCAGATAAAGTGATAAGACTATGACCTTGGCCAACGTTTACAAGCAAATCCGTTAACATTTTCAATGGACTGATTTCGACATCTTTAGAAGGAAACAACATGCTATACAAACCTCATTTATCTAGTTCGAGGATGCTGCAAAAAATCAAGTCAATCATGGAGGCTCCGTTGGGTCAGAAGCAACAGCTGATAATAATATGGAAGGCGACGGCTCAAGGCCAAGACAACATACTTTAGTCTTTAGTCTGATGTTTTAGACGCAAGTCTTTCCAGTACTCACGGATTCGAGACTTGGTTGCTTAGTCAGAGACACTTTGAAATCTTATTCGCGTTCAATACCAAAATCAAATCTATCGTTAAGCTAATAAAGCTCTGGTGGGCTGGACACCTAGTTTGTGTTAAGAGGAACGGACCGAAAAGTCTTTTGTGGTAGGTAATAGCGCAAGAGACCAAATTTACGTTGTTTGGATGACGTAGACCAGGACGCTTGAAAGATTCCAAAACCTTGTTTTTAGTTTGAGGCAGTAGTTCGACGATTGCTCCGATGAAACAAGCTTTTTGTGCTTGATTCATTTCTTCAAAAACGAACTTTTTGGTCTATACACTTCACTTTGAAAATAAGGCCTTAAGCGACTCATGTTTTCCTGTGGAGTCAGATTCGAAACAACATTTCGTAAATAAGAAACCATTAAATTGATCTTCCTTAATGGGGTCCTTCGTTGAGACGTTCAGTAACAACAAGCTTCCAAATTCTGTTAGGTATATCCCAAAAAACTTCAAATTGCCAATTTTCGATTTTGTCCATTATTCTTTCCTGTTTACAAAAGATATTTCCTCTTTGGTGCTACTACCCATTTAACCCGGAATCAATACAATTACTGGCGCAAACATCACCGTACATCCTGATACAGTCATAATAACAAACAGCAAACTTACAAAATCGAAATGTCCTTAAATTCATTTTTCTCCAACTTTTGCAATGTATTACATAAGAACCCACGACCAGCAGGAGGATAACTGCATCCACTAACTTGAAATCCTTTTAAACAATAAAAATCTATACCCAAGTAAACCGTATTAAACGGAGAACAAAGAAAGAAAGGAGCAATGCATGCTAAGGACACTTCCCTGATGTTGAAATTGCACAAAACACAAACATACCACAAAACATACGCTGTGCATCATTTTTATTATAAATCTCTCGCCAGAATAGTCCTTCATAAAATGTTGCAATTCCTTTAAACAGGGTGATTTGTTTTTGTCTTCTTATGTCTTCTAGAAGAGTAGGAGGTCCTTTTCGCATTTTAAAAAGAACATAAACCTTCAGACACGAAACACCCTGTAAAAAGAATACACAAAATTCCATTTTTTTAACGTCGTGTCATTTATCAAAGTACAAGAACAAAATAGACGTTGAAGGACTATGCCCAGAGGAAGGCTTAAAACAAAAAGACGAACAAAATTCTCGTCGTCGTTGTCGTTTTCGGTCGTAAGTGGAGAAATAAACAAGAAAAGCAAGACGAAAGTTCGACTGACAGTGTTGACAGAAACCATGCAGTGGAGAAGATAAAACCGCTCGTTAAATGTCCTCCTTGAACAAGGACAACAAGAAGTAAGAACAACGAGAACACAAGGACATCACCCAAACCAACCAAAAAAAAAAAAAAAAAAAAACAAAAGCAAATACTCAAGAAAACGAGTAAGATTATTACATCGGGGAAAATCAAGAAATTCTTGGTGTATCCCGAGCAAAATGAAGGATATTGAAAGTTGAACCTCTCATGTTTTGGTATGGCGTAAAGGATGTCCTTTTAAGCGATGAAGTGCATAGCGTGTTAATTTTAAATGAGGATATACACAAACCGTGGACTGTTAAATAATAATGGCGGATTTTCTTTCGGTCCTTTCTCATCGAGGACATTCATCTTATTAGTCTTTATCCTGATGTCTGGTCTGTCTGTCCAACAGTAAAGTACCAACTGAGAAAATATTAAATATGAATTTATCGCCATCATTATGAATCTTTTTTGGATTATGAGTCGCTTCGGCGTTCAATGTCAAAAAAAAAAAAATATCTGTTTGTTTTGGCGGAGACAATTTTACAGTAAAGAGAGCTCGAGCTCGTGTCGAACAGTCTTTTTGTTTGCTTTTGAAAAATCGTCTTTTTTCTTATTTTTGAATTTTTCCATTCGTCTTATTTTTTTGAGAGAGAGAACTTTTGGTGTTTTTATTACCCTGACGACCTGTCAGTTAAAAATTAAAATGTATTTATCTTGCAACTCAATGGCAGCGTTCGGTTTGATGTGTCATCGTTTTCTGGAGAGCTGGCGATGTTTATGTCACATGCACTGAACCGGAAAGACTTTGCTTGCATCAATGAATGAATATTTGTTTAATTTTTGGAAAAAATATGAAATTTCGACAAAAATAGAATGGATAAATTGAATATCGAGGATTTTTGAACTCGTGATGGTGTGTCGGTCGTAAAAATGTCATTAAAATGTTTTAATTGGCCGAGGATTGAAATGGGTTGAGTTGAGTCGTCAATTTAATTTTTAAACAGTTCAAGAGGAAGTTGGGCACAATAATTTTGGATTTGGATGATTTTTGTTCCAACATCTGGGTGGTTAATTGTAATAAAATGAGTTTATCAACTGCAACATTTGCTTTCCTTCTTTGTATGGAAATTTGGTTGCGAACAAGGCGAACATTTACGTGTGTTTACGTGTTTACAAAACAATTTTGAATTTTGTGAAATTTTTAGAGTTCAAATTTGTTAAATAAATTAATTTTAGTCGAAAACATTGAACTACGTCAAAGTTAAGCTTTTGAGCAGATCCAAACATTTGAAAAATACCAAAAAATATTTGAAATGGAAACAAATAATGTTATACCCTATGAAAAAGTTCATTAAGCTCAATAAGCACTTTTAAGAACTTTTCGTAGAAGCTTTTTGTCTTTAAATAAACTTGATGTACTAATTTCGAAAGACAAGCTTTTTTAAAAGCTTTATTTTTCGAAGTTAAAGAGCGCAACAGAGCTTTCTTCAAGCAAAAGAGAACATCCATGTGTTGTGTACCCTTCTTTAAATTAATAAACAAATTAAAACAAGCAGAATAGAGATTCTACTGTTTGTATTTGCTTTTTCAAAGATAATAAGTTGCTTATTTACGACTTGCTTTTGGGAATACTTTTGGGTATGGGAATAAATATAAATTAAAGACGCATTTTTGTGGCAATTTACCCATAAAATTATGGCAGAAAAAAGGCATTTAAATCAGTTAAACTGTAAATATTGAGGTGGGGAGATTTTTTTATATTGATTGCTTACCGTTATTATCATCATCGGTATTAGCAATTAGCTTACCTGAAAATACAAAAAAGAATCAAGAGTTAAAAAAGGCGCAAACAAATAAACAAAGATATATTTGCTTACAAATTTTGAGTAGGGTTCGGATTTGAAATTTGATTGAGGGAGAAGCACCTACCTGGTGGATATAAGGTTTGATTTCTACAAACTTTTTTAAACAAAAAATTCTCTTCTTTTCTAGGGCCCTCCTTAGAACTTACGTTACTTACAAGTTTCAAGTACCACTGAAAGTTCTTTTAAGCACCAGTACTTGACTTTTACTTCATTTTCCAAGAACAGTCGATGTCCTGATACTTGGATTTAAAAGAACTCAGATGCTTTTGCAACTATGGTGGCGCTACAGTCCAGGTCGACCAGAGCCTCAACCAACAAACTTCTCCAGCCAGCTTGGTCCCTGGCTAGCTGTCTCCAGTTTCGCACGCCAAGTTGGTTCAGGTCCTCTACCACCTGTGTGCTCCACCTGAGTCGCGGTCTTTCTCTTCTGCAACGTCCTTCCGGGTTGGATTCGAAGACTCTACGAGCCGGAGCATTATTTTCCATTCGCTCAACATGACCCAACCATCTAAGTCGTTGGACCTTTACTTTTCTGGCAGGTCAGTGTCGCTGTACAGCTCGTACAGTTCTTGGTTGAATCTTCGCTCCATCTCCACTAACGCAGACAGGACCAAAAATCACTCGAAGAATTTTTCTCTCAAAGCAGCCCAAAGCGTTTTCATCAGATGTTGTCATAGTCCATGTCTCTGCGCCATACAAGAGGACCGGGATGATGAGGATTTTGTAGAGTGTCACTTTAGTTGCTCGAGAGAGGACTTTACTACTCAATTGCCTTCTAAGTCCAAAGAAGCAGCGATTGGCAAGAGTGATTCTTCGTTTGATTTCAGCGCTGGTGTTGTTGTCTGAGTTGATAGCGGATCCCAGGTAGACAAAGTCCTTAACTACCTTGAAGTTAAATCTGTCTATGTTGACGTTTGCTTCAAGACGTCGATGTTGGTAGCCCTTTCTTGTCGACAGCATTAACTTGGTCTTGCCCTCGTTAACCGCTAGACCCATCTTCCTGGCCTCCGTCTCAAGGCTCACAAACGCTCCACTGACATCACGCTGTGTTCTTCCAATTATGTCAATGTCGTCTGCGTATCCTAGTAGCTGGACGGACTTTTGAAAGATTGTGCCTCTGGTGTTGACATTGGAGCTTTGCACAATCTTTTCAAGAATGATGTTGAAGAAATCGCATGACAACGCATCGCCTTGTCTAAAACCTTTTTTGACATCAAAAGCGTCCGTTAGGTTTTTTCCGCCCATGATGGAACAGCGTGAATTTTCCATTGTCATCTTACACAGACGGATGAGTTTTTCTGGGATGCCAAAACTAGACATTGCTCTATATAGTTGGTCTCTATAGACGCTGTCATACGCGGCCTTGAAATCGATGAAAAGGTGGTAGGTATCGATTTGAAGTTCCTGGGTCTTCTCCAAGATCTGCCGTAGGGTGAATATTTGATCGATGGTGGACTTTCCGGGTCTGAAGCCACACTGATAAGGACCTACCAGGTTGTTGACGAAGGGCTTCAAACGTTCACACAGCACGGCAGACAAGATCTTATAGGCGATGTTAAGGAGACTTATACCTCTGTAGTTGGTGCAGTTCAGGGGATCTCCTTTTTTGAGGATCGGGCATACGATGCTGAGGTTCCATTCATCGGGCCTTTCCTCCGACCAAATTTTGCAGATGAGCTGGTGCATGCTCCTAACCAAATCATCTCCAGCTGCTTTGTACAGTTCGGCGGCTAGCCGTCTGCTCCAGCGGCTTTGTTCGACTTAAGTTTAGATATCGCTATCTTCACTTCGTCCATGTCGGGTGGGTGGAATTGTTGGCCATCTGCACCCGACTTGGATGGATCTGTATTGCTGACGGAGTTTTGATCGTTATCGCCATTATACAGCTGGAAAAGAATTTGTCATGATCTTTCATTAAAAGGGGTCCTGATGGCTCAAGAATTGTACTAACCGAAGTCTTACTTAAACTTCCCAAAGTTGAGCATACTTATTTGATCGCATCTCCCATCAGTCGTACTTTCAAGTTTTAGTTTTTAGCTGTACAACACGAATGTATGTCCACGTGTTTCCCTAATTTAGAATGCTTGTCTACTGTGAGCTCTTATTTCTTTGCATCATAAGAAAAAAAACTTCCAGCTTATTATCATAATACTCCTTTAAACTCTCGGACTTTTCCATAAGTCAATATTAAATATTCTCCTTGATGCAAAGTCCTTTAAATGAACATACAAAAATAAGTACTTAAATATCTTCAAGGCTGAATTAATCCCCTAACAAAATGGCGCACACATGCCAACAGATGAGTTCTTGAGAAGATAAACACAATAATTCTACATCACACTGTTGCCCATCTTGCTCTTGAACCATAAGGACGAACAAAAAAAAAATTGCAAACAAAAAATCCTTTTCCATGGTAATTTGAAACGAAACACTTATCGCACATCTCGTCGAGTGTCCTTGATACACAAAAACATCTTTGCCCATTAAAGGGTGAACCTTTTACTGTGCAATTAGTTGTATGTATGTGTGTCTATGACACTTCGCACTTGTGGGTTGTTTTTGTGTGTTTCTATTGGCTTTTGGCCTTATCGATCTTGCCACCACACTGAAAGGCAATATTTGTTTCAATTAAGCTTAGAAACTCACATCGAGAAGTCAATTTTCGTTAGAAAGATTTTAGTCTTCCTTATAAGGTCCCCAGATCAAGGTTTCTTCGTTGAGCGAAAAAATCAAGTCAAATGAGTCCCTTTGGGCAAACGATAAATAAAACTGTGTTAAGCACCAAAACCAGCATCAAGTTACACGAAAGCTGGAAAGACGAGTATACGAGTATAGGAGTGAAGGCCACCCTGGGCCATTGGGACCATTACTTCGCATCAAGGCTAGATGTGTGTACTTTTCGCATGCCAGAATGGACGACGAAATTAAGTTCATTTATTTAGCTTAAGCGTTATGAAGCCAAAAAGGATATTTTCTATATTCACATCTATATTCGTGTGTAGAAGATAAATAGAGAAACATGCATGAAAATACATAATCCTTGCCGCAATTACCCCAACAACGACAACGACGACTACGAGGCTGTATAGTGGAGTCATATTGTAGACTTAACCAAACATATTTGTGTGTATCGGAGGACAAAAAAACAACAACAATGAGGAACACGTTGGTAGAGATATACAAAGTCATATTGTGTAGTTCAAGGAGTGAGGCAAGTTAAATTTATACTTGCGGTGTATATTTATCTTCGTCATCATCATCATCATCGTCAACGTCGTCATGGGCTTGACGGCAAGGATTTACGCTCTAGTGAAATATTATCCTTTGAACAGAATAGAAAACAAAAAATCAAAGAATCTGACGACACGGGTACAGCGGAGTCTGGAGTTTTTGAATTTGTTACAAGATGAATGTTCACACACTTACGAGCATGTAATCAGGGGTAAATTAGTTCAACCGGTCATGCATTTGTTGAGTCGAATTATTTTTAGTTCGGTTGGTTTTTGTTTTACACACCGAAAAATGTTTGAAACCATTTTGCGTATGACGTGAAAGTTAGCTAATTTGATTGCGTCGTTTTTCATTTTAACAGTTGTGGAGAGATTTGGAACTCACTCGAAGCGGAGTCATTTCGATTCAAAAGTCAATTTGATTCTTAATGACTTCATCGTTATAAAACAAGACAGGAGTAAAAAACAAGATTAGACAAACGAACGGAGACGCATTTTCACGGTCACTATGGCGTATACGTGTTATTTTTTTATAGTTTTAGGCAACCACAATTTTTTGTGTTAAAGTTCCGGATAGTTAGGTAAGTATTGAACTCCAGTAAACACATTTTCTGTGTTGCAATTTAATAATCTTGATTTGCAATTTATGACACGCAAGGACCGCCTTTTCCAATTCCATCAAAAAAAGAAAAAGAAAAAAAACAAACAAATGTGCACTGACTGAAATGTAGGTCAACAATTCCTCCTTTTTTGTCGAGGAAAAAATGCATATTTTGTGGTTCGTTAATTCCGAGGAGCTTTGCATGCATCAAGTGGGCTATGGTTCAACCAACCCCTAAATGAAATATTGCGCGGCAACAAAGGCTTGCGTAGGGCGACCGCCCGCCCATGTTGCACGGTGGCGTTGGTGATTACAGGATACACACCCTACCAACATTCGAGTTGTTGTACGCCATCTAAAGACATTTTTTTCCTTCTTTCATTTTCTCATTCAACTTGAATACAAATCAATGTGCAAAAAAAATGAAGCAGTTTCTCATCATTCACGACTATTGAAGGCAGTGATTTTTGCTCGTTTGGCACCTTTTCATCGAAAGAGTTTTGGGATGAAGTCGCTCACACAAACAAGCTATGGCAACTCATCAAGCAACCATAGAAAAAAGACCCTCCTACAATTTTGCTCGATTTTAAAGGCTTCGGGTAGTACTATTTCCCCTTTAAACTGTGGCGAACCCTAGTAATTTCATTCTAAAAACTAAAAATAGTTTTGTTCTTTCTATACCTAATTTTAACTGAGATGTAACTAAGTGTACTTATAAGCGAATGCCGGAAGGCTGATAGACATTTTTAATATAATCGAACCTTCTTCTCTTCACTGGCCTCGTACGACACAGACGTCTCTTATAATTTTTGTAAAGATAATCTTTTATTTTCAAAGTTTATTAAGCTATTCCGCTAATACCTCCACAATTGGTGACCCAGACAGAGTCTGAATATTTAATTTCTTTTTTAATTGACCAAGGCGATGAAGATTGGAATGTCTGAACAGCAGCAAACTGATGACACATCGGACTCATCAAATCAACCGGCATCAATGAAGGTTTCAGAAACAGTGTCAAATATTGCTATACGCATTCCACCTTTTTGGCATGAAAAAACCGCAAATATGGTTTGCCCAAATAGAGTCCCAATTTCAATCGAGAAAAATAACGGAGACTCATCGAAATTCAACGCTATAATTGGAGCTATCGAATCTCAAGTATTAACACAGGTTCCGATGCTGTCTTAAACCGCAAGCGTGATAAATACGAAAATCTAAAGTCACAAATCATCGAAAGATTTGAAGACTCTGAACAGCGCAAAATAAAAAAACTTCTGTCTGAAGTCGATTTAGGAGACAAGAGCCGATCCCGTTCTCATCTAATCACCATTTTATTTGTGTTGTTGTTGCTTTATGTTGCTGCTGTTGCTGTAGCTTGCATGTGTAAGCTTGGCTGTTGCTGTGACGCGCGTTGCACAGTCTTTGGGTTTCCCATCGTTAGGGACGTTTGCGCTGGGCTGTGGCGAGTGTGCCCCAGGCAATTGGGTCGATGCTCAGGCAGGGGAACGATTCGATCAGTTACCCCTCAGAAAAGCGAGTTTGAGTGGAGATGAAACTCAGACGTCGCTCGGGTGTGCACAATTTAGGGATGTGGCCAACCTTGGTAGTGAGAGATGATGGACCGCCGCATTGAGAGAAGGCAAATTTTCATCTTCTTCTTTAATAATAAAGTCTTTTTCCATTCCAGAGAGTCGATCACTGCTTACTGCGATGTATCATCTAATAGAATACGACCTGTTATTCCTCCTGTTTTGCGAACACCTGTAATCGAACATCTTCATAGCCTCTCACACCCTGGTAGAAAAGCTACAACCAAACTCATCCAGGAACGCTTCGTTTGGCCCGGGATGCGAAAAGATATCGCAGCTGTTGTGAGGACTTGTGTATCGTGTCAGAAAAGCAAAGTGTATAGACATAATAAAACACCTTTTGGCTCGTACTCACCACCACTGTCGCGATTTGATCACGTTAACATCGATTTGGTCGGACCTCTGCCAACTTCGCAAGGATGTCGATATATTCTTACATGCATCGATAGATATTCCAGATGGCCGGAAGCATTCCCTATTCCTGATATAACAGCTGAAACTGTGTCGAAGGCATTCATCTCTGGTTGGATATCACGATTTGGAGTACCTTTACGAGTTACTACTGATTTAGGACGTCAGTTCGAGAGCAGTGTTTTTAAAGAAGTCACCCGTTTTTATGGCATAAGACACCTCAAAACCACACCCTATCATCCGCAGTGTAATGGCATCATAGAACGTTGGCATAGAGCTCTTAAATCTGCTATTCGTTGTCACAAAACTCAGGATTGGACAAGAGTCTTACCATCGATTCTCTTAGGACTTAGATCTACATTTAAAGAGGACATCAAATCAACACCCGCAGAAATGTTATACAAATGTGCTACAATACACTTGCGTGGTGATTGTTTTGGTGATCAGCGAACGTTTAAAGATGAAACAGAATTTGTAAAAGATCTTCGAAATTCAATGTCAAAGGTTCGTCCGACATCGACATCATGTCACGATACAGCCAACGTCTTTATGCAGCCTAGTTTAATGAAGGCAGATCATGTTTTCATTCGAAATGATTCTGTTAAGTCTCCTCTCCAGCAACCATACGATGGACCATATGAGGTTGTAAGCAGACATGATAAATACTTCAAGGTTAAGATTAAGAATCGGACATCAAAAATATCACTTGACCGTCTTAAAACCGCATTCCTTCCACGACAATCAACTGCAAGCAACTCGTCTTCTGAAGCAAACTCAACTGATGAACAACAGTCAACATATACAACCAGATATGGTAGAAGAGTAAGAATATGTAAGCCGAATTAAATTTTCAATTAATTGTATTATTAATTAAGTTTTCAATTAACTTTATTATGGATTTAAAATGTTAAACTTAAGTTAATTTGAGGGGGAGTAATGTGGCGAACCCTAGTATTTCATTCTAAAACTAAAAATAGTTTTGTTCTACTACCTAATTTAACTGAGATGTAACTAAGTGTACTTAATAAGCGAATGCCGGAAGGCTGATAGACATTTTTAATATAATCGAACCTTCTTCTCTTCACTGGCCTCGTACGACACAGACGTCTCTTATAATTTTGTAAAGATAATCTTTTATTTTCAAAGTTTATTAAGCTATTCGCTAATACCTCCACAAACTCTTGATATTTATGAAAAATGAAGTTGGGAACATTTCAGTTGTCAAATATTGAATTTTGGTTTGAAGTGTCAAACAACTTTTTGAAGTTTAAGTATCCCCAACGTTCCCCGAATTCCAGTGAACAACTTTTCTAACACGAAAAAGTAGGGCCAAATGTCTAGTCACGTTTTGAATTAATTTGTATGTCAAACAGGAAAACCATTGTTGATTTCGAACATGCAACTGACTCATGTCAGGAGGGATAACATGAGCAACACACTCAATTTTATTTTTGTATAAATGAGTTCAGCGAATTAAAATAATTTTGCATCAAGATAAGGACAATGAACTTTGCGATGTGTAATGTTAAATTTTTTTTATGACTTTGTATAAATTGTTATTGAGCTTTTATAAGCTTAACGATTGCTTCTCATGCTATGATTAATCTTGTTTAGTTTCTTTTTTTTTTTTTGTTTAGAGAAATGATCCAAAAGAGATAGAGATTTGGAAAGCAACTGGGGTGTCAGAAAGGATATAAACTGCCCAAAGGACAGCAACCCCGAAGGTGCCGATGGGATACCAACTTACAGATCAAACAAATCATGACGTCAAGCCAAATAAAGGTATCCGAAATGCCTATCTATCCCCGTCAACATGTTCAGTTAAATAAATAATATGTTCCCTGAAAAAAAAAGAATCAAGAAAGAGTAAGAGGTTCTCATGGAGAAATTTCTGTGGTAAAATAGAAAATACTTTAGAAGCCTCAAGGCTCAAAATAATTCTATGAAAAAGTCCACCATCTCCCAGAACCTCTAAATTTGTTATTACAAACCCAATTCTCAGGGAGCTCTTTTATTTTTACGACTTAGGATTCGAGTTTCACCTCATTACAAATAATACAGTGGGATCTAATAACGCGGTGAAATGAAGGCTGTATGCATCCATATAAATCTCCTGGGCCAGACGGAATCATTCCTTCCGAATCAGATCAGACATGATCATTCCACCATTGGAGATCATTCTGTCT
Source organism: Sphaerophoria rueppellii (assembly GCA_920937365.1). Taxonomy (NCBI): domain Eukaryota; kingdom Metazoa; phylum Arthropoda; class Insecta; order Diptera; family Syrphidae; genus Sphaerophoria; species Sphaerophoria rueppellii. Next base: position 112,973,311 of record CAKKXW010000001.1, on the reverse strand, counting down.
AGCTGTGTAAGGTTGGGATACATTCTCAAAACCTGGAGAATGGAAAGCAAAAACTCCTACGTTAACTCTAAAGATCCTTCCTTCTTAAAACCCAGGAAAGGTTGGATTGAAATACACCTCAGGCATAACTTAATAACACGTCTCATTTCCACAGATCAACATGCGTACTCTAAGGGAAAATCAGTAGAAAAATCACTTCATTCACTGGTGCGTAGTACTGAATTTTACTTCAAATACAAAGAATATAACCTAGTAGCTTTCCTTGATAACGAAGGAGCATTCAACAACGTAAGCAGATCGCTACCAGGCGATCAGAACAGCATTGGACAAGCTTCAAAAAGAAAAATCACTCATCTATCTAACAACTCTCATGCTTAATAGCAGGACAATAACTTCCAGCATGAGGAGTAATCAGACGGAACTGACCCAAACCTCCGGTCTTTTATGGAACATGGTAGTAAACGACCTTCTAACATCATTGGAAGAAGAGAGTTTCGAGGTGATTGCCTATGCCGACGACGACGATGTTGATATCTGTATCTGGGAAACGCCTTCAAGTTCTCTCGGAACTCCTACGAAATTCCTTACACAGGCTAACCAATTGGGCAAATCCACATAAAACGGAACTAGTACTCTTTGCGAGAAGGTACAAAATTCCTCAAATTAGCCCACCCATTAGCCTTCAACACTTTACTTGTAAAAAGGCCAAAGGCTCGGAATGGGGCTTCTCGCCAAAAATTAATCCACTGGCTATACACTTCGGTAATCAGAACGATACTCATTTATGGAGTTGTCGTATGGTGGACCGCACTGGACAAGACAATAAAATTCATTTAAGTCCAGCGGTCAGCCAAGCAGCATTAGAAGTACTTCTAAACCTAACACCTTCCGACATCTTCTCCAAAATGGTGGCAGCCAACTCATGCGTTGGGCTTAGATCCACAACAGTAATCAGTAATCAACACTGGCCATACTACTATTTTAGACAATTTCAGATCCCTCCCAGATCGCTTACTCTAATGTTTCCATCCCTTCAAGATCTTTTGGGAAGAAGGAGGACTTCTGGAAGAAAACACGATACACTTCTATACAGTCGGTTAAAGACCGACTACGGCGTTGGAACTTGACATTCACCTCATTTGGGTGCCGGGCTACAGAGGGGAATTGCAAAGCTGATGAGCTCGCCAAAAACGGAACGGGAAATTGCAAACCCGATGAGCTCGCCAAAAACGGAACACTTCTGCCCTCTGTTAGATAGAGCCACAACATACGAACACCACTTGCTGCATGCAAACAATATGCTCTAGGATCAACAAATGCTAGATGGTCACAGGGTACCACCTGCCTAGCAACGACACAAATTTTGCCAAGCACACACCTGAAGTGGTCAAAAGGCTTGATTTTCCTGAGCAGACACTATCTCATAGCTAGACATGCATGAGTAACTTCTTTAGTGGTATAATAATGGCCCTTGAGGTCTCAGTGAGTCAACAACATCTACACAGCCACTCTTATCAACCTAACCTATTCCGTTTAAAAATATAACAAGTATACGCCAGAGTCAACTTTTTCCTATGACGTAAACTCTAATCTCTTAATAAAGCTTTATAAATGTTTATTGCCAGCGGCATGTTGCAGTTACTGCATTCACTCTTGCATTGGTTCCTTTTCACGCCCGAACTGTTTGGGATCGATACGCTACAGGTCGCTGACTATCAAACACATTTGAAAAAGAGGATTTTCCACTTCCTTGGCAACGGGAAGGCCTGCTACTACTTGCTAATCCTAGCTCGCCGATATAATTTTGTTGCCGAAAAGAGACGATGTTACATGTTTATTCCAGGACATTTCATTCGAAGAAGAAATTCGAGAAGACAAATATTGAGGTTACGACCGGTTCCGGTCACGCTTGTCGTGCAGATAAAGGCAAAACCTTTCACGTTCTAATTATTTGGCTTTTCCAAATCAAGAAAACTTGCTTTCTAGGTATTACAAGTAAGACTATGGTTGACTTGATCACTACGGCGTATACGTACTTTTTTTATTCACTTTACTCTTTTACAATCATTGCATTCGTTCACAGCCAAGTTTTAGAAAATTTTGAAGAAAAAATGCTGTCTTCAATCCGTCACCAGGGCCCTATTGCACCAACCACTTTTCACTTTTCACTTTGCAACTTTTCACTTCAACTTTGCAAATTCTGTTTCACCAAACGCTAATTTGCAAAGAGGAAATTATTTTTTTGAAAAGTAAACAAAAAAATCCTTCTTTGCAAATTTTGTTTCACCAACCACAAATTTGCAAAGTGAAAAGTACTTTTCTGAAAAGTGAAAAGTTTTGTGAATTTGCAAAGAATTCTTAGATTTCGTTTCACCAAACGTTTAAACTTTGCACTTTGCATTTCAAATACTGAAAAGCTTTTCAATTATTTGCAAAGCAAAAATTTCATTTGCGGTTGTTCATTTGTCTTGATAAGTCCTTATAATTATGAATAATGAATATACAGAATATATAAAAATGGACTTATGTTTGTACAAGTTTCTATGTTTGTGTGTATAAAGTCCGATATGGACTCCGAAACGGCCAAGCCGATATTTATAACATTTTCATGGTAAAGTTTCATTCAAGGAGTCGGACAACTTGAAAAATCAATCATATGTACATAGATTGAAAACTTCGTTGTTTGCGTGAAATTTTTTGTTTGAAAACCGCTTATATCGAATGGAAAAATAGAAAATTCTTGATGGAAGACTCGGAAACCTCATTGGTTTTCAAAAGAAAAATTGTATGGAATTGTAGGATGTAGGTGCATTTTCAATAATTAGAAAATTGAAGAATTAAAATGTAAACGAAATAATGAAGTTCGTTTTTGTATAATACATTAAAAAAATACTTTTTCTATTTTTTAACACTTCCAAAACAACCAAATTTTTGGGGTTCTTGTCAACAATGTTCTTAACATTTTCACTTTTCTTACTTGCGACATATTGAATATATGGCAAGTATTGAACTCGTTAAAAAAGTTGAGATTTTGTGCAATGTGACATTTCAATGATGGAGAAGTCGAAAAAAATGGGTCCGGCGATTTCGTTTATCTATCTGTCAGTCTGTAAACGCACCCACAGCCTTAACCACTGATCCGATTGATTTTTTTTAAAGTACGTATATATTGCCATAGATTATATTTTGTATTAAACAAATTTTCAAAAATTTGTTTGTATTTAAAAAAAATATATATTTAAACTTTTTTTTTCAAAATTCTGTAACTCGTAAACGGATCAATATTAAAAATCGAATTTCCATTATTAAATGTAAACATATTCTTTAACACTGCATACCCAAATCAATTTTAAAACGTTTTTGAACCTTAATATATAAAAAATTAATAAAATAAAACGCTATAAGATTTTTTTTTATTTAAAAATCAATAATTTAAAAAAAAAATCTTATGACATCAATTTTTTTCAGATAAAATGTATTATTGAGATACCTTCATATTTCAATTTCAATTTTTATTAATGAATTTTAATAACATGTTAATATTGTTGTATGTTTTTTTATGAGTTATAATTTGGAATATATATTTTTTATTTCATCACTAGCGAGCGGAGTTGTTAATTTTTTTGAATTTGTAATAATAAGGACAAGGAGTTCAATCAAATCATTATAAATATTTGACTTTGCAACTTTGCAAATTACGACTGAAAATGAAAAGCTAGATTTTAACTTGGTGAAACGCCCACACTTTTCACTTTGCAAAAAAACATACAAAATTGCAAAGTGAAAAGTCAGGAACTTTTCATTTTTGGTGAAACACTTTTTACTTTTACTTTGCAGAAAATTATTATTTTGAAAAGTTGCAAAGTGAAAAGTGAAAAGTTGTTGGTGCAATAGGGCCCAGGTATGTTTGAAGAGGATGCTCTCACTCTTTAAGTTTACAGCGATCAAAAGAATATCTTAAAATTTCGTTTTTTTTCCAGATTTCTGAATGAAAAAGGAAAATCAGAGGGCACACTCTATTGAATAAATGACGCTGACAGCGAATTTTAAAAGTTTTCCAGAAAGTTATTTATTTTTCTGAAGTCTGCTTTTATTATTCTTGCATGACCCACTTGTCGAAGTTGAATAAAATCAGAGTTGTATTGTTGAAACATTCAAAACTGCAAATCATGAATTTATTCAGCAACTCATTTCGGCCTATTTATTATTGCGAAAGTGCAGAAATCCTTTTCCACATCAGAAATGTAAAAAACCGTTTTAGTACCATCACACTAACCCAGAGATCCAATTTTTTTTTCTTCTCATAATCATCGCCCTTTTAAAATCAAATATTATCTTTCCTCTTTTTCGAAAAAAAAAAAAAACACAATTTTCACCTGAACTCACCACTCACCTACATAACCATCGTCAACATCATCATTCATTTTGCCAACAGCAATCATCTTCATAGGAAAAAAGCCCAAGCCCAAGCAGCAGCAACACTCTAATGGATGGATCCATTAAAACGTAGAAAAAGTACCCACCTCAAATACCCAAGTCTATAAACCATAAACACAAATTTCAACCTATAAAAAGGACATTCATCCCAATCCGTATACATAGTGAGATCATAATATGGGCACGATGTGAAAAGCATCCGTATAATTAAAGTTTGTCTAGAGCTGTGTTGTGAATACTTTGGATTTTTGCTTCTTTTTTGCCTCGCTGCCTTGGTTTGTTTTTTTTTTTTTGTCGACTTCGACTAGCTAGTAGCTGGTGATGGTGATGGTGCTCTCAAGTAGATGCATGCATTCGAGATACCAGCAGGAAGGAACCATAAACACTGCCTGCACAAATGATTATAGTCCTTCAAGCTCAAACCACTATCCGAACATGAAGTCTGATGGCTGTTTGCATGTGTTAGCTGTTTCTCATACCTCCCGCCGCGTCGTCGGTCGTATCGTCAATTGTTTGGGATCCAGGATACACATCGTGAGCTGGCTGCATATTAAACACGCCTAACGCCGCTGCCACACATTTGCTTACAAGAAAAAACAAAATCCTTAAATTATTGACTTTTCGCTGCAGTTCGCAGGAAGGACGAGAACGAACACTAAAAGGAACAAAAACATCCTTACACGCGCGCCGGTTGTGTCCGACCATGTGTACAAAACAACTTACATACTTTTATGTGTACATTCAAAATTGTGCCTTTTGTTAGGAACACAAAGGATTTTGCACCATAATGCAAGGATATCTCATATTAAAAGTGACAAACTAGGTTTTTTTACTTCGCTTGGAACTTGCAACATGACATTAACAACGAGAGTAGATGGGAAATTATTATCATGTTCCAGCGAGAACAATACTTTTAATTGAAACGTCATCTTCAATCATTTGTTTGCCCATCTCCGACAATCAAATCCAATTGAAGAATGTTGACACAGGGTGAATGTTATACAACCTGTGCTCTCATTGACATTACTCCGGGACTTCCGTCACCACCGATACTCAGCGTCCTCATCGCCATGGCTTCGGTCGGTGCAAACCGGTTCAATTGACAATATGAAAGATAGGCGGCGCGCACATTGCATATCGGTTTGTTATGACAGTGGAATTATTAATTTCGTGACAGCTGAATGTGTCACGTTTTTTTCTCCCGTCTTTCTGTATACATAAATTGGAATCGTTGCGTTACGTCACGTTTGTCAATTAAAATTCCACCAGCAGCCGCAACGGAAATAAATATTATTCATTTTTACAGCGCATACAAAATACAAATCATATTATCATCAACGCTCTTAGTTTTTTGCACTCCCCACTTTACAAAAGAAACCCTTTCTCTTTATCATATGAACGAGAGAGTCATAAAAAATCTACTACAATTTTAAAACAACTGCAGAAAGAGCATATTCATTTGCTCTTTGACAGAAGAATTTCCTCTAGTGCTGCCTGTCAAAATGACAGTTGATTGCGCATGAGTCTCTCTTGCCGGGCATTACGTGAACCAAACACAATCGTGACGTTGCCAAATGTCAAAAAGACAAAAAAAAAAAAATAAAAATAAAACCGCAAACATTGTAGACAATTTATTTTAGTGGGTTGAATAAAATATGAAGAGGAAAACAACAATTAGACAAAATTGTGGTTATTGACGTTGGCAACGCAATAAACTGTCACTTTAGAGTTATGACTATTTCAATTCTTCCCTCCTCGAACTATGAATTCTTCTGGGGGAATTTTTGCTCCTATCAGAAAAGTCGATAGGGGAATTGATTCTTTTTTTTTAAGTGATTACGACAAAAGGACAATCATTTAGACACTTGTTTTATGCGTGAAGAGATTAGGTTTATTGTATGTTTGTTTTGGAATTAAGTACTAGACAACATGCTCGGAGACACACATTTTGCGAGAGTGGTAAGTGGGAGCGGGTGAAAATAGAGATAAAGAGTAACACAAAAAATTAAAAGTGTCAAGTCAAGTGGTGGTAAAAATGTAATTTCACGGTTCAAACACGATTGCGGTGCGAATAAAGAGATAGCGATTTGTGGCGCTTTTCTACATGGTTAAGATTTAAATTCATTGAATGTTAGTTTGGTAGTTTGGAAGAAATTATAAGTGACTCATTATTTGTAAGTAAATGAAACTCAACACTAATCCTCATGAACCTCAAATTGGATTTATCGCTATCCTGGCTCATGTTAAAAGAACAAAAATTGAAAAAAAGGTTACTGTTTGGGGCAATGACAAAATTGAATAATTCCTTTGCTGTCTATAAGCCGCTGTTGGTTAGGTCAGTTGGGTATCACCCAATGATGACTAGCACTATCCTATAAGATTTCTGAATTGGTCATATCTCAAGAATGAATGAAAAAATTACTGGCGTTAAATTCAGCATTTTCCCTCTTAAAAAGGTTGAAGTCAAATCTAATCTTTCTTAAGTTCTAATTTGTCATCCTGAAAAAGAAGGCCATGACAAACATAAACAAATAAAATTGGAACTGGAATTGATCAAAGGGCACGCTTGTGCCAAGGTTAGTTCTAGAACTACTCGCTTTTTACAAGATCGAGCTCGAGCACATTTTTAACTCCCTATAACTTTTGAACTTTCTTTTAAAGTAAGAAACTTTAAATTTGAATTACATATTCATGGAGACAAAGGCAATTTTGTTGAACCACTTCTTCCTGAGATATTGAACAGTAAAATTGTCAAAAACCGTAATTGACTCACTGACTGAATGACTGACTGATCATCAAATTTAAGAAGCACTTTTAACAATAGCAGAATCTTGAAATTTGGTACAATAGTAGGGTTTAGAGTGTATACAAAGAAAACGAAACGAACATTTCAATTTGATCATTCAGAGGGCGTGGTATCCGCCCACATTATTAAAATGGTTGAAAAAGTTTAAATTCGAAATTCTGATAGGGTTTCGGTTGAATATTATGTAAGAGAGAATATAAGTATAAAAATTTAGTTTAAGGGCGTAGTTGCCGCCCCCGTACTTACAATGGTTGTAGGATGTTGAAATTTAGAATTCCGGTAGGGTAGATGAGTGATTATTGCTACTCAAGCTAATAAAAACCTATGTGTTCAGTTGATCAAGCCATTTGGAGGCATTTATGAAATTCAATATATTAGAAATTGGAGTACAAGATAGTTCGTCTAATTTCCCGAAGAAATAATTGCAGAGCAATTTCTTCCTTTGGTGGGAGAGTGCGCGGCAGTGACATAGAAAGTGTGAATTGTGTTCATGCTCATCATCTGAACTGATTTTCATCTTTTTTTTTCTGATATTCTAACAAATTATGAGCGGTAATTAGGCTTACAAGAGATCGAAGTGATCTCTTTGTTATTGAATAGTTCTGTTTTGTTCTTTGATTTCAAGAAAGTTCCACCTGTCCTCGGCCTTAGCAGTTAGTCTATTTGAGTATTCCTGCTTTAAATAACAGTGTGGGGTGCTGACTAGCTGAGCTTGGTTTACGTCGTAAGCGTTGATCCTAATCTTGCTAATTCATCGGCTTTCTCGTTGCCTGGGACCCAGCAGGGTCTAATGTTATGCTGTGCGCCAAGAACCTTAAACTCTTCGCGGAAGCATGAAACAAACTTTGATTTTACTTCAGTTTCAGTAATCGCTTTAATTGCCTCTTGACTGTTAATGTAAAAGGTGATATCAGGTGTTGTCATTGCCAGGACGCACTTAGAAGACACTACTGTAGTCTGTAAGCCTAAGAGAGTCGGTTAACTTGAGAGATTCAGAATAAGAGCCATCAGTATAGATAGCTATTGACGAGTCATTTAAGTATGATATGTTATGTACCCATTCCTCTTTGCTTGGAATGGCAGCCTAAAATTGCTTGTGAAAATCAAGTTAGGGTATTTTATAGTCTGTCGCAGTACTATGGACCCATAACTTTATGAAAGATCAGAGCATATCATGTGGAACTGTTTTGAGCCTTTAATCTGACTAAGTCGCAAGGCCCTTTTAGCTGCAGATTCCTGAGCAAAGAAATCTGGGGTTTTAAATTGATAATTACTTCCAGTCCCGCAGTTGGGATGGATCTCATTGCCCCTGCAATGCCTGTGCACGCGATTTTTTCAACTTTTGTCAAGGTTTTGAGATTCGGACTCTTTTCTAAGGCATTCCACCTAACCAGATTACGATACGTTAATTTTGGTCTAATTATTGCCAAATACATCCATTTTATTTTAGGGTTTGTTCCCCAGGTTTTTAGAAAAGGCAATCGACGCATCTTTATATCTTTCTTTGGTATTCAGAGTTTCAGACCCTAGTTTAGTTTTTTATCTAAGATCACACCGAGATATTTTGCATGATCAGAGATTTTAAAAGGACAACCTTCAATTGAAGGTACCCTGGATGTGGATACTCTCATCCTTCCCTCTGCTAACATTGTCATCATGAACGAGCAACATCTGCACTCCATAAAAATTATCTACCCAAATTCGGAGTCGAGTCGAGCGCCAAACTCCAAAGTCGTAATTCTCGCCAAGAAGACAGACAGTAACAAGTTTAGTACATAAATTTAATGAACAGTGCGACAATGGGTTGGTCAAAGTGTCGAAAATATCGCTGCTATTTAGGGGTCTATAGCAAATGATCCAAATTAGTCGATTCCATGCCGTTTTCAAGTATTGGGTATCGCTACTTAACACACTTTGTAATTGATTTTTTTTTTCAGAAAGTCGATTGTGTCTATACAGATTTTTCGAAAGCTTTCGACCAAATCTCTCACGCTATCATAAAATATAAAATAAATGCCTCTCTATTTTTCAATGGAAAGTGTGTGTGAAAGTTTAATTTAGGCATTTGATCTCTAAGTCGTTTTTACTAATTCGGGAGTTCCTCAGGGTAGCCTGCTAGGACCTCTACCTTTTTTAATTAAGCTATAAGCGATTCTCCGTTATGTATACGTAATAGCAAATGCCAACTCGTGTAACTGCCATAAGAGATCTTGGAGGTCTTTTCACTCCGAAGTAAGATGTTTCTATGGACATTAGGAACATCGTGAATTAAGCTAATTCAATACTTGGATTTATTAAGCTTTGGTCAAAGGAGTTCCGCGATCTAAATATCATGCGAGTTACATATTTGTATGGTTTTTACTATTTAACTAGCGCGCTATGTTCGTCCTTACTTAGAATACGCTTCCCAGTTTGGTCACCTTATTACATTCATATTATATTCATATTGAGAAGCTAGAATCTGTTCAACGAAATTTTACTTTTGCCCTTAAAGGTACTGGATTGACCCTTTAAATGGCCCCTCTTATGAAAACCGTTTATCAACTCTCCAGATGGAAACATTGGTACATAGACGAAGCAACAACGACATGTTATTCTTCCATCCAGTAATATCTGGTGTAACAGATGCACCGGAACTACTTTTCTCTTTATCTCTCAACCATCGAAGTGGCGGTTATAATCTTCGCTGGAAGGACATGGTTATGGATTTTATGAGCCCTTGATACGTCTGACAAAGCTTTCAAACTGCAACTCAGACTTATTCGATTTTAATCTAAGCAAGAATAAATTAAAAACTTTGCTCAAGACCAGTGTTCTACATTTAAATTTTTTTTTTTTTTTTTTTGTTTATTTAATGTTTGTAACTATTAGAACAGTGAAAGCTTTTATTACGGACACGGTCTTTACACGGACTGTGGATCTTGAACTGAATTTTCATGCATTTTAAATACCCCAATTTATAAGTCCCAATTTGGTAAAATGCATTCTTCTGGGCGGACGGGTGAGTGGAGGAATGCGTGTAAAAAACAATGAATACGAAACAAAGATTTTATTTGCTCTCTCCATATAAAAAGAATTAACTAAATCGTAATTGTTTCCGTTTAAAAAACCAACAAGAAATCGACCTATTTAAGCTTCTATTTTGCATTTACATTAAGTTTCCTAACTAAAACCAACAATAAGCATCTTGGCATGCACAAACAATTTTACAAAACTATTCGACAAACTAAACAAGAAATTGTAAAACTTTTTTTCTTGTTCAAATAGAATCTCTTGAATGCTTTGTTATGCGAATTGCATCTCGAAGTTTCCTGAAAATACCGACAGCAGGATGAAACCTACTTACATACTCTCTTGCCATACAATTGGTATCGTTGTTCAAAAAAGAGCAAAAAGAAAAGACAGTTTCCTTTGAAATTGAAAACTAATCACTCGATATCGACGATGCTTTGGCAAATAAGAAAAAAACAAAGAAATCCTCTTCCAACATACGACCAAAAAAAAAAAAGTTAAAGAGAGGATCCTGTTTTGCATTTAATATCACTCTTGAAACTCTTCCATCACATAAATACCAGATAATTCTGTTCATCCGCATTGTAATATTCCATTTTTTTTTCTTCAATTGAATGTCGTTTTTCTGTTTTTTCTTTCCTCGACATTTACCGCATTTACGTGAGTCGACGGAGAGACAAAATTCTACCTTTAAGTCACAATTTATCTACCGGATTTCACAAACACACATGTCTCATAATGTAGGACGGTAACCATTAGGCTACTTTTTTGTTTGCTTTCCATGTGCCATCACATCACATCACACATGTATTCAAAATCATAAAATACAATAACAACACCAACGTGAACATACATAGTTACGTGGTGTTGAGCTTGATATCAACAACACCGGGAAAGAGGGACATAATGTCCTTCCGTAAGATCTTGCTCTTCAATACAAGTTAGTGGAAAATAATATTTTCTCGCTTTCTATACATTTTTTTTGTTTGTTTTCAAATAAAAAACAGAACCAACTTGAAGGGAAAAGAAGAGGAAATTCGTATATCTAGAGGAAAGGTGCCACTACGAACGCATTCCGCCCACTCAAAGTACCACTAAAAAGGATCTTTTGAATTTTTTTTCCTCCCTCCCTCGCTTTGTCCTTTCCTATACACTGTTGGTATTTGGTTTTTATTTGCCTCTCAGTGTGTGCAAAATGTTTGCATTTGCTTTAACTTTTCACAAGATAGGTAGCTTCCTATAGAAGTCGATGTAGAGGTAGATAATACATTTCTGTGAGGGCTTTACATAAAATAGGGACATTGACAAACACACACACACACACAGGCACATCTGTAAACAAGGGCACATTTCTACAATTCTAGAGATGGCGTGACAGACGCTTTAAGTAAATTAAAGCGACGGCAGAATTTGTTCCCTTGTGTAAAATTTAAATAAAAAAAAGAAATATCGATAATCCTTTCCGGGCTCTGTGGACACGTCCTTTGAACAGCCCGTTTGTTGGGATTGGGCTGGGAGACATAATAAACAGTTAAATTTTATTGTCACAGACTGTTTCCATTATTACCACTTACAATTACAATTTTAGCTCAAAATTTAATAAACAGTCCGAGATGAAGATATTAAAGGATTTAAGCCAAGAGACACTTACCTGGAATGAGAAAAAAGAGAAAAGGATATTTTTAATTAAAACCATAAGGAAACACTGCTTTTTTAAAATGAAATTGTGTAAGTAAATAAGTGAAAGAAATGACACCGCAGTGAGACCACATCAATATTCGCCAAGTGACTCATTCGAGTTCGCCTGCGTTGATTGTACCGATATTGTGGAAAGCATCTTATCAATCAAATCTAATGCTATCGGAACTGACGGAATACATCCCAAATTCCTGAAATCAATTTTACCCATTATTCTCCCGATGATAACACATGTCTTTAATACAATTATAATGACAGGTCAGTATCCTTTACAGTGGAAGCTCGCAAAGGTTCTCCCAATTCCGAAACATGGTAACAATAACGAGTACAGACCCATTTCTGTGCTACCTTTCTTGTCGAAAGCTTTTGAAAGAGTTATTCAAAAACAAATTAATAGCCATCTAGCTGCACAAAACTTTCTGTCAGATAATCAATTTGGGTTTCGTAAAAAGCATAACTGCACTACCGCTGTTATAAATATTGTCGAAGATGTCAGGCAAGCTTTGGACGAGGACCATGTAACGTTTATGGTTTTATTAGATTTTTCTAAAGCGTTCGATACTGTGGATCACGATAACTTGTGCTACAAACTTTCAACGCTTTATGGTTTTTCTTCTTCAGCTGTAAATCTACTCTCGTCCTATCTTCGGGAACGAAAACAAGCAGTTATGGTTGGTGATCGAACCTCATGCTTTCTTCCAAACACTCGTGGGGTACCCCAAGGATCGATACTAGGTCCACTCCTTTTTTCACTTTACATCAATGAACTTCCCGCTTTGATAAGTAGGTCATCCGTTCAAATGTATGCCGATGATGTCCAACTCCACAAAAGCTGCCCTCTTGGTCTTATCGAAGATTGTGCTTACTCAATTAACAGAGATTTAGAAGAAATTTCACATTGGTCAGCACGAAATGGTTTGTTTCTCAATCCCCTTAAGTCTAAATGCATCATAATTAGCAAAAGACCATTGACCTTGGATTATTTTCCTAGCATTTTCCTGAACGGTTCATTGCTTTCTTATGTCCCTACAGCTCGCAATCTCGGCATGCTGTTCAACAACAAATTGACCTGGGATACACATATAAATGCTGCTGTTGGCAAAGTGTATGGCGTTCTTCGAATGCTTTGGGCTTCGCAATACTATACACCCCTAAAAACACGCTTATTATTGGCAAAAGCTTTGGTGGTACCTATACTGACATACGGATGCGAAATATTCTGTAACTGTGATGTCATAAGCAGGCGAAGGCTTAATGTAGCTTTCAACAACATTGCGCGTTATATATTTGGGCTGCACAGATTTGACCGAGTTTCTAGTTTTTCAATTCAAATATACAAATTATCTTTAGATCAACTCATGCGCTATAGAACCCTTGTTTTGCTGCACAACATAGTACAATCACAACAACCGTTTAATGTTTTTAATAGGTTACAATTCGGCTCCTCAAACAGATCCCAACAACTCATACCACCGCGATATTCTTGCCTGACTTCTGAGAGGCAGTTCTTCATCAACGCCATACGGCTGTGGAACTCCCTACCGAGGCACATAAGAAGAGTTGGTGGTCAAGCCCAGTTTCGCAAAGAGTTACTAACTTACTTTCAAAATTAAGATTTATTTATTGAAATAGAATAGAATAGAATGAAATAGAGATATAATGTATTAATTTGTAATGTATTAATTTGTAATATTTTGTTAAATTTTGAATGAAATTACTACAACTTATTCCAATATTTATTCATTCCCACATTGATTATTATTAGTGTTAAATTTTAAGCCTTATACAAACTTATAAGAAGTATCATTCTTACTGTGTAGGCATACATTGAATTAATAAACTAAACTAAACTAAACTAAATGTAGTTGATTTTTGTTACGTATACGCCGTAGTGACCAAGTAGTTTAAATTTCAATGAAACATGAGTTTTTTTGTTGGGAACAATATTTATTGGAAAATAATAAATTACCTTTAAAACAAGCACACCCCATGATGTATCCCATCATCAGATAAACTTGTGTTTCTAACTTTGGCGTCAGGTAATAATATCTTTGGTGTACCTAATTAGGTTTTATTTATTTATTTTTTTAATGATTTAATCGGTTTTTTATTTTTTTTTTAGAGTTTGTTAATTTTGACTAGCGATGTATAGTTAAAGGTGTAAGGTTCGTGATTTTTTGCGTTTAACAAAAAAATAGCTTACGTCGAGTACACTTGCTATACAAATTATCGGAGAATTATTATTGTTTAACATTTAATTTTTTTTTATTTGTATTTTTTTTTAGACAACAACGACTAGTTGTTATGTAAATGTACGAGTGAAAAATGTTGACGATTAGTTTCGATAATTTTCTTTATGTATTTTTGTTTTTAAGGCTATGACAAAAGTACGTACGAGATTAAGTAGTATAGGTTTACAACATTGATGATTATTTTATCACTTTTTGGTTTATTTAATTTAACAAGTTTAAATTGGTGTTGATTTTCTTTTATTATATCACTGGGTTTAGCCTAAAAATTAAGAGAAATATCACATTTTGCATTAGAAACAAAAGTTCTCGCTCGCAATTCAAGCTTTCTAACCTCTCAAATTTTTCACCTTAACGTCATTAAAGAAAAATGGTTGTATAATTTTTAAACAAAAACCGACAGGTGGCGCCAGTATCGCAAGTACAATTAACTATCGTACAGTACTAATGCTTTTTTTTTAAAAATGGAAATAGAGTAGTATTGGTCAGTGATTCGATTCTTGGTTTTCGGGCAGCGAAATCTAGGATCGTTTGGATGCTGTTTACAGTGATTCATCTTTGTCGGACGTCGATTTTTGTTGAGCCACTCCAGGTCCCCTGAACAGCTATGCCTAGTTTTGGCATCCCTGTCAAGCTCGTTCGCTTGTGCAAAATGCAGATTAAGAACTCACGCTACGAAATCAAGGTTGGCAACGAGCTTACGGAACCTTTCGATGTCAAAAAAAGGAATCAGACAAGGATGCATTTTCATGCGGTTTCTTTAACATCGTTCTTGAGAAGATAGTGCAAGACTCCATCGTCAACACCAGAGGCACTATTGATATTGATAGTAGTGGGAAGAACACAGCTTGATGTCAATGGCACTTTGTGAGAATTGAGGGTTTAGCGGGCTCGGATAGAACTTCACAATAGACGCGTATAACTTCGAGGTATTAGAGGAGTTTGTCTACCTAGGCTCCGCTATTAACACAGACGAAGAATAACTCTCGCTAATCGTTTTGTCTTTAGGCTAGAAAACAAATGAGTAGATCTCTCGATCGAACTAAGGTAAAATTATATAACATCCTTATTATCCCAGTCCTGCTATTTCTTTGGGTCCGGGTCATCTTTGCGCCAGTGCGCATTGATGGGGATGAAGGAGAAGATACAACAGCAAACTTTACGGATTATGCAACGACGTAGATCTCGCCAAAGCCAAGGTACAGAAACTCAGATGGCTCGGTAATTTAGAGTGGATGCTCTGGTTCTGAAAGCCTTCGACACTTTTTCCAAGGGACGTTGAAGGAGAGACAGACCGCCACTCAGGTGGCGCACACAAGTTTCATGAATCATGAGCAATGAGCGAATGAAACCGCACAAGTAAAATTTTAAAAAAAAAGTTAAGGAACGTACATAATGGTTTGCTCATAGAGTTTATGTGTCTGGTTCATTGACGTGTGCTTCAGTGAGAAAAATTTCAATATAGTTGGGCCTCAAGGAATATTCGAAACAGTGGACTTCAGCCGGCAAACGTTTTCCGAAGAAAGCGAAGACTGTCCACCGTGGACAGCCACCGTGTGATCTACACCAACTACTTGGAGAAGGCTTAAACGGTCATAAATTAAAATGCTGAATTATTGAACCGAGTTGGCACCGAATTGAAGAAAAATACTTGACGAGGAATACAGTGCTCTCCCACGTTAACGTAGAGACACTAATCTCTGCCATTTTCACGACCATATTGGTCGACTTGGGCTGCGAACTGATGCCCAACAGAAGTCACAGAATTGGCGTGACTTCTTTTAAAAACTGAAGTACTCGTTGGGACAAAAAGTCTGATGACGAGATCTATGGAGGCTATTTCAAACCTAGAGTAAGCGTATTTTCCAGAAGGGTTAAATTTTGAGCATCGCTGGGTCAAATGTTTTGAGACCAGCCTCGAACATGCATATACAACTTAAGGTCTTTGCAGGTTAGTTTCTCGGAAGACTGAACCAGATAAAAAATGATGTTTTACGGCAAAGGTTGGTATCCATATCAAGTGCGAAGAAGAATACAAACCATTTCAAAATCATAAACACAAACAACCAACAAACCATTCCACTTTCCCAGTTTAAAAATTCCTAATTAAGAAATCACATTGTCGAGCTACTAGCAACTCCGGAAGCTCAACGGAAATTATCAGCCATAACCGTGTTGACGTTGAACTAAACTGAAACACCTCAACCCACAATAAACACAAGAACTCCACTTGTTGTGCTCATAATGGCTAGAAATGTGAAAGCAAACATCAAAATTTTATGTGTCGTCCCGACAAATATGACAACAAAGCAACTTCACTTCACTTAATGTCTTATTTTGCCCCAACACTGTCTCAAAATAATACACTTGACTGAACTTCAACCAAACATCTAAAAGGAAGAACAAGTTTTGACAAATTTAGGTCACGCAATGTCGGAACCAAAAACGAGCCCCCTTGTGTTTTGTGATACATTTTTGAGTTTGCATAAACAATAATAATTTTGAAATGAAAAACTTAATGAAGTGCGGTAGGAAGGGCGGACGCGTTTTTCTTCCATATGGGGTCAATGAGTTATTCTCTGGTGTCGTCGTCGTCGTCAAATAGGCCTCACACAAATTCACACAGAAATTCTCGACTCCTTATTTGGAAATGGAATGCTCCATAACGACGACTTCTGCCGGGAATGTGTCTCGAAAGTTAATTAAGGAAACAAATTTGTCGAATGTGCAGAATGGCAGCAGGAATTGTATTTTCTTATTCTGGTGTTGCCATAAAAGTTATAAAAATAAATTTTACAAGTGAGAGTTCATGATCAAAATGAAAATTAAAAAAGAAAAAATAATGAAGCAGACAAGACAGGCGGTACTGTCTTCCCTTTTTTCCTCTTTATAGCTCGTTAAAACGGTCCCAAGCACATCGTTAACGAATTCACAAAAAAAAAAAAAAAAAACTTCCAAAAATAGATTTCATTCACAAAAAATGTTGTGTTCAAGAAAAATATGGACGAAGACGTTTTTCTCTTGAATCGCCACCACATTGCTTTTGCTGTCGCTGACGGCTAATAATAATAAATGAAGAGATATTTGTTTACCAATAAAAAAAGAAAAAACAATTTCTGTATACACCATTCGCCAATTCATGGCGCTTATTCGGCATTCTAAAAATAATTTTGTATTCCCCCATTTTTATTCACTGGACTTTTTAATTGGTGCTTAAGACGAGTGTTGGTTTTGCACAAAAACAAAAAAACAAAAATAATTCGAAATTAACCACGAATTCAGAAGTCAAAAAAGTGGTTTTAGTCATAGCAACTCATCTTCGTTTTTCGTTTTCAAATATCTCGATTTTTGTAGGAGTTATCGAGTTATAAAGGTTTTATCGAAAACCACAATGGATTTTGATAAAATTTCACAGTTGCAATTTTATCGAAAAACGCAATGAATTCTCATTTTTAAAGCATATTCAAGACAATACGGCAAGACAAATATCAAATCAGGAGCAAAACTAAGCGACCAGTTTGACCTTTTATGATTTTTTCAAAAACAAACTACGTGTTTTATTTGTTTAAATTTCTTGGAAAACCTCAAGAAAGAAAGACAGAAGCACACAAATTGCACACTATCGATTGATGCTATCAGAGCAACCGAAACGTAACAAACTGATTGTAGGAGGCTGGAAAGTTCTGGTGGGATGCATTAAACTGACGACTTTGATTTTGTTTCGCTTGCTAAAAATACTCTTGGAGAAGGTCAGAATGTGACTTTGAAGTTCAAGAGAGGACGTAACAGGCAATTTAATGCGTCAGAAAGATCGATGAGAGAGATACAGGAAGCTAAAGGAAGGGAATGACAAAAGGAAACAATCTGGGTGTCGTCACGTGCCATGGAAATTTTATTTTCTTCTGACATAATGCCTGTGTTCAGTTCTTGCAGTTTCAGCTTGTCAACAAATATCCCAAATGTTTAAACAGAAATACTATCGTTCATCTGTTGTCTTCAGAATCCGAAGGTACATAATGACTTGGGCATATATTAATTTTGACTATAATTGAACTAAGCAAACAGCTCTAGACAAATCAAACATACTAGTCTCCGATGTTTGAATAGCAAATTTACATTTGACACTTAAAGCTGTCGTTGTTCTCCTTACAATATTCCTTCAATCAGATACAATATCTCTCAGTACTCATCAGCGGCACTCAAAATCCATTACAACTACACACGCCACTATCGCAACGCATCGCACATCACCACCTCCTTTGAGTGTGAATCGACTATAGTTGAAGTCTCAAGCTGATTCTGCCTGCCGGTACCATTCATTGAACAGAGTCGCCACTTGGAGCTTAATTGAACTTAATCAAATTTAATTAAGACGATGTCATTAGACCTCAAGCAAAATGTACAAATATAGGAGATTGGGTGGTTTGCTTTAATGTGCGTAGGTTTGTGGGTGGTTTAACGATGATGACGACGACAACAGCACAACGTCCAACGGAAGGTATTTGAAACATTAACATGAAAACTTCAACAAATTTGCAAGGAGAAATAAATTGAGCGCAAAAAAAGGAAAAAAAGAAATGATTTCAAGTGATTGTGGGCGGAAAACGAGGCAAAAATTAAATTTCCGTCAAGGTCTTGTTGTGACTGAATGAAAAATTTACTTCTAGTTGAGTTTGAAAGGCTAAACATCCAGGCTGGGGTGGAATTGGAAATGATTTTTCAGTTTATGACTCATGAAATACAACAACAAAAAACGGACAAAAAATAATAAATTTGTAAGCAAATGTTTATTTATGTACAAAAGTCTCAACTGGAAGCTTTTATCGGTTTGGTTCTAAATTTTCGAGAATTCAATTTTTTTCTCAAATCAATGGTCGAGGGAATAATAAATTCCTCTGTCTATTTGTAAATGTTTATCAGAGAAGTCAATTAATCGTTTTCTTGTTTTGATGTACAAGCGAAATCGGGGAAGAAATTATAAGGGAAAAGCATCAACAATGAAGCAATAATTTCGCTGCGAAAAAGCGTTTGAGGAAATTTGTCTATTTTTTACAATCAAATGGAATGAGAACTGACACTAACAATAATGACGCTTTAAGGGAAATCAGAAGATGTCGTCTGTCGAACTCTCAAATAAACTTGTAAACCGTCACGTCATCTATAGCTCCACCCAGGATAAACTATAAGAAAAAGTAGCCTACAAAAGCAAACAAATGTCTAAGAAGAGGCGATATATATGATGCTCCAATTTTTTGTTCTCGAGGTCTACGAAGTTTGTCTCCGTAGCGAAGATGATCTCCGCATTCTAATGAAATTTTGTGCCCGGTGAGTGACTTTTTCAAGTTCAGAAACTAAAAGAATTCGCATCCATTCCATTTATTTCATTCCGAGAGTCGAATCACTTCGAGAGCCGATTTTTCGAGACTCTATGAGATCAGAGAATCGAATCGAGACTCGGTAAATTTCGAGTCTCGATCGAGTTAGCACTACTAGGGGAATTAAAAAATGCTTCGTGGCAAATTCATGGCAAATTTACGACAGTAATTGCTATTTTTTTTACTTTTTTCCAATTTTAAAGTGGTAGAGTTAAGTTGATGACCATTTGTGTGGCATGGCAAGCAATCTCCTTCGAACTAGAGGACGTCCACATCCAATGCTTCAATTTTAATGAAAATCTGTTAATGCTTCTTGTACTTGTTCAATTCCAGCTGTTCTAAGGCCCAAACTGTGAAGCGGATGGTCGTGGACAATGAACTCTGATGAGTCTTTACTTCCATTTAAAAAATAATGTTGTTCCCTTTCGACAGTTTATTCGTCCTTCTATCGTTTCAGTCAGTTGAATAAATTCTTTTTCCATGCTCACACACACACACACACACATTCTAATTGGATTTCTTATTCATGAAAAGATCCTAATCAAGGTCTCATTCTTAAAATTCCTTAGAAAAAAATTTACTTTTTTCTAACGACGAAAACCTTCGTTTTGCATCCCAAGGAAAAATTCAACCATAATAACTAATACGACTTCGTTCTTCATGACCATACTAAAAAGGCACATTGCCAACATTTAACAACTACTGTCTCTCGCTTAACCATCAATTAAATGGCAATGCCTTTACATATAATCCTCATCCCTATCCTTAGATTACAAAAAAGAGCCTCATTGGTGTATTACTTCGTAGAAATGTGTATGCATTTGGTAGCCAAAAGTAAATCCTTGCATGTCCTCCAGTGTCTTTCGTGTTAGTTAGACCAACGACAACGACACGATGAACCTCAATGCATTTTCCATTAACCTTCTTCAATGTAAATGCTCGTTACTTGTCGAGAACAGAAAAAAAAAGAAAATAAAGTTGGCTGCCCTGCAGGATGGGCGCTATTAAATACGGAAGCGCCAATAAACCGGAAATCCAAATAATTCTCACCAAGTTTTTCTTCCATTTCATACCACCACAGACTGACGTGTGTGGGGGAGTGGTGAGTGTGGTCTTTCTAAACTAGTCGATATGTAAACTTTTTAGCAAGCTCATGGCGTTCCAAATGGAGTTGTAAATTTTGTTTACATTTCTTTTTTTTCATAGTAGTCCTGTTTAGCTCCTGGGGCACGTCATACGTGATGATGATGTAGTAGTAGTAACTGTTAGTTGTGGTTGTTTTTGTTTTTCACCTCATCTTCCGGTTTTGAGGAAAACTTTTCAATTTTGAAAAACGTTGATGGAGTGAACTTGACACTCCCAGTCACTTGATTAGGTCCAATAAATATTTTAATTTTTATTTAAGGCTTCAATTGCCGGTAAAATTGTATGAAGTCATACTTATTACATACAAAGTTGGCAGAAAAAAAGTGCTCTTCACATTTTTGTTTTGTATAAGTCGAAAAATGGTAGTTTTCAAACGAACCAGAGTGTATCCATCTGCCTTCACCTGTGCCACATCAGTTTGACAGTTAGAATATAGCTTTAAAAGCATATTGTACGCTCGGAAGTACGATATATTTCATTTTTAGCCAATAGTATAAGACGTGCAGTTGCAAATCTGCTTTAAAGTTTTTTTTTTAAGAGTGCAAGGACAAGTGTTTCTAATTTTTGTTCGATTTCAAGAATTTTCAACAAATTTTTTAACAAAATTAAGTAAACATGTTGCCTTTTTCCATCCTGGACTATAAACCACACTTGAATTTACATGTGAATCGGTTACTGGTGGCGTATGTGCAACATTTTAAGATAAATGACACTTTGGCATTGGATTTTCAAATTTATCTGCAACTAAAACCTTAGACTTTCGAATGATGTGGTATCCTTAACTGCTGGAAGGATTGCAATATTTTTTTTTTTTCTCCACAGGTAACTGTATGCGGTGGTTTCTTAGGATTACACACTACATAGACAAATGTGGTGTAAGGTACAGCGAAGTTGATGATTAAAGATGCACACAGATGGATGCTGTACAGATGCCAAATTATCTCTGTTTTTTGTTTGATGTTGGATTAGTTGGTGTATGCAGTTTCTGCATACATTCAGGTGTCTCAGTCTCAGGTGGTTCTTGGCGTGTCGTGGGAAAGTTTTGTTTGTTGCTGTAATGGCAGACTTAATGCCCATTAGCGTTATGAAGAGAGCCAATGCTCGCTTAAGGACGAAAGTTCAATTTGTAGATTGTCAAAAAGTTGACAGACGAAATATGATTGTTCTTTGACGATTTGTGTTATGAAATTGAGAGCTAGAACGGAGGTACAAACGCTGAGGCTATATACTTATGTGTCTTAAATTTCCATCCAAACAGATCCAGCTGTTTTTCGCAAATAATTTGGAATCGCTATCCGACGAGTTGCTTCTATTGTCGAATAATCATTTTTATTTCCAATTATGGCAGGCGTCAGCAATTCTATTCGCGACCATTAAACAAAAAAATCTCACAATTGCCGATCTTATTGTTAGATTGTGTTTTTTATTCCTCACGCGACACATTCGCACACAAGCTACTCCTCTAATCGGTGTGTAAATTGTGTTTTATCTGCCGCCATTTCCATTAAGATAGACAATAGATATTGTTTTTTTCCCCCGAAACAACAATAATTGGAAATTAATTTTTACACATGGATGTGTCTAAATCCACGGAAAAGGAAATAACGTAATTGGAAGGTTGGTTACGTGATTTAAATTTTGATTGATTCCATCGATTGATGAGGTTTTCCTGTTTTAATTTTTTTATTTGATTTATTGTGACCTCAGTTATCGCAAAAAAAAAACAATTTACAAAAAACCACACTCCCTTGAGAGAATAAATCAGAATTGCAAACAGTCCTAGTGTCATTGTATTAGTGACAACTCGATGAGTTTTTATTTGCCAAGGGACAACCCGCCCAAACACCTACTCCAAGCGCCAAGTCAAGTACAGCAACGACGAGTATTTATTTTATGAAGTAGGGTTTTTTTAGTTGAATATTTGACGCTTAATTCGGACTTAACCTCAAAAACATAATAAATACAAAGAGACGAAGAAAAACTTGTTGGCGTCATGTCAGTTAAAAGGGGCCAATTGCTGCCAACTGGCTGTTTATGAAAAGTGCATCATCGGAAGAGCGAAAAAAAAAATCGCTGTAAGGAATTATATTATTAACCTTCAATTAGATTGAATACCAAAAAAAAAACTGATACTAGTTTTTGCTGTTGGCAACACACAAAAACAAAATTTAAGGTCATTTTTTGTGAGTGAGTTTTGGGAGCAGTGATGTGGAAAATTCGGTCTTAATTTGTAATTTGATTTGTTGGAGCTATGACTACAAGTGTTTACTTGTTCAATTCTGTCAATAACTATAATGGGATTTGAATTTTGTTCAAATTAAAGAGCAGTCAAGTGCATAAACTAATTATTTGGGACTTAACATTTCTTGAAATAATTTCTGTTCTTGGAAAAATGACAAATTTGTTTTCACAACTTCGTAGACATCGACATTCGATTCGTTAGTTCTCCCGAGAAAGCTGAAATTAGTTGCAAATAAATTCGCCGCTAAAACGCTGCCATGAAGTGCCATGACCCCCTTTCTGGAGCACGGCAATGATTCATGAACCAAATCTTCTATCGCTATCCTAGATGGTATCACTGCTACTATATTCTTAATTCGTGCTGTTTCATGCTGGTGAATCCCTTGCTTTAGCCTTTCCATCCTGGGTCCGAGTACTTGGAAAACAGTATTTGTTCATCCAATTACAAAAGAAGGCAATTCTTCTTCAGCCGTCAATTACAATATTGATAAATTATTATCGACCGATTGCACAAATGCACATACATCCCTTCTGTCAAAGGTCACATGAACAATGATAAGTTATCAGACCAAGAATTATTTTGAAGACCGAAAGTAGAGATGTCGCAACAATAGATCCAGTGGTGATCTGATAAAGTCTGGCATCTTGGCACGGTATGGACAAATCCCTCCGTGTTTGTTTCGAACCGAGTGGTTGTGTACGGATTCAAGTTCTAAACCCATTAGATAGATAAATGCTGATATGCCCCAGGGCTCCATTTTATCACCGATACTCTTTCATTTTCATAATTAATCTTTTGTCTGCAACTTCACAGATTCACATTATCCTCTTCGGATAAGGAACTGCAACGGCTTGATATGATAAGTTTACCAAAGGTTGATTTCAATACTGAATCATTTCCGACATTGGGACACTGTTGTAAAGTCTTGTCTTTCTCTCTGTTTCATCGTTATCTTTACGGTCAGCAAGTTGCATTCTTCTTTTTAAACAATGCCTCCGAATTACTTTTCGTACTGTTAAGATAAAGAGGTACGTTTTATTGACGTACTACGCGAATGTGGAACACTTTAAAACACTCAATTATTTAAATTCATTGCAATATTTAGAAATTTGAGATAATAATAACGGATACCTCATATCACACTGTGCGCTTGCCATGAATGCAATAATTGTAGTTAACATTTTGACTGAATCGGTTTTCAAGGGTTTCTCGTTATTAAAAAAAAATCTGGTACACAAATGACAAAAAACACTAATATGGAAGTTATAACCATTTTTTATGTAGACTACGAGCGGACCCGACAAACATGGCTCGGTAGAAACTAAATACAAATTCTTTATTCACAACTATTGTTGTGATTTCCTACAACTTGAAGAACTAGAGGCTTTAAATTTCAACGGAGGGGCAAAAAAATTAAAACCTAAAATGTAATAGATTTTGCAAGAAACAAGTCAAATAGGCCATTCCATCAACGTAATTAGCATCAATATTAATCTAAGATTTTCCTCAAATACATATTTTCGAAAATTAATCCTTTTTGTGTATTCCAATGCAAAATGTGATTTCAGTCTGCTATTTGCACTGTGAATCCATTAAAAATGCATTTTCCGATTTCCATTATTATCACTGTTTTCTTTTTTTTTTCTTTAATAAGACACAAGGCGACATGGACGCCATTTACTCGGATATCCTTTTATCATTTTACCGGAATCAAAAATTCTGGTCTTATGCCAGGATTTTTTTTTTAAACTTGAACAAAACAAGAAAAAACACAAAACAAAGGATTTTATCCGTTTTCACAAGGAAAACACAACAAAAGAAAATTGAAGAACAAAACAAACAAACAACAAATACATTCCAATTCTCGAAGGGTTCACGACCTCAGACACATATCAGCACTAGACCAGACGACTCCAACCGACCGACGATGACACGAACGACGACGCGGACAGCGAAACGGGAGGATGGATATGGATAACAAGGACCACTGAAAAGGATAGATCTGGCGCTCCTGCTGTTGAGGAATGCTTGCAATGGACAGCAGTTTTCAACATCACACAACTGCACAAATGCAAATTGTAAATAAAAAAACACGATTACGAGGAAAAATTCCGGAATCAAAGAATATTTGTTTTTTAGTGTGTATCCATTTTCACATGAAAAACAAATTAACAATAAAAAAAATTCCACTTTTCTTGAAGCACTTTTGACAGATATATTCACAGGATATTTTTGTACTAGATTTTCTTTACACGCATAATTTTTTTTCTCATTTCTTCGTTTTCTCTGTGAAAAAGGACATTTTTTTCGTGGAATTGAATTCGCAATTAGGACACAGGACGAATTTTGCTAATTTTGGGAAAATTGTACACTTCGAAATCTTCAGATTCACTAAAATTTACCTAAAGGGAATTTTTTTAACTAGAGCGAACAAAAAAACCGTCGAACGTTTTTATCAAAAATTACAGGAAAAAACACTACACGATCAAATCAAATACGCCATCGGACAAATATAACAAATTCAGACCACAAACATCAACAGACTGTCTATTACTAACAAAAATACGTCTGTTCTCTTTTTTGCAATACAAAAAAAAACACTAAAAAAACAACTCACAATAAAATAGCACGCTTTTTCCCTCTCAGTCGCCGATGGGGTTGTGTCTTTTTCGTTCGAAATTCAAAGAATGCCATTTTAGAACCCAAACAACCAGAGTCAGATAAAACTTCAACCTATTCTAAGAGAGTTGTAAATTGTCAACAAACCGAAGAGACAGCTTTGCAAGAGAGCGCAAAATGTCGGAATGTATACAAACCAAATGGAAAATGCTGAAAACCAATTGAAACCACTGCCGTATTCGGCAAACTAATGGAATTTCATTGTACTAGATGAGTAACGATTGGTCTGAATAAAATCCATAAATTATAAAAAGAAAAGCAAACAACAAGCTCTTAAAGAAGTCTTGAGAGCTTTGAGTGGCCACTAGACAACGAAAACAGTAAACGAAAAGTAAGGCAGCCCGGCATAATATTCTTGACATTTCGTTATCACATTCTAACAACCCAAAAACAAAAGCATACAACAAGAGAAGCAAATGTTTGTAATAAAATGTCAAAAGACAAAAGAATTTCAAATATTTTCTCTCATTTCTGCGTTGCGATAGAGTAATATCAGGTTAGAGAATGCCTGACGAGAAAGTAAGCTTTCGGGTGTTTTTTTGGTGTGGGGTCAAGCTTTTTGCTTAAACCCGAAGGTACTAGATGCATGTATTTTAAATATTTTTGTTTGCAAATTATTTTACCTGCAACCTCAATGGGGTGTAAAAGAGTTGCCATATTGCATCCATTTAACTTTATTTAAAAAAAAAGACCACTTGGTACGATAAGTTTACTTAGCTTCACCGCTTTGTGGCGCCAATATCGAAAAAAACATATTAAGAGTTTCAACATGGTCGCACGAGCATTTTTTGACAACCACCTCCACATGCTTCAAAATCGGATACCATGGAGAATAACTTTTTATCCTATTAGCTGACCCGGTAAACGTTGTTTTGACACATAATTAATACCTAGAGTACAAAAAAAATAGGAGGGCCAAAATTTTTCTGCACAAACAAAAATAGAAGACATTGAAGATTCACAATAAACACTGTTTTACTGACGAAACAACGATTGTCGGGACAGCTAGTCTATATACATATATACAAATCTCATTCAAATCCGTTAAGAATTTACTGCTTTTGTTCCAGTGGAAATTTGGCTAAAGTTGAGGGAATGCCCGGGTAGAGGTGTAGATGGGATTTAAGAAGTTTGTATAATATCAGCAAGCCATCCCCTCAAATTCTTCATATGATATGGCCAAAAATTGTGGACACCCAATTTTTCTTATTGATGATCTTTAGGAAGTTGCATTGCATGAGCACACAAAGGTTCTGAAATGATAAGCTGACCCAGCAAACGTTGTTTTGCCATATAAATGTTACTCTTCGCAAATAATAATCCGTTTAGAAAAATTCTTAATTTAACAGAAAACGTTAATAATAATACAGGAATAAAAATATGAGTGCGACCCATGTAGTCCACACGACTTATTTCCCAGAGTACAAAAATGAATATACACGTACGTTGGTTTTAAAAGTAAAACACAGCCTATACTACTGCTGAATATTGTAGTTTTCTATTAGAATTTTTCTAATCGGAATAGTATATTCGCGTTTGGCGGGTCAGGTAGTAATCAAATATAGTCTATGATACTCCTGAATATTGACATTGACATTGACTTCACAGTACTTCGCACATAAATGTAACGAACTACAGACACATAGCAGCACTGGTGACTGAGACCATCGGCTGGGACAGACCAAGACATTAATACAACAGAGCGAGACAGATAGATACATAGAAGGGAAGAACACATAACATAAACCTACGTGGCACAGAGGAGGAGACACAGATTTTAATTGTCTCATATCATCGCCCAGGTGGCCTCAGATAAGCTGGCGATTTTTGTAGAAAAAGAATGCTGCCGAAGCTGGGGCTTGAACCCGTAGCATTCGGCTAAGCAATCAACTACTCTATCCTCTGAACCATGGCCACCTGCCTCCTGAATATTGTTTTTTTTTTTCACACTTTCTATAAGATTTTTTGCATTATTGTTGAAATTATGGCAGAAATTATCATAATTTTCATTATTTTAGGGTTGTCTAAGCCGATTTCGCTGAAAACCTAGTCAGCTCTTAACAACACAATACCGCGTCAAATTAGACCAATTTTATGACAATGCGATGAGTGGTTCGCGAGATAATCGAGCTGAAAAAACGTAACGCACATACGAACACACATACACACACACACATCATCATAAAAACGCTTGATTCGGATTCTAGTGACCTCGAAACATGGAGATATCTAAAAATTGGAGATTCACAAAATCGGACCCACTACAATAACTCCATCTGGGAAGTTAATAAAGGCTATATTTGATTACTAGCTGACCCAGCAAACGTTGTTTTAACATATAAATAAAATGGATTGATTTTTTGTGCAACATCTTCTTCAAATTAATGTTAGTTGTAGGCGTAGCTAAGAAAGTTGTCGGCGCGATGGGTTCTCCCTTTGCTCACTTCGAATAAAGATTACAACAGTGAGATCATTTCACACCAGTGCTTGACGCTATTTAAGCGCAATCCGAAGAAGTTCCTGCGTCATTTCGTGACAGTCGACTGAAAATCTACTGGTTACTGGATCAAGGTACAGTCAAACCAGCGGACTTCACACCTGGTAGGATCGAAGGTTGTAAAATGCTAGAATTATGGGTCGATTCGAAGCCCATTTGAAAAAAAAAGAAATTCGAAGAAAAAAAAGGACTCTACTACCTTTATAACGAAACGGCTCCCACCTCGGGTATCGCCACGGTCAAATTCGACGAATTTCAACTTTGTGAATGAATCCTGCACGACAATCTACATTAGCTGAACTAAGGCCTCTTCTGTGCGCAATAAGTTCACTACAATTAGATTATTTTGTTTGCGGTGGTGTTCCGGCGAAAAAAAGTAACGTTTCACTAATAAGGATGAGGTCAGTTTCTGTCTATCGCCAAACAAAGTGGCGGTTGTTCCATGTTTCCTTTTGCCTTCTCCCCGAAAAACTAGTTTTCATTTCTCTCGACTTTTAATTGGTTCTAACAGTTCGAACTTCTCACAGCTGTAACAGATGTAGAACGCTCTGGTACTGCGAACGCAAACATTTCTTATTTATCCATGCCATACCACTTAGTCTTTCGAGTACTCAAAGCTTAAAATTTTAATTAATTTCCCCGCCCCGACCGACATGGAAACTATACTCGTTTGTAGCGAAGCCTGATGATGATGATGGTTGTGGTGCGGCTACATCACCAAGACGAGTTTCCATACGAAGTTTGTGTGTCTCTCAAAAGGATACTCTGGCTCAAACAGAAAAATCCCTATTCACGTGCATCACAGTCTCTGTGGATCTATTTATTATGCATTGTTTGAAGTCAAGCGAAACGGGGGCAACGAGTGCAGTGACGTTTGCTTGTGGAGTGTGGGACAAACAACCAAGCTCGACCGGAGAAGAAATCACGTCAACCCTCATTCGAACTCCCATTCTCCCCAAACAATCAAAACCGCCTTCTGCGTGCTGAGATGTTAATTTTTGGTGGTTGAAATATAGCAGGCCTAGAAAAGTGATACTTCTATCGATTTTTCTTGCATTCGAATGACGTCATTTGAAGGCTGATTCAATTTGTAGCCTACTACGCCGCAAGAAGTGTGTCGTTTCTCTAGTTGCTCGTCATTAGTGAGTCAGTAAGGTGAGTCCGTCATGCAAGCAGGAAAAAAGTAATATGGCCTCATAAAGCAGCGGGTTAATAGGTTTATTAGATATCATCAATGTTTTCCTTGCCTTGGGATTGTCGTCGTCGAAAGCGATGCATGTGAACGTTTGTGAAGGAGGGAGTTACATTTCTGCTAAATCATCCTAGGTCATGCTTTACTTCATTTTTTACTTTTAAACGAGAGAAGGAACAAATAATTTTATGGCATTTTTCGATTCTGAGAGTTCATTGCCTTTCGAGTGGAGTAAATCAAAACAAAGAAATGTCAAAAGTACTAGATGAATTATATCAGTGCTTTTGTCCTTATTTTATGACCACGAAGAGAAAATATTTTGTTTTTGTTTTGTTTTTTATTCCCCATCCCCACTCCCATTTTGTATAGTTTGTTTGAAGAATGAGAGGATAAGGAAAACTCTCTCGGGAAATCTAGTACAATTTTATGAGTTTTCAGTTTTAATTGATGGCACAGAGTTATTAAAGCTTGGGGTTGGCAGATTTTTATCTCCTTTTTTGGTTTGGGCTTATTTTAAGAATTGACTCGAAAAATCTCCAAAAAGAAATCTAGGAATTTAATTAAGTCGCACCTTCATTCTTGTGTTCAATAAAGATTAAAGTTAAATAACACTTTCGTTTGCACCTATTTTTGAGTTAAGTCTTATCTGTTGTTTTCCAATCATTTTTTTTTTTCTTGTTTATCAAAAAACAAAAAAGCTATTATCAATTTGAAGTACAAATGACAACATGAAACTCAAATCAAATTGAAGTAAAAGTGCGAGTATCCATGGTACAGGTAGTTAGACACTCTTGTGTGTGTCGATTGTGGCACTCGAGATATGTTTGCGGAAGGATTATCAGCGTAACGTGTATACAAACTACTTATTAGGTCATTTGAAGTTTATTTAATATCGATGATAAGAAGTTTTGAAATCTTACCAATTATGGATTGGATTTGGAACTTACCTGGAAAGAGATAAGAAAAATCTATTAGTTTTGATAAAATTTTAAAATTCTGTAGTTAAGGGGAAAACAAATGAATGTTAACAAATTGTTATACAGAAACACTATTTAGACCTGAAATCATGGAATGGGAATTTCGCAGATTAGCAGAAATGAGTTTAACCCAAAATTTCTGTGTTTTGGGTTCCCCCAAAAAAATGCCACAAAGTCAAAGAAATGTATTTTGTAAAGATGAATTATTTTATACTATTTAAATTAATTCCAATAAATGACATAATTTCAAAGCACACTTTTCAAATGATGAAAATATTCTAAAGTATACTTTTGTCATGAAATATTTTATAGCCTACTTTTTGGATAATTGATTAATTCAGAAGGAAAACACAAAGCTGCTTTGCTGTTAGCGCTGACTCCGTTACGCTACTACTACATCTGTCATTTTACTAAATTTATTTTATGCTCTTCGAACATTTTTTCTCAAAAATCAAATTTTTTTAAACAAAACCGACAGCTGAAGCGAAAAGGAAGTAAAATTAAAATGAAATTTCCATACAAACAAACAAAAAACCATATCGCTGAGCAAATACATATCAAAAAGTAGAAAATTTTTCAACTTTTGCTTCAGCTTTTGACACGTTACGTTCACATTACAAGGTTCTCACAATATTTTAAATTGAAGCTTGAAGCGAAGAATGTACGTTATCGTGGAAAAATGCTTCTCCAATCTGCCATTCGGAATCGGTATAAAATGATAGGTCCCCTCAAATTCTTACATGCACTCCAGAGATAAAACATATATACGTCCAAAGCTTGAGTACAACTCCCACGTTTGGCTGGTGCTCCAGCAACGCACTTAAGTCTTTTGGACAGTATCCAGAGCAGAGCATTTAAGATGATTGGTGACCATACCATCGTTGAGACATTTACGTCACTCGAACATCGACGTAACGTCTCATGCCTCACCCTCTTTTACCGTTACTTCAATGGTTTATGCTCTAGTGAAATAGCCAGCTGCATTCCTCCCTTAAGATATTCAACCGTAATACCCGCACCTCCAGGAATGCCCATCAGTTCACCCTCGAGCCCAACTTCGGTCGTACGGTCATGTTCAGAGAATCGTTCTTTAGCCGTACTATGCGAATGTGGAACTCTCTTCCACACTCTGTCTTCCCCAGGCACTGCAATGTTCAGGAATTCAAGACCAATGTTAACCGACACCTCATCCTTAACCCTTTCCGTCCATCCCACTTTCCCCAAACGCTCGCACTGTGCTTTGACATAAAAAGGGAACGAAAAACTCCTTGAGTGCGTGCATATTATAAAAAAAAAGAGATTGTTAAAGAGTATAAGCGACTATGGCATTGGTTCTTCGCAGCTGTCATGCCACCGTATTATGCCTTATTCGTAAAAAAAGTGACAAAAAAGGGTTGAGCTTCCAGTCATTATGTGGGTATTTAAACGATATATTATAAGCACCAATCATCTTAAAAGCTTTGTTTTGGATTCTTTCAGAGTTGAATGAGCCTAAAATTCGAAGGAAATACGCTAAGAAGATCTCATCGAACTTAATTTGAAGTCTTAGGAAATTCGTGCAACCAAGCAGTAACACAAAAACAAAGGGTTCCGGTTCGACCAATGCTTAATATTTCATTTCATCTTACATGGTAACTGTTATTCTTGTGTAGAACTGAGTTAACTTCCAATAGTTTCAAATATCATGAAAAAAAAGTATTCATATTTCAACTGAGACTCGAAAGGCGAACAATTGCAACAAAACATTCCCACGCAATCAAAAACAATAGATCTTAATTATTTTTCACAAGACGACGTTTTTCGGGCTAGCTAGTATTAAAATACTGAACTACTGTTATACATCTTTGTCATTATTTTAAGGAATATTGAAAATTTCTTGGTCTATTTTTGAGATTGCACACAGAAAATAACTCACATCCAATTCATCAAAATTATTCAAATCCAACACCAACTGCTGTCAAATTATGAATCCGTATCTACTAAACCCTCTTTTGTGACTTTCCTTCCATGCGTTAATTTAATTTGACTCAAGCTTGTCAAAACTCGTTGTCTGATTCATAAACTTCATCAAAACTGTTACTAAATCCAATTCATTTTGACTCTCCTTTCATACTACAAGGAACGACGAACATCTACAAATCCCTCTTAGTTCTTATCAACCTTCTTGCCAACAAGCGCATTTCTATATCCTGTCATCTGCCATCTCTACAAGTCTTCACTTCAAAACAACAAAAAAGCGTTTCCTGGATACTTGGTAAACATTTTTGAGTCAAAGCATAGTTGTAATTTATGATTATCAAAATAGAATATAGAAGACACAGGAGGAAGAAAATCAAAATCCTTGAGGTAAGAATATTCTCTCAAAGGATCAAAATCATCAGCATATCATCCTACTTTACCTCAACATGTTTGGTTACACGTTCGTAAGAGTTGTATCTCTTTCACAGAAGGAGTATGTCTTTGTGTCTATATCTAAGACCTATGAGTGTAATCAGGTTGGGAATTTTGCATTTTCAAGATGGTGTAGCATCCTGTGAAATAGAACCGCATCACAAGAGCGATGGTGACAGATTTTTTAATGCAAAAACAACGAGTGGAATTACGGTATTGATTTGTTATTCAAATCGAAATTGCGACAGGGATCCAGAGGAAGTCCTTAATTTTTTTTTTTTTTCGACAAGGCTTAAGTTTATTGTTTCTCCATTTGAGCATAAAAAGGAGGATAATGCAAGTTAGGAAGGAGATTTAAGGCTAAATAAAAGGATTTAAGTCTTCAACCTTGGCTTGCAGGATTTCGAATTGAACAACACATCAAACTTTCTTTAAAAACGCTCAGAAGTACAAAATCCGACTCACAGTATCGTCAATGTCCGGAAACACATATTGAACCTTAGTTTAGACTTTTGACCAAAACCATCCGCGAGATTAAATTGGGAAAAAAAGGAGGCTCCATTGGTTTGAAGATGAAATCGATGATTTCCGCCACGTTTCCACGGATTTTAAGCCTGTATTTGTTTATGGTGATATAGAGCCCCACACACACTAGGTAAACACATCAGTACCTACTCTCCCATGAACTGACTGTCCGAAAGTGGTTCTTTTTGAATAAAAGGACGAAAAGCGTGGAATGCAGCGTACCAGCATTTCAAAATTCAAACAAAGGACTGCAATCTGAATTGGAATTGTATTTATAACGATTTTTTCTTTCCCGTGTTCGCGTTTATTGGTTTCCCTATTCAAATTGCTTTTTTTCCTTTTAGTTTTGCTTCGTTATTGTTAGAGGAATTCCATAAGAGAAAACCCAATGGAAAAACTCTTTGACGAGGAGAGATTGAAATTGGATGCATTCAGGTTGCTTTTGCTTGTCTAAAGGATATAAGACTCGAATGTGGTTTGGTCACTCAATGGCTATAGGTACTAAATATCCAACCTGAAATCCTCTTTAATCCCTTCTAAAGTCATCAGATTGTTGGCATGTTGAAAGGGGATTTGAATAATTCATGTGTGCTTTTAAAAAGGACATTCCCTACATTTGACGACTCACTAAAATATGAGAATAATAAAATCAAACCTTGAAATGTCAATAAATCAGTCCTTTTAAACCACATCTAATCAGTTTGTCCCATTTCGTCTCGTTTCTTTTATCGGCTCATTAACCAATGCCAACTGAATCGCGAACCGAAATCAATTTATGTTCAACAGCATGGCATTGCCACAGGAGACACATTCCACCCCTTAAACCGAGACCATAAATTCAAAATGGAATAAGAATCGAAGGGAAATCAATTAACATGTAAAAGTTCAGCAAACCCTTTCAAGAAGATTAAATTTTATCATCGTCCTGCGGGTCGGTCGTCCGCAGACAGGAAAAATGTGAAAAAAATGTTTAAATCAATAATATTGTCCTCGAGGAGGAGCGATTGGGGTTATTCATTGTTGGGTTTTGTTTTTGATTGTTTTTGTTTTTGTTTTTACCAAATTTGACATTTCGAAGGATGTCAAACCATCATCGATTGAAAAAATTAATCAAAAATCATGTTTCAATGAAAACAAACAGAATTTCGAAAATTCGCTGACACCTCAAAACTATACAAAATTGATGAAGCCATAACTCGTCATCACATTTTGGTCACCCTTCCCCGCCCCTAACTCCTGATTAATGAACGTGAAATTTATTACCCTTCCCCACACCTAACTCCTGATTTATGAACGTGAAATTTATCAACTTACCGATACTGTTGTTGGCGAAATGCTTTTGCAACTGCGCTGCCAATGCCTGGTGATGTTGTGCCAATGGAGTTAATGGCGGCGGCTGACCCAATTGATGCGGTGCCGACTGGGAATGTGATACTGATAGACTGTTATTTACATTGCCGCCACCGCTACCACCTCCTCCACCGCCACCACTGCCGCCGCCACCACCACCGATTCCAGAATTGTTATTATTCTGATGACTGTTGTGATTGTTGTTGTGATTTGAATTAAATTGCTGTACAGAATGCGACGAGGGCACATTGGCCTGTTGTTGTTGATGATGTTGTTGTTGTTGTTGCTGGTGCTGTTGCTGCTGTTGTTGCTGTTGCTGCTGATGGTGCTGTTGCAATTGAGATATAATTGTACCAGCTGTTCCAGTTGTTGTTGTATTTGTGGAATTATTTTGTATCGTTGAATTGTTATGGACAGAACCGTTGATATTGGATGATTGGTTGTAGTAGGATTCTTCACCTGAAAGCAAATAAATAAAGAAATTGTAAAAAAAAAAAATGGAAAACTTTTGCTCACTACTGTAAAAGTGTGCTTTTAAGAAGGAGCTTTAAGGTAAGTTTGGTAAAGCTTTTGAAAGCTCTTATGTTAATACGAGATTGGTTTGAGCATGAAATACGAAACTAAAAAGCCAGCGGCATCTAGTGGACAGTAGAGTAGGAAATTTGTGGAGCTTGTGCTGCTGAAAGCTTTATAATGTAAGAAGACAAACTATCGATTTCATTTTTTGTTTTTTTTTTTTATTTAAGTTTTGAATTGAAAAGTGTAAAAACATATGAAAAAAGTTTAAGGTTAAGGGAAAAACCGCTTTTAAGGCACTGGTGGTCCGATTAGTACATAGCTTAACCGCCTGATGGTACTAATATCGCAAGAGCTATTAAGTCGTTAATTCGCTTATTCTTTTTGAAAGGGAAATCGTGCAGCGAAATCAAAGATAATTTGAATGCTGTGTAGGGTGACTCTTCTCCTTCGATTTGCACCGAAAACGGCTCGTAGCGAAAGATAACCGATAAAAGGCGCACGAAACACTGAGACACAAGGCATTCAAATGATCGCGTCAGTTATATCCTGCGTCAAACTTTGGATATGAGAACCCTGTCGGCTTAATGGGTGCTTTGTTTGGAAAACATCGCAACCGGGAAACCATTTCAGAGCATTTAAGCTCAAGCCGAAAGAGTTTCGGCGTTTGTTTATGACAGTCGACGAAATCGATCCACTGGTTCACACTTAAGACCAAGAAACAGTCGAAACAGTAGCTTCAGACATCAAACTTGATGGTCTCCTTTTTCTGGAAAGTTGACTTCCCCATTGTTGCAAAAAACCTGCAAACTCTGAGCAAAATTCTCCAAAAGACTACTAAATCTTCAAATATCCTAAACAACAATGAAAACTATTCCCATCAAAAGCTTTATTCTCATCATCAACGCCTATTCCATCAACAATATTTACAAACTCTTTAAATCCTCATGAACCTTAAAAACACCTTTCGGGATAGATTCCATTACCACCGCCATCACGCGTCAGCAACACATAAAGCAATAACTCATAATCGAATTCCCCTCAATCGCCGCATCGTGTCCATAAGAGAAGAACCCTTCATTTCCACTCCAATGTGCCAATATCGCTAGCACACCGCTAAAAAGCAACATCCTTTTAGGATAGAAAATCGCTTCAGATACACTTTGATGACTTTCCCAACATATCCATTGGCATTAATCCATCAACATCCCCTCCATGCAAAGTTTGATTTTAAAATATCGAAAGAGCCTACGATTATGGAAAGGTGGGAAGATTGTGCTCGGTAGTCTGGCTCCGGCGATAAGCAACAAATATACCAGAAGCCGGATATGCAATCAGGAAAATGCGTTCCGATAGCGATGACGATGAATCCCTCCATTAAAGTTCGATCCTCTTCATTCTATATGTGGATATGCTGGCGCTGTTATTGGCCCTCGCCCTCCCGTATATGTGACTTCCTGTGTTGTTTTTGTACACATTTCTCGCAAATTGCAGTGAAATAATGAATTTGCAGATATCCATGGCTCCTTTGTATCCTATCTTTAATTTAGTCTCGGTAATTTGTAATTGATGAGCTAACTACACTCGTATCCATAAATATTATTGCGGCGGAGAAGAGGCGACACTTTGGAGTGTAATAAATTTGAACAAAAACGTCCTTCTGATTGCGCAAAACCCACACGTCGTATTTGTTGTTTGTGTTTTTTTCCAGCTCATGTCATTAGAATACTTAAAAAGGGTAACTAACCTGCCTTGTTGTGGATTCTATTGCGACAAAATTGCTCACACGCACAAGTGGACAATTGAATTGGGTGTTCGCAGGAGTCGCATAGAAATGCTTATATTTAAACTGAATTTCAGTCGAAAATTGACGCCTTTGGTTTACAAGAGTTTCATCGTAATTTTTATACCTGTCTCCACCTACTTCTACTTACACCAAATTATCTCGTGCGAAAGTTCCTTTGACAATAGAGTGAACAAATTCCTTGAAATGAGTCGCGCCTTCGACTTTTGAATATTAAATTTATTTGTTTCTGAATTCTTGTTTTATGTTTTGTCTTTTAATTGAAAGAAGTTGAGAAAAAAAATGGAATGCTTTGTCGTGCGACATGACTCTATAGGTACCGGGCTGTTGATGTTGAGAATTTTTAATGAGCCACAACTGGCAACATTTATTGTTCTATGAGTGTTTGTTTTTTGCTTTTTTAAGGACAGGGTTGCCATTTGACATTTTTTCTAGCGATGACCGATTGTTTTATTATCGAGTCACAACTAACTAGCCAACTGTGTCTCTACTTTGTACATCTTTGTGTACAGTAATGTGAAAAGCAGTGAAGTTTGAGCAGCATTATGCTAACTGGTATAAACAGTACTTCAATCAGCTTCAAACTACATTCAATCTCAACAAACTGAACATTCTGGCGGCAACTCTCTTTGGAGGGTGTTCTTTGCGCTTTTTATCTATTTGCCTCCTCGGGTTTCATTCGAATATAATTTTTCTTTGAAATTGTCATTCTCAGGTTCAGGTCGTTGTCGCATGTCGTAGACATTGTTTCTTTTCTTTTTTTATTTCGACGATATTTTTCTTATCTTTCAACGACTTGGAAGTGAATCATGTTTGAAGCGCGCGGAATGTTTTTTTAATTGAAAAACGAAAGTGATTTTTTTTCTTTTGAATTTATTTTTCTTGTTTGTGGATCTTTTTGTGGTTTCGGCTTTCGGATGACCATGACAATGAAATGCCCAGGTTTCTTCATGTTTTTGGGTTCATTCAGAGACTTTTGTGTTGGAGGTGTTACGGAAATGAATTAAAACACTCGAATCCTTTTGATGTTTCTTTTTCTGTTTTTGTACGGGCATATCCTCCATGGGGTAAGCCTTGACGTGCAGGAGCGACTTACGGTAACTACTACTATGAACCTTAGAGCTATGCGATCGCGAAACTTGTGTTCGCAGAAGGGCCTCCCACGGTCGACAGGTCGAAGCGGAGTAGGCTGTTATTACTAATTACCCCACAACGAAGTAGT
Source organism: Sphaerophoria rueppellii (assembly GCA_920937365.1). Taxonomy (NCBI): domain Eukaryota; kingdom Metazoa; phylum Arthropoda; class Insecta; order Diptera; family Syrphidae; genus Sphaerophoria; species Sphaerophoria rueppellii. The sequence continues at coordinate 112,935,193 of CAKKXW010000001.1, read as the reverse complement.
GTTCCAACCAAGGCACTCCCATTGAGGGCGGCAGCGAATGAATTTCTTTTTTGGAATCAACGTTGGCGTCTTCAGTTCCAGTTAGGCCGAACTTTTTGGTCAACACCTTTACGGGCTACTTTGACTTATTTGAAGCCGAGGCAGTAAAAGGAGTGGTTTTTCCGGCTCTTGCACTTGGAGTCACATCAAGTGCCTGGTACTCCAGGTTGGGGGTTGTACGTCGGGGTGACTTCCCGACTACGTAGAAAAGAATTTAATTGCGAAGCAACAACAGGCCTCGGAAACGGACGGATACACTGATGACGACCCAAGCAAATGTACAAAGGACAACGATTTTCGGATATGCACGTGGAATGTTAGGTCTCTTAATAGACCGCGTGCTGCCGAACAATTAGCGGAGATCCTCAACTGCTACAAAGCAGACATTACCGCTATCGAGGAAATGCGATGGGGTGGACCGGGCAAAAGGAGGATTAGAAACTGCGACATCTACTATGGTGATTGTTACCGAGAACAACAACAGCGACTCGTCGTGGGAAGCAGACTCAGGAAAAAAGTCTTGAGTTTCAAATGTTTAAGCGAATGCATCACGACAATCCGAATCAAGGCTTAATTCGGAACATTAGCCTAATATGTGCGCATGCTCCCACAGAAGAGAAAAAGGACGACACCAAAGACGAGTTCTACGAGCTCCTTGACAAAACATACGAGCAATGTCCTAGTTATGACATTAAAATTGTCCTCGGCGATTTTAACGCAAAGCTGGGAAAAGAGGACATCTTTGGTGGAACGGTCGGAAAGCACAGCCTGCACGACACCACTTCCGATAGCGGATTAAGGCTGATCGATTTTTCTACGGGGCGAAATGTTGTGGTAGCAAGCACCTGGTTCAAACATCTCAACATCCATAAAGGTACATGGAGATCTCCTGATCAATCAACCGTCAGCCAGATTGATCACACTGCGATCGACGGAAGACACTTGTCCATCGTTTTAGATGTTCGAACTTTCCGAGGAGCTAACATCGACTGGGACCACTATACTTCGTTGCCAAGGTAGTGCTACGAATATCCCGACAACGGCCAAAACAAGGAAATTCTGCAAGAAAATTCGACGTCGGACGACTACAATCGCAAGAGATTGCCAGATCCTTCTCTGATCGAGTGTCAAGTAACCTCTTAAGGAGTCCTATGCCGCTAACATCAAGTATCGAAGACCAGTGGCAACATTCCAGAAAGCAGTTAAATAAGCCGCCTCTAAATGTGCTGGGTTTCACACAGCCACCAGTTTGACGAAGAATGCAGGCAGGCCCATGCAGCCAAGCAGGAGGCATACAAAGCGGCGCTGCATAGAAGGACAAGAACTGCTCGTGAGCTCTACGAGCGAAAGAGGAGAGAGGAACGCCGGCTTCTCAGGAGAAAAAAGAGAGCATGAGAAGCGTCAGATCGAGGATGTTGAGAGAGCCAACAGCAGGAATGAAGTTTGGAGGTTTCATCGAAAGGTTAAACAGCTGGCTCAAGGTCATCGAACAAGAACCGATGCCTGCAGAGATAAACAAGGGAACATCATAGTAGAATCGCAGTCAATGCTGGGGATTTGGAAAGACCACTTCTGTAGATTGTATAACGGCGACGACGAACAAAACACCGCCGTCAGACAGGAGCCTTTCATCGGACACGATGTTAGCCAACAATTCCGTGAACCCGACCTAGAAGAAGTGAAAACCGCAATATCACAGCTGAAATCCAACAAAGCCGCTGGAGCGATGGACTAGCTGCTGAGTTGTTCAAAGCAGCAGACGACGAGCTAGATAGGAGCATGCACCAAATTATCTGTAAGAGGAATGCATGCCCGATGAATGGAACCTCAGCATTGTTTGCCCGATCCTGAAAAAGGGAGATCCTCTAAACTGCAGAGGAATTAGTCTACTTAATATCGCCTACAAGATCCTCTCTGCCGTAATATGTGAACGTCTGAAGCCTTTCGTCAACAATCTGATTGGTCCTTATCAATTTGGCTTCAGGCCAGGAAAGTCAACCATCGACCAAATTTTCACGTTGCGGCAGATCCTGGAAAAGACCTATGAACTCCAAATCGAAACGAACTTATATTATAAGACACCCTCCCACAAATTTATCAAAACTGAAATTGAAAAACTTACCTGGTTCGGGTATATTACCCAATGGACTCTCGGGTAGCAGGATACCTTTTTGGACAAGTTCCTCCCTATTGGCACGTACTGAAATTTTTCTCTCAAGCGCTATAAAAAAAAAAAGAAAACAAGAATTTCGCATTAGCCATCGGCATACTTTCGATTTTTATTTTCATATATTTTTTATTCACAAAAAGTTTCCTTTGTGAATTGAAACTTACACTTTGAGGCAGCTTCAAATTTTTCACTTTTCTTTTTTCGTCGCCATTTCCATGGTTTGAAAAATCGCCCCAATGCACTTAGCTTGCTTTTCCTTTCCAGAGGTGGTGTACGTGTACCGGAACCCAAACTGTTTGTTCGAATTGCAGCACCATTTTGTTTTTTTGCTAAAAAAAAAAGAAAAGAAAAGAAGTAAATTAAAAAATAAGAAACTACAATTTGAAGACAGAAAACTTTTCAAAATTTCACTTCAAAAATTTCAAACGGATGTAAATTTCTAACGGAAGCTAATTTAAGCAATTTCAAAAAATAAAATAAAACTTTTGGAACTAAGAGCTTTTTTTACCTGAGCAATACATATACGGCCGTCTTTTATGCACTGGTGTTGATGTGTTGGTGAAATGAAACTTCAAGTAAAAGATTTTCGTTGTTTCCTTGAGAATTTCATCTTAAAAAGGATTTATGACGAGCAGTCTTCACATAAAGTTTCAATTCAAAAGTGCTATAAAGGAAGAGAAGGTGTTGGCTGGACACAATGGAAGTACATTTTTATTGTTACTGCAGCTACGACGACGGCATCCGTTGATGCTGTTTAAAAGTTGCTAGGTACTTGCAAAGTCCATGATTTTCTTCTTAATAACTTTATAGACAGAGAGAGAGAGAGAGCGAAAGAGTATAAGGAGTCTGGAGGGAAAATATGTTGCCAGTGGGTAATTGAAAACAAAGAACAATTGATGGGTTCGAGGTAAAATTAATTTACGAGAACAATTAAATTCAGTTAGGTGGAAACAATTAATGAAGCTTTTAGTTGCTTAAGTTGTTTAAGCTGGAGATTACACTATGTTCAACACATAATTATTGTTTGATTGTTGTTTGTGGTTTTCAATTAAAAAATTTGGTCTTATGTGGAATTCGATCAGCGGCCTACTTTTACTTTTGAACACATATCTACTCGTCCTCTTTGATATAAGTACGACAAATGATCCATCCTTAAAATACAAGCAACTGTTAGCAGCAACACCTTGTAACGAAGCTTAAAATCCCGGACATAGTTATGTCGAAACCAGTTGACGTTAAAATACTAACTCAGCCCCTCCCCCACACCCGAGCTACGCACCTGCACTATCCCGCCCTGGATATTTCTATGTACTATACCCAGGATACCTACCATACGACAAAAACCACCGTCAAGGTAAATTCCTTTGTCGACATAATTCACACTCAGTTACAGCAAATAAAAAACATAAGAAGAGAAGAAGAGAAATCAGAACCGAGGAAGGAACGTAGTTTTCTCCGTTTATCAGTCTTGACACTTCCTCACAGGGTGCACTGAGGTGAAACTCTCTGAGATCGGAGATAATGCCATTCAAAATTCAAGCAGCACTCCCCGAAGCTGTTTATCTCACCCACCGAACTTGCTTCGCTGCGCCCCGGGTTTGTGGGGGACAGCTTTGTCTCCGGCTTTTGAGGTATTGGCTTCAAAAATTCCATACCTCCGGTTTTAAAGAAAAGACAAACCTGATCCGAATGCCCGCGTCTCGAAAAAAAAATCGGCTTATTTATTATATTCGATAGAATTCGGCACTCGAACGAATGTCCGTGTCCCGAAAGATACGGACAACATGTCAAGCTTTCGTTGAGTCAAGCTACTCTCTAACTCAAACAAATGCCTTTATCTCGAAAGAATTCGACTCATGTAAAGTCAACTTACCTAAATATCAATTCTTACCCAGACAATATGTCGAACTCTAGTTGAGTCGAATTTGTCTGTAACTCAAACAAACACCCATGTCTCGATATAGTTCGGCACTCGAACAAATGCCTGTGCCTCGAAAGAATTCGGCTTATAGAGAGAGCACTTGAATATCAAATCCAAGCCAGACAACATGTCGAACTCTCTCTAACTCAAACAAATGTCACGTGTCCCGAAAGAATTCGGCTTATCGAGAGTCGACTTAAATATCATATCTAACCTAGACGACATGCATGTCGAAATCTCGTTGAGTCGAACTTATCTCTAACTCAAACAAATGCCCGTGATTCGGTAGAGTTCCGCACTCAAACAAATGCCTTTATCTCGAAAGAATTCGACTCATGTAAAGTCGACTTAAATATCAATTGTTACCCAAACAATATGTCGAACTCTAGTTGAGTCGAATTTGTCTGTAACTCAAACAAACACCCATGTCTAGATATAGTTCGGCACTCGAACAAATGCCTGTGCCTCGAAAGAATTCGGCTTATGGAGAGACCACTTGAATATCAAATCTAAGCCAGACAACATGTCCAACTCTCTCTAACTCAAACAAATGCCCGTATCACGATAGAGTTCGGCACTCGAACAAGTGTCCTTGTCCCGAAAGAATTCGGCTTATCGAGAGTCGACTTAAATATCAAATCTAACTTACACGACATACATGTCGAAATCTCGTTGAGTCGAACTTATCTCTAACTCAAACAAATGCCCGTGTTTCGGTAGAATTCCGCACTCGAACAAATGAACGTGTCTCGAAAGAATTCGGCTTATGGATAGTCGGCTTGAATATCAAATCTAACCAAGGCACATTACCATTTTTTTTTTTAATTATTGCAATTCAACTCTAATTAAAAAAAAAAAGATAAGTTTATTAACCTACTAAAAGGTCATTTCCTACTTTCGCAGTTTTTAAAGAACCAGGTTGATGACTTCATTTTTTTTATTCAAACAAAGCTCAAAGCTCATACAAACCACACATCTTCATTAGAACAACAATTAAGTGCTCGTCTACTATTGACACGCTAAACTGTATTCATTCCGCCAAGTTGTAAAAAATTTAAATGAAAAAAAAAAAAAAAACAGTGACATGCACTCACTCACTCACTCACTTAACTATGTGTCAACACTTTTATAGCCTTACGTCCAAGTCTTCCCCATTTACTTCCTCAAACAACGCGACACACAGAACCTGGCGAACCAGTCAGTCTGGCTCTCCACTTTCAACCATTTAATGGCGCAATGGAAGAATTCACACATGAAAAAAGAAGTCGACAGAAAAAAAAAGAAGATTACCGTCATTTCTAACTGACACAATTAGCAATGTAAACTTAAGCCATTATGATTTTTACTTTCGTTTCGATGGATGGATGGGGCAGGTTAAGAATATAGCACTTCCGGTTTTTTATACGCAGCTTCTAAACTGTGATAAACACCATAAGAGAGACAGATAGCTAAGGTTAGGTTTGTCTAAGGAAAAAAAAAAGAAAACTGGAAAAAACAACTTTTAATGGGTTTCCTTATGTTTTCTTTTCATTCAAGCCATGATGACGTACCGTCAGTTTTATGCGATGCAGTAGGATAGTTAACAGTTTTTGTAACAGAATGCACTTATAAGAAAAAAAGTTATGAGGTAATAATTTGCGGTTACTCGTGGTGTAGATGAGTGAGTGCCTGACTGACTGACTTTTGTGGATTGGGTGTGTGCAGAAGGCACATTAAAAAGGTAGGCCGTGCTGTGCTCGAACTGGCACTAGGAACACCTCTGCAAGTAGTGGCTCAACTGGATTTTGATTTAAGATCCGCTTTATCTTCCTTTTGACTTTTACCGGCTCATAAACAACTTGAACTTAAGGTGCAGAAACTTGAGGCTTGGTTATAGATTAGTTGAAATTTTCATTAAAAGGGTGTTCCGGAAGTGCATTTTCTATAAACTTGGTCTCGATGAAATTCAAGAACACCCTGTTGATGCATATTTTAGTTTCTAAGGTCTACATTCATCTTCTAAAAAAAAAACGTAAGAAAGACAACCCACATATCTCTTTGAAGCTGCACTTGAATGCACTTTTTTGTTCCACTGTCTTATTGTTGGCTCTTATGGGGTTTGGTTCTATGATTAACGTTTGTCTTGGAGCAAGTCGCTTTTTCTGAAACGAAACGATGACTGCTTCAGTTTCTCATTTTCTCATCGTTACAAATTGAAGCAAGAAGTTTTTGCTATGAAACTAATTGAAGAGTGCTTGCATTGCCCCATGAAGTAGAATTGTCGGAAAGAGGATGGGCACACAGACACGCCACTATGCGGAATGTAAGAGAAAAAGGAGGAGGACTTGCAAGAATGAATGCCGTCAATATTAATGAAGACTCATGGCTGGCAATGTGTTTTATAAAAGGGACATATTTGCAATTAGTAAATTTCAGACGATGAGCATGATTGCGGAATGTGAGTTACAGTTTTTTATTAGCTTGATTGAGAAAGAGCAAATTGAAAACTGAAAAGAATCCTCTATAGACGGCGCCAATTTTAATTGCAATTAAATCGGGACGTTTGTTGTTTTATTAAACCCTGGTAATCCCCAGGGCGTATACGAAAAAGTTGTTGATTAGCAATTTTTCATTAAAAAACAATTTTTTCCCCACTTAGCCAGCTTATCTATTACTCTTTATTTATTTCAATATTAAATTACATCAACGTTTCCCTTTTATTCATTTATCTAAAAAAAATGTTATACACACAAAAATTGACAGAAAAAAAGTCGACAAGCTTAAAAAATTAAACAAAATACGATGACATTTCGACGCTAGCAACATTCTGTCAGTCGCCAGGGAATTGTTTTAACTATTCCATGCATATTAATTATGAAAATTCTCTTTTTGTTGGGTTTTAATGAAATTTCCATTTTATTGTTAAAGCTTAGCCAAGCTTAAAAAAATAAAATATGGAATGACACCAGCCATTCAAAAAAATGCATTTGACTTCTTTTGCAGCTGGCGAACCGAAAATTCATTTCAAATATTTTTACAAGTGTACATGAACTTTTTTTTTACTCACTTCACATTTGGGAATAAAAAAAAGGAAAGAGACAAGTTCAAAAAGATAAACAACGTTCTATTCTATTTCGTAGTCGTTCTCGAACCAAGCTTTTATGGTGTTTGAGTTTTTTTGGCAGTGACAGAAGCCGTGGTAAAAGCAAGTAGAAAACAGCACCATATGCCCCAAAGGGGTTAGTGGTAGCAAGAAACAGCAGCATTGGGTTCGGGTTTGCATTTTGCGTGAAACAGAAAAAATATGTTTTATTTTACTTTTTTTTAACGTTTCATCCGGTGCAAAGGAAGCGAAACGTTTGTGCATCTTGAAAGTCAGAAATGCGTTAGACTTTCAAACCTCTTCATCTGTCAAATATTCTCCACTCTACGAATTTCTGTTGAATAATGATGACGGTTAAATATTGGTCGCTTTACGGCATTAAATGAGCCACGTTCAGTTTCCATGACTTCGAATTGGCAGACTTTTTGTTGTCACAATGAACTTTTTACTGATACAATGAACGTTAATTGACTTTGGACTTCCGAAATCAATCAACTGTTTACTGGGAAAAGTAATTCGAGCTTATTGATTTGAGTTAACGGGCGCCAACAAGCATTCATTGTCCCAACAAACAGTTCATTGACTTTCAACTAACAATTCGTTGTCCCAACAAACAGTTTATTGACTTTCAACGAACAATTTAGTGTCCCAACAAATAGTTTATTGACTTTCAAATAATAATTGATTGTCCCAAGCAACAGTTTATTGGCGCAATCAACTGTTTATTGGTTAAACAAAGGTGTAGCCATTTCAAAAGAACGCTTGGGTCATATCCTGCATAAAATTTTGAGCATGAGAAAGCATTCGCCGCGTTGTTGCTCGCTTCACACAATAATCGAAACCGTGAGATCGCTTCAGAGCAGTGTTTCCGCGGTTAAAGCGGAATTCAAAGGAGTTTCTGCGTCTTTTCGTGAAAATCGACGAAACATGAATAATTGTATACACTAGAGATTGAGGAACCGTAGAAACAGGAGGCGGATACTGTCCCGTCCGCCGGAAAGGAGAGCCACTAATTCCGGTAATCCATAACGATAAACTGAAGAAGGGCAAAACGGTCACAGCGCCGTATCATGGGGAATTATTGGCCCGATTTTTTTATATTTAAAAAAAAAACATGAGTTTGGGAGTCTGTCTTTGCTTTTTATTGAGCTATACTACGCCAAAAATTCTACAGCATCAATGTTTTCTCTTCGAAAGTATGTTTTAGTTGTTAAGAGAGGTGTCATTTGTGTTTTTGTTATTTATATTGCATTCATTCCAAGCCACAAAACTATTTTGCGAAGAAGGACATTTAGGAAATTACTTTTCCACGTCACGAACAACGAAATTCCTCTTTCGTTATTTTCATTTCATCGTCTCCCTTGATGATAGTACATATTTCCTCTCCTGCAACTTTTCATCAAGAATGTTGGTCTCCTTTCGACCATTTGGTATCTGTGTGTATTTTTCTCCTTCCTTCTCTCTGACTGTCTGACAGTTAATGCTCCTCTCAAGTTTCACTCAAAAACTCTGAATATTTTATAAGGAAGGTGGCGCATGCAGTTTATGGTGTTTTGTTGTTTGTACTCATGAACCAACTATACCAGACGACAGTTGACAGTTGAGTATGTTACTCACACAAATTGTTGCATTTTTTCCTTCTTCTCCTTCTCGAGTATGTCCGGAATGTGACACCTTAACTGCCAGTTCCCTATGAAATTGAGAATACCCTCTGAACAGACGGTAAACGTTCGGTGTTGGTAAGCAAAAAGTGTGCTCGCTTGGGTTTTGTTAACACATCACACCGGTGAGCATTACTTGGGATATATTATTTTACGAAATGGGTGTTGTAATAGAGCCCTAGGGAACCAGATGGACTATTTCAGGGATCGGCGAACACATCGCAGTTCAAGCGACAGAAGGTATATGTGTACTAGAAATGGTGTCTAAACGAAGTGTGATGCACTTTGGTGCTCAATCGACGGACGGTGTCAAGTGATATGTACACATCGAAGCGTGCAAACTTTTCTTGCAAAATGGTTATTGGCATTGTCAAGACGACAGGAGAAAAATTAACGCTATTACACGTTACAGGGTCTGCTTGTATACATAAATATATAGGATAACGTTTTCTAATAGAAATTAAGTTAATAAATTATTGATTCCCAAAGAGAAATGTATATTTCCTCAAATCGAGCAATCTAATAATTACAATCACTCAAAAGCTTATTTTGTTTGGAAATTTCCTTTCTAAAAGGAAGGAAGGACATTTTGTGGCTTCACCAATTAGGAACAGCATTGACAACAAAGGGATGTTGCCGATGAGTTTAATTTATTGTTTTGTGAATGATAAGTGTGATACATTATTCAAACACAATAAAGTGATTTTATGAGAAATCTTTCGGAAGATTGTTAACTCTTCCTTGATGAATGTCCTCTGGGAAACAAATATTTGGTTTTAATATCTCTGAAACCTTTTTGAATCAATGTGAGATTTATCTATTTGTGCTCAATTTACATTTGCTCAAAATCTTACTAATTGAAGATTTTCAGTTCCCATAATAAATCTGCTGGCCTCCAGCACATCCACAAACTTTAGTGGAGATAAGACAGTAGAGTACAAATCTTCAAAGTGAGATCACTAGTTTCAGTTCTGAAAAATTACTTGGTGAACATTTTGGAGAAACTAGAAAAACATACTGTGATCTGCGTTCTATATGGAACGGTTTCTTTAACCGCAAAACCTTATTTAAGAAACACCAAGCTTCAATTGAACCTTTTCACAAATAATCTGCTAAGAATACACCCTAAATTTCGGATCGGCAGGTACAAGACCCATGGTGGTATTGATTGGCAGGTACACGTAAAGGGTTTTTCAATAGGGACGCTACAAAAGTAGACCGATAGGGACAGCAAACGACGCCATATTTTTTCCCGCTCTCTTGACATTTCTCTTCAGTAAGGTTTGCCATTTTATCATGGAAAGGTATACGATCCAACAACGAGTCGAAATTATTAAAATTTACTACCAAATTCGGAGTCAGTGGTCAACACTTTAAGAGCGCTACGTACAATTTATGGTCGTCATAATCGTCCTGCCAGATCAACAATTGAGCGTCTAGTGGAAAAATTTGAATCCACAGGCTCAGTACAAAATGTTTCCGTGCCAGTGAGACAAAGAAGTGCCCGTAGTGTCGAGAATATTGCTGCCGCTAGCGCATCAATTGCGGAAGACCCAAATCAGTCTCTCACACGTCGTTCTCAAGCGTTGGGCATCTCTGTGACGTCGTTGTGGCGAATTTCGCGAAAAGATCTTGGCCTACATCCTTACAAGATCAAATTGACGCAAGAACTGAAGCCGCTTGATCACCAGAAGCGTCGTATGTTCGTGAATTGGGCTGAGCAACAACTTGAAAATGATCCAGATTTTCATCGAAAAATCATCTTCAGCGATGAGGCTCATTTCTGGCTGGATGGCTTCGTCAATAAGCAAAATATGCGTTATTGGTCAGGCAGCAATCCACATGTGCTTCACGAGGCACCATTACATCCCGAAAAAATCACTGTTTGGTGCGGTTTACATGCTGGTGGTGTCATTGGGCCGTACTACTTCTTCCGTGATGATCAAGACCGGCACGTTACTGTGAATGGGAATCGCTACCGCTCAATGCTAACCGATTATTTTTGGAATGAATTGGATGATATGGACTTGGACGATATGTGGTTTCAACAGGACGGTGCCACATGTCACACAGCGGGCCAAACAATCGAATTATTGAGAACGAAGTTCGATGAGCGCATTATCTCCAGAAATGGACCTGTGAATTGGCCGCCTCGTTCATGCGATTTAACGCCGTTAGACTATTTCCTGTGGGGCTACGTCAAATTTATGGTTTATGCCAACAAGCCAGCGACGATTGATGAACTTCGTACGAATATCGAACGTGAAATTGCAGCAGTATCGGCCGATTTATGCTTGAAAACCGTCGAAAATTGGGTTCAGCGTCTGGACTTCTACAAGCGTGCCCGTGGTGGCCATGCAAAAGAAATCGAGTTCCATACATAATGGCATCAAATGTACTTCCACAGGAATAAAGAATTTCATTGATATCCAAAACCGTTTTTGTTTTATTTAAGAAAACTTTTGTAGCGTCCCTATTGAAAACCCTTTACAATGCCAATGGTGGCAAGTCATATAGACGATCTTAATATTAACCGTGGATCAGCAGGTACCAAAGCCTCTGGTGGCTTACAAAGCGGGAAGTTCCAATTAGGAAATGGTCAGATTATTTCAGGCTAACTTTGACCAATATTACAAGAATTTTACTATTGCAAAGGGTTTTCCAATAAGAGGTGTTATTTTGAATAGCCCGCTATTTCGGTGGCTGTCACTTTTGAAGTTGTAATTTTTTGACATTTGACAAGTAGAAACAACGCTATTAATAAAAATGGAACGATACACGCCTCAACAACGCATTGAAATTATTAAAATTCACTATAAGAATGGTGAAAATTTGGCAGAGACGGTTCGTAAAACTAAAACATTTTTGGGTCCTCGTGAAGCACCTTGTCGGACCGCAATACAGAAATTGGTGAACAAATTCGAGCTGTTGGGACAAGTAAGTGATGATGAAGAATAAAACCCGTGCACGTCGCTCAAGAACAACTGTGAATATTGCTGTTGTAGTCCAAAGTGCTGAAGAAAACCCAAGTTTGTCTATTCCTCGTCGTTCTTTGGAATAAGGCATTCCACAAACGTCATTACACCGTATTTTGCATAAAGACTTGAGTCTTAAGGCTTATAAAGTTCAGTTAACACAAGAACTCAAACCAGCTTATCCTCAACAACGTCGTGACTTTGCTGATTGGGTCCTTGAAATGCATGAAAATGATCCGGAATTTCATCGAAAAATTATCTTGACTTATGAGGCCCAGTTCCACCTCGGAGGCTACGTCAAGAAGCAAAACTGTCGCATCTGAGGCTCGGAAAACCCAAGAGTTATTGTTGAAAAGCATCTCCATCCTCAATGCGTGACTGTTTGTTGCGGTTTATGGTCCGGTGGGGTCATTGGACCTTACTTTTTCGAAAATGAGACTGGAGCAACGGTGCAGTGCATTAACGCCCATGGTATTAACACCCGCGGGTGTTAATTCCAAAAACAAAAGGAACTAACCTCCGCGGGTAGTAATTCCTTTTTTAAATGGTACTAACACCCACGGGGGTTAATTCCTTTTTTTGGCGGGCTTTAATTCCAATTTTAATTGGAAATAAAACCCACACGTAAAACAAATAAAAAAAATAACGTAAATGGCCTTATTTCCCTTCGAAAAAGTTTTTCGGAACTTTTGACACATTATGGAGGGTCATAAGTGCCGATTAAGGGTTTATTAAACCACAATGTAGTCCCCAATAAATTTTACTCTTTATGCGACAAAAGTCTCAAATGAAAAAAAAAGTGAAACAACGAATGTTCATGCTAAAAAACTAAAAAAAATTAAGTTCCTGTATGTGTACACATTTAATGCAACTACAAAAAAATCGTATAATTAAATAGGACCACGTTTCCTTATTACCCCGTCGACAAAATGGTCAGAACAATTAATTTTTCAAAGCTGTTGAGGTTTCCTTTTATTTGGAAAATCACAGTACACATTCTGTTATCTAAATAAAGATTTTTCCAAGCATTTCAATGATTCATTTTCAACATCTTTTTGAATTTCGACTGAGAATGAGGCCGATACGTAATATTCAAGATCGATTTGATTTTATTGCGAGCGAAGCGAGCGGAAAAAATTTTGCCCAAAAGAGAATCAATTTGGGGTGTGAAAATAAAAAAATTCGCGCGAATTTTTTTATTTCACACCCCAAATTGATTCTCTTTTGGGCAAAATTTTTTCCGCTCCATATTGCTGATGCAGCTTTTAATGGAATTGAAATAGCTCTGTTATTTTAAGTGACAGATGGATGCAATAAGATATTGGCTTCAATAAGTATAGTGTGCTTGAACGTTTGCATTGGAAAATGTTGTCTTAACGTCACATAGACTTAGAACATGCTGTATGTTTGAGCCGTTAAGTACAGAAAAAAAAACCTTGAAAATATGTAAAAGCTGTCCACTTATTTTATTATTTTACAAAATTTTTAAAGTTAATCGCGAAGGTCGGAAGCCCTGAATTTGATTTCTGGACTAATGACCCATCATAGTGGGTAAGTAGTCCCAAAATGAAATTCGCGCAAGTGTTCATGTTCACACCCGAGAGTGAAATGATCACTTCCAAAAAATAATAGCACTCGCGGGTCTAAGTGCTACTTCCAAATGGCATTAGCACCCGCGGGCGTTAATTCTTTTTTATGGTGGGCTTTAATGCCAATTCAAAAAGGAATTAACAGCCGCGGGGGTAAATTCCGTTTGTTTTTGGAATTAACACCCGCGGGCGTTAATGCCATGGGCGTTAATTCACTGCACCTGGAGCAACAGTCACGGTCAATGGATTGCACTATCGAGAGATGATTAATGATTTTTTATGGCCGGAATTGGTTGGTATTGATGTAAACAACGTTTACTTTCAACAAGACGGCGCTACGTGCCACACAAGCAATGAAACCATCGATATTTTACGGGAAAAGTTTCCGAACCGTGTTATCTCTCGAAGAGGTGATCACAATTGGTCATCGAGATCTTGTGATTTAACACCTTGCGACTTCTTCATTTGGGGCCACGTGAAAGATAAGGTCTACGCCAACAGCCCAGCGTCGATTCAAGACCTCAAAGATGGAATTCGTGAGGCTATCGAGGACATAGGGCAGCTACTTTGCGGTTGGGTTATGGAAAATTTCATGAAAAGGATATGGTCCTGTAAGCGTGGTCATTGCGGCCATTTGGCTGATGTTGTGTTCCATTATTAACGGCATACCTCTTTTTAATGAAATAAAAATCCGATCATTTATCTCAAAAAATGCCATTTTTCTTTTAATATCAAAATAACACTCCTTATTGGAAAACCCTTCATCATTTGGTAGTAGTAGTAGTAGTAGGGTCGATTTCAGCTATCAACAAAACTCCAATTTTAGATTCCTCTTCACAAATCTTTTAATAATTGGCTTGGCTTTCAACGTAAAAATTCTTACTCAATTCCGGTCCTCAATTACAAACCAATTTGTTGCTCTTACCTGAAAAGAGAAGAAAAGAAATTCGGTTAGTTTCAAATAACATCATTAAATTCATCTGAGAGTTAAATTTGAAAATTGGAAAATTAACCAATTATCCAATCAATCAAAATCTCAATAGAAAAACTTTTAAAAACGTCAAACAACTTCAAATGCATAATTTAAGCTCGTAAGAGCATTTAAACAACTTTTTAACTGGACCAAAACATGGTAGAACAAAAAAGTGACCTCTTTACAAGTAAACAAATCGGAACAGTCTTGCAGTTTGCAACCATCATCAACGAGTCGAATAAATTACAAAAGAAAAACAACGGTAAACTGCGACTATAACATAAACCTAGACAACTACTATTCCATATTTTTTCTCTTCCTATACTTTTCTATGAGGAAAAAATATAACATAACAATAAGTCACTAAACAACAGTTGCCTTCCTATTTACGAGCATTGTTCTCTGCATTTTTCTGTACGGTACTGGTCTTTTGTTTTCCACATCTTTTCAACTGTGTTGTTTTTTTTTTTTTTTTTAATGAACGGCAACAAAGATGATGCTCGTCCATCGCCCTAATGGACCATAACTGCATTTGTTGACGATGACGATGAAGTGGGATATTTTATTTCACCCATTTGCTCTTTAAGAACGATTCTAACGACCAAAGAAAAACGGACAAGAAGAGTACTGGACCACGCACGTGTGAACCAAAGTAACAGAATGTTTCTCGTTCCTCGGAGAAATGTGAATGCAAATCGAATGCAATAACTGAAATACTTTATTAATGGATTTGAATGGCTGCGAATGGCGATTGTGAACAAGCGGGATATTAAACTTTTTCTATGTAAGGAAATTGTTTGCAATTATTCTGGGCATTGAATCGATAAGATGGATGTGAACGAGAGGTATGCCGAATGCTGATTGTGTGGATGTTGACAACACAAATATGGTCATTGGAGTTGAGTATTATTGACAACTAAAACAATTACCCTGTTGCGGCGATGGCGATTGTAAGCTGGGAGCAATGTGATGGCAGCCAACATGCGAGTATTTGCTGAACGCAATCTATTTCCTTATTGAAAATGTTTGCTTGGAAATGATATGGATATCGAGAGTGAAGCAAGGAGAGAAAATTGTTGCATAAAAGCAATAGGGTGGTCCGAAAAGCTACATCGCCTGGTGGCGCCAACATTACTGTAGACATTTCAGTAAACCCCAACATTTCCAAATATTAAAATATTTTGTAGGCTAGAACTTATGGGACCACCCTATTGGGAGTGTAGACCAAACATCGACGCTTTTATCGTCGAATTGAGGAATACCCAGAACTGCCCATAAATTCTACCTTTGCATATGAAATTGAAGAATTTCCTCCTTAATGATTAACAACGACCTTTGACTTTCCAAAACACAAAACCAAAAAGGACGCACTTTCCTCTTATTTCACTAAGGTAGCCCAAAAATTTCAACATGACGACACAAACGTCCATTATACATAATTAATATAAGAATTTAAGACAAGGATTTACGAGTATTTCGACCAGACCCCCCTGATAATCTTCTCCTTTTTGTTTTCCTTGCCTTTCAATCCTGAGTAATGGTTTCGCCTTCTGGCCAATATTTCATTCCGCATTGTCAGACGAAGAATCAGCAGCAGATAATAGCTAATAAACAAGGGGTTCTGTTTATCGGGATCAAAAAAGGGCTACGCATTATTTTCTTTTTGTCTGGTCTCTCTCTCCTTCCCTCTACCTCGTCCCTTTTGTTCTATTTTTAGTAATAATCGTTTTTTATTCTTCTGAGTTAAGTGCGTCTATATGGAATTTTTCTACATGCAAAATTCTCTTTTTTGGGTGAGGATTTATTGAATGGATTTATGGCACGGGGTAAAGTCTTTATTTGGTTAGAGATTTGGGTTCAAAGAGAGATTGTGATGGTGAGTTTGAGGGAATGTGGGGTTCATGAATTTATCGAAGGATTTATTTGGATATGGAATGTGGTTAAAGGAGAGGATTGCCATTAGAGAGGATTTGTGGTATTTTTTGTTGTTTTTCATTTCTGAGCAAAATAACAATTTTAGGTATTTTTTATTTCTCTATGTAAATTTAGCTTTACAATTATTATTTTGGTTGAATTAGCTAAGCGAAGTTTTTCTTCAAAGAGCATAGAACTCAGAGGTTCTTGTTTTTGCGTGAAGGGGGTGATGGGTCTAAACCGTTTGAATGTGTGGGGCCCTAGAATTTCAGCTTTGAAGTAATGTTAAAATGAGAAGATTTTTTTAAGTGTGGTCTTTTTCTATTTTTATATAACGAAGTGTTTTTTAATAAAACCGCCCATAACCACGCCCACTTTAATTAAAATTTCAAGACTAACGAACGACTAGAAGGTCGAAGAGGATGAAGTTGACATAATTTGTTCTTTTCGATAAATTTTTGTGCAAAACTCTTTTTGCGAATCCACCTACTGTCGTGCCTTTTTTTTGTTAAAATCCATGAGTTTTTTTTTATCAATATGTTAATTTTTTTCAAAAACTTAAATAAAATTTGTGGTGTTTTTCTTTTTTTTACTCAATGGTACTTTTTGTCCTAAGCAAAAAATATAGAATCAACGGTGGGCGGTCTCCGGTCGACAGCATAACCACGAAATTCGCTTTCGAAATCGTTTCAGAAGAAGTGGAATTCGGACTTACTTACTTACTTAAGGTGGCGCTACAGTCCGTTGTGGACTTGGGACTCAATCAACAGGCTCCGCCAGCTAGCTCGATCCTTGGCTAGTCGTCTCCAGTTTTGCACTCCGAGTTGATTGAGGTCCTCTTCCACTTGAGTGCGCCACCTGAGTCGCGGTCTTCCTCTCCTCCTACGTCCCTCGGAATAGTGTCAAAGCTTTCCGGGCCGGAGCATTGGTGTCCATTCCGCTCTAAATGACCGAGCCATCTGAGTCTCTGGACCTTGACCCTTCTGGCTAGGTCCATGTCGTTGTACAACCCGTAAAGTTCGCTGTTGATTCTTCTTCGCACCCCTTCCAATGCACACGGGGCCAAAGATGACTCGAAGAACTTTCCTCTCGAAACAGCCTAAGGCACTTTCATCCGATTTTGTCAGGGTCCATAGCTTCTGCACCATACAGCAGGACTGGTGATGATGAGTGTGTTGTACAGTTTTACCTTAGTTGCTCGAGAGAGGGCTTTTCCACTCAATTGCTTTCTAAGCCCAAAGAAACAGCGATTTAGCAAGAGTTTATTCTTCGTACTGATCTCGGCGCTGGTGTTATTGCCCGTGTTTATGGCGGAGCCTAGGTAGACAAACTCCTCTACTACCTCGAAGTTATACGCGTCTATTGTGACGTTCTGCCCGAGCCATTCCATTTATGATTGTTTACTTGCGACATATAGAATAGGTATAATGGCAAGTATTGAATTCGTTAAAAAAAGTTGAGATTTTGATCGAATATGATGATAGAGAAGTCGAAAAAAGTGGGTATAGCGATACTGTCTGTCTGTCTGTGTCTGTCTGTAAACGCATCTACAATCGTCCGATTGACTTCAAACTTGAAATTAGAAATTTGAGCGAATTCCGGTGGGTTGTTATTTTCAATTTTTTTTTTACGATCAAAATTTAGGGTAGCCACCACTATTTTTTGCCCGAAAACCAAATTTCAGTTTTCTCAAAAACGGTTACTACGAATATTATTAAACATAAACTTTCTCTAAAATTTTTTTTTTAAACACTGTATTTTATGTGAAAAAAATATTTTTTTATCGTTCCAAAACGGTACCTCTCATAGAACCGTTTTTTTTTTTGTTTGGCATTTTTTGAGATAAATGATCGGATGTTTATTTCATTAAGAAGAGGAAAGTATGCCGTTAATAATGGAACACATCAGCCAAATGGCCCACCACGTCCACGCTTACAGGACCATATCCTTTTCATGAAATTTTCCATAACGAAATCGCAAAGTGGCTGCCCTTTATCCTCGATAGCCTCACAAATTCCATCTTTGATGGTCTGGAATTGACGCTGTGCTTGTGGCGTAGACCTTATCTTTCACGTGGCCCAAAGAAGAAGTCGCAAGGTGTTAAATCACAAGATACTCGTGGCCAATTGTGATCACCTCTTCGAGAGATAACACGGTCCGGAAACTTTTCTCGTAAAAAGATCGATGGTTTTCATTGCTTGTGTGGCACGTAGCGCCGTCTTGTTGAAAGTAAACGTTGTCCAGATCAATACCATCCAATTTCGGCCATAAAAAATCATTAATCATCTCTCGATAGCGCAATCCATTGACCGTAACTGTTGCTCCAGCCTCATTTTCGAAAAAGTAGCGTTCAATGACCCCGCCGGACCATAAACCGCACCAAACAGTCACGCGTTGAGGATGGAGAGGCTTTTCAACAATAACTCTTGGTTTTCCGAGCCCCAGATGCGACAGTTTTGCTTTGACGTAGCCTGCGAGGTGGAAATGGGCCTCATCAGTCAAGATGATTTTTCGATGAAATTCGGATCATTTTCATGCATTTCAAGGACCCAATCAGCAAAGACACGACGTTGTTGGTGATCAGCCGGCGTGAGTTCTTGTGTTAACTGAACTTTATAAGCCTTAAGACCCAAGTCTGTATGCAAAATACGGTGTAATGACTGCTTGTGGAATGCCTAATTCCAAAGAACGACGAGGAATGGACAAACCTGGGTGTTCTTCAACACTTTGGGCTACAACAGCAATATTCTCAGTTGTTCTTGAGCGACGTGCTCGGGTTTTATTCTTCACATCACTTACTTGTCCCAACAGCTCGAATTTGTCCACCAATTTCTGTATTGCGGTCCGACAAGGTGCTTCACGGCGACCCAAAAATGTTTTAGTTTTACGAACCGTCTCTTCCAAATTTTCATTTTACAGTATTCCCCGCTTAATTGCACTGACCATTTTGTCAGATTTTGCGGTCAATTATCCGGGTGGTTCAATTAACGAAATCCCGCTTAATTGACAAATCTGTTCAATTAAGCGAAACCCGTATAATTTTCGAGTAGGTCAACTAAAAAATAAAATATTGATCCCAGAAATCACTCTATAAACATTTCAGTGGGCACGCTTATATACGCTTAAAATTAACAGTGCACAAAAAGACATTTTTGTTTTGCAATTTGGCATCACTAGTTGAAGGTGTGAAAACGCAAGGAGAAAGAAAAGAACGTCAGCGGGAATTTTATCAGTGCTCAAAGAACCAAAGAACCTTGCTATTTGAAAAGAAGAATGTTAATTTCATTTCAAGGAGTCTTAATTAAAGAGTGCTGCCAACATTTGAGTCCTTACTCAATTTCAAAGAGAATTCGAAGAAGAATCATGAAACATGAGTCAACGTGTAATAGCAGTCAAACAATAGCTAGCTTTCGTTTGTTATACATAGTACAGTTCGCTGTACTGACAGTGCTTCCCTTCACTAAAGGAAGCCTAAACGACGAACTGTTTCCGAATCATGTTCGTGTGCGCTATAAATTCGTGTGTAGGGTAGGGATGGTTTGCGAACTGTTCGGTGTTGAAATTTTTTTCGATTTTCTCGTGTCCGTCCGTTTCGTAGTTTGCCCTGTAGGGAGATGATCGCGAAGAAATCTCATTTTTTCTATGAGATAACCATAAGCAAAATGACTTGCTTCTCTTTTCGACACATCCTCAAACTTTCAAGAATCAACACGAAACGATGTTCGCCAATTATGTAAATCTATTTTTAGGTTTGTTTCATTATAGCTTTGTTCAGCGAGAAAAAGACAGCACAGCACAGTACAGCACAGCTTCATGAGAAATGTCAGAACAGTTTGGAACAGTTAAGAACACAAAATGTGTTCTACCCAAAAAGATGGAACAGAAAATCTTGTCCTAAACTGTTCCAAACTGTTCTAGACAGACTCAATGAACACCAAATCAGAACAGTTTGGAACAGTAAATGTGTCAATGAACACCAAAAAGCTGTACTTTTCTGTTCTAAACTGTAACAAACTGTGCAAAACAGTGTCGCTGAACATACCTTATAATTTTTTGTCCTTCCAATTATCCGAAAAATGTCCATGTATTTAGTTTTTCTGCTGCATATTTTTAAGATCAATTAAGCGAGTAATTCAACTAAGCGGGGTTCAATTAACCGTCTAAAAAGCTTTACTACTAATACGGGAAATTTTCGAAGCCATTTTTTTCGATCAATTAAGCGGGATGTTCAATTAAGCGAGGTGCAACTAAGCGGGGATTACTGTATTTCGTTTCATTTTAAAATGGGACTGTGCATCTTACTTCTTTGCAGTTCCTATTGTAAACTTAATCTCAGACAAAACCATTGAATTTAGTCCAGGCTACCGTGAGGATTAATTCTCGTCATACGGAGCTTGGCATGTTGAATTTGGCTTAATGGTTGAGAAGTCGCTTAGATGAGCATTAATTTCACGTTTTGCTTCATTGACAATAAGACGGTATTTTCTCGAGGAGTATTTAATATCTCAGGTCTTTACGCAAATCGCATCATACCCGATTTGCGTAAAGACGCTTTGGAAGCTAGCATTACTCCTGTTATTAGAAAAATACGAGTCGCTATGAGTCATCCATATTGAATTTACTGAATTCCGAGCCTCAGATGTAATAGTGCGCCATCATTAAGACTTCTCATTTATACAACCATACTTCATTTAATGAGCTTCACAAGTTGCTCAATAAGTTATTCAGAAGAAGCAAAACCTAAACACACAAAACGTTATCTTGGCATTGTCATGCAATAAAATCTTACAAAAAAAAAACACAATTTACTTAGCATCATTTCATTTTGACAACAACAACCTACCTTCTTACTGTGTCACACGGTCGGAAGAAAAAAGGAAAAACAACATAAAAATGTGTCAACCGAGTCTGACGTCTATTTTATTCTCCCCACAATTCACATTCATTCAAGACAGATGAAGAAAAAAAATTCCAAAACTTACTACATGGGAAACAATAACGTGCACCATTAGCGTCATTAGCCGCAATATGTAAAGAAAGATGCGCGTCTCAAATGAGAAGAAAACGCTTCTCACGATTATGTGTCGGGCCACAACTACGACGACATTGGTACATATCCAATTCTATTGTCACCGTTAATTTCACACAGAGTCGAGTCAATCTTTGTTTGTCTATTCAGATAGTTTAGCCTTGAACATGATCT
Organism: Sphaerophoria rueppellii; assembly: GCA_920937365.1. Classification (NCBI taxonomy): domain Eukaryota; kingdom Metazoa; phylum Arthropoda; class Insecta; order Diptera; family Syrphidae; genus Sphaerophoria; species Sphaerophoria rueppellii. The sequence continues at coordinate 112,913,666 of CAKKXW010000001.1, read as the reverse complement.
GTGGCTTGGATTGTCACCGACTGATTCACTGACAATTCGAAGTGTCGCTCGAGAGTGAGAATGCCACAAAAAAAAAAAAAAAATCAGATTCAAAACTCCAAAGCTAAAATAGGTTGACATGCCTACAGGCATTTTAATCCCTTAAAACCATAAACTCAACTAAACCAGTTCAAATCTGAACCACTCTCTTTATCAAATCAACTTGCACCTATCAAGGAAGCACACAATCAAGACGATGATTATGATGACATTCGAGCGGATTTCCTCAAAAGAAACGATTGACCCACTTACGCTCCACAAAATCGGATATCATTGATGAGAACAACACACCGGAGACGCCACGGGGCATCGGTTTTCGTTTGCTGTGTGCAAACATCACACAAAAACATGAGTAATTGTAAAGGTGACACCTTATCCATATCCATCGACAACGACGACGACGACGACGACGACGACGTTGGTTAGTTGTTGACTGAAATGACTCGATGTCGCATCATGTCGTCTGACTTGGAATGGCAAAATTATAGGTTAGGTTTCATATTCCTTTTTCAGAAAACTGATACACTCCTGGTACGTGATGCCTTAAACAAACACACGTAAGGGTAATAAGATACCATATTTTTTTTTGTGAGATTTCTTGTTGTTGTTGGACGATGAAGATTTTGTGGTCGATTTACCTTTGGTGATGTCAATGTGGATAAAGCACTTTCGTGCGTGGAGGACACTGAATCCATGATATCGATCATCATGAGTGCTCTCGGGCTTTGGGTGCTTTGTGTTGATATTAAAGCTTAGACACGAGTATAGTGTCTGGGAATCATTGAGAATTTTTAAGAGGTAATTTGAGTAGATATAGAAATTGTTGTCAACCCTCTATAATTGCCATTGAGAAGGATAAATCGATTTTCGGACAAGAGTAGTCTAGTAGAGGGGACTGTGGAGCATCACAGAATGAATTAAGAATACGTTGATCTACCGATGAATTTTTCGCCGTCATCTACACCAAACACAGAACCCATTTTAGGCCCCCTTTGGCAAGTTCTTCCAACCATCCCGAGCGTTGGCCGAAGTCATCCAATCTCGCACTCCACGACTTTAGGCGTCCTATTTTACGCAAATTTTGGTCTACCGCACTTGTTACGGAAAATCAAAGTGCGAACCCAAAAAAACACGGATGGAACCCGCAATCATCAGGCGAAACGACAAACCAACAGTAGAACTCGGAAACACACGGATGAATCCGGCAATCAACAGGCGAACCTGGCGACCCCGGAAAATCACGACCTTCATTTTTTCCATCAGCTGACCATTCAACAACTCAAAGTGCACTTCCCATCGGTCTTCAATGCCTTGAGGATCCCTCAACGTCTTAACAGTATACGGATTGGTAGAACTTGCAATTCTTCCTTCCTTTAAGTCACACCAAAAAATTTTGTTAAATCCTTTCTTGAGGTATATCCATCACAACCAATCATTCACATTATTCAAACACAATCTTTACTATTCAATCAAAAGCAACATCCAACTGCCAGTGTCTGTCTCCTCGACACTCCTTGCAGGCCACAAATCATTCTATTTCCGCAAGCCTTATCTTTTATGAAAATCTTCAATCTCGAAGGTATTTTGTAATTTAATATCCTTGCTCCTTTTGGTTTTCTAAGTTCCTAGTTTTCCTCTCTCTGGTGTTTCTGACTAGACAGAATTTTCTATGCACATACAGACACGTCAAAACAAAACTCATATTTTCTACCCGCCAACCAACTGGAATCCTTTGGGAGTGTTGCAGTCTCGTTTGTCTTCCGGTGAATGAACTTACAATTTCTTAGGAATTTAATCCTTGTTGCATTGTTTCATCATATCTAGTGATGGCAGGAACAAACGGAAGTTGTATGAGGTTCGGCATTTTGTGTCCCTTGACACTTTAGAAGTTAGAAAACTGCATTAGAAAACTCGGTAGACATTGTTTTACTTTTGCAGTTCCTTGAACTCGTTTTTGCTGTCGTTTTTCTCGGATTTCTGTCAGCTTCCTGGTGGTAGTGTTATTTTGCTATAAAAGCATTTCTAATGCTTTCAAATCATTTCTGCCTTGATTGTGTCAAAAGGATTTTCTTCTTTTAAGGGTTCTGTACAAAGAGTGTAAATGTTTATTCGACTTTCGCAAACGATATCTAAAAATCTACTAAGCCGATTGCATAATGAAATTTGATACACATATTCTGTAATTCAATTGAGATCCGAAAATGTCGTTTTCATATTTTAAGATAAATAGTTTCCAAGCTATTAAAAAAAGAAGAAGATGATATCCTTGACTCATTTTACAGATATTACAACACTCATTTCTTAATGAAAATAGTAATGATCCGGCAAACCAATTTGGCAAATCGAGTTAGCGCACCGAGCTGACCAATTATTTAATGAAAAAGCCAGCAGCATGTTTCAGCAACATGTTGATGCATCATGTTTCTCAGCAGCATGTTGCATCATTGCTTTCCAATTGCTTTACATATTATATTATTTTTTCGATGACGGATCGTTTATACACAGTTCAGTGAGTAGCCTAGTAGTACGCGTAAGATGATGCTCCAACAAGATCCTGAAACATGATGCAGCAACATATTGCTGAAACATGACGCAGCAGCATGTTGCTGTTCCGAAAATGTTTTCATATTTTTAAGATAAACAGGTTAATGAAGGAAATAACCAGAAAGACTATTCAAATAATTTATCAAGAAAATGTTTGGTTTCATATCTTAATCCTTAAATATTCCTTCAAAACTAAAAAAAAAAAAAAAAGGTCGGATAAACGAGTACGGAACCCTCCTCGAGCGAGTTTATATCGCACTTGACTACTTTTTTAAGCTTAAAACTACAAAAAAATTGTCCTTGTTCGGGTAACATTTTTGTGTCAGCTCAACAACAAACGTCTGGCTAGTCCTTGTTTTGCTTTTGGACATTATCTTTGAAAGATTGTAAAAATCAAACACTCAGAAAACACAAAAATCCTTTTTATCTCAACAGACGAACGTTCTTCCGAAGGACTTGTCAATTTTTCAATTTTTCGAACCAAATACAAAACAACAAGCAAACAAACAAACATATCATTTCTGTCTTGTTTGTGTTTTTGTGATTAATGACATCCAATGACAGACACTATCCGAGAAGATAAAGTGATGGAGGATGCTTATAGGTTGACAAACAAACTGTCAGCCAAACTAAGGATACGATGGCGACACTCGGCAACCATTTATAATTTGTTTAACTTTCAAAGTGGATTAGAAGGGATTTTTATTTGATGAATGATGAATGAATTATGAGGTTGCTGATGGACAAAAAAGAGGACTAAAGGACACAAAGGGGTTTTCAAAATTTAGTAATTTTGTAAATGGAAATGTCTGGATGCTTTTTGTTGATTCACGTAATTGGGCAAGTTTGCTGAATGGAAAGGGCATCGACCAGGACCAGACGGGGTTTACAGGCAGACAGAGAAACGAGATTATCCTCGTCATTCATGTTAAATAGATTGATTTGTTAATAGGGGTGACATTCATTTTTTAAAATTGTTTCGATTGAAAGATATTGTATTCTGATGGGATAAGGACGCGGGCAACTTAAGCTGTAGCGGAATAAGACTCCACTTCAGCTGCCGAAGGTGCTTTCAAGAAGGCAATACTGTCCCATCTAATGGAAAGGTGATGACTGATGACCAACGTTTTCTACGTTACACAAGGTAGATCCACACCGACTACTTGATGAGGGACAAAAGGGTCAGTTCTACGTATATACATTATTTGTAATTAGAAAACTCAAACATCATCCAGCAACACATTTTCATTTCAAAGCACTGAAAAGTTAGCTCAATCAACAAGCTTAAAGTAAGCCGATTCCTACTCACAGATAAGCACAACATGAGCCACACAAGTTCACTCAAATCACTCGTTCGTCCCATTTTATCCACAATGATGTCAGTTTTTTACATACCCCCACTATGCCATTTCCACTAACATAAAATAACTTTGTTTATTCACTCACACTCTCATGATTGCTAGCATCTAGTTTAAATATTCCAAACGCTGCCACAGAAAGGATGCTAGCGCATTAGCATCACAAAGAAATGTGAGTGCATTCCTAAGGCCAACTTATAATTTATAATTTACCCAAAGGGCAATTCAGGAAAGATGCAACACAACGAAAAAAGGAAAATTACGACTTACAATGTGCTAAAGCTTGTATAAAGGTGTTATGGGTTTTAAACAGCAGTTCTACATAGGAAATAAGGATACATCAAGACTTTGCTTTGGCAAGGCGATTATTTTCGAGTGCACAATATGGCAAACTACACTCTTCGTCTCTCTCTTTCCCTCTCTCTGACACTCTGACACAACAACTGGGACACGTAAAAAAGTTTTTGACTCCACACCATGTCTATGGAGGAAATTCCAACACGCCATTAGTTTTTCTGAACATCAAAATCTACCCCCGTCCCACTCACCGTATGTGCAAGCACTGAAAATTGAACCACCCATCCAATTTGTATGAACGTGAACGTGAGCGCCAAAAAGAAAGAAGAAAAGCTCGCTCGTGTTGGCAGGATGAAGAAACTAATTCCGGATGGCATGGTGTTTTCGGAAGCGATTCATGAATATTATCCTCTCATCCATGGCTGACATTTTGAAATTTATTAAATATTCTACGATCATGATCAGGACCCAGTCATATTGCGGTTATTTTTGTGGGCGCCCAAAATTTCACCTTCACGAAACTGAATGTAAATTATTTTTAATAACCGGGAAGAAGTCCTTTGAACCTTTTTCGTAGGGAGTTGTCTTTCTTCCATTAAAAAAAAAAAAAAAAAATTTTAAACGAAAGGACACCTTAAAGATGACAATCGAGTCCTTCATTACTATTTCAAGACAGACAATCCAGTTGTTTTTTTTTTTTTTTGTCTGTTTGTCCAATAACTGGGAGCGAAACCAAAAATTCAATTTCCTTGAAGATGACAAGCAACTTCAGCAAGGACATCGAAGAGACGACGACAACGATGTTGACGGTCGGCAATGACAATAATGTGGAGGACAATAAAATACCGTCCACCGCCCACACTGATACTACGAGAGACACACAGAGAGACAGAGAAAAATAAAAGTTTTTTTTTCCATTTTGGAATCGAAATTAAGGACGTTATTGTGATGCGTGTGGCGACAGGAAGCTCGCCGGCTGGGTTTTCCATCAAAGTCGTTTTCATTCAACATGACGAATGATGCATTTTGTTTTTGTATTTTTTTTCTATCTCTGTTAACTGGTCTGGTCTGGTCTGGTAGACTTGGCATAAAGTCATAAAGGGTCTATTCAATTGTGAATATCTCTTTCGTTTACGAATGAATGTTTTCGTTAAATTGAAAAGTTTTTGAAATGACAATAATTTGATCAACATCGACATATGGAATAAAAAGTAGAAAGCATTCAAAGAATTTAATCATATTTTAGATTGGATTAAATTTCAATGAAGAACAGTGTTGATCGTTCGGAAACGGAATCTCAATTTTTTGTTGGACGCAGGATGTGTTCAAATTGAAAATATCAACGAAATATTCGTCACCAAAGTCTATTTTCATTCATGACAACAAACCGAAACTCGCATCCACTTTAAATCACGAGCAAGTTAATTTAGGAATCGTCAGATCTATTTAGAACTAATTTATCTAACAATTTGCGGAACTAAATATATTCTTCTATTTATAGAACCATCAAACTGATCATCAAAAGAAAAATGTCGACATTAGAAATAATAAAAATTTGTTTTCCTTTCGATCGAAAAAAAAATTCCATCGACTTCTAACAGGTTTCTGTCGTTTTAATTGCGATTTACTTATCAACAAAAAATTTGACTATGTTTACAAGATTAAAATTTTCTGCCAAAACAAGACGAAATTCTGGAAATATTTTCAACGACATTCCTCTGAAATGAACAATAATTTATCTTTAATCCGAAAAAGGTAGTCATATTCATAGCCTCATGGCAGAATGAAAAAGAAAACAAAAACAAAAAAATATTTATAAAAATTACCTCTACCGTCTACCCTCTACCGCTCTACCAGTACCAGTTGGCATTAGGCAATTAAATTAGGTACAAAATTTGCAATCCACAATCCACATACCAATACTAAGACAAAACTTAGCGAAAACTTTTTATAAGAGAAAATTATGGGATCAGTATTCTCTCTTCTCTCGCTCTATCCATCTATGTTTCACTTCTCAGTTCACTACATCATACACTATAAAAGGTACTAGACATTAAACAGACACTGGAAGCCACTGCTGTCGTTTTTGCTAATATAGTAGTATTTATTCTTATCGAGGCTGAAATGCTGCTCTTTTACTTACACACGAAATATACTCCCCAAACGTTCCGTCATAAATTTGTCGAGTTTAAGGTGATTAATGTTTTAAATCCTTTAACACTAATTTGTTGATGCATATGGCCATGGCTCAGAGGAATGAAAAGATGACTGCTAAGCAAACGCTGGGGGTGCAATCCCCAGCTTCAGCAGCATTCTTTTTCTACAAAAAAATCTCCAGCTTATCTTAGGCCACCTGTGCGATGATATGAGACAATTTAAATACGATTATACGAAGATTAACATATACATTGCAAGACAGCGTTTGGGGGTTCAGCTAGTAACTGTTACTCGCGAATGTAGCTTTCTAATACTTACTTACTTAATGTGGCGCTACAGTCCGCCAGCTGGCTCGGTCCTTAGCTAGTCGTCTCTAGTTTTGCACTCCAAGTTGATTGGGGTCCTCTTCCACTTGGGTGCGCCACCTGAGTCGCGGTCTTCCTCTCCTCCTACGTCCCTCGGGAATAGTGTCGAAGGCTTTCCGGGCCGGAGCATTGGTGTCCATTCGCTCTAAATGACCGAGCCATCTGAGTCTCTGGACCTTGACCCTTCTGGCTAGGTCCATGTCGTTGTACAACCCGTAAAGTTCGCTGTTGTATCTTCTTAGCCATTCCCCTTCAATGCACACGGGGACAAAGATGACCCGAAGAACTTTCCTCTCGAAACAGCCTAAGGCACTTACATCCGATTTTGTTAGGGTCCATGCTTCCGCACCATACAGCAGGACTGGGATGATGAGTGTGTTGTACAGTTTTACTTTAGTTGCTCGAGAGAGGGCTTTTCCACTCAATTGCTTTCTTAGCCCAAAGAAACAGCGATTAGCAAGAGTTATTCTTCGTCTGATCTCGGCGCTGGTGTTATTGCCCGTGTTTATAGCGGAACCTAGGTAGACAAACTCCTCTACTACCTCGAAGTTGTCTATTGTGACGTTCTGCCCGAGCCGTCGGTGTTGGGTGTCCTTCCTCAAAGGCAGCATATACTTCGTTTTTCCCTCTTTTACCGCTAACCCCATTTTTGCCGCTTCTGTCTCAATTCTCACAAAGGCGCCATTGACATCACGCTGTGTTCTTCCCATTATATCAATATCATCGGCGTACGCGAGAAGTTGAACAGATTTTTGGAAGATAGTGCCTCTGGTGTTGACGTTGGAGTTCTGCACTATCTTCTCAAGAACGATGTTAAAGAAATCGCATGACAGTGCATCGCCCTGTCTGAATCCTTTTTTGACGTCGAAAGATTCCGTAAGCTCGTTGCCAACCTTGATGGAGCAGCGTGAGTTCTCCATCGTCATTTTGCACAAGCGAACGAGCTTGGCAGGGACGCCAAAACTAGACATAGCTTTGTACAGTTCGTCTCTGTAGATGCTGTCATACGCGGCCTTAAAATCGATGAAAAGGTAGTGGGTATCGATTTGGAGTTCATAGGTCTTTTCCAGGATCTGCCGCAACGTGAAAATTTGGTCGATGGTTGACTTTCCTGGCCTGAAGATTGTTGACGAAAGGCTTCAGACGTTCACATATTACGGCAGAGGATCTTGTAGGCGATGTTTAGTAGACTTATTCCTCTATAGTTGGCGCAGTTGTAGCTTTCTAATGGTGAACAAAAAAGTTGAAATCGAAACATACTAATATTTCCTCTATATAATATTAGTATGAAGTGTCTATGTATCTCTTTTGTATTAATGTCTTGTTCTGTCCCAACCGAAGGCCCAGTCGTCAGTTTTGCTATGTGTATGAGTTCCATTCATGTGCAAATGCAAAGTACTGTAATGTCAATCAATTTGTTGACTGCTGCGGAAAGAATTATGAAGTTGACTTAAAAATACAGTAGATTTAGAACCGTTTTCAACATTTCAGTTGGCCAACTCAGATGACGATTTCTATTCTTCCCTGGCGTAGCTTTCAAAACATTCCCTACGCAATCTTATGTTAGTTCGTAATAGTTGTGTTGGAAAGTTCACTGGGAATTATTTTCGTAATAGTTGTGTTAGAAAGTTCACTGGAAATTATGTTCTCTAGGGAGTAGCAGTATACCTAGGGGATCTAGTTGAACGGCCACCCATTCGTGACAAAATGCTTTAAGAGGAGTTTACTTTTGTGTACAAAGACCTACGATATCTAGAACACTCTTAAAAATAAGGGCAAGACTAACTAGTGCAAAGTCCCTTAGTTTTACACGCTTATTCCCCACAACACAGAGCCCTTGCTGTCACTTAAATGATGAAATATAAACAATAATGTGATTTACAAATTATGCGTCGTTTTAAACAAATTAAATTTGATTAAAATGTAGCCGTGTTTTTTTTTTCACTACTCAGTAGCCAGCACAGCAAAATTTCGCTTGACAAAAAACAACAATTTGGATTGCAGTCGATAAAAAGGACAGTTAAGAAATGACAGCTGTGAAGGCGATAGAACTTTCAATTATGGAAATGAAGAAAGGGCTGATGGCGTTAAGAACTATTTTGTTACGCGTATCTAATGATCTGAGGTATGAACTCTCTTAGGAGTATTACCTACTATTTTTTTTAAATCCGAGACGCAACACTTACTACGAAACTTTAAAATGCGATAACAAGCTAATGGACGTTTTTAGTGAAAAAATTACTTGGAAAGCACCTCTCATAGAGGTTACTTCAAACGATAAAACTGTCCTTTTAAAGCCTGAACTACATCGGAACATAAAGTGCCAAAAAGTACAAAACAGTGGAAGTTATGTTCTGAACTGCTTCAAGAAATGCATATCTGAATATCTCCCTCTCAGTTTTTAAAAGTGAGCGTGAAGAAAAGCTTGACCATGATCGAGCTTTCGCTGTGCACAAAGTTCTCAATACGAATACTAATACTTTTTTTTACTTTTTACACTTTGTGTTTCGATTAAGTTCAGGCTTAAGCCATATAGAAGTTAGTAGTGAAAATTACTCCTACTACGATACTGCGATAACAAGCTACCAACTCGAAACCACGAAATGAATCACCCTGTATTTCATCAGTTTATACACATTTCAAATTCATAAATAAGTACGTTATCAATGACATATGGTTAGAATATTAGTAAACGCAACTGTATACTCCACAAGACACAAAGTTTTGTCGACGACAGCGCTGTTTTAATACTTTTGTTTTTATTTTGTATTGGTTCTTTTCTTATGGTATAGAAAAACTCCACTCACACAGAAACGTTTCGATTTCAATTTCTGTAATCGGAATTTCGTTTTTGTCTTGTGTTTTGTGTAGCACATGATCAGATCATTCTTTTTGTTTCTGATCCCCCCCACAACACATTTTGTTTTCATTTACTTGTTTTTGGATTTCATTCCCTTTTTTATACAGAACATATTTTGTAGGTGTGTGCCCATCGCGGTTAACTGGTTTTCTGCTGTCAAAAGAAAAAAAAACACTCGTCGCGTAGCGTAGTCTTCATTTTCTGTACAGTGTAACTGCAATTGACTTCAAAAACTCGTTTTTTGCGCGCTTCAAATTTGTTTGATCAATTCCATAAAAACAATGCATACATTTGCATTTGAACTTTTGGGCACTTTTTTATTGTCGATTGGAATGCAGTCCATGTAAATTCGCTCATTGAAAATCTATGGGAGAGGTCCAAAGCAAATAGCAAACATTTGTGTTTGTTGATTATCTTGTTCTGGCTTCTCGCGGCCGCCGAGTAGTTACGATATTGATGTTGGTGGTGTTTGGTATTTTTGGTGCGCCTCCATCAACAAACGTCGATGGAAAAAAATAAAAGTTCGGAAGTGGGAGCCCCTTGTCGTCGACGCGACGCGTCGCACCAGATTGTGAAAAATATAAATATAGAATTAGTTCAATGAAATTGGAATTTTGAACTTGGAATTGAAAAAACGTAAACAAACGCAAATGAAGTGGCAGTCGCAATCGCAACGAATGGAAGCATACACGAACACAAAATTAGATAAGCTTCTTTTTTCTCAGTAAACAAGCAATAAATCGAGTGGTTGTGTTTGTTTTGATGTTCACATCGCTGTTTGTTTTGTTCATGGTGTAATGACACTCGAAATTAATGTTGTGCGGGTAGGTTATGATTGTGCAATGGCAAACTTGGGTTAGGTGCTGTGGTTTTTTGTATATTTCAGCAAGTGGAAATTTTTTAAACTGATAAGTGATGACTTTATTGATTTTCGTCAATTTAAAATGCGAATTTTGTTTTGCAACAATCAAATAAAAAAATAAATGGCACTTTCATAAACTTACTCCATCAAGCCAGAGTAACAATGTGAGCAATACACATTCGCGTAGTACGGTTGAAGAATAAAGCTATACTTCCGTGATCTGTGATTAGAAAGTGATAAGTTTTTCGGAGTAGATTGTCACGTTTCTAATCCATCAACATCGTAGACATCCTTTGATGAAAATTGACAGTTGAGGTCTTCACATATAGATGATAAGCCAAGATGGGTCGTAGGATTAATATTTTGTTTCAAACTTCATGAGATTTCCCGAAAAATAAAACCAAAGTTCAAAATAGAAAAAAGAACTCGGCTATGGAATATGTTTTCTTACTTTTCGTGGAAGGCCCCCTTTCTTGTGGCATCAGAAAAGGCTAATGTCAACTTGTTTTATCCCCCTTTTCAAATTACCTACTTGCGCGAGGTTTATTTCGACACAGCTGATTTTGTTTCCAATTTTCTTATCCTCAAAAAATCTTCTAAGACTCCATTTCTTAAATCATTCCCGCAATGGTAATTTTCCTCTCGAACTATTTCTCAAGCACGTCTTGTCCATGCGTCGCCGTCATCGCTACGCCATGTGTAATGTCAAAGTGTTTTTACACACACGATTCCCATTATTTCAATAAATCCATTGAACCAACTGCTAGCTCTGAACCCCAAGGAGAAGCACTTCAATGATCATCATCACGAACCGACCGACGATGATGATTCAATTAAATGTAATTTGGTGCAGTATGCATTTAATATGTTCAAGTCCCTTTTCTCCCCCTCTCCAAGTACATAAGAACTCCTATGGAGAACCCAAATGTCTAATTCGTTCCAGAGATTTCAATAACAATCGCAGGGATTTCTGCACTCTCACATCTCGCAAAGTCTGATGCCATTATCGAGAGTTCCTTTTTTGTTTCCAGTTTTTTGCTCTTTTTCGATTATGCCAAAGCCAATATATGCAAAGGAGGGATCACACATAAAAAAGGTCAACAACATTACGAACCTTTGCGTTTCTTATGGTCTTATGTGAGTTTCTTTGAGTCAAAAGTATACGGAAAATAATCCCCACAGATATTTATAGCCCGCTCAGGGTACCATTGAGGATAACATTGATTTTCCATTTAATCCAGTCGGTTGCACTTGGTTGACTTATCCCGGCGGACTTTGTTTTGGAGGGAGAGGGAAGATTGAGGCGGAATCGTTTTATCAAAACAAGGAAAATAAACTCTAACCTCAATTTCACAAGAGGTGATTGCCGGTAAATTGCGAGTTTGTTGAATGTTTCATATTTTTTTTTTTTTTAGTCTCTAAGGATCTGACTTGACGACAACGCACTCATAAAACAGCACTGCCAAAGCGAACAGGATCAAAGTGAAATTGAGGAGAATATGTGATGTGGTGAGGTTCAATGACTCTCTGTGGATTCAACAAGGGTCTCACAGAAGCAACACCTGCTCTTAGCAGTTTTGTTATTTTCCGTGTCAATTTTGATATTTTAAACGAGGCAAACAGAAAGTCCAAAGTATGTCAAAATATTGCCACAAAACTGAACTCAACTTCCAATTGAATTTGAGTATGATTAAAGCAATTACCTGCCATTAGTATTCAATTACTTACACTCCCTTGTGTCAAACCGCATTACAAGTCAAAAGTCAACATCAAAAGATTCAAGTCTATCTTAATTATTGACGGACTCATTGATATTCAATAAAAGCCTTTTATGGAGACTTCAATTGAAACTGAAAACACTTTCAAATCCCCCATGAGTCTGTACTTTTTCTCATTATTGTTTCCACTCAATTGAAAGTGATTTACAATGATTCACTGGTAAATTTCTTGGAACTCACGGTTTTGTCTTCAATTCAATGCCAAGCCAAACCGTGTCTCGATGATTACACATCACAAGCCTTAAATTAGAAAATAGAAATTTCGATCACGTAAACTCGGTTACACCTTTTTTCGGAATAATTTCAATTGTTTTATTTTTTTCAAGGTTGTGGTATGTTTCAGAGTTTAAAATTGAAAATGAATTGAATTGAATTGAATCCAAAATGCATTCTAAAATTTTGCAACAAATAACTGCACGTGTCATAAATCCTTCGAACTGATCAACCTTCAACTCACCAAAGAGCTTCTGAGGCCAACACATTGGCTTTTTGTGCAACTAAATGAGGGAACAAGGCAAATTGAATGGAGACAAAAGAAATTCTTTGATTTATGAACGGATGCCATACTTGACCCCAACCTCTGATGACACTGTCAAGTGCATTCTTCTTTTTTGTTTTTTGTGGGGAGTACTTTTTTCTTTATTTTGTTTGAAATTGAGGAGACATCACATAATGGCCATTCAAATATCTATTTAGAATTTTACAGTGCTGTGTCAAAAAAAAAATTAATATCAAAAATACATGTTTTGTGAAAAATAAACCGCTTCCAATCCTTTTTTATAAGAAAATAATGTTAGTTAAAAAATTATTTTTTTTCATTTCAAAACAGTTTTTTTTTGCACAGCAGTGTAAAATATCCATTTTTATATCTTCCGGCATTTGCTGTCAACACGTCTTTGTCTTTATTTCTCATACAAGCATTTCCATGACAAACAGGACATTTTCCTTTAGACAAGTCGAACAAATGCGACACTTTTCCCCATAACCGTTTCTCATTTTTGAAAGGCTTAACTCGTGGCATACCTGCCACCACTACAGCCACCACCACCAAGTACAGCTGTTTAAAAAATTAGAATAATAAAGCAAACATTATTCACGAAGGTAAGAGTAGTTTTTCCAACTTGTATATAGGGGAGTGGGGAGTGAATGGAGTGCCATCATGTTGATGACTTGTTTTACCCTATTTAAACGTCTACAAAGGCAAAAGGACTTAAACTATTCCTCAACCTACTGGCACAGGCACAGGCACACATAAAAACGCATATTATTGAGGTAAAAAGTGCAAGCAGGAAAAACTGGTTGCCAAATGCTTTGTGTACGAGACATGTTAGGGAGAAATAAACACACTCACATCTTAACCCTTGAACAGCTCTTTAGAAGTCCTTGCTACCGCACCGCAATGTGGAAAATGGAGAACAAGGATGTTTGTGCGAATTTTAATTAAAGACTGAGAAAACAACCTCGAAGTGGGGTATAGTTTTGAGTTCATCAACTTGTCCTTTTTGTAGGGTAAAACTGCAAAAAGGATTTTCCTCCAAAAAGGGTTCATATTATTAGGAAACTGCGTTGGTCAAGTGGAAGTGACCTCTTCCTGGTTGTGTTCGACCCAGACTAAACTCGTCTACCTCAAGGGTCGACCGGAAGTTGGAAACTCTGCAACCAAAATAAATAAACAATTCCAATCTTTCTGGCTGGTATGTTGGTTTAAGTTTGTGAAAGTGCGAGCGAGAGAAATAGAGTTTGAGAACATTAAGGAACATGTTCCTTAGAGTGAGTACTTAGTTGTTTCTGTTGAGAGGGCACTTAATTCGAAACGAATAGTTGAGAAGAGAACTAAGTGCAATGTCCTATTGAGAACATTGTTCTTGTTTTTGACTAACAACGAGCTTGATTTAATTTATAAGGTTTGTGGTGGTGTATTTTGAAAAGGATAATCACAGGGTGCTTTGAAAAATTTGTTGGGGGTCGACGTTTTAATTCGATTGTTTTATTCACACCAATTTCTTTTTAAATTCTTGAACTTAAAATTGAAGCAATTTACAGAAGCTTAAAAGAAGCTTTATAGAAAGCACATATTCAATGAGGTTAATGTAAACAATTCTCCTCATTCACAATCTAGCTTGAATGGCCACTTTAAAACTCTGATTTGAATAAAAATAATTGTAAGATATTAAAGAAGCTTTAAGGAAGACAAAATTTACAGAACGCTGCTGTATTGTTCCTAGAATTTAGAGCCATTAAAGTAAAACTTAAGGAAAGCTATATTTATGGAAGCTTTAAACAAACTTTATGAAAGTGATAGTTTGTTGTTTATTCAAGTTAACTATTGCTGTTTAAGCAAAAAAGGAACAAATGTAAGCTATAGAAATCTCAAAGATACGAAGATTTTATGGAAGCTTTAACGAAGCATAAATGTGATTGAAGCATTGAAAGAGTTACAAGTTTGTAACAAAAACTTCAATTGAAAGTAACCCACTTCGCCAATGAAAGCGAAAACAAAGTAAAAACCAGAAAATGTCGTCATGCATCACAAGAACTTGAAAATCACTGTGATCACTTTCAAGCTCACAGTTCAGTTAATTTACTTTCATATTACGATACGACAACATCCAGCATGCACATATCAAAACCCATAATTAAAGTCAGCCCCTCCCTTTTAACTGCAGACGGCTTGTGTGTGCGTGTGTGTATCTGCTTGTCATTTCACTAATCTGTCTTGTGATTTATATTCATTCATCTCTTGCCTTCACCTCACTCTGTCAAACTCAATAATAATTGCATATTTTATGGACACGTAAAGTAGCAGACTAAATTTACAGGAGCGGACTTGTTAAAATGCACACACTTGTAAGAAACAATTTTCGGATTCCAGTAAAATAAGGGAGAGTAAAGCCAAATCCAACCCGCTTCAAGCAAAGCTTTCAAGGAATTTCACATGTCGCCGGGCATCATCGCTCTAGACCGCCGCCGTCATTGCCAAGTCACCCATTGTTGCTTCAAACTACATGAGAACTGCACACACATTTGCATTCGAGAAGAACAAAAAATAAATTTATTCATTCACAGATCATAACCGTCATCACCGACGTCTTCTTACATTCGAGTCGTGATGATTATCATCCGCAGAACAGCATCACCGCCCCTCTTCAAACCAAAGTATCTATACTTGTTACAATGGCGCAGTTGGAATTTCCCCTCTATCACATCATCGTCAACATCATCGCGCCAATCCGCAAGATGTCCATTGCAGTTATACATCGATTTTCGTTGGGGTTGACTCCCCAATCGGGGCAAATTGGTTCAACTACACGTCCAGCAGCGTCCATCGTTCGATTCCGAGAGTTGTTCTGGCTATCAAAATTAATTGCACCATTTATTAAGTGGCGACTGTGTTTTTTTTTTTTCATTTTTCAATATAATTTTCCATTTCGAGCACCGCCACCACCGACCGACCGTCTCGATTCATTCGGTACAACGACTAAAGACTGCAATTGACGGAGATTGTTGTACTCAAAAACCCCTGCTTCCCTCGTGCTTATACTGCACGGCTATTAAATGCAGCGATTCGAATGAAGTTGAGGTCAATTGGTGGGGTCGAATATGTCAGACTCAGAGGGTTTCGGTTTGCGTTACTTTGTTTTAAACATTGTATATTTTTTATTTCAAGTAATTATATAAAGGGAGGGGGAAAAAGAACCCCATATTAAATGACGTAAGCCCTAAAGAAAAAATTGCTACGAAATTTCGCATCCTGCTGTGCAAACAACACTTTTGAATTAAAATTGATGTGCCGAATTTATCTGTTTTCTAATTTTGCAATTTGTTTCTATAATTGTTGGATTTTTTGTTTTTTAACAAAAGCTAACACATAAGGGGTAACAAAGGTGGTGGGAAAGGGAGAAGGAGTACATATATTAGTAACGGTAGATTGAAGGTTGTCGATTTGATAGTAATGGCGGTGGTAATTACTCGTACCACGTTTTCTAATTAAAATTTGATTGTATGCTGTTTTGTTTCATTTCTGATGTGTGGCTCTTTGAGCGGAATAATTACACGAAAATTGGGATGACAGTTGAATTTTTTGCGTTCAAGATGAAAGGGCAAAAACATTTGTGTGGAAAACAGCTAAAAAAACTGAAGTTAAAGTGAAATTAATGAGCATATTGTTTTTTTTTTTTGGGAGGGAAGGGTAGATCTGAACCGACTTTATTCCCGTAGGTGGCAAAAGTCGTGATCGGACCCGTAGTTTTTTTTACCGCGTGTGGAAGCCAGAGTGTCTGCGGAACGGGTTATTCGATTCTTGTTCTTAGAAATCGAGAAGAGCGTTTGAATATTGTTGACAATGATTCTGCTACTTCCATGGCGAATTGAAGGTGCGCGAGATAGCAAGAAAAAGCTGTCAGCGCGATGGGTGCCAACCGTAAAAACTAAAAACACTTCAGAGCAGTGTTTGACTCTATTTAGGACGTAACCCGAAGGAGTTTCTGCGTCGCTTCGTGAAAAATCCGGGAAATACGTGGTTTTCCTAATAAGAGGTGTTATTTTGAATAGCCCGCTATTTCGGTAGCTGTCACTTTTGAAGCTGTCATTTTTTGACATTTGACAAGTAGAAACTACGCCATTTATAAAAATGCAACGATACACGCTTCAACAACGCACTGAAATTATTAAAATTCACTATAAAAAATGGTGAAAATTTGGCAGAGACGGTTCGTCAAACTAAAACAGTTTTGGGTCGTCGTGAAGCACCTTGTCGGACCGCAATACAGAAATTGGTGGACAAATTCGGGCTCGGAAAACCCAAGAGTTATATCGTTGAAAAGTCTCTTCATCCTCAACGCCTGACTGTTTCGTGCGGTTTATGGTCCGGTGGGGTCATTGGACCTTACTTTTTCGAAAATGAAGCTGGAGCAATAGTTACGGTCAATGGATTGGGCTATCGAGAGATGATAAATGAGTTTTTATTGCCGGAATCGGATGGAAAGATAAGGTCTACGATTGAAGACCTCAAAGATGGAATTCGTGAGGCTTTCGAGGACATAGGGCAGCCACTTTGCGATTTGTTATAGAAAATTTCATGAAAAGGATATGGTCCTGTAAGCGCGTCTCGTGGCGGCCATTTGGCTGATGTTGTGTTCCAATATTAACGGCATACCTTCCCCTTTATAATGAAATAAACATCCGATCATTTATCTCAAAAAATGCCTTTTTTCTTTGAATATCTAAATAACACCTCTTATTGGAAAACCCTTTACGTCCTATCAGCTAAAAGAGTGATAAAAATAGAGTGGCGCGACAGCTCTTGAAGAGCCAAAGCCTAAGTGGCTAACTCTCATCAACAATTATCTGGGTGCGTGTGAAGAATTGAAGGGGACCTATAATTTAACGCCGATTCCGAACGGCAAAGTTGAGAGGCACTTTTTCATGACAGATTGATAACTCTTGGAAGTTTTGTCAGTTCTTCGCAAGCGGCAGTGCCCATGAAAGATGAAATAAAAACTATTGGCACGAGTAGGACTCGAACCCACGACGTTCTGCTTAGCATCCAACGCACCTTACCGCTAAGTTACGGACACTACCTAAAAGAGTGATGGTCACCATTTTTTTGCGATTCACAAGATGTGGGCCACATCTACTAGCCGACGCTGTCGATGGTTTTCACTTTGCGGCTTGGAAAAACCACGCGCACACACACACAAACACACACAGTCAGACACACACATACACACACATTCACACATACTTACACATACACACACGCAAATTATTAAATTAATGTCTAATCCCCTTCAACACTAAAAAAAAATATCACCAAAATCCGTTCAGTTATTTCAAAGTGCTAGTTCAGTTTCATACTATTGGAATTTGAAAAATAAAAACTTTTTTTTTAGAAAAATGGAAAAATCTAAAAGACAGATTCAATATTTTTAAGGTTATCCATAACACTACTCACACAACAAAGAAAACAGCAGCTGCAAAACTCGAAATTCCTTTTAAAAAAAAGTCTTTTTTTATTCCAATTTGAGACTTACCTAGAAAGAAAAAAAATAAATAATAACACCATTAGCTTATTTGTTTAATTACATTCAACATTTTGAAATGTGTTGTTTAAATAAATATTTATTATTATTCTATTAAAAGATGCAAAGTTTATTTATTTAGGATTTTTTTGATGACAAATTAAAAAATCATCAAACAAACAAAAATCTAATCATGTGACATCAATTTATTTATAAAACCAAATCACGTCGACATAACAATAACAAATTTACGTGTCTTTCATTGCGAATTATTTAAGTCAAAGTTAAATAACCAGACAACAGCTGGGCGGGCTATTACTATTTCAAGTTTTCAATAGTCTATGAAATTTTGTTTGCTTTATTAATTTACGTCTTCAAAAATGAAGGTGTTCTTGAGCGAACATCGATACCTCGATACCAAAAGAAAACACAGTCAAGACCTGAATTTTCAAAGACAAAATCAGTTTGATGTTAGAATGACGTTTATCAGGTGAAATATTTAAGGTATTTTAACAACTTATTTCTCTGAATCAATACCCAATAGAACTTTTAAGAAATCAAAAAACAAGTGGTCACACATTGAATGAATTCGTATGACACAAGCTGCATTCGCAATAAAAACCTTGATTGCCAGCAACAACCAACAGAACCACAATGCAACCTAAACAACAGCACAAAGCAATCAAAGTTTCTAATGAAAATTTATGCGCATAGTTCGAATTCTCACTTGCATTTTATCAAGAATTTCAACAATAAATCAATGATTAATTTCAATTCGTACCTGTGAGCGGTTGAAGCTTAAATATTTGTGCAGGACCGTATCGAAATAGTTAGTGTGGAAGGAGAGTTTACATTAAAAACCAGACCTTGCATCAAATATGAGTCTTATATACGGCGCGGCGATCATATTTGGCTTCCATGTTCCTTTTCAACTATGCACCTGTTTGTTATTCCCGCAACCCAACACCCCAATAGCACAATGTTTTTGTCCACTTTTTGTTTGATTTTCTTCAACTCGATAGCTAACATTTTTATATCTCGAATTAACACTGCCATTTCCAATTTACGAGTATATTATTGTATATGCCCTGGAGTCTCGTGTTGTTTTTTTTTCATTGAAAAAAAAAATTTCTTATTAAAAAAATAACAAACAAGGTAAACAATATTTCAATTCCATTTGAGCATGAAATCACATAACAATTATCATCATCATCGCATCGACTTGAGAACATCCGGAACCTCAGGATAGATGGGGTGAATCATTTGGCAGATTAGCTAACAACGCTCGACACCTTGTTAGCTGGAGGCGGAGGGTATGGCTGATTTAAAATGCAAATTACCGGAAAGTAATGTTTTATTTTTGTTTGTCTTTTGCAGTTTTTTTTTTTTTGAAGTGAATTTCCGAGGTAAGAATGACAAAATGCCTTAAAGCAGTGAGTTTTCACTGTACAGATAACCATTTGCAGGAAAATGGAATATAGGATATTAATGGGGACAACCAAAGGCAGCAATTATGTATTTACTTTTTTTTAGTAATTACCTGACGCGACGTTGAAAATGAGAGTAAAAAGGTACCCAGACTAATTTATTTGAGCACGCAACACATCTTCTTCGGCAGGATCTTTGTATACAGCCTCAAGGATTTTGTTTGTGTGCATTTATGTTTTTTTTTCTTTGATGATAAATTTTATTTCTTTAGTTATTTTTCTGTTTTGATTGCTTGAATATATAAAAATGATGACATTTATGTTAATGGACATGTATGATTTATAAAACACTGGTAGGAACTGATACATAATTAAAATTTTTTTTAAAAGAAAAAGAAAATAATAGAAAAATGTGTTAAATTAAAAATAATGAAAACATAATAATGCTGTGACGGAATCATGCAATTTGCTGTCAAAGACTCGCTAGCCAGTTTTAGAGGTAGAGGGTCATTCATTTTTCGGTTAAGAAAGTGAAGCTAAATAAGCAAACCCAGCGGTAAATTTTCAATGAAAATTTTATTACGTTATAAGGTTTGGACTTTGCCATTAAGTGTGAAAAGCAAAATCATTCAAATGACCGGCTGGGCTCAATTTTCAACCACTTTTTCGATCATATCGGGTGGTATCGCATGATCTTGGCGGCCAATTGTGAAAAAGGCGACCAGGAAACTTCTCACGCAAATAAATGCCTATGTTGGTGGTCGTTTTTTTTTTTTTTTAATTTCACTTTTTTTATTCCATTTAAACTTATATTCTACTTTACATGCTAGACAAAAATGTGAATACTAGGCCTAATTAATTCTACTTATATATAACTTACTACGGGCCCCAATCGGGCGCTCTAAGCAATTCATGATTCTTAAAATTAATGCCTTTCGGCCTACGAACTACGTTTATTTCCAATTTTATTTCTCTTTATTTTTTGATTTATTAGAAAATTTTGAAAAACTAATTCCTTTAACTTCTTTTTGTTTTAACTTACATGCTAGGGTCCTTAAAATAAAACTTAAAATTACCTATTCTACCTACAAACTACTTAAAACTAGAACAACCACAGCGGCAAAAACTTTGTCCTTAACAGTTCGTTGTATTTTTTTTAATTTTTCTTTTTTGTTTATTGTTTATTTTTTTACTTTTTTCATTTTTTTTCTTTTATTTTAAGTGTTTCCTGTGTTTTTTTGTTTTTTTTTGATATTTATTTTATAGTGCCACCATACCTGCTCTACTTAAACCTAAGACCTAAGACTAGAACAAATATGTAAGCCGGCCAAGGCAAAAAATACCCCACCCTGGACTACCCATTGTCAAATGCCGGTTTTTGAAGCCCACCCAAAACTTGGTTCTCCTGCTTCACCCTATCAATCGCGGTCCTTTCCGGACACAGCCCTACTGAACCGAAGCAGCTCCGCTCCAACACGAGCGAGGATGCCTCGTTCATACAGGAGTCGCCGGTATACTACGGTTTTTACGCCCTGACAGTTGGTAGAATAAGCGGTACGGCCTAATTCTATCCTGTATCATGCCGCACAGGTCTAAATAGAGGTAATGCCACTGGTGGAATGAAGCCGCTCAAGCGTTGCATTCTCGAAGTAGTTCTCTCGTTCGGATAGAAGGGGCGGCCCGAAAAACAAATTGTTGGTCCCAGTCATCAGCTCCTCGCAAATATATGGGTCCGTGGTTTGTGTAGCTAGTTGCCCCGTCGTGTTTGGAAACCACATAAGGTCCAAGTCCTAACATTCAATCTCCGCCAAAAAAAAAAAAAAACAAAGTTATCATTCGAGCCATACCGATTCCGATAATAAAATAACTATAACCGTTCGCCCATTGGCATCTTCGAAGAAAAACGGACCAATGACACCTTTCGGCAATAGAAAACACAAACAGTAACTTTTTCTGGATCCAAGGGTAGTGCTAACTTGATGGACATCCTTTATTTCCAAATTATAACTCATAAAAAAATGTGCACGACTGGGTCGTACGAACTTGCTCCTGCATGCTAAAACTAAATATTTATGATTACTTAAATTGCAAAAGGTAGTGTTAAAATAAGAGATATACTTTAAGCAATTCTGATTACACTCTTAATTACAGCTTACACTTAACTCAAAAAAAAAAATAAAAATATGTATATAAAATAATTAGAATTTATTAAAAAAATTAAAATTTGGAAATGTACCTCGTATATACATTTCATTCCAAAAATTTAAATGCCGAACAAATTCAAACCTTATTCTTGATTTATTGAATTTTTTTTTTGAAAATCGTCGGAGCCGTTTTTTTTTAAATTAATTTTTTATATATAAATTTTTCAAAAATATCTTAAAATTAATTTGGGTATGCAGTTTTCAAGACCATGTAAATATACATATTATACTCAATTTGGATTTTTAAAATTGATCCGTTTTTGAGATACAGAATTTTGAAAAAAAAAGTTAAAAATATTTTTTAAAAATCCAAAAAAAATTTGAAATTTTTTTGAAAACAAAATATTATTTGAACAATATATACGTACTTTCGAAAAAAAAACTTACGCTGATCGGACTTTCAGTTTTCGAGAAAATCTAATAACAAAAAAATGGTTCTATGGGAGGTACCGTTTTGGAGCAATACAAAATTTTTTTTTACATAAAACACATGAATGTTTAAAAAATAATAACTCGAGGAAGTTTAAAAAAAATCGTTCGGGCCGTTTTGTGAAAAAAAAAGTTTTGATTTTTGGCCAAAAAAATCGTATGGTGGCTACCCTAAATTTTGATCTTAAAACAAAAAAAAAAATTGGGATATGACTTTTTGCTCAAACCTCTAATTTTCAAATTTGAAGTCAATCGGACCAGTAGTTAAGCCTGTGGAGAATCGCCGGACCCACTTTTTTCGACTTCTCTATCATCGTAATGTCATATCTCATCCTCATCTCAAATTTTTTTTTTTTACGAATTCAATACTTGCCATATATTCTATATGTCGCAAGTAAAAAATGATATAAAAAAAAAATTCAGAAATAAAAATTTAAATTGAAATATGTTCTCAAAAATAGATTCAATCTGAAAAAAATTGATGTCATATGATTTCTTAAAAAATTGTTGATTTTTCAAATTTAAAAAAATCCTAGGAGTGCTTTTTTTTAATAATTTTTTAAACATACAATTTTTCGAAAATGTCTAAAAATCAATTTGGGTATGCAGTATTCAAAAATATGTAATATAAATTTTATAATGGAATTGATTGATCCGTTTTCGAGACACAGTTTGGGGCCGTTCATAAAATACGTTTCCACTTAAGGGGGAGGGAGGGGTCATGCTGAGTGTGACAAGATGTGACAAGGGGGGAGGGGGGTCTACGTCAACGTGACGTTCGCGAAAGTTAGACTAAAAAAACCAAAGTTTATTGCCATTTTAAGAAATTAATCCAATAGAGTGCCACTTGATTTTATATAAATTGGCGCAGCGCCATAAGTCCACAGGCCAAAAGTCCATAATTGACTTTTGACCCACTCTGGTGGGTTAAAAGTCCACAAATCAATTATGGATTTTTAACCCACCAAATTGATTCTCTTATGGGATAATTTTTTTTTTTTCGCTGACTTTACTCGAAACCAAACCAAACCCATCTTGAATTTTCCGAATCAGCATCATCCCTTCCTCAGTCAAAAGTGAAAAAGGATGCTCAAAATAAATCATTGAAAAAGAGAATCTGCCTTCATAACACTTTTATGCATCACAAAATGTGTATTGGTTGCTTTTCTTAATTAACTAAACGCGCAGAAACTAAGTTCCATTTTAATTTATTTCATTTATGCCAAAAAGAAGACACTGAATAATTCCGTAGAAAGAAGAATTTGAAGTTTTTGTTATGAATCATTAGATTTATACTGTTCTCTTTTTATTTTTTAGTTTATTGAATTTCATTTTTCTATTTTTTGTGACAATGTAAGTAAGATAAATTTCTGTTGTCTTTCTTACACTTTGTATAATTTACGGACTAATTTACTGGACTGGATTTGCAACCCACTCAAGTGTGTTAAAAGTCCATAATTGGTTTATGGAGTTTTAACTCACCAGAGTGGGTCAAAAGTCCATATGGACTTTTGGCCTGTGGACTTATGACCCTGCGCCTTGGAAATTTGTGTTCTATCAATACAATTTTTTTTTTTTGTTAAGGGGGGTTACAGCAAGTGTGACAAAGCGTGAGGTCCTAGTTTATGGACGGCCCCTTTTAAATACAAAAAAAAAATGATTTTTGTTTGAATACAAAATTTTATTTGAGCAAAAAAGTCCGAAAATCTTGTAATTAAAACAAAAAAAACCGTTCTATGAGAGGTACCGTTTTAGAGCAATACAAAAATATTTTGTTTACATAAAATACATCAGTGGTTAAAAAAAATTCTAGGAAGTTTAAAAAAAGCCGTTTTTGATTTAAGAAAATAAAATAAAAAAAAAAGTTTGAAGTCCATCAGACCAGTGGTTACGGATGTAGGTGCGTTAACACACAGACAGACAGACAGACGGACGGACGGAATCGCCGGACCCACTTTTTTATCATCGTAATATCATGTTTGATCATAATTTCAACTTTTTTTTACGAATCAAACACTTGCCATAACTATATTCTATATGTCGCAAGTAAAAACGAGCAGACAAACGGACGGAAGTTACGAAAATTTTTTTGAATTTTTCTCGCAGTCATGTCAAATTCAATCTGAGTCTCTCTCTCTATCTCTATGATTCTAATGTTGTTAATAAAATAAAAATAACAAACAATCATTCGAGAGTACATCGAATTTATTTGTTGACTTTTGAAAAGATTTAAACGCGGAAATCATAATTTTTTGTTCGCTGTTTTGAAATCATTTGTAAATGTCACAAGCAAATGATGCTATTATTAATAATTTTCAGGGGCACATAATGGGAAATTCTCATTGTGATTTAGATTTGGTCTGTTTGTTTGTTTTTTTTTTTTTTCAGATGCTGATGTTACTTTTATGTCTGATTTGACAGTTTATTTGCTTTTTCTATTCTGTTTATTTGTAAAAATGTCAATTTTTGCGTTTTACACTCGGTTCTCTTCATAAAAGTGTCTTTGTAATAATTTGATTGCTTTCATTTGCCAATTGCGGTTTCATTAGTACCCAGTGTTCTTTCTTTATTTTCGAGGCGATTGGGTCTTTTCTTACAAAAACGATTGAATCATAAAAAGTTGAATCACAGCAATTATTATGAAATATGAAAATACTTAAAATTGTTTACGGCTTTATCTAACAATTATTATAAAACTTTTCTCAAAAACACTTCCTACACTATTTTTTTTTTTTTTTGCTTTTTACAGAAACCTAGAAAGTGTCAAAATAAAAAAGGCAGCAAATGAAATCAACTTTGAAATAAAATCTGTTACAACATCACCTGCAAGTTTCCATATAAAAACGGAAACTAATAAAGATAACCTTTTTAATCCAGATCACAGCAAAATGCTTCCGTAAAAAAATGTTTTACCTTTTAAGAATACAAAGTTAATTGCTCTACCAATTGTGTAACAATTTCCAGTAACAAATAATGTTGCCAGCTTAAAATTCAAGGTGTCATCGATAGCAAAATGACAACAGCATTCTTGAATTTGCCGCAAGCCAAGACCTACTTCTAACAAGGTTTTGCGAGAATTAATCAACGAACAACACTAATTGATACCTTCAAATTCTTTTTGTTCAGAACCTATGGAAACTTATGCTTGAAGAAGAAATCAATATTTGAAATCCCTTTAAAGGGAAAATAATGGATTTGAGACTTGTGGGCGCTGCAAATGGATTGAAGAGTTGTGAATGCTATAAAACTGACTCATCAATGCTGGCAATGGAAACAATTTTTTCATCATTGTTTTTTTTTTTTTTTGTATAACTATTTTGTCAACAAGTGTTTGGCATAACGATGGAATTGAATGTTAAAAGTTAGAAAATGAATAAAACATTTCTTGATTTATTTGCAAACTAGAAGATCAGATTTAGTAGTTTCAGAGCAATGATTTATTGCAGGTTTAGTGTAGAAGTAGTAGGTGGGCGATGAAACAAGAAGAATATTAATCAGAGACTTTAGTCACCTAGGCAGGGAAGTGATTTGTTGTTTATCCAATCATGATGCAAAAAAAAAAAATTGAATAATTTCGCGAGCAAACGATTTTCGTATAAGACCTTCACCTTCAACTGAAATTACGTCTTCCTAGCTGCACAGGATATACAAAAGACTGAATGAAACATTATCGTATTACCCTCATATAGGCTTATCAACCCTATCAAATGGTTAAAAAAAAAAAATAGATATTGACATTTAGCATCATTTTGTTCGAGGAATTAGTGTATTAATTAGTTTAACACCAGAATAATGTTTTTATTTTTTATGTTTTTAATGAATTCCGATTTATTTGAATAAAACATAATATTTGATTGATAAATTGCTGATTGAAATAATTCATTTTATTCAGTTGTTGATTTAATGTTTTGTGCTTGATTAACCATAACCATGTAGGTATTGATCCAATACAAAAAAAAAAATATGAATTATTATGCAAGCAATATTTAATTCGTAATATTATTAACTCGTGTCATTAATTTACTAATGACTGAAACCGAATTAAAAAACTGAATATGTATTCATGATGCAAACAACACTAATTTCCTTTGTTTCATTAAAAATGCAAAAAGCAATTTAAAGTAAAAAAAGAACGCATTATTTAAACAAATATGTTAAGCTGAAACATGGAAAAAAATGAACAATAAATCAGAATATTTCAATAACTATCAATTATACTGTTGACCAAGTATATATGCTGTGCTGTGCTCAGTCATTAATATTTATTTGAAGCAGATTTTTCATTTTCAATTTTTAGTGTTTAAAAAACTATATTCTCACAAAATATGGATGGATTAAAGCAAAGGTCGTTAGCCCTCACGTCGCGTCCCGTCGCGACGGTCGGTCGGTCAGAAAGAGTACATTACCTGTCGTGCCGTGTTTGTCAAAATTGTAAGTGCCAGAGTCGCTTTATTCTTGGGATTAATTAAACGGATATAAGCACTCTTGGTAACTGATTCAGTAGGGTCGGAATTCTCACCCACTTGGGTTTCACTCAGTGCCAATACAGCTTGCCTGTTCGAAATAGTGTGGGTATCGGTACGCATCAGCAAAAAATTAATTCTTAGCCCACGAATATTGCAATAATCGACTCTGAAATTATCAGTCATTACAAGCAAAAACAATAAAAGACCAAAACAGACGAGATCTAAAAGAGTTACTGAATTGAATAAAAGAATTGCAAAATTGAAACAAGAGTATCCCTTTTGATACATTTTGTGCAATAGAAAATGGATTTATGTACATAGGTCCGTTCGTTTACTCCCTAAAACTGCCCAAAACTGCCATATTCTCCCACTTTTTCGTTCTTTTACTGCCACTTATTGTAAAATCTGTCACTTTTGAAGGAGAAAAATATTTCCCCTATCTGCCGATTTTAGCCACAAAAATTTCTTGTGGCAGTTGTGTAAGTTGTGTCAAAATTTTTTTTTCTATTATTTTTGACATTTCATCGTGTTCATGTTTTGTGCATTTGCTCACAAAAAAAAGTGACGTTTAAAAAGTGGGAGAATTTTGTGTTCAACGCGTTCTTTTACTTTTGTGCACATTTGTTTTTTTTTCTGAGAAATTTATCCCCACTCCTCGAAATTTGACAGTTTTTACACAAACTGCCCAAAAAGTAAAAGAACGGACCTCATATGTACTCTCTTATTTTTCAATAAATCATAATACACACAAATCATTCACTTACAATAGAATTCCAATATTTTTCAAAATTTGATTTATATCGAATGTAAATGGTGACAAATCGATCTATCAATCACTTGCAAGAAAAAGGTAGTTGCTATCAAATTTCGAAGGTATTCAAATAAATTTTTTGATTTGTTTCAATTTTTTGTTCAATAAATGGCCTTTAAAAATACATACATCAAAAGCAAAAAAAAAGAAAAAGGAAAAGTCAGCAAAAAAATTAAAGAAAAATAAATAGCACACAGCAAAGGTTGAGGAACTAGTACGTAATAAAAATAATATGGGCGCCATTAAATTACTGGGCCGTTTTTTTTTTTTTTATTTCTGTCTTCTTGTTTGTCTCTGAGTTCTCTTGTAAGCTGCAAACAGATTTTCTTCTATCGTTTATTCAAGCGAATGATGTAAGTTCGGGAATAAATTCTTTTTTAAATAATAATTCTGTTGAAGAAACTTATAAAATGAAAATGAATGAATTATTCACAGCTGACGTAGTGTGTCCGGAAGATATTGAACTTAATAGGGAATAAAAGAGAATCTAAACACAGACTTTTCAAAAACAGTTACATTTTTCACATACACATACGAAGTTTCAACCCGATCGAAGGTATAACGGAAAAGTTATATGTCGTTTAAGCAGCAGCCGCTGCTATTTTCTATTTATTTTTTTAGCAAACAAGTAGTGGCAGACATTGGGAAAATATACTGGGAATACATAGTTGATTTTGTGATTTTGTAATCAAATGTAGTTTATTTCAATGAAAATACAATGAACTTTTATAATACAAAATTAAATTTTGCTTTTTTTTAAATTGATTTTTTTGTTGTCCATGGCACTGGTTCCAAATATGGCAAAAATCTGATCTTCGGACAGCTCCACGGTTTTATTTTATTATTTTTTCTATATTTAAATTCATTTATCATCCCTCTAATAGATTTAAAACGAAAAACAACAAAAACGTCCTGGGTAGATTTTTGTTTTTGGATATTAAAATTTTATTTTCAGTATTTATTCTTTGTCAGACAATATTTTAAAATTATTTGATGGAGAAACATCAACAATTTAAGGAAATATTTTCCTTTTTTATCAAAATTTGAACATTGGAATAATAAAACCAGTTTCTTTCCTTCACTTTTGTATTTATTTGAAAATAACGTTATTCCATATTGGCATGCTTACAAAAATAAACACAAAAAGAAATCAAATAAACGATCAGCACGAAGATAGAAAACAGGAGAGTTATGAGTTTAAGCGACCGCGACGAGTGTTGAAGTAGGTTTAAAATCGTCCGAAGACTTTGTTTTGATCGTCCGGAGACTAGTCCCGATTCTGTTTTTTTTTTTTTTTAATATTTTATCTGAATTCACAATAAGAAGGAAGTAATTTTTGAATTATTTGGATGCCAAGCAATGAGGAAATAACTACCGATGCAGAAAATGGATTCCTCTATACTCAACACCTAACAGACAAAAATATTGAGTTTTTTATTGGAAATGTCCGGAAAGTCGTCCGGAGACTAGAACTATCATTCGGAGACTACACAATATCCCTCATTTTTTTTAGAATTCATTATTTAAAAGTTAAAAAAAGTAATCTGCCTTAGACTACTTCCGTAACCCTACTTCGCTTTCGATGAAAAACGTTCAGGCATGGGGATCATCGGGATTTTATTGTGTTGAATGAAATGAAAAGTTTGACATAAAAAAAATACACCGGGAACGAATCATTTTTTTTTTTATAAATAAAACTAATTTCTTTTCTAAATAGTACAGCGTAACGATGGTACTAAATGCAAGATCTGTAACGAACACGATGTACTCGTTACGAATAAAATTTATTGTCTTCAGTAACTAGTAACGAAACCATAGGTGGACACTGGACGGGCTGGTAATTCGTTTAGTAATCGTCATCACACTAAAATATATATAAATCCTTGGCGACGAAACGTTACATACCTATTTCGTTACTGTATGTACGATTCGTTACTGACCAAATCGTTCTTAAGTCAATATCCGATTTTTCAAATTAACTCGAAAGTCGAATGTGAAAAAGTCGAAATAGCCGATTTTGAAGTTTTTAATCTTTCACATCGCAGCCATCCTTTTAATAAATTTGACGGATAAATGACAGGCCAACCTACAGTGAGAGTAATATTACGTTAGCAGATTATCCGCGAAATCATTCCAAAACTGAGAATTGTTCAAGCAGTTTTCAAATAAGTCTCTAATATTGTCTGTCTTGTCTTAAGCAACTAGTAACGATGTTTTTGAAAAAAAGTACAGTGAAGAGTACCTACTTATTTTTACGTCACTTCAACAGCCCTCTAAGCACACGATACCATTTAAACAAAAAAAAAAATAAGGAAATAAGAATTCGAGAGAGGCTTTCGAGCTTCTCCAATGAAGTGACAACAAGAGACATTAAAAAATCCCCCTCTCGAGTCTCGACGGCATTGGCGGTGCTTCGCTCTAAGAAAATCAGTAATGAATGAAAAAACGACCTAAACAAACAAGCTCGCACTTGTAAGAAAACAGGCCACGTGCTGCAATTACGTTACATTGCCTTGAGCACTTTTAAATTTTTGTTTTCGCATATATTAAACTAAAGCAAAAAAAAAACTCTCCCTTCTACACACGAGTGTAATGCATGCCGGTGACATCTACAGCAGCGACATCTGCCAAAGGAAAGACTGTAGAGAACGACAAAAGCAGTGGAATTTCATTTCGATTTCAAACGCAGATGATGACACCTTTTTCCCAACAACCGATTTTCTCCCCTTTGTGCCATTTTCCCAGTGATATTTTTTTTAATAACAAAAAAAAAAAAAAAACAATAATAGAAGTGAAAGAGAAAGAAAATATCTGGGTCATTCATCTCTAATTGATTTTCTCTTCATATATAGCCGGCTTGTCAGCGGATACTTTACCGACTTGCAATCTAACTTCTAACATTTGATCTTGTATAGAAGAAGCGTGTGAGTCGGGAGTTACCTTAACCGTCCACAAGCCCCTAAGCCCCTTAAGAGTGTGTTGACTGCTCGACGAACGACGACGACGCTTTATCTGATGGATGTAAAAGTATTTTCTTTTGTGGTTTAGTCATTCGTTCTCATCAGCACCTGACTTTTACTTTTTTTCTTTCCTGCGCTATTGTCGTTTATCTTCTTTCTGTTTTTTTTTTTTTTGTTTTGTGTATTTTTCTTCTCTTGATTTGCAAAAATCCTCGCTGACAAGCGATCGCCACGTGATAACGTTGTGAAATTGCGAAAATAATTTATTTATGCAATGAGCACAAAAAATATCGGTCGAGATAAATGATGAAAGGGAAACAGGCTAAAAGGGGTGTCAGAAAAAATGGGAAAAAAGCAAAAGCCTGCCATATCAAGATAGGAAGAAAATTTATTCATTTTCATAGTTGAAGAGTGGAGGGTTGCATATTTGGTTTTCCTACCTGACTGTCTCTCTCATCTCTTTCAAAAATGTCCATATGTTGAATCGTTTTCTTCGCTTTTTTTATCATTATCATTAGAAAACATTTTTTGTTTTTTAAGTATTTTAAGCTGACAAAAAAACCAAAACCCTCCTATTCAGAATAATGAAGAGGGCTAGAGACTACTACTGCGGTTAGAAGTTTGCAGTTGTGTAACCTGCGGACTGCATTGAAGCAATCGAAAAAAAAAATAAATAAATCATGCAAACAGTACGTGAAATTATGAACTAAAATATTCAAATCAATCGGTGTGTTCGAGGGTGCGGCATGGCACATCAACTTCACGATTTCACAGTACGCTAATGACTGTGGTGTTAAAATAACTTGTAACCACATTTGAAAGTCAATGTTTGGTACATAACTTAATACGGGTTCGGATTGTTAAATAAACAAAATAAATTTACTATTTTGCAATGACAATTTCGTCATGCTTAAGGGTGAACAATGTTCTGTTAAAAGTCAAAGATATTATGGCGAGATAATGTAACGATTTGGAAATAAGAGCGTTACACTTCCTTCTCTATGTTAAACCATCTTCTGGTCTGTCCTCGTTTCGCACAGGTTGCACAAGGTATTGAACCGGCGTATAACGAAAATCAAGGACGAAAGAAGTATTCGTTACCCGAACCTTAACGTTTCGTTACAAAAGTATCGTTACTGGTTACTTCACTGTAACATATTTTTCTTCCCTTTAGTAAAATTAACATATTACGTAACTATGGTTCCACCCTACTTTTTTAGAAGTCATCATTTCGTAACATGTACGTAACATGTTGTTTTTTTTTTTTGGACTCAAAGCGTTACACTTATTCTCCCTTTTATCGGTGGTTTTTGCCTCATGTTGCCTACCCTAAATTCTAAAAATATCTACATATAGGGGTGTGCAGAGTAAAGTTAAGGTTAAGTAAGGGTTAATATGTACTCGTCACCGAAAACTAGCATTTTCGTTACAAAAGTATCGTAACTTGTTTCTTAAACTACGTTATGTCTTTTTCACTTCTGTAAAATTAACTCATCATGTTTCTTATGTTACTTTGTATGTTTAGTAATTTCGTTACAAGTAACCGCTTCGTTACTTTCTTCATTCTTAAATATACCAAAAAGAAGGAAAGTAACGATAATGTACAAAAAGGAGAAAAAACAGAAAAACTCCTTTTCATGAGAACAAAAGAAACAAGTGCCAAATGAGTATTTGAGTGTAGTGCCATGTAACGAATCCGTTACAACATAGATATTAAGGGAACGTTTCGGTACATCTTTCTGAAATAAAAGCCCTTAGTTTAGTAAAGATTAAGTACTTAAGGTTCGTTGCAGCCCGTTTTCGTTACAAAGCTATTAACGGCTCTAATTATGCGGAAAAACGCACCAAGACTGTGACTGGGGAATTCAAGTTAAAATTTTGACTGAAAAACACCAAAAACTCATTAAGAAATTACTTGATACATTCTTCTTGCAATTTACACAAATTATTTTCCCGTCTATCGGAATGCAAACGACAACCGCTCATTTGCGGTCCAACATCATCCATTTGACAATCTCACTCAAATTTTGAAAGTCAATCGATTGAATTAATATTTCCCTCTTGTTTGTCAAGTATTTCTCGTCTCAAGAGTTCATCATCATCATCATCGTCATCGCCATCTATACGTTCAACGAATCAACACACCCTTTTAATGTCACATCAGGACATTGCCCTGGAGCATGTTGTTTTTTGTCCTGCTCTGTGCATTTCTCCTTACAATTCCCATCTACGAGTGAGTGAACTTCTCTTTTTTTTCAATCAAGAACATAATACAAAAGAGGGCGCCAGCCGAAGCATCAAAATTAGCTCGTGCAAGTCAAGTTCAGTTTTTGTGTGTGGCTAGGAGGCTTCAAAAATAGAAATGCACAGGATGGTTTTTGCACAGCAGTGCGTGTGTCTATATTGTACATAGACTTTCCCCCCTTTAGTCCTTGGTTTATGAAAGTTTGTTCAAAAGAATTTTAAAAGCTCAAAATAACCACACAATTTGTTTTGCTAGGCCATTCGGTACAAGGATCTATAGGTATTTCCTGATCAAAGATTCAAGGCAAATGAATGACGAGACGGGGGGTGGAGCTTTGATGTGGAAAGAAAATATCGACAGAGGGAGACAATCGATGGATTATCCTGATTCAAAGATAAAAATAACAAAAAAGCCTTCCAGGCTTCTGGCGCTGGCAACTTCTTTACAATGACGTGCTAAAAACCCTCATCTATCCTCTGGACTTACTTTTAGCCCCGTACCTCCTGGCAACATGAATTTTATCTACATCATCTAGAATCCTTTCTCTTTTGCAATCCAATCCCTGTGTCGTTGTTCACAAGGACCCTTGTCCTTTTATTTCAAAATTTCCACGTTCCATTGAAAGTGCGAGATATTTATAGCCCTATATCGATGGGATTTCTATTTGAGTATGTATGTCTCTCCCTCTCCCTCCTTCTGCCATCTCTCTCTCTCCCTCTCTTCCTCTCTCTCTCTCTTTCTGCTATGTTTTCTGTTCTGTCTGAAAGTTTAGAAACAGTGTGGGGAGTAAGTTTCCGAGTGAGAACCTTTTATCGTAAAGTTTTTAGTGTTACCATCTGCATTCTTTAATCCACAAAAAAAACTAAAAATAACTTTTACGAAAGTTTAATTGCATAGTAAAATTTAGAGTGATTGAATTTCATTTTGCTTAATCTTTCAGTTTTGTAAAATTTCTCGAAAAATTTAAATTTGGTCACCCTATTTACATTTAGCCCTGATATCACATACGCTGGTGTATTTCTTATCTGATTTTTGATTCTCTTCACATAAAAAAAAAAATCATCTTTTATTTCAAAAGCAAATACGAACAAAGGGACTAGTTATGAATATTGAGATTTTTTTTTTTCCTTTTTGTTTTATTTGAACAGAAAAATGTTACCCTAGGGTTTCATATAAATATTCAGTTCTTTGGAAAAATAAACACAAGAAGGACAAAGATGGGCAGGTATGAATTTCAAGTTGAGCATCTATTGACAATATCCGAACAATAGATTGAGTCACAATTGAAAAGTGTCACTGAGATGGAAGATTATGGTTTCGGAAAAAAAGAAATGAAAAATGAGACACAAATATTCAGACAATAATGATGACCTTAGGAGATTCATGTTTTTGAATGGAAAATACAAAATATGTTACAAAATATGTTATTTGAATGAACATTTGTTAAACAGTTCAAATTCTACCGTCGGCCGCCATTTTGAAAAATGCGTTTTCTCAGTTTTCACGCCTATTTTAAGTCGTAGAGGCGTAATTTTTGTTTACATTTGTTGGAAAAAATGTTCTCCAAAACTTTTGTCTCAACATAATTTTAAGCAGCTCCACTCAGTACAAAGATAACGACCAAAAACTGATGGGTATACTGTATACTGAGCTCCGAACAAACTTGCTTTATAGTTTAAATTGCAAAGCCATGAAAACATAAAACGCAAAAAGCAATCTTGATCTTTTTTCAATTTCATTCATCAACCACTACAGAAAATTATCCCGCAACAAGACCATAAATAATAATCTTTCAAATAAAAATGCACTAAAGGTGCGATAATACACTCGAAACGCAACCGCACCAAAATAATATGACAAGCCA
Source organism: Sphaerophoria rueppellii (assembly GCA_920937365.1). Lineage (NCBI taxonomy): Eukaryota > Metazoa > Arthropoda > Insecta > Diptera > Syrphidae > Sphaerophoria > Sphaerophoria rueppellii. The sequence continues at coordinate 112,878,980 of CAKKXW010000001.1, read as the reverse complement.
TGACAGCATAAATGTAATCCAACATGATTGAAAACATTAATCGAATGGATTAATGTCAGAAAACTGACATTTATGTTGCAACAACATTGCGAACATGCATATAATCTACAAATCCTCCAACACGTTACATTTTTACATAACGCAGCGAAAATAATGAATATTTTTTGAAACGCATGTCTGAGCATAGCGATTACGAAAAAAATAAAACCAATACTTACCCAAAAATCGCATTGCAATGAAAGTAACTGCTTTTACTTCGACTACAACCGCACCTTGCATGCATACAAATTTTCGAAATAAAACATTGCGATGGCGATGTAAGAAATGAGTAGGCCAGAGCTGGGGTAGAAATTACATAATCGTCAAATGGAAAACTCAACCCAAATAGTTGATTTTTTTTTTTCACTTGAAACAATGTGCATTGGGAAATGCAATAAAATCGATTGGAGTTTGAAGTATGTGTGTACCGCTCCTCACAACCGCACCTGTTTTGGTTTTGCCAGTAGACGCTGCGCCACAAACAAACGAGGCAGGCAGAGAGACAGGTTTATCGAAGTCTGCGATGATGAAGCTAATGACAGGGCAACTCTTCGAAATCAAAATCCAGACGCGTTCATCAATCAGAACGACAGATTTCTGGTTTTCAAATGAAAACTACTCCACTGACTCTGCAGGGAACAGATAAAACCAATGAATTTTAAGGCCCGACGAGACGACTCGCAGCACCATCTCCCATGACTCCAAACACAAAGAAGGAAAAACCAATAAAACTTCGACAGACAAATTACGATATTTAAATTTATCATGCGGGCGAGTATGATGGCCAAACAGACTTGATCTCTCCCTCTCTTATGCCACTTGCCACCACCAAAGCACTCGGCCATGAGTGCAGGTTGACGGTTGACGAATGACGACGATGACCGATGAACACTGCAAAAATGAAATTTTCATTCCAATCTAATCGTTTTGATTGCAGTCGGAATATTTATTTTGCGGTTGAATAGTTTTCAATTTTTACTGATGCAATTCGGGATCGTATCGAGTGTTGTTATTCCATACGATAGACTGACGCAACGCATGAAAGCGTCAACGAGTTTTTTTGTGATATGAGAAATGGGTATATGGGTAAAATTCAATTAAGAACATTTCAATGCAATATGTCAACAAAACTTTTTAATTTTTGCTTGTAGTCACCGATGGTCGAGTTCAAATTGCAATCAAACAGAAAGTAAAAGTAAAGCTGTTAGAACCGAAATAAAATAAAATTGATTTTATTTGTTGTTCAACTTTCTGTGTGCCGTAAAGTTCTAGAAATATTGTTTAGAATAGTTCCGAATTGTTTAGAATTGTTCCGAATTGTTTAGAATTGGTCCAAAAATTGCATATATGTGCAAAATTATAAGAAATACGTACAAGTATATTTCACAAACGTGCGGAACTGTTTTTAAACATTGATTAATGACCAAAAATGTTCAGAATCAAGCATTCATCCAAGGCTTGATATTGTATAGTATTTTATCTTTTCGGGTAAAAGACAAAAATATTTGGTTTGCTATGTTTTTAATACAGAGTTTCTGTTCAGAATTTTCAATTTGCATTTGCAAATCTTAGGCACTCTTTGTTCAAAACAGGTAGCAGAATTCTCCCCCCCCCCCTCGTCTAAAAGCTTTCGGACTCTGTATATGTTCACAATTTTTAAAATTATCATTTTCGTATCTTTTCTTCATGATAAGAAGTGAAAATCTGTTGCCAAACTTAGTCTTATGACTAATGACCATTTGAGGTGTGCAGAAATGTTTAGAACTGTTCAGAATTGCCCAAATTTATTGCTTTATTCTTTTTTATATGCAAATTCACCCAAAATATTTTCATTCAATCCAAATTGACAACAAAACTTACCAACTATAACCGTATTAGCCGCTACCTCCTTAGCTGCCGCTGCAGCTGCAGCCGCTGGTCCGCATTGCAAGATATCCGACAACGACAGTGATGACGCAATCAACTGTCGTTTCTCCTCAAAATTCAAAACATCCAATGAATTACTCCTCTGCGGAGTAACAGTGATTGTAACCGATTTCTGCATTTTGGCAACAACACACACTTGCTGCGATTGATCTTCAGGATCTGAAACAGGCGAACTCAACTCCACCACCGAATTCTGTTGCTGTGGAATGTATTGGGGGCCACCGCCCGAGCCGATATATTGAAATTGTTGTTGTTTGTGCGTTTCTTGGAAGTTGGGCGACAATTGATAGCAGTTCTCATTGTTTATGGCCGCAACCAGATTGGCTAGATTGTTGCGGCTGTTTTGGATGACATGTTGCTGGTTTTGTTGTTGTTGCTGCTGTTGTTGTTGCTGCTGCTGTTGATGTTGGTGTTGTTGTGCTTGTTGTTGGAATTGTTGCTGGAGTTGTTGCTGAAGCTGTGCGTGGTGCTGTTGCTGTTGCTGATGTTGCAGATATTGCTGAAGCGGGTTTTGAGGACCGAAGGAATTATTGGTGCCGTTGGTGTTATTGATGTTGTTGTTATTGTTGTTGGTGAACTTGTTACTACGCATAGACATAACGTGAGAGTGTTGTTGATTTTTCTATTCTCTAAGACTTGAATGAGACAATTAAGACTGCTTAACCGACACGACACGCTATTGATGACGATAACGATAAATACGAACGCGAAAAACACCACGTTTTGATACTCCTTAGATGAAGTATTATCGTTGGCGGTGTTGACAAGAAAGCTGCGGTTTGACGGAGGCGATAGTAATCGCACACTGTTTACCGCACGCACAAAATACGCACGCGATTTAACAACATGTGTGTAATGATAGCACTTGATATGACATAAGTGGTTACAAGAAAAAAAAAACCAATGACAGAAATGGAGGGTGATTTATGCCGGGGAAGACACTACACTTTTCCTTTTGTTTCACTTCCTCACTTCTCACTCACTTGACTTATTTAATGGATATATTCTGTCACATATGTTGCTTGTTGTTGTTGTTATGTGAAATATTTGCTTTGCTGGAATTTTCAGGCTAGGCTGGATGACGAAGTGGATTTTTTATTGCACATAGAAAAATAGAAAATTCTCGTAATTCATGCCACCTAGAAAAATGGGGATTCAGGAAAAAAAAGATATTTATGTCAGAAAATAATAAAATTCAATTTGCTCGCATGAGAAAAATGTGCACTGGCGAGTTAACAGAGCACACACGTCATGCATTCATACCTCTCTCTTTATTTGCTTTTTTTTGTGTGGCGATGATTTTGTATAGAATTGCCTTCAAAAACGCAATTGTTTACACCACAATAAATTGCAAAAATTCCAAACAATGCAATCCCTAATCTAACCTCCAAATCAAATCGAAACCAATAGGCAAACTAGGGCTTCACCGATATAATTCATTTCGATTAAACTTTGATTGACCTCTAAGCGATGTTGTTTTCATTTCAAGTTTTCTCTCAATCATTCATAAAACATAGCAGAGCAGAAGAAAGAGGAAAATGAGACACAATTCAGTTTCATTCTCATTGAATGTTGCAGTGAAATTCAATCAAAATCATTCATTACCAATTCCAGTTTGTATTTTTAGAAAATTGTAAAACAGAAACGTAAGCTTTCAATTAACTTAAATAAAATTAGAAAAAAAAATGGTGAAATGGACATTTTGTAGTCTCCTCCATTTCATTTTATCACGAAGTACTTATAGAGTTGCAGACGGTTTTAAAAGACAAAAAATAAAAGAAATAAAAACAAAAAGGAAAACGATGATGGCAAAAAAGTAATGAAAAAGGAAAATATCCTAAGCACGTCTTGCATGATTTCGATTTCCTTCAGGAATAACAAAATTAAATTTCATTGCTTTGTCTGCTATACGGTAGCCAGTGGCGGCGGGATAAGCTTCCTCCTAAAGGGTTGCCAATTTTTAAGATTCTTTGCAAACTCAACAAAAACATTTTAGCTTCATTTTTTTTTCAAGGCGACTCCTAACAAAACAAAAAAACAAAAGAGTTTGCTACAAAAGCTTCGTACTATTGATCGTCAATGTTTGTCAAAATCGGTTCAGTCGTTTTCGAGTTTTTTTCGTGAAAGTTTTTAAAAACAGTTTGTACACAATTTCTACGGTCTGGTTTTTTTAAACCTAGCTTATTGGGTTTCTCGATATCCGGTTTAATTAGTTGAAGTTGCAAAAATGAGCAAACTGTGACGACTTTGGACTTTATCAAATTTCCGAAATTTAAGTAAGGGTATAGGAGTGCGACATCTTATTTTACTTTATTTATAAACAATTTTGAAACAATTTTGTCTCGATACATTTGTAACACTTTTCCTTTCCCCATGCAATTTTCTACGAATTTCACTATCCATGGATGACATTTGATACACACAACTATGTTCGTTACCTACCGTCTTTGAATCACATATGATTCATGGACGGTAAGAAACGAGACAAATCAGATTTCATGAATCAACCTGGCATTTTGGTTCAACTACTGTCAAGTGAATCACATATGATTTTTGGACGATAAAAACGGGACAAAGCAGAATTCATGAATCAATATGCCACGATGATAGCCAACAATTCCATGAACCCGACCTAGAAGAAGTGAAAACCGCAATATCACGGCTGAAATCCAACAAAGCCGCTGGAGCAGATAGACTAGTTGCTGAGTTGTTCAAAGCAGCAGGCGACGAGCTAGATAGGAGCATGCACCAAATCATCTGTAAGATATGGTCAGAGGAATGCATGCCCGATGAATGGAACCTGAGCATTGTTTGCCTGATCCTGAAGAAGGGAGATCCTCTAAACTGCCAACTATAGAGAATAGTCTACTTAACATCGCCTACAAGATCCTCTCTGCCGTAATATGTGAACGTCTGAAGCCTTTCGTCAACAATCTGATTGGTCCTTATCAATGTGGCTTCAGGCCAGGAAAGTCAACCATCGACCAAATTTTCACGTTGCGGCAGATCCTGGAAAAGACCTATGAACTCCAAATCGATACCCACCACCTTTTCATCGATTTTAAGGCCGCGTATGAAAGCATCTACAGAGACGAACTGTACAAAGCTATGTCTAGTTTTGGCGTCCCTGCCAAGCTCGTTCGCTTGTGCAAAATGACGATGGAGAACTCACGCTGCTCCATAAAGGTTGGCAACGAGCTTACGGAATCTTTCGACGTCAAAAAAGGATTCAGACAAGGCGATGCACTGTCATGCGATTTCTTTAAAATCGTTCTTGAGAAGATAGTGCAGAACTCCAACGTCAACACCAGAGGCACTATCTTCCAAAAATCTGTTCAACTTCTCGCGTACGCCGATGATATTGATATAATGGGAAGAACACAGCGTGATGTCAATGGCGCCTTTGTGAGAATTGAGACAGAAGCGGCAAAAATGGGTTTAGCTGTAAATGAGGGAAAAACGAAGTATATGCTGTCTTCGAGGAAGGACACCCAACACCGACGGCTCGGGCAGAACGTCACAATAGACACGTATAACTTCGAGGTAGTATAGGAGTTTGTCTACCTAGGCTCCGCTATAAACACGGGCAATAACACCAGCGCCGAGATCAGACGAAGAATAACTCTTGCTAATCGCTGTTTCTTTGGGCTAAGAAAGCAATTGAGTGGAAAAGCCCTCTCTCGAGCAACTAAGGTAAAACTGTACAACACACTCATCATCCCAGTCCTGCTGTATGGTGCAGAAGCATGGACCCTGACAAAATCGGATGAAAGTGCCTTAGGCTGTTTCGAAAGGAAAGTTCTTCGGGTCATCTTTGGCCCCGTGTGCATTGAAGGGGAATGGCGAAGAAGATACAACAGCGAACTTTACGGGTTGTACAACGACATGGACCTAGCCAGAAGGGTCAAGGTCCAGAGACTCAGATGGCTCGGTCATTTAGAGCGAATGGACACCAATGCTACGGCCCGGAAAGCCTTCGACACTATTCCCGAGGGACGTAGGAGGAGAGGAAGACCGCGACTCAGGTGGCGCACTCAAGTGGAAGAGGACCTCAATCAACTTGGAGTGCAAAACTGGAGACGACTAGCTAAGGACCAAGCTAGCTGGCGGAGACTGTTGATTGAGGCCCAAGTCCACAACGGACTGTAGCGCCACCTTAAGTTAGTAAAGTAATATGCCATTTTGGCTCAACTACCGTCAAGTGAATCACATATGATTCATGGACGGTAAAAACGGGACAAAGCAGATTTCATGAATCAACCTGGCATTTTGGCTCAACTACCGTCAAGTGAATCACATATGATTCATGGACGGTTAAAAACGGGACAAATCAGATTTCATGAATCAACCTAGCATTTTGGCTCAACTACCGTCAAGTAATAAATGCTGCAAGACACATTTCTTTTTAAAAAGCAGGCTCAAAAAAGGATATTGAAAATTGAAATTAAATAAAGTGGCAACACTAAAAAGAAGATGTCAGACATTGTCCTTATTGGAGATGAACTTCGCTAGAAAATTCCTTTTTTTTTCATATCATTATTTTATTATCCTTCATGGTTTTCTTTCTCTATTGATCGCGCAATCATCCTACAATGCCGATGTGTACATGAACAAGAACAACCACCAACATTTATTCATAATTTTTGATACCGGTCGAGTCAAGTCTTTTTTTCAAAACGGCCAAAATATAATCAAACGTAGAAATTCTTAACGTTTGCGTCTGTCTTTCCGCATACAATACTGCAAAAAAAAAAAAAAAACAAAAATAATCTACCTCTACCTCTACCTGTTTCGATTATCCTTAAGGGCAAACGAACTTGAAACATTCCTCTCTAGAGGATGACAAGGAGTATTATAGGTACCTGTACCAGTGTACCTAGACAGAAGGGCATAACAATTCACAACTGGCCATTTGGGAATACGAAGATACATATAGATTTAGCTTGCCCTTTGACGACCCATGAATCCATTTGTGTACTTTCCGTGGCATTTATTTGAACGAACAATGAACACAGGTGGCCCCAGACTTTTACAGTCTTGATGAGAATTCCAAAATTATTATTGCCCAGACAACGTACACTATTAATGTAATTTTCAATTTATGATGAAGGCAGTCATATATGTAGTTGTTTGTTTCACCAGGAAAGGGCATTTCCGATGATGACCGACGACCGACGATGGCGGCTGATGGAAGGACGAAAAAGTCCTGTATGTTCTTTGTTTCATTTTTTTCTTTCACTCCCTCACGCATTCTGTTATTTACTTAACTTTGCTTGGGTTTCGGACATCTAATTAGAGTTTATTATTTTGACGTCCTTGTAGGCTGTGGAATGAAGGATTTCTCTTTTCACTTAAGGAATACAGGACTTTATTTTGCTCTTTCGGTATGAACTGATGTATGGAATAAATCACTTTTATAGTGAATAATGGCGTCGTCGTCCTCTACATCAACTCGAAGGAAAAAAATAATAAACCCTCCTCCAGGTTGTGTAACCTTACACACACAAAGAGTTTAATAGAAAATGATAATGCGGCAAAAATCTAGAATTGAACGAACAGACCGGATTAAGCGGCTTAACTTGTCCAATCAAAAGGTTATGTGGCTGTCTGGTTTTGAAGGTATACGAAGGAATAGAGTCCTTTTTTTCTTGTTTTTTTTTTTTTGCAGGTTTCCGTTGAAACGGAAGAACGATGCGTGAACAGAACAAAAGTGATGAAGGCAGACATTCCGGTTATACAATTTTTATTTTTTTGTCTATTCTTTAGTCTTTCCTGAATTCACAAGTGACGGCTAGAACAATAAATTTGACAATGAAAATGTTTCTATTCTTTTTTGGGACCAAATCTGGAGAATACGGTTCCCAGTTCCAAGCTCAGTTCGACCAATTTGATACTCCTGCAAATGGACTGAGAGAGTGAAAGAGATTCCTCGTAAAACCAACATTCAAACTCAAGTTCTTTCATCGGAACATCCTCCTTTCAGTTTAATTTAAAAATTTGTGAAAAAAAAAAACTAAAATTTCCATTTTAATTGCAAGCTTTTCGCTGACTCTATTTGACTTGTCACGAAATAAATAGAAAAACTTTCTCATTCATTTTCTTTTATGTTTTTCTCTCTCTTTAAAGATGATGCTGGGTCTTGACTTGGGTCATAAAACAGTGAGAGAAAACTCCCCTCAAGATCGAATTTACTTTCATGGCTGTTTTGCTATATCGATCCGCCATTGCGTCTTCGTCCTCGGTCGTGTCGTAATTATTGTCATTGTCGCCGAGCGCGTGTGGTGCTGTGTTAGAGAATCCGATACGTTCGCATGAAACTTAATTTATTCGCAGCTCAGTTGGAAATTGACATGGGAATGGGTTTTATGGCCAGCAAAAAAATAAATTTTAAGATGACACACGACCGGCGCATCAGCAGCAGCAGCAACGGCCAGACACTGGAAGACACTCAAACAAATCACGTTCGTGTCTTCTTTTGCCAAGGAAAGGCGAATCCTTTCAGTCTCAGTCCCTCGAGAGGAGTCTTAAATCTTGAAAAATAAATTTTATATAGCGAAGCCATTTTCATGAATCAACATTGAAGACACAAACGAAAACCTTCAGCAAAACGAAGATGTCCTTGAAAGAGTCTTTGCATAAAGAATCGTTGACACAAACTGTTAACGTATTTATTATGTCAGCTTTAGAAAGAATGTCCCCCTTTTTACTCGCACTCTCAGCGCCATCCAGCGCCCAGATTAAAGGCTTACCTCTAAACTCGTATTAAGTGGAAGGATGAGAATTCTGTTGTTTAAATATTCAGCAAGCTTGATTGAAATTGAAGAAACGAAACGAAACCCAGACAATTCGAATATATAGGAACCCGACTCGTGTCTAGTGTCGTGATGCAAAGTGATTTCGTGCAGAAAAGCAAACATCTTGTCCTCCCGTCCGTCCGTCGTCTGTCCATGTCGGCCAGGCTAGGCGAGGGTAATTTATTTCAATGTCAACATAAAAATGTTTATTTTATTAAGAAATCCAAGATTCCAAGGGACGGATGAAGGAAAAACGCTAAATGCTGAAAATTATTTTTATGACGGAAGGAAATGATTAACTATAAATTTACTTATGTAAATATTTAACGGAAGTGAAGGATATTTGAGTAGTTTAGGGCAAATTGAGCTGTAATGTATAATTAGTCAAGTTGTGCTTGAGTAGGAGTTGAAATTTTAAGAGAAAGAAACTGTTAACGGTCGTTCAAGACAGCTTGAGTATTTATAAATCTTTTCCTCTACAATGAGGGCAGATGTGAAAACGTTTACAGACTTGCAGTTTCAACAAAGTTTCCCTTGGATTATCACCGGAGCTTCCTCAAGTTTCAACGGTCCTTTGACCAGTTTTCAACAAACTTAACAACGTGTCCCTTGGCTCATCAACGGCTTGAACAAGTTTATCAAGTGAGCTTCCTCCGACTTTCAATGGTCCCTCGGTCGGTCGGTTATAAACAAGGTTTCCCTTTGCTCATCAACAGATTTTCCTCCGGCTTTCAACGGTCCTTCGACCGGTTCTCAACAAGGTTTCCCTTGGCTCATCAACGGCTTTGAACCGGTTTATCAGCGAAGCTTCCTCCGATTTTCAACGGTCCCTCGGCCGGTTTTCAACAAGGTTTCCCTTGGCTCATCAACAGATTTTCATCAGGCTTTCAACGGTCCTTCGACCTGTTCTCAACAAGGTTTTCCTTGGCTCATCAAAGGCTTTGAACCGGTTTATCAACAGAGTTTCCTCCGGCTTTCAACGGTCCCTCGGCCGGTTTATCAACAAGGTTTCCCTTGGCTCATCAACAGATTTTCATCAGGCTTTCAACGGTCCTTCGACCTGTTCTCAACAAGGTTTTCCTTGGCTCATCAAAGGCTTGGAACCGGTTTATCAACAGAGTTTCCTCCGGCTTTCAACGGTCATTCGATCGGTTATCAACAAATTTTCCCTTGGCTATCAACTCAACAGAGCTTATTTCAGCTTTCAACGGCGATTTAGCGGTGTTTTGACGAACAGGTCCGTGACTATACTTTGACCGATTCATCGGTTTCCGTATTTAAGGAGGCATGAAGTGTTACTATTTTTCAACCTGATTTTGTCGTCAAAGGTTCATTCCTTTATGCAAATTTCCTACAAAAACCGGTTGTGAACTTTATTTTATTGAGTTGTAAAAATTCATACAAAATTCTTTTTTTGGTATATCTGTTATTTTGAATTTTGAAATGTTGAAATTTTGAGATCGTTTTGTTTTATTAAAATAACAAAGACAGAACCTATTTGCTAACTTTAAAGATAGAACCCAACAAACTCAAGTTTAACTCCAGTCATTGCCTCTTGTGTTATTTACTTATTTTTAAGGCAAAGTTCAGCTATTATTATCTCCATCTCCAACAAAGAAACCCAACACAAAACCAAACTCCCCCTGAACTGCACAACGAACTGAACACAAAGCGACATGCGAACACTCAAGCCATTTCTTTTCATCCCACACCAAGTTAGGGCCTTTTTTGCGAATCTCGTGGTTTTGCAACTTTAACCTTTTCCTTCCTTCATTTTATTCCATTCCACTTCTTAACCGATTGTCAGAATGTCGGATCGTTGTTTTTGTTGTTATTTTTCCTTATCAGCAGCATTACCACAAAAGTTTCTCTCTCGACAAAACAATATCGCTGCACTGTGCACATTGGGCTTATTGGTTGTTCTCATGTTTGAGCTAATTTTAGAATGAATGCACTCCTATAACTCTTTCTTTTTTGTTTTGTTTTGTTTGAATCGGCATGTGAAACAGCCAGAAGTAGTGAAACAGTATTAACCTCCATATGTTCGGGGTCGATGGTATTTTCTTCGCGGCTGCATCTGGCCAACATACGTGAATTCTAAATAAACAAAAAAAAAATGTTGGTACTCAACAACTTTTCCTTTTTTTTTTGTATGCTAATTGCTAATTGATCATCATCATTGCTTTCAGATGCATGTTGCAACACGTGTGGATGTGGTTGGTTTATATTGCGCTAAGATGGCGCCACGTCAGTTGCGGTTGTTGTACCGTGTACTCCTTGTTAAGTGTCATCATCAGCTGTCAGTGTCACACAAATTTTTATGTTTACGCAGAAAAAAAAAAACAGGAAAATGACAGAAGCAAAGACATTTCAAGCAAATTCACGTTTTTGTGTTTTTTTCCCGAATGACAACTTCAAAATTATCCCCACCCGCGCGACCCATTTTGTGACTTGTGTCGTTTTTGTTTTGGTTTCTCAAACTTTGTCTCGGAGTCTCGCAATCAAAGACGAAGTTCGATGAACTTTTTTTTACATTTCTTGTTTTTTCTTGTCTATTTTGTTTGTTGGTGTCTCTCTTTAGACGCCTTAAGAAGTCGATTCCAGTTTTTTTTTGTTTGATATTTGATTTGGTTTGCGTTTGATGCTCTCTCCCTCTCTGTTTACTTTTGTACAATTTCTATGAATCGAGTATCTTTGTGCAATTTAGCTTAATTGCCACTGGGCCTGGACCCTGGAGTGTACTGTGTACGCGCTTTTGCGAATCATGTTTCATTTCGTTTTGTTTTTTTGTACTCTTTTTTGATTCAATGATTTGAGTGGTTATTATTGCGTGTTGGTGTTTTTTTTCTGTTTACGCACTGTTTAGTTCAAATTGTGAGAGTTTTTTGTGTTCTTTTTGTATTCCAATTAAATTGAATATCTCGTTTAAGTCTGTATCACTGCAAACATGAACTCATTTGATGAAACTGATTGGGTTTTCATGTTTTGTGGCTTTTTTGTTAGATGTTTGTCAAAGATTGTTTGTATTTTGTTGAGGGACAGGGAATATGCTGATTTGTGTGTGTGTGTGGAATTCGATTCTAGGGAAAATATTTACTCAAGTTGGAATTCGGGGCTTTAAACAAGTTGTTGGCAAATAAACAAAATGTTGAACGTATAATGTCAAGCGCCATGACAGATGTGTGCTTGTTAGGTACAGTTTCTGTAAAATATAGCTAGGACTTTAGCTTCGGAAAACTACATCAGTTGAGGTATTTGTGAAAGACGATCAACTACTATGGGCATGCCTCAGGGATCGGTATTGGATGGGTCCTCTTCTTCAACCGCTTTATTATTTGAAAGGGCAATGATGCCAGACAGAGTGTGAGAGTTCCACATTCGCGTAGTACGGCTACAGAACGATTCTCTGTTCATGAAGTTGGGTTCAAGGGTAAAATGATGAGCATTGCTGGAAGCGCGAATGTTACGGGAGAATTGTATAGGGGGAGAATTACAACTGGCTGTTTCACTTTATCACTTACCGAAGAAGTAACTATAAAACAGAGGGAGACACGCAACGTGTGTTCCAACGAAGTTAATGAGGCAGTGATGTCTCTATCAACAAACATTCTGAGAGCTCTTTTCGAAAGTAATCCAAGAGTCTCATATATGTGACTGCAGCACCAGCCGAGAGATGGGAGTTGTACTCAAGCGAATATAAGTTTAATACATAGTAGCCAGATCAGACGAAGAGGAACATTTCTTGCCCTCGCTTCAACGATGCAACTTATTTTTAAATTAAATAAATTCCCCTTTCTCTCTGAAAATCATCTTCTGTATCTGTATGCATTTATTTTAATCCCTTCTAGTCTGGTTCCCAAAAAAATAAAATTTCCAAGCATATGTTCATTCTCACGGTTACTTTAAACCCAAGAGAACTTTATAAGCTCATTTGGGCTTAGAAAGGCTTATCCCCTTTGGTTTTCATCTTAATTTGAAAGAAGGAAGAAAAACACACTCCTCTTTGTATTTATTTTTTTTTTTTTTTTTGCAACAGTTCATGGCCGGGTCGGGCTCGGGATGGTCCACCAAATCTTCCAACAAACGAAAAAAAATTCGTCTAGACTTGAATTTACTTGTACACTACTATAGAGACACAAAGTTATAGATATACAACTACTTTCCAGTAATAGTGCAGCAGAAAGAGAGGCATGAATGCAAAACGCCTATCAGAAGACAAGGACAGAAAACAACTTACGTTTTTTTGACATTTTACAGCTGCCGACGAAAGTTTTCCTTGTTTTTTTTTTCTTGTTTGAAGTTCAACTCCACTTGAATACAGAAAACTGGATTTTCGTAATTAATTGATGCTGGATTGAAGTGATTGTTGGTGGACGGTTGAAAGAGACAAACAATGGAGGCACAAAACAGGATGAAAAGGAATTCAAAAAGTAGAATTTATGTGTTGTTTGAACTTGCTTCTATACAGACTATTTGTTTTAAACAATTTTCATGCACTTGCACTTTTTTTCATTGCATTCCGATGCCTACGCCACCACCACCGCCAACAAACGAACGATGAGAAAAACGAGATAAGAAGAGCAAACAGGAGAACACAAGATAAAAAAAAAAATCCAGACGAAACAAAACGCGGACACACTTTAGAATGTGTATTTTAGAGATAAAATTTTTGTGTAGTTTTCATATTTAAGGTTTTTTTTTTTCGACGCGACGCGACCCAAACGGCCAAACCACACTCATTCCACAGTCCACAGACACCTTGCTCGTTTCTTTTCTTAAATTTTGTTTACAGATGTTTTTGACATATTTTTGACGCGGGGAAGGTGGAATGCACAAAATAAACCAACAACAACTATTGTAGTAAAACTTTTCACTTATTTTCAAAATTGAATACATATTAAATTCAATTTTCCATTTTGTGTTTTAATTTTTGTTTAAATCGAAATTCCGAAGGAAACACCGTCTGCGAAACATCTCACCGACACGAAACTCACAATCGAACTGGAAAAAAAACGTATAGAAAACAGATGAAAGCAGCAAAGCATGATAATTGATTTGAGTTAAAGCGGGATAGGCAGTTGGATTGCGGAAGATGAAAAGATGAAATACACAATACGCTATACGCATACAGGTGTAATTTTATTGTTGATGAAAATTTATAGGAGAGAAAGGGAAAACATCGTAGATAGCAAGCAAATGCGTGTGGATGTGGATGATAAGAATGTCGCATGAGAGTTGGCGAAAAAAAGTGATTCCAAATTGTTTTTCTGAGGTGGTTCGGAAACAATATATTTTGAGGATTTTGTTTTTGAGACTGAATAGGTGTCATATCTGACAGAATTAATATGTTTGATGAGAATCATACACGGTTTCCCCAAAAAAAGTTCAACGAGGTCAAAATTCCGCAACTAAGGAATTTGGTTTTGATTGTGGCATAAGATGTATGCCACCATGGTGCGTTATTCTGTATAACCGTCCAAATGCATGTACAACAAAACATAATAATGTGGTTCTGTAACGTCCACCGTTCACACAAACTTTGTTTCCCGCCCATTTTCGAGGAAAAAGGTGGTTATAATGACACAATTCGTCCAAGCTGTCAATCAGTGGATTGCAGCGACTCTTGACCAATAAATAGCAGGATTTTCAAGCTGTGCTCGAGCTAATCTCATATCAGTTCCTCCAGTAACTCAGTTATTCATCTTGGCCAAAATTCAAAAAAGGGCTACTAGTATTCCGACAGATGGCTGACCATCCAAGCTTCTTTCGAACCACTTCCTTACTAAACAATGGCAGAACTCTGTATATCGAAATTGTCCTTTGAGAAAAAACCAGTTAGAGCAGTTAATTCATGTCTTCTACGAGATTCGTCAACTGCTGTGAATACTAAATTACAAAACAGTTGTCTCACTTTCCTTTGCTTTCAATTTATCGAAGTCAATTCCTTAGAAATAACTAAGCCTTGTCCTGGTCATAATCTTGAAGTTTTAATCTCTAAGCTCCAACCAACCCTTCAAAAACTACAGCCATTGTTTTCTAAACAAAGCAATAAGCTTGATCCTGTCATTAGTTTTCCAATCAATTAGATAAATGCAAAACTTTGTTTTATCCCTTTACGTTTACTCCATCTCGTCCATCCATCTTCTTTGTCCGTCGAACAAAACAAAAGGAATTTATTGCATTCGCCATTCTCTTTTATCCTTCCTCTTTTGCTTTCAGTAATTTTAAGGATTATTAAACTTTTTATCGTGGTTCTGGGAAAGGACAAAAGCCTACAATAAAAAAAAAATCAATACAAACAAAAAGAAGAATTGGCAAGAATAATGACTCTCTCTACGACTATTCCATTCCGAAGAACTACTTGGTCCATTTAAAACAGAAAAGTTTTCATCCCCCAGAAATGCATGCAACCCGCATCCGCCACCCCAAAAGAAAACCACCCCAAAATTCAACATTGCGCATAACGGAGTGGAAATTTGAAAGAAAAAAGAAAATCAATTGGATTTTATTCATTTCATATTCTGTCAACTATAATACCAACGATGTCCGCTGTAATATTATGGCGTGTGGTTGTCGCAAAGAAAAAGAAATAGAAACAAATGGGAAAACTATCGTATAAAAAAAACTATCAGACAGAAACAAATTGGTCAACAAATAAACAAACAGTGAGTGTTAGACAAAGACGAAGAGAATTACATGAAACGGTGAAGAAATACCGGCTTTTTCATAGTTTTGCTTGTGTGGTTGTGGACGGAATTTATTATTTACATGGAATGTGGAATATGTTGAAGAATGAAACGGGGAAAAAACTTGGCGAAAAAGTAGCATGCGATAATTAATAGAGAGGAAAAAGGAAATTGTATTTTGGGATGGGGAAGTTGTTATGTGGCAATTCAAAATTGTGGATTTGAAATGTGGAATGTAGAGACTTCACAAAATGTAAGGGTGGAAACACAAAAGATATTGTAGTAAATTATTTTTTTTTTAGGAATTGCTGACAATGTTGACAATGTTGTTTTATTTTGGTTATTGCAATTGTCACGGTTTATGTTCTTGCGACTTCTTCGCAACTCTCTCTAACTCGAATAAAAATGTTGGTATCTCGTAAAATTTCGACATATGGTGAGCCTCGATAGTACAAAAACGATGTGTCTAAGAATGGGGTCTGGTCTGAGCCATTAGACATCAGGAAATTGGAATAACCGAAGCTTTGTATGTCCATTACTGGTATTATCAAGATTGACGATTTCAATTTTCTCTGCTTCCTCAAAATTTTTTGCTCAATACAAACTTTGCAAACCAATTGCTATCATAAGCCGTGTTTTATTGGGAACTCAGCTTAGCTTAGCAATAGGAATTGCATGTCAAACAACAACAACCGAAAGCTGAGTAAAAATAAGTTAGGAATTGAAGTTAGGAATTTACACAAGATAAAGTACCGTCTACTCGACGCTAGAGTGAGCAAAATATGTTTATTTTTTTTAAATGTTGGCAGATCCAAATGGAATTTTTGAGCTAGTGGTGAGCATAATGGAATGATTTCAATAATCGAGACAAAATTATTCGACTGATTTGAATAATCGAGTGATCATTCGAATTACAAAATGTTTGCTTGAAATTCTTAATTGTAAACACCAAACTATAATAATTATGTACTAGTTGTTTATCAATCGAATATTAACAGTCGTCATTCAAGTACTGCTCGTAATAGTCATAATTTGATCTTTTTTCATTCGAATACTAATAATCGATGACTTTCATTTGAATGCTAATAATCGATTATTTTCATTGGAATACTAATAGTCGTCATTCAAAAACTGCTCGTAGTAATTCGATTTATTTTCAAGAGGATGCTAATAATCGATTATTTTCATTGGAATACTAATAGTCGTCATTCAAAAACTGCTCGTTGTAATTCGATTTATTTTCAAGAGGATGCTAATAATCGATTATTTTCATTGGAATACTAATAGTCGTCATTCAAAAACTGCTCGTAGTAATTCGATTTATTTTCAAGAGGATGCTAATAATCGATTATTTTCATTGGAATACTAATAGTCGTCATTCAAAAACTGCTCGTAGTAATTCGATATATTTTCAAGAGGATGCTTATAATCGATTATTTTCAATCGAATACTAATAAGTAGCAGTTGTAGCGGTACTAGTAGTTTAAAAAATCATCCGAATGATTTCACAGTGCATAACCGAATGATATCGAATAGTTTCTTGCATCGATTAAATCGTTCGAATGCGCCCATCACTATCACCATGACATTTTTTTTCTCTGACAAGTTTTGACAGTTCTTGATTGCAGGGGTTACAATTTTAAATATAAAATAGAAACTCAGTTTAAAGTTGAGTAAAGCATTTAATTGGAATTCCTATTGCTAAGCTAAGCTGAGTTCCCAATAAAACACGGCTATAGTATCATTTCTTGTAACGAGGTGACGCTTAAGTCGAATGCCACATCGACTATTATACAAAAGACTGGAAATTCAGATCAAAAGTAAATGGATTACTGGAAATGTGAAATCGCTTTCATGATTAAATCAAAATTAGGCATAACATAACAACATATTCGCCACCCTATCCAGTACCACTGATCAGTTATAACAAGATGGGAAAGCTTGCTGTCAAAATGACATTTGCCTACAAGCTAAGGGATAGCAGGTTAGCTGTAAGAGTATGCGTGTAATACAAACTATAAGAGGAGCAGGTTAGCTGTAAGAGTATGCGTTTTATTGTAATATAATGATACAATTGCCTACATAATAAAAAGCAAGTTTGCTGCAAGAGTATGTGTGTATGAAAAAATAAAAAAAAATAAGTTTTGAGGTATTTGGAGGGTAGAACGTAGGTTGGTTTCCAATCTTGTTATAACTGATCAGTGTCCAGTACCAAAACCAAACAAAAACAATTTCTGATAGCCGCTGCTTCTCCCAACCACGATGAATTCAAAAATATCGAAACACTATATTCGTTCTAGTCATTTTGAATTCAAGCATCATTGCGGCGCTTTTCGGAAATCGGAACCAAAACTCGATTCCTTTGTCTCTGGTTGACGTATAAAACCCTGAAACACGCACATTTATCAAAAAACCGAGTCGAGTCCACTTTTAGTGACAACGAACAACTAGACACAAGAAGAGGACACTATTCTACTGGACTGGAATCGTAACTGGACAAGAACATATCGGTCTGTACTTTTGATTCACAGCCGTTTGAGATTGAGCTTGAGGCGCTCTGCAGATTTGAATGGAGGAAAGTTAAAAACGTGTGTGTGTACATATATGGTGATGGTCCTTTGCAACACCAGTGGGCAAATAGGCATGACATCGCATATCGCATGGATGCCGTTTCAATCGTTCAGTCAATCATTTGTGTAAAAGGGAAATTTGCATATGGCGGTTGTTGGATAACAAGGACGTTGACGACAATGCGGGGGATGGCGATAGGAGTGTTTTTTTTTTCTGTAGTTCGCAATGAGGTGGTTTTCAAATGCAGAACAAAAAAGTTGAGTGAAGGATGACAGTGTTTGAGTCTTGGTTAGCTAAAAAAAAAGGAACTACGAAAAGGAGTTTGGTTTTGTACTCGTTGCGACAAACGTGATTTCACGGAAGAAGTGATTTATTGTAGGAACAAAGGAAAAGTATGTAAAATTCGTAGAATAAAGACACAGCATACTGCATACATAAAATGAACATGGTTCTTTGACACGTCATCAAAAACGTTTTTATTTTTTCGAAATGTTTGGACTGCCGACTCTTGTCAAACGCTGCTGAACAAATGAGAAAGCAGTTGCATAGGGTCACGGGCCATTTGTCAACAGAGCGTCTTTTAAAATCACCCAAATAGAATGTACTTACCCTTTTTCCGTTTTTCGGACGGAAGTAACATTCGTTTTACGATAAGGAACTACACAGGGATTTTTTCAGCTTTGCATATTTTTTGTTTATTAATTTGAAAAATAAAACTTCAACAAATCGTCGCCATAGTCCATCATCGTTAGTATTCCTTCCCTCTTTATTCCCTCTTTAACGCACCAAAACTGGAGCAGCAGCATATGGGTATGCCGAGTAGGCAGCATATGGCGATGCAACATAGGGTGAAGCTGCAACATATGGCGATGCAGCGACATATGGTGAAGCGTAGGCAGCGGTATAAGCAGCAGTGTATGGTGAAGCAACCACTGGAGCTGAGTAGGCCAATGGAGCAACAATAGCTGGCTTGGCAGCGACAGCAGCGACAATAGCCAAGAAGCACAAAGCGAACTAAAATCACAAAAACACAAAATCTAATTGGAAATTCCTTTTTGAAGGATAAAAGTATAAACTTACGAATTTGAACATTTTGTTTTTTGATTGTTTTTCAGGAAATTTTCAAACTGAAACTGATAGCTTCACTATCATTGGCTTGGCTTTTTATAGTCGTTAAAAATCGAAAAACCCAAAAATGTTGGACTTTTTGGTGTGGAATACGTACATCAGCAACAGCGACGAACTTGCTTCGAGCACGTCGCACCATTGAACGACTCTAAAATGCTAATTATTTTAAACATTGCACACTTGGCTTGTGGAATACCAATGCCGGTACACTCGCTGGCCGGCGAGGTAGTGTCCATTGAGATTTATGGTTTCTTTTAGCATTTATGGGTCTTTAATGTTTTCCCCACTTTGATTTTTTTTTTTGGATTTAAACTGCTGCTTCTACATTTTTCTGGAAAAGCAATTCACAGCTTTGTCATGATTGATGGAGGAGCATATTCCAAGGTCACAAGACCGTACACAAAAAAATGGCAATAAAACAATGAAGCTCGAGGATTTACAAAGTCAAATCCTGACCTTGACAAAAAAAATAATACCAAAAAGGAATGCAGAAAATAAGAACATCCGTCGCATTAGGGGAGCAATAAAGACATAGACTGCAGTTGACATTATTGCTGCTTCTGCTGCTTGAGATGTCAAGTTGAATAAGAACTGTGCGACACTTTAATGGGTTTCTCCATCGAACGTATGCGGTGGGCGCCTGCCACCTCCCAGAAACAATCAAAAAAAAGCTTACTCCCTCTTCTGCTAGGAGCCTTGCAGCAATGGCACTTTTTTCATTGTTCATAATACTCTTCCAAGCGAAAGTACAACGAGAAAATCTTGAGATTCCTTTAATTTTAATTTTGGTTCCGCTGTGCTGCATGCTTGGAATACAAAATGCCATTCCAGCATTCACATATGTGAACTTCATTACCACAGACACCTATACCCGTTCTACTTTGATGTGACGCATTCCACACCCCTACTCAACAGTGGTTCTGCATGTCATTTGAAATAGCCAGAAATCAAACTCATGTTTGAATCAAAATTTGAAAAGGTTTTTTGAGTATTCTGAAAGATTTAAGATAACTTTGTGTCCTTAAAATTCGAAAATAAGCAAAAACCATAATGACACGCCCAATTTTTGGGGGCGTTTGCCATTAAATTTTCGTATTTTGAATAGTTTTTTCGACTAAAAATGTTTTAATACAGGAAATAAACATTAATCAAGGCGATTTTTGTTCGACATCGAGCCACTGCATTTAGTATCACCCGCTTGATGCGGAAGCAGTTTCTCTACTTCTACTTTTTTTTGTGTGCTAAGGAACAAGAAAATCTGTTGGCAAAGTCTTTTAAATGAAAACTCAATTTAGTTCAATTAAAAGTGTTCCGCAAAAACCACGAATGTGTGCTCACATGAGGATACAACAAACGAGCAGTGCATGCAGAAGCCATCAGATCCTTGAAACAAATCCCTAATGATGGTTTTATTATTATCTGATGCCAGCAAGTTCTTGGATTGGAGATTTGCTAAAAGCATTTTATTTCCTCCCTCCTCTTCTTAGCTCTCAACCTTCCATTTGGGTTGGGCCATGTTCATGTAGTAAGCAGATTGAAAAGGCGAGGGAAAACTGTAAAAACAACATAAGGACGATTCAACTCGATGTGTATGGCTGTGGATGCTAAGCAAACTCTGTTTTGATAATTTGCAACTAATTAAAACATTTCGGATTTGCTTGGGACAACAAGAAGCACAGACTTGTCCCGAAAAATGTAAATTTTCGGTTTTTGTTCGGAGTTGAGTTCGCGTGTGGGACTTTTTTTTTTGGTATCTTGACGTCACGTGTCAAGGGAAACTGCCACACAACAGTAAGCACGATGTGACCGCAAAGTTATCAGTTTCCCATTACAGTGCTGAAACTCGCGGAAACTTAATCAGAAACACAACATGTTCAAATTTGTAAGTGGAGACGACAACGAGTCTCGAGCAAACATGCAGATTCAAAGGACTTAATTTAGATTTTGTTTCTCATTTTTT
Source organism: Sphaerophoria rueppellii (assembly GCA_920937365.1). NCBI lineage: Eukaryota > Metazoa > Arthropoda > Insecta > Diptera > Syrphidae > Sphaerophoria > Sphaerophoria rueppellii. The sequence goes on along the minus strand of CAKKXW010000001.1, from coordinate 112,857,876 downwards.
TTTGCTCATCCTCAGTTCACTGTGTACTTTTGGGATGTGTTAGCTGCTAAGCCTGGTGTTATTGCTCCATTAGCCTATACTCGTCCTTCTTGTTTGCATCCTTCTGTATGAGGTTCGTGTGCAACAACATATGTTGTGCAGTTTGTGTCTTATATTGCTCCGCAATGTGCAGCTTAGTCTGCTGTTTATTTGGATCCATGTGGAGCAAGTGAAGTTATGGTTCGTTGAAAAGGAATTTTTTAGATTAAAATATTTGTTCGGGGAAAAGATTTTGTTGACAGAAACTTCGTTTTACATAACATCAACACAAAACAAAGAGCAACAATTTTTAATCAAGACTCGAAAATAAAACTTGCTTTGGAGTTGAAACTTTGTATCAACATATCTCGAAGTAGATACAGCCGCTGGTTGGAATGGATGTGATTTAACATATGGATGCTTAGTCTTACGCGCTTTAAACTCTTAGCTGCGTTCGAGGGCAAACTTTTGTAAGGAATGACATTTCCAGAGACAATGTAATGTCAAAAATAAAGGGGTGGGCAGGGCACAGGTCCTTTGCGAGACTATTTAAATGAAAATGCACGAAAATTCCTTTCAAGTTTTTTTTTTTTTATTTCTTAAAATATGTACAGCAAAATCCAGGGTCATTCTTCGATCACAGATACTCAGAAATCATGTTCTAACGAACGTAGTACGAAGCAGCATATGGGTATGCAGAGTAAGCGGCATATGGAGAGGCAACATAGGGTGAAGCTGCTGCAACATAGGGTGATGCGTATCCAGTGGTGTAAGCAGCGGCGTAAGGTGAAGCAACGTAGGGCGAGGAGTACGCCAAAGGAGCTACAATAGCTGGCTTAGCAGCAACAACGGCAAAGACAGCCAAGAAGCACAGAGCGAACTGAAATAAAACAAATCTTGAAATTAAGTCCTTTACGAGTTCTTCAACTCGACTTACGAATTTGAACATGTTGAGTGGTTTTTTTTTTGTTTAGGTTTCAACTGTGAGTTCTCAAATGAAACTGATAGTGATCACCGGTAAACTCGCACTTTTTATAGCCAGCTTCGATTTTGAATTAATATGACCAAGACCAACCGCAAGTTTGTCTTGTGGACGTGCGTTGTTCGTTGCTTCTGTTGAATACAGAATTATTTTTGAATGATCTTGGATTTTGTTTTTGTTCAACGAATTTGGTGCTTAGCAACTTAATTTGATTAAAATTGTAATTTTGGATGTTGAAGGAATGTCCGTAATCAGAAGTGTAACAGGAGTTATTTTGGGATTTTGAGGTGTCTGCAAATTTTGCATAAAAATTCCAAGGCTGAAATTGAAGTTTTGGTTGGGAATTTTGTCACGTTCCAAGGAGGAATTGACAAAAAAAAAAAAACTTTACTGATTTCATATAAAAACCAACTCAAAAGTACTCAACACTATCAGTTTCATTCCAGAAATTCACTAGACACAATCAAAATGTTCAAATTCGTGAGTTTTTCCAAATAAACGGTCAAAAGTGTTTTTTGTGTTGATAACAATTTTTTTAATTTTAGTTCGCTTTGTGCTTATTGGCTATTTTCGCCGTTGTTGCTGCTAAGCCAGCTATTGTAGCTCCTTTGGCGTACTCCTCGCCTTATGTTGCTTCACCTTATGCTGCTGCTTATACCGCTGCATACGCATCACCCTATGTTGCAGCTGCTTCACCCTATGTTGCCTCTCCATATGCCGCCTACTCTGCATACCCATATGCTGCTTCGTACTACGTTCGTTAAGGACAGTTCGCGTTTTAAAGTTAAGATCGATGGAGGAAGACTTGGTTACGTTTAAAAGGTTACGAAGTTAAAAAAAAAAATAAATTTGAAAAAAAAATTAACACAATACATGTTTTTTTTTCTATATCGAAACTACTCTTAAAACGTCACCGCATATTTCAGGTTTGTATGGTTCATGGCTGTTAATGAACAGTTCAAATCATATTGAGCTAACAGGTAACTAAATGGCAAGAATTTTAATGGAACGGGTATCCGTATGTGAGGAATTCACCTACAATACAACTAGGTCTTAGTATCCGATGAATACCAGCCCTTATGTTCCACAATTTTAAAGCATTCGCTTTAAGCTAATTTCTAATGACTGAAAGTGTAGTGTAGAGTGTTTATAGAGGTACCAAGCCTCGTTTACTACACGAGGGTTATCCAATCATCCAATAAGTACTTAGCCCTTAACCTTCGTCAACCCGTCTGAAAATACGTTTTCCCTAAGTCTACAAAGCAGGCTTCAGTGGCGGCGGCGGCGATGACTTCTTCATTCATTCGAGTGAAATCTTCCAATACGGAGACTAAGGTGTTTGGAGCAACTCAACCTATTAGGCCGTGGCAATTGCGACTGTCACCTTTCCACAGTAAATGTTTCGTCAATTTTCAAGAAATGATGCAGAAACTCCTTGCGGATTGCGTTTATGCATCAGCGTCAAAAATTGATCTCGTGTGGTTTCACGGTAGCGCTTGTTGCCTGCAGTGATCAAAAGCGGATATTGCACTGACAGCTTTCTCATGCCCAAAATTACATCCGTTTTCGGACCATTGAAGGAGATCATACCATCTAAACACCCGTTAACGCTGCACGATTTTAAGGCCGCATATGAACTGTGTAAGGCCAAGGCCAGTTTTGGAATTCCTACAAAACTCATTTGTCTAAGCAGGATGACAATGGAGCACACACTCTGCTCCATTAAAGTCGGTAACGCGCTCACCGACCGACGACCGTCTGCTGGTGCCATTCAATATGCAAGATCATTTGAAAATCGTGTAGTACAGTCCCATGGACGGCTACTTTCGAAATTTCAGACGGGTCCAGGCTCGTGGTTTTGTTTCACCGCGTGTGGAAGCGGGACTTTCACTTACTAACTGACTTAAGGTGCGCTAGCTGGGTCCCTAGCTAGCTGTCTTCGGATTTGCACGCCGAGTTGGTTGAGATCTTGGTCTTCCTCTATTTCGTCGTCCCTCTGGGGTGGATTCGAAGACTTTACGGCCGGTAGTATTGATGTCCATCGCCATCCTCTCCCCGTGACCAAGTCATCTGAGTCTTTGGACCTTCACTCTTTTAGCTAGGTCGGTATCACTGTACAGCCCGTACAGTACATGGTTAAATCTTCTCCTCCATTCATCGGTTATACAGACAGGACCACATATCTTGCGTAGAACTTTTCTCTCGAACCGTCCTAGGTTGCTCTCATCCGTTTTTGACAGGGTCCATGCTTCTGCACCATATAGCAGCACGGGGATGATGAGGGTCTTATAGAGCATAACCTTAGTTGTTCGGGAGAGGGCTTTACTACTCAATTGCTTTCTTAGCCCGAAGACACAGCGATTAGCAAGAGTTATTCTCTTTCTGATCTCGGCGCCGCTGCGCTGATGTCATTGTCCGTGTTGATAGCGGAGCCAGGGTATAAAAAGTCCCTAACTACCTCGAAATTATTTGCGTCTATCGTGACGTTTTGTCCAAGACGTTGGTGTTGGGTGTCCTTTACTTTTTTTTGCCCTCATTGACCGCTTAACCCATTTTTTCAGCCTCTGTCTGGTATACTCGCAAAAGCACTGCTGACATCACGCTGCGTTCTCGCAATGATATCAATTTCTTTAGCGTACGCGAGTAGTGCCTCTAGTGTTGACGTGGAAGTTCTGTACTATTCGTTCCTGTATGAAATCAAAGAATTTGCATGACAGGGAATCACTTTGCCTAAAGCCTTTTTTGACATCGAAGACGTGCGGCGGGACAAAATACTCATCGGAACACCTTCGTAGACTAGGATCTTTCTTCAAACTACTCAAAGTCACTCCCTCGCCAATATTTTAAGACCTGCCACCACCAATTCCGAAAACAATCAACCCAACGCAAAGGTTTAAGGACTAAATGTAGCTAACCGTTGAAAATACTACTTTCTAAGGTAATGTTGAATTTGATAAGATTCGGGAATTCGAGATTTTTTCGGAAACTTATTGCAATTTCAAAAAATATTTGATATTCAGAAAATTGGAAAATGATTATTGCAAATTTTCAAACGACACTGAAAACAGTTAAGAATTTATTTTTCTTTTTTTTAGTTTTTATTTGATGAAGATTTTTTTCTTTAGCTAAATTTTTCTTCTGTTCTGTTGTTGTCCAAATCCAATACTCCAAAAGATGTCCTAACGAACATAGTATGAAGCAGCATATGGGTATGCAGAGTAGGCGGCATATGGGGATGCAACATAGGGTGAAGCTGCTGCAACATAGGGTGATGCGTATCCAGTGGTGTAGGCTGCGGTGTATGGTGAAGCAACGTAGGCCGAGGAGTATGTCAAAGGAGCAACAATAGCTGGCTTAGCAGCAACAACGGCGAAGATAGCCAATAAGCACAAAGCGAACTAAAAAGTTAAATTAAAAATTAATCCTTCGAAACTCGATAGAGCTCTTTTTCATTGCTTCTTACGAATTTGAACATGATGAAGACGTTTTTTTTTAAGTTTAGAGAACTGTGAAGAACTGACCTGAAACTGATAGCTTTGACTCGATTGTAGCCTGCTTTTATACTAAATTGTAAAATTGAATTTATAAAAAATGATTTTTTTCAATAGTCGAAATTTGCAGAAATTCAAATTATTATAAATTGTTCATTCTCAGTTTTGTTGACAACTTCCATGTTAAGAATGACCGTGAAAACATACAAACATTATTCCTCAAGTTCGCCGGTAAATTTTGTATTCCATAAGCGAGCGTTTCGTACGTGCAAGGGAACTATGATTTTTCGATTCGCTCTCTGACTATATAAAGTTGGTGCGATATCGGTTTAAATCATCAGTTAAACTTCCAAACTTAACCAAACAACAATTCAAAATGTTCAAATTCGTAAGTTATTCAAAATATTAATATCAAAGGATAACGAAAGGATAATGACTTAATATTTCTTTTAGGTCACTTTGTGCTTCTTCGCAATCATTGCCGCTGTTGCTGCCAAGCCAGGAGTTATAGCACCACTTGCCTACTCATCGCCTTTGATTGCTTCTCCCTACACTGCCGCTTACACCGCTGGATACGCTTCACCTTACATTGCATCTTCGCCATATGTCGCATCTCCATACGCCGCTTACTCTGCCTACCCATATGCTGCTTCATACTATGTTCGTTAAGAATTTTAATTGAAAACTCTTTAAATGAACGGATATTTGGATAATGTTGATGAACCCGAAAATACGAAATTAAAAATAAAAACCAAAAAAAACGTATACATTTGTTTTCTGATATCTTTAGATTCATTGTGGAAAAAACAGACTCAAGGGTCTTTAGTAAATGGAAGCTCAATATTTTCAATTTTACTACAACAATTATTCTAGTATTTTGTTATTGTTGTTGCCGATTTTTTTGCAGTTATCCGATTTTGATGAAACTGAGCCTTGTTGTACTCTCATCTCTGTGCTTAATTTCGTCGCAACATGATGCAGTACACACCGCGCTTTAAATACTGTGAGGACGGAGAGGGAAATCTGATCACCGATTACAAGGTCTTCCTGGAGTCTCGGGCGGCAAATAAATGAAGAGAAAACCAAGTAGATGAAGCCATGAAGTATTTTTAAGGTTGGAGCAAAGGTTCGAAGTAGTAGGATTCTTTAATTACCTAAGGTCAATAGTAGCAGCCGATAATAAACTTCGAAACTGGAAGAGGAGGTGGAGGTGGACGATAGTCTTACCATTACCAACGCACGCACCAATCCCAGTCTTAGGTGCTTAGCCAAAAGCCAAACGCTGTGGTTTCAAACTGCAGCTTCGACAGCATTCTTTTTCTACAAAAATAGCTAACTGTGCAATAATATGAAGCAAAATAATTCTATGCCTCCTCCTTTGAACCACTTAGGTTTCGGTTACGTGTGTTTTTGGATATTTGTCTATCCGTCTCTCTCTTTTGTATTAATGTTTTGTTCTGTCCCACCCGATGGCGTCAGTCTTCTTACTTACTTACTTACTTATGGTGGCGCTACAGTCCAGATCGGACCAGGGCCTCACCCAACAAACTTCTCCAGCTAGTTCGGTCCCTGGCTAGCTGTCTCCAGTATCGCACGCCAAGTTGGTTCAGGTACTGCGACGTCCTTCCGGGTTGGATTCGAAGACTCTACGAACCGGAGCATTATTTTCCATTCGCTCAACATGACCCAACCATCTAAGTCGTTGGACCTTTACTTTTCTGGCTAGGTCAGTGTCGCTGTACAGCTCGTACAGTTCTTGGTTGAATCTTCGTCTCCATTCTCCATTAATGCAGACAGGACCAAAAATCACTCGAAGAATTTTTCTCTCAAAGCAGCCCAAAGCGTTTTCATCAGATGTTGTCATAGTCTATGTCTCTGCACCATACATGAGGACCGGGATAATGAGGGTTTTGTAGTGTGTCACTTTAGTTGCTCGGGAGAGGACTTTACTACTCAATTGCCTTCTAAGTTCAAAAAAGCAGCGATTGGCAAGAGTAATTCTTCGTTTGATTCCAGCGCTGGTGTTGTTGTCTGAGTTGATAGCGGATCCCAGGTAGACAAAGTCCTTAACTACCTCGAAGTTAAATCTGTCTATGTTGACGTTTGCTCCAAGACGTCGATGTTGGTAGTCCTTTCTTGTCGACAGAATTAACTTGGTCTTGCCCTCGTTAACCGCTAGACCCATCTTCCTGGCCTCCATTTCAAGGCTCACAAACGCTCCACTGACATCACGCTGTCTTCTTCCTATTATGTCAATGTCGTCTGCGTATCCTAGTAGCTGGCTTTTGAAAGATCGTGCCTCTGGGTTGACATTGGTGCTTTGCACAATCTGTTGAATGATGTTGAATAAATCGCATGACAACTCATCGCTTTGTCTAAAACCTTTTGAAATCAAAAGCATCCGTTAGGTTTTTTCCGACCATGATGGAACGCTGTAGTTTTCCATTGTCATCTTACACAGACGGACGAGTTTCTTCTGTGATGCCAAAACTAGACATTGCTCTATATAATTGGTCTCTATAGACGCTGTCATACGCGGCCTTTAAATCGATGAAAAAGTGGTAGGTATCGATTTGAAGTTCCTGGGTCTTCTCCAAGATCTGCCGTAGGGTGAATATTTGATCGATGGTGGACTTTCCGGGTCTGAAGCCACACTGATAAGGACCTACCAGGTTGTTGAAGAAGGGCCGACAAGATCTTATAGGGTGTTAAGGAGACTTATACCTAATCATCGAGCGAGGTACTTAATGATCAATGTCAATGTCATTCTGACTTCTAAACCGCGTTCAAACGAAAGGCGCTGGAAGGCGTAGAACTGAATGCCCGAAGCCTTCAGGTGCGCAACCGGATAGCGTCAAACACCGATCGAAATAGATGGAAGAACTTGAAGAGGAGCTCCGGACCAGATCCCAGTAAGAGAGTAAGAAGACGAAGTTCCTTATTTCTATTGGAACACTCCTTCAGTTCGAATAACTTTGTCAAAATTTGTACACGATAAAACCAATGACTGGAATTGTTCACATTGTTCCAAGATCGTAAGAAAATCACTGCACTAAATTTTAAAAAGTAAAAATTGACTTTTTGACAAATAAATGAAGTTTGTTTATCAGGATTTACATCTGTCCATCATTTAGATAATTTTGACATTGAAAGCTGTTTTACACTGAAAATCTTGACAGAACGTCAGTTAGTTTAGGTTAAAGTGGCTGTCCAGATGTTGTTGAATCACTTAGACCTCAAGGGTCCATTGTGATACCACTAAAGAGGTTACTCATGTGAGGATAATGAACTTATACAAACCATTCTGTACTTTTAATGAAATAAGAGAGACATCTTGTGTCGATCGTTGCCTGTTTACTAGTATTATCGAAGAAGGGACTACCGAGATAGTTATTCCTTCTATTGGAGAGTGCCGGACATGTACAGAGAAGGTGTTGGACTGTTTCCTCTTCCTCCTCGTCCAAGAAGCTTCTACAGAAGTCATTATTGTAGACCTCCAAACTCATAGCATGTCTCCCTATGAGGCAGTGTCCTGTTATGACTCCAATTGTGGAGCTTATACTTTGTCTGTTCAGGGAAATCAAGCAAAGAACGTCAGTTAAGTTCTCGCAAAAAATCTTATTTTCAGGTTTATTACTATCGTTAGTTTTGTTATTTTTAAATTTAAAAACTGGATGAAGCAACATTTTCTTATACTTTCTTTTCATTTTGAGTCTTCAACAACACGAAGTTGAAGTTAATAGTAAAAAAAAAAATAACAAAAACCAATTACAATCGAAATGCAATAAAACCCCATTTAATTACAATCGATCAAATCCAGTCGCTCAACAACCGCACGTTTTCCAATTATGTCTATAAGCCCTGACCTTGTCAAATTGATTACTCCACTTATTTATTCCTTCCTCATCCCACCACACACACACACACACCAAAGACGAAAGAAAAAAAGGGAAAACAACACAAATTACAAAAAATAAAATTCATAACACATCCCAGTCCCAATGCGGAGCGACGAACTCAAATGAACTTCAACATTGCATAATTACTTTGGTTTTTTGCAGTTCGAGAAAATTATATGTAACTGAACTACGCACTATTTCACTGTTTTCGCAGTCGACATTTTACCGGCGTTGTTGGCGACAGTCAATTTTTTGCTCAACCAATCAAGTCAACCAAAGCCATGCAACAAATCGCGTTGCTTTAATTAATTCAATAAAGTGCCATCATGGTCAAGCGAGGAGGACGCGACGCGACGCAAGGAGAACATTTTAATCAGCTGTTAACTGACGAGGTTCAACCAGGCACAGAAATTGTGTATTCATCGAGTGATTTGCTCCAAACACTCTTGGCACTGTCGCTGTCATACTGTTTTGGACAATATTGTTGATGAAAGTTGTGGGTGCTGGAAACATTCCCTTTTGAGGGGAAAAGTGGTCGGTATCATCAATCCACCTAACTGTTCCATCAACGATTGACCAAAAGTCGGACAAATTTGCAAATGAAGTGAAATATTTCAAGCTGTTTGGATAATTTTCAATTATTTGTACAAAATTTTACAAATCGTTTCAAAGGGGAAACCTTCAACGAACGCATAGGTACGCGGACGTGCCATGGGCGGCTTTGTCAACTTGTCAAACTCTGGCGTTGGTACTGCTATAAAAGACAGACGAATTTTTGAAGAAGGTATCAGTCTTACTTTGAATCTTAAACAACAAACCAACTCAATCAACATGTTCAAATTCGTAAGTTTAAATTATACTCTTTGAAGAAACCTCCCCTACAGGATATTTCTTGTCTTTTTTTTTCAGTTCGCTCTCTGCTTGATGGCTGTTGTTGCGCTGGCCGCTGCCAAGCCCGGTATTGTAGCTGCTCCTGTGGCCTACACAGCCGCATACTCATCACCTTTGATTGCCGCCGCTTCACCATACACCGCCGCTGCCTACACTGCTGCAGCATACAGCGCCCCATTGGTTGCATCGCCCTACTATGCATCACCATATGCGGCCGCCTATAGCGCATATCCCTATGCATCAGCTCCATTGTTTCTCCGTCGTTAATGACCATGCACAATGTTGCTGACTGACCACTTCCTGCTTACTCACACCCGCACCCGCTCGTCGCTTTTCCAGTTTTGTTGAATTTTGTTACTTTAAATTGAAAACAAATAAACTACAGAGAAATGAATAGAAAAGTTTCAATGTTCTGTTTTGGCACGTACAGTGCAGATTGCCTGAAGAAGTAAACAAGGTAGTGATGTAAGGATAAAAGGAGCACTTTCACATGACATGCAATTAGGGCTTTCTGCATCTATACGCTGGCGCTGCTGTTTTCAATTTTATGTGGTTTAAGTTCACCATAAATAAGCACATCATTCACTATTGTTTTCTTTATCGAAGCCCAAATTTGGACAGGGCTTCAACTTCTCGTGAATTTGACGCTCTGTCTGACTCCATCCAAAGAATTGTATCCCTGTATCCTCACACTGAAATCGTTATTACGGGCGATTTCAATGTACACAATTCTTCGTGGCTTGTCCATTCGGGCCAGACAACACCCGAAGGAATGAATGCTGAGATCTTTGCTAAGTTTAACTACCTAACTCAGCTTGTCACCGAGCCCACTCGAATATCGGACATTAATGGCCAAACGGAAAATACTCTTGATTTGTTTCTTACGTCTGACCCTGATAAATACACTATCGGTGTTTTAACGCATCTAGGCAGATCAGACCAAGGTATTATATCTGCAAATTTTTCGTGTCAAGCTAATCCAGTCAGAGAAAGAGCTCAGAAGAGAACCGTGTGGCAATACGAGAAAGCCAAGTGGGACGGTATCAACAACTTTTTCCGGATCTTTAACTGGTCACTATGCTTCCTCGATAGTGACGTAGACTCCAGCGCAGATATATGATATGATAATATGATTATTTTGGGAATGAAAACTTTTATCCCCAATAGGGTTAAAAGCATCAAAATCAAGGAAAAGTCATGGTTTGATTTAAGCTGTAAAGAGGTTATCAGGGAAAGGTAGTTCCGGTGTTTTAGAGCCAACCCAACTGAGGAAAACCGGAACAAGTTTAAACAAGCCAGGAAGAATTTTTGGTCATTTGTAAAAAATATGAAGAATTCTTCTTCTTCCTCGGTCGCTACGCTCGTTGACAATGACACTCCAGTTGTTGCTCGCTCACGAAAGCGAACCTTTTTGCTTGGCAGTTCGCCGCCAACTGTCATGACTCTTTAAGTTCTTCAGCGCGTCAATGATTCCATGGAACAAATCTCCTTTTTGCACTCGTGCTGTGGCGAGAGTCTTAAAGGATAATCCGCTTGGTTCGGATGGTAATCCCCACATTGTTCCACTCCTGGCAAATCACCCTTGCTTAAGCTTTTCCTCATCCTATCCTTCTTCATCTGGCGAACTTCTTCTCCCACCATATTAATCGTCCGATTGCACTTACGTTCCTTCTTCTAAGGTCATGGAAATGCTGATAAACCTATCAGCTCAAGAAGTATCTCAAAGACCGAAAGCTTCTTAATGACCGACAGTACGGCTCCTCCCAGCAATTTTTTTTTTTTGTTTTTTTTTTTTTTTCTTTTTTTTTTTTTTTTTTTTTTTTTTTTTTTTTATTTTTTTTTTTATTTTTTTAAAAAAAAACAAAAACGCCAAAAAAAACAAATCACATTTTGTTTTTTTATCAATAATAATAAGTGACTCAACTTGCTTTGAAGACTAGCATCACAATCCTAACATGCCGGGTTCGGATGGTATCCCCACTATTGTTCCACGCTGGCAAAACCCTTGCGTAAGCTTTTCCATCTATCCTATTCTTCTGGCGAATCTTCTTCTCCCTCCAATTATCGTCCGATTGCACTTACGTCCCTTCTTTCTAAGGTCATGGAAATGCTGATAAACTATCAGCTCAAGAAATATCTCAAAGACCGAAAGCTTCTTAATGACCGACAGTACGGCTCTCCCAGCAACTGGTGACTTGATGGTTTATCTCACCTATCCGTGGAACAAATTCTTACATCGTTTTGGAGAAAGTAAGATTGTTGCACTTGATATTTCAAAGGCATTTGATAAAGTCTGGCATCTTGCTCTTTTATCGAAAATGCGTGCCTTCGGTATCGATGAATCCCTTCTTCGTTGGATTAGAAACTTTCTTTCGAACCGTTCCATACAAGTTGTATTGGACGGATTCAGATCTGAAACATACAATATGAATGCTGGTGTGCCCCAGGGCTCCGTTTTGTCTCCGACCCTCTTAATAATTTTTATTAATGATCTCTTGTCTGTTACTTCTAATCCAATAAATTGTTTCGCTGACGATAGTACACTTAGCTTCTCATGTTCGTTTCCAGATTCACATCCTTCCTCTTCGGATATGGAACAGCAACGGCAAAATATGATAAGCTCATTAAACTCTGACTTAAACAGCATTGTCCAATGGGGAATTAAAAACCGTGTAGAGTTTAATGCTTCGTAAGCTCAATGCTGTCTGGTATCGTTGAAGCGAGATAAACCCCTTTGTCACTGTCCATGAGTGGTACTTGCACCAAGAGAGACCGAAAATCTCGAGATTCTCGGTATGTGCATCACTGACCACCTCTTGTGGACCGAACACATACGCGATGTCGCCAAAAATGCCGCGAGATGTTTGGGTTTCTTAAGACGGTGCAAGAAATTTTTCTCCCCGTCTGATCTGGCTATTATCTACAAGACTTATATTCGTCCAAAGCTTGAATTCAGTTCCCATCTTTGGGCTGGTGCAGGAAGAATGATTGGTGACAGAGACATCACTGACTCATTCACCTCATTGGAACACCGTCGTAACGTTTCGTGTCTCTCTTTGTTTTACCGTTACTTCTACGGTAATTGCTCTAGTGAAATAGCCAGTTGCATTCTACCCCTTAAACAATTCAACCGTATTACCCGCGCTTCCAGGAATGCCCATCAGTTTACCTTCGAGCCCAATTTCGGTCGTACGCTCAAGTATAGAGAATCGTTCTTTGGCCGTACTACGTGAATGTGGAACTCTTTTCCACACCCTGTCTTTTCCGATCATTGTAGTGTTCAGGAATTTTAGACCAATGAACACCGGCACCTCCTCTCCAATCCCTTCCCTCTTTCCTAAAGCACTCACTGTGTCTATGGCATAATAAGGGTATAAGAAACCCCTTGAGTGTGTGTTTATTATACAAAAAAAAAAAAATACTGAAGACGGTTTTTCTGGTTGGAACTATTTGCCAATTTTACAATTATTATTTGGCCTTCCGAATGGACCCTTTCCGACCCACAGACGTATATGATGATATCATTTTCAAAAAATCATATCTCACGACTACTCCTCTTTTCCTCAGCAAACTGTTCCTTCATGTTTTCTCCTCCGAAGGAATAAAAACAAGATTTATGATCCTTCATTTGAAGTGCCATCAAAACTCTCCAAAAACTGATTCAATATTCAATCTTAAGTATGTAAAAATCGACTTGTCGAAAGGAATCGGGGAACCCTCACCTACTTGAAAATTGTACAAAATTTAAATCGATTCCATTAAAAAGACAACCGAAAGAGAAACTCCTCCCGATTTAGGTATCTGTCGATCAATCTTTTTTTTTTATTTTTTTATTTTTACACCAAACATCATCATTCATAAAATTCAGTAGGTGTATGTTTATATGCCCATAAATTAGGTACCATCCCAACATATGGTGTCTGAAGTTTGCCAAAAGAAAATTTCGCAATTCAAATTTTCAAAAGCAATGTTAATCAGTGCTCCTTGCTTTTGACAACATCAGACAGACGAGTTTTTAAAGAAAAAAAAAATAAAAAAAACGGCAAAGGAAAAGGAAAATTTATGGGACATTTTTTAAAAAAATTCGTTAAGATATTTTAGAAGATAAAACAACTTGGAAAATGATACCTATACCCTTGCTTTCAACCCGAGTGACGTGCCGCCATGTATTCGGTCCTCTAAAAGGGAAAAGAAGTCGAGGAAAACATGAAAAAGTCCTTGCGAACTGTTTCAAAATAAATTTACTTTTTCGCAATTTTGTTAGATACTGTTTTTTAACTCATGCTTCTGTTTTCGTTTTTTTTTTTTAAGATGGAAAAAGAACTACAAGGAAATCTGTAGGGTTGCTCCGATGTTCTGTGAGAGTTTCCTTTTTTTAAGGATCTATAAACATAGCCATGAATTTACCGTTATGGTATCTATTTTGATTTTATTTATGCCATGCATAATACTATTTTGCATAATGTTGCCATCGCCACTCAAGGATTCTTATACTCGTTTCGCATATCGCATAATATTTGCGTGTGTATGTGTGTGTTTGCGTGTGTGAAAACAGACCCAGACGTTCAAAAAATAGAGGTTATGGTGAAGAAAATAAATACAAATATTTAAGTTTTTTCAAGGATGTTTAGGTACACAAGAAAATATGATATCAGACATTTTCTCGTTAAATTTTATTTCTTTTAGTTTTTTGCTTTGGAGTTTGGAGCAGTTAGAGTTTGCAAGTTGTCACTGTGGTGTGAGGGAAATATTGGAAATTTATTTGCAAAATTTAAACAGAGTCGATGAAGAAGAAGATTTGAAAACGATTTACGAGATATCTGGCAGAAGTTGGAGATAAGAGTTTTTGATAAAATGAGAAAGTGGTTGGGGGAGTAATTTAAATAAAACTGATTTTCAGATGTTTGTGAATTGTGGCTCGACATGCCACGAAGAAAAACAATTCTTGTTCTCTTGTTCATATTGATTTCTTATAACTTTCTCCCCCGCCCATTCGAAGAGAGATAACAACCATTTCTAATTCAACGAATTCCCTTAACATCGTCTTTGATGGTCGCCGAACAATAAATCTCATGTCCTGCCACATCCCCGAATCGACATTTAATTCCCGAATCGAACGAACATGCTTGCTGCTAATTTTCTCAATTTTGCAAGATTCTAGATTCTCAATTCACTGATGATGCCAGATGCGATTCCTTAACTGTGTCTTAACCTATTTGACGACGACGACACCACTAGAGAGTCGTCCTGAAAACGAAGTAAATCCTATCCAAGGACAACGAAGACACAGATTATATCAAGCAAACTATAGAAATTCCCATTTCGAATGCGCCATTACGATTGCCAATGACATCGAGGCGAACATTTTTCTCATTATCCTTTAACAATCCTATATTGCCTTTTGATTTCCTCCTTTTGGCCTACATTAACGGGTGTATAAAATTCGATGTATACACATTGACATGAACGTCTATAAACACGACAAACATAAGCTAACAGCTTTGACAACGGAACTATATTATACAAGAAAACTATAACGTTATAAGTACCCCATTGATGGGTAACATTTGGTGAATATTCCTACCTCTATCCAAAGCCATCATAACCTCAAAACACCAAGGTTAGAAGAATGTGTGTGGTGACAACGATGATGGTTAAACGACAAAGTGACTGAGTTTTGTGCAAAACGGGGAATCAGGCGCCACGTCCTTTTGATTTTTTTTTTTTTTTTTGCTTGTGTTGATGACCCTCTGAGGAAGTGTCATCCTGGGAGGATGAGAAACAGCTGGAGCATCAGCAGCACCCCGGCTTGATATTTTTTTCTATTTTGATATTAAATTGGTTTTTCTTCTTTATCTAATGGTAACGGTGATGCCACGCGGCGTGTTCGTGTTGGTTCATTCGACTTTGATGGGTTTGTGTTCGCGCTCAAGCAATCGAGAGAGTATGACAGCTAATCGAAGGCACTTTGGTTCGACGTTTGTATAATGTGCTTGTTAAAGAAAATATTGATGAATAAAATCGTTATCACGGCAAGGACTGGCAGAAAGGGGGAGCGAACTGTTTGCTATTTTGTTCTATCATAAAAACTATTATGGTTGTTTATTATGATCTCGAAGAGTGAAAGTTATTTTATTGCAAAAAAGAGCAATACATCAATTAAAGAGCGTCGACTATGATAATCGAGGGATCTTCCTCCTCTCAGAGGGGTTTTGCGAAACGGTTAAGAAGCTTAAAGACATACATCGGCTTTTGGATTCAATAGAATTTGAATGAAACAAAATGGAGAACATAAAATGGTGGAATTTAATGCCAAACACGTGCTGTTCTCATTCAGGACGGATTAAGGAAAAGTGTTACAGTAATGGGGAGAACGTGTGGATAAAAAGGAGTAAGCAGGAGAGAACGTTGATCAGAATAATTGTCTGACTTTTTGCTACTTGTTTTCTGTTCATCGTTGGTTTTACTTGAGCTTAAAACATTGCAACAATAACGTTCACGTGGGTTCTAGCCTCATCCTTAGCTTCGGCAACATTCTTTTTCTGATCACCTCGTCATCAATTGAATTTTTGTCGGCGAGTGTCTTTTTCCAGAAGTTTGGAAACATTCAGAAGTCACACGGGACCGCACTTTGTAGCCCGATACGACCAATTTGATCATAGAGTTGGCGGAGATGTGAGTCGGTGCGTTATCATGTTGGAAGAGCACTTTTTTCTTCGCCGAGTGTGGCCGCTTCACTTCGACGTCTAATCGACCGTTTTGCCCTTTTCCAAGTAGTCGATGTGGATCACTGACAACTGTGGCCATCACTTTTCCGACCTTCAGCATCTTCGGAGCACGTTTGACGGCTGAAGTCGACTGTTCCTTGTTCTCTTGCGTGTACCAGTGGATCCATTTTTCGTCGACTGTCAAAAACGACACTCCTGTCACGGTTGCGCTTATTGTCCGGAGTGAGCAAACATGTCAACCTTCGCACTAACAGCTTTCTCATGCGGTTAAGCCCAAAATTGTATGTATAACCTTCGCGGTCAACATTCTACGATAGTGAATAGCACTTTCGATACTGGCGCCATCAAGCGGTGCGGCTAAGTACCTGTCATCTATAAAAAAAAATCCCATAAATTGCCTGTTGTTGACTGATTTAATGAACTCAAGCGATTAACCTTCAAAAAGCTTAATGAATGAATGCCGTCCTTGTTGTCTTCCGAAAGTGATTTTTCATTTTTAATTGCACACTCTTTCGGCTCATTTGCAGTATTTAAATAATTCATAAGGAGACAATTCAACCGCAAAACAACAATGTTACATTAAAAAACTTGTCCTAAACATTTCCCTCCCCCCATTAACACACTTCTGGCGACAATTAATTATTATTTTGTAAACAAAAAACCCGGACGACCCCACATTAGCAAAAAACAATTACACAACTATTCACAGCCCAAGCAGTTAGTTAGTCAGAATCACACCGAAATGTAACCCTGACATGTTAACCCCATGTTGAAGAGGTTCATATATTATAATATATGGTAAAAGGACATCTCCACAGCAAGGCGAGCAAGTGTTCAAGACAAGCACTAACCTCTATGACTGTTACTAGCGAGATTCAGAGCAAGACCATAACACACACATAAAATGGTGGCCAAGGACAATGAAACAGCAAAAAAATACCAACAATACACACTCCAGCTTGTGGATTCCTCGCTTGGGGTCTTTTCTGTCTTATTTGTATTTTTTTTTTTTGGGACAGAAACATCACCAACACATTATCCCTACAGAACTTGACATGAGAACCACACCATCTTCTTCATCGAGTCAAGTCAAGCAACGAGTGTGTTTTTTAAACATTTTCAAATCCTCATGGAACTGTGCGACAATAGATACAGAGCCAAGAGTGTGTCCAAGTCAAGAGTACATACATATTTCGAATCTGAATTTGAATCCCTGGATGGTAATTTTTTTTCGTGCCCATGATGGCCTCTCCCGCATGTAAATAGAGACATTTCCGAATAGACTGTTAAATATTCCGGCTTCAAATTCAGTTCCTTAGAAAACATGAAATAAAAAAATGTCTATTTCACTTGTATCCTTGAAAAATGTTCCTCAAAGGAAGTCAGTTCAGGCGAAAAACTTAAGCACAGCGAATAAAAATTAAACAGACACAAGAAGACCCTGAAAATAAGCAGGGGGTACTAACCAGTGTTGCCATTTTCGTTTTTAAATAGTCTAAAACTCACCATCGTTACGCTACTGACAGACAGCTTAGATTGAGTCTGAATAAAGAAGCTTTTAGTTCGTTAGTTTGAGGTCCGAATTTTTGTCTCTGCGGCAACACTGTAACAAAAATTATAATGAAATAGAGGGATGTCAGCCCCCATGTAGGATGTATGAAGAAAAAAATAAAACGTATGTAGGTAGTAACAATAACAGAATGTGTATATTGTAGACTTTCCCCGCAAATGCTCTCGTTGGTAAATGAAACCAGATCGGGAAGCCTCTATGGCGATGGAGAAAAGTAGCCTCAAAGAAAACCCAACAGAATGATTATTTTTTTCTTGTTGGGTCGGTAGGAGCAGAAGAGGGCACGAATGAATGGAGCTGACACAAATAACTGCAATGAATGTGATTTTCATTAAAATGTGGGTTTTTCTTTTTTACTTTTGTTTTCTTTCCTTCTTCCTCCTTCTGCTTCTTTAGAACTGTGCCAAACATTGGCATGCGTGTTTGGTTGGCCATGAAAATATTTCGAGTCTCATTGGGACTATTGATAGGGTTCGAAATGGATGATTTCATGTGTGAGTGAACGTTTTGAAGAATTAATTTGATGAAAATGTATAAGAAAACAGCCAATGGTGGACCAATAAAGGACGATTGAATGTTTTCTCTTCTACAAGAGTGGTTAAGTTAATGCTGTTCAATTCATTACTATTGAGAGTTGTTCGGAAGGATATGTTTGAATCAAGGAAGTTCATTTCCTTCTTTCGAGACAGCTAGAATAAACTGTCAAGGAGTATCAAACTAAGGCATGTTATAATGAAGTGATGCTTCAGTCGAAGTCGTTACCGTCAAACTTAGATGAATGTAGATCCATTGTGATACCCGTGAGCCGTGAGTATTGCTACTCAAGCTAATAAAATCCTATGTACTCAGTTAATCCAGCCATGTGGAGATTGATGAAGTTCAAAATGTTAGTATCTGGAGTACTAGAAAGTTCTTCTTAGTCCGAAGAAATAATTGCCAAGAATAACGAAAACGAAATTACAGTCAAATACCTAGTTTGACGAAACTTCAATCAAGTCGTCAGATTTCATTTCAAAGTCAAGTGTCCATAACGTCCTTTTTCAAGAGAACATCAATACAAAATTCCTACGAAGAAATTTCAGTATCTCAAAGGCTGCTAATGAGCACAGTTCATCCTCCAACTACCATAATTTGGTGTAAAAAAGAACGATGATAATTTGATTTCTGAATTACAAATTTCCAACAGTAGGCCGTTCATTATTTACTTTAACTTCAATTTGCATAATCACATAATATTTTTTTTCCAATTGACATCCGCTCACTCAAAAAAAGGACAAGCAAGGGAAAGTTTGATTTTTTCCTTTTTCTTTTGCCTGAAATTGAAAGTCAAACGACCTAGATAAACTATCTAATGCTTTCGTTTTCAACTACAAAAAAATATCATCTCGAAAGAGAAGTACCATAATGTCAAACATAGTATCTCAATCAACGTCAAATAGCAAAACACACAACAACAGGACGAGAAGCAAAAAATAAAAAAGTAAACACAAACAAAAAAATTATCAAAACGCACACACACTTACATACCTGCACAAATAAAAAGAAAGATGGATAGTAAAAAAGCAGGCAAAAAGGACGTTTTCTTTTTTTTTTTTACTTTTCTCAAAGTGGATGCTTGCTACTTGTTTATATTTGCGTGATGTAATTTGTCTTCATTTGCATAATAAGCTCTGGCAAATGGATGTTCTTTTTGTATCTTTGTTTGTTTTTTTTATTTTTTTCGTTTTGTCTGCTTCTTTTCTTTGCTTTTTAATTTATCGTTAAGCAAGAAAGAGATCTAATTACATGAAACTTAAAAATTAAAATTGTATCATGAGACCATACATCCTTTCATCCACTTGCCGCAATAAGGATGATGAGGCTTTTTGTTTGAAATTATGATGTAGAAGGCACTTGGGCGTGGGAAAAAACCCAGAGAATGGGATATTACCGCCCAACAAAAGTTACATTCTATGAATAATAAAGAAAATGTTACTTGATTTCTTAGTGAAGTCCTTGCAGTTGAAAGAGGATGATAGATAGAGAGCGAGTGAGTTTTTTTTAGGATACCTACTCCTCCGTGTGCTTACATACAATAATTTTTTTTTCTGCATTTTATTGGTTTTTTGTGTGCTTTCAACTTTTGTCAGGACGTGCTTTGAATATTTTTGTCTGCCGATTGCCAGGACTCGTGATTGGCATTCGGGAATGAAATCGAATTGCATTCTTTATTGGAATTAACATTACAAGAGATAGTTGACGTGTTGGCATTTCCCTAAGGTTGGATGTCTATTCTTTTTTGTTACTTGAAAAATTTTGAGATGTTCAAAATGTCTTACTTCTTTCGAGGGTGTAACAAATTTATGTTACTTACAAAGAGTGTCAGCTGCTGACACGTGCTCGTTCAGGGAAATCCTTCAAATACACATTCAAAGATGAAGTCTCACTCTCCTCCATGCTATAGATATGTATAGGCTCAAAGAGATAGATTAGAATTTGCCATGAATCTTTTGTTAAAACGAAAACAGCTAAATCCTTTTCAAGGTACCTATATCTTTTACACCAAAAGGTCGTTAATTATTTATGCTGATTTATGTGTGTATCTTTGTTGGCACAGCGAGATTACAATCTAGGGGCACCTTTTCTCACGAATCTCATTGTGTAAGTATGACATCCCTAAAGCAGACATTACATCCAAAAGATTCGCTTTCAAAAAGGAAGAAACAACTAATTCAATTGCTAATTAGGATTAGTGATGTGCCGAACCGTAAATTTTGTAAACCGAGTTAACTCGAGTTGGTTTTTTTGCAAACCGAGTTGCAACTCGGTTTGCCCAACTCGAGTTGAACGAATCCAACTCGGTTTGCCAACTCGGTTTGCCAACTCGGTTTGCCAACTCGGTTTGCCAACTCGGTTTACAACTCGGTTTGCAACTCGGTTTGCCAACTCGGTTTGCCAACTCGGTTTGCCAACTCGGTTTGCAACTCAGTTTGCCAACTCGGTTTGAGAATTCGGTTCGCCAACTCGGTTTGAACTTTGAAACTTAAAAAAAAAAAATCGAAAATAACAGGTTTTTAATCCGTCAAAATCTCTGCCATCCGCTGATAAAAGTTGAATGTCAATGGCTCAATAGAAAGATAAGGTACGAATCTAGGTCGCTAGAGGAATATTTCGTTAAAAATGTTACCGGATTGCCCCGAAAATCGCTCTAGAAAACATAAAAAAAAAACCAAAATAAAATGTTTTTAATCCGTCAAAATCTCTGCCATCCGCTGATAAAAGTTAAATGTTAATGGCTCAATCGAAAGACAAGGTACGAATCTAGGTCGCTAGAGGAATATTTCGTTCAAAATGTTACCGGATTGCCCCGAAAATCGCTCTAGAAAACATAAAAAAAAAACCAAAATACCATGTTTTTAGTCCGTCAAAATCTCTGCCATCCGCTGATAAAAGTTAAATGTTAATGGCTCAATCGAAAGACAAGGTACGAATCTAGGTCGCTAGAGGAATATTTCGTTCAAAATGTTACCGGATTGCCCCGAAAATCGCTCTAGAAAATCTCTGCCATCCGCTTATAAAAGTTGAATGTCAATGGCTCAATAGAAAGATAAGGTACGATTCAAGGTCGCTATATATATATTTCGTTCTGAATAATACCGGATATTCCCGGAAACCGGTCTAGAAAGCACATAAAAAATGGAATAATTAGGTTTTTATAAAATTCTACCACTTGGCAATTAATTGCCCTTATGTACAATATTTAAACTTAAAACTAAAAAAAAAAAATACAAAATTAGAAGCAAGTAAACTTGGTTTTTTTTTATCAATTGCCGAGTTGGCGAATCGGGTTGCTGAACCTAATTGCCAAACCGATTTGGCGAACCGAATTTTCAATCCGAGTTGGCGAACCGAATTTCAAACCGAGTTGGCAAACTGAGTTGCAAACCGAGTTGCAAACCGAGTTGCAAACCGAGTTGCAAACCGAGTTGCAAACCGAGTTGGCAAACCGAGTTGGCAAACCGAGTTGGCAAACCGAGTTGGCAAACCGAGTTGGCAAACCGAGTTGGCGAACCGAGTTGGACCGTTCAACTCGAGTTGGCAAACCGAGTTAGCTAACTCGAGTTGAAAAAAAAACAAACCGAGTTAACTCGAGTTAGGGCTAACTCGAGTTGACTCGAGTTAGCAAACCGAGTTG
>CAKKXW010000001.1:112807609-112833618 GCA_920937365.1 Sphaerophoria rueppellii | reverse complement strand
ATAAAGAAAAAAAAGTCCATTCAGGTTCCTTAAAACAGTAAATATTGTTGAATAACCATTCGTTATACGTAAACAGTAGATTTTATTTTGTTTATTTATCTCACACTGTTTACTTATGAATCAATTTATTCATAAATAAGGGTTGCAAACGAACGAGTATGAACAAGCACACAAGAAAAAGTTGGACGTGTTCGAACTGTTCAAACATACTCATTTTAATCTCTGGTAGGTCCCCTCAATTCTTCACACGCACCTAGAGAATTGTTGATGAGAGTAAGCCACTTAGGCATTGGCTTTTCAAGAGCTGTCACACTCTATTTATTTGTTTTATTTTAGATGACAAATGCATATTGCTTACCAATAAGTTGTTATAAATGACAAAATTCCTTGGACTTACCTGAAAAAAAAGAAATAAACAATTAGGTTCATACAAATTTTAAAGAGGGAGGTAATTGTTAGTTCAGGTCTTTAAAAAAGGTGAGACTGTTTTTATTTTTGGTTATATTTCTCAATATTGTGATCAAACATTAATTTGCAAAACGCATTCTCCTGTCTGTCAACTGCACTATAAAAAGAAAGCAAAAAGTCGATTGACATGAGTTGTCTACAAAGTACCTATATCCCACTTTACCTGCCACCATCCGGCTTAAGCAAATAAATACTACGCGAACTAGTTGTCGACAAACCAATACGACCAATACAACTGACAAGCAAGCCAACAACAACAACAACATCAAGAAAACCAGGCAGCAAACCCAATCAGCAAACGAGAATAAGCAATAACTATTCAGTTAGTAGTCTATACTCGAACAAAGGAATAGCGCTCTGAACCGAGCGACACTACACAAACTTCCCCGCACCATCATCAGTTGCAAAAGGGCGATACCCTGTCCCTGGATTTGTCCCTTGATTCCCACAGATTTGTCTGTCCGTAGTCAGTTGCTCATAACCTGCTGTACAACGTTAAGTCAATTGACATTAAGAACTCTATTTTTAGCTAGCTGTTTTGAGACACTGTGTCTCTCTACTCCAATGTTCTTCAGTAGAAGTCGTTCCACCTTTGGAGATCATTCTGTCTAGCTATACAAGGTTAAGATATATTCCCAAAGCCTAGAGCATGGCAAAATTAGTCTTTATTCCAAAAGCAGGGAAACCCTCCCACGTTAACCCTAAAGATCTACGACCAATCAGCCTATCATCCTTGGGAAAGGTTGATATAAATTCACCTCAGGCATAACTTAATAACACGTCTCATTTCCACGGCTCAACATGCGTACTGTAAGGGAAAATCAGTAGAAACAGCTCTTCATTCGCTCGAGCGTAGTATAGAATATTCCCTCCTAACCTAGTAGCTTTACTAGATATCATAGGAGCATTCAACAACGTCAGCTACCAGGCGATCACAACAGCATTGGACAAGCTTCAAACAGAGAAATCACTCATTGATCTAATAAGTATCATGCTTAATAGCAGGACAATAACTTCCAGCATGAGGAGTAGTAAAACCACCTGATTGGGGAATCGACCTCAAGGTGGACCCCACTTTGGGTCGGAGCATGGTAGTAAGCGACAACATTCTAACATAGTTGGAAGCAGAGGGTTTCGAAGTGATTGCTTATGCCGACGACGCACGTTGCAATATCTGTATCTGGGAAACACCCTCAAGTTCTCTGGGAACTCCTACAAAATGCCTTAAACAGCCAATTGGAAAAAGTATTATGGCTTGGACGTCAATCCACATAAAACGGAAATTTACGCGAAGGTATTAGATTCCTCAAATTAGCACACATACGATTGATTTCTTACCAAGTCAAATATTTAGGCCTCATTTTTGACAAAAACTGAATGGGAAAGTGTTGCAGCCAACTCATGCGTTAGGCTTAGAGCCAACTCTCAATGGATTAGTAACAACATGGTTCATACTACTTTCTTAGACAATTTCAAATCTATACCAGATCTCTTAGACTATACCATACCAAAAATGGTATAACGATAATAACTTCCATATTTCCATCCCTTCAATGTACTTTTGGGAAGAAGGAGAACCTCTGGAAGAAAACACGATACACTTCTATACAGACGGTTCAAAGACCAACTACGGCGTTGAAACTGATATCTACATGAAAACAACTGAATCTCTGATGTCTATCATATAGACTTGCCAATCAATGTAGTGTGTTCCAGGCAGAAATAATGGCGATAAAAGTGGCACTATCCTGGCTCAAAGTAAACGTTATATCTTGCAAGAATATACGTATCTTCTCGGAGAGTCAAGCCGCTCTCAAATCTATCGTCTGTCCCCACAAACTTTCATAGAGTCCACGACTGTCGATCATCTCTGAATGGGATGACAGGACAACTGAACATTCACCTCACTTGGGTGCCGGCCACTGCCTCATAGGTAAAAATGCTATCAGGCTTGGGGTCTACACTAATAACATCTGTGGAAGCTGCTTGGACGAGGAGGAAGAGAAAACAGTCGAACACCTTCTATGTGCATGTTCGACACTCTCCAATAGAAGGAATAACTATCTCGGTAATCCCTTCTCCGATAGTACTAGTGAACTGCTAAGGATCGACACAAGATGTCTCTCTAATTTCATTAATAAAGGTACAAAATGGTTTGTTTAAGTTTATCACTCTCCCATGAGTAACTTCTTAAGTGGTATCACAATGGACCCTTGAGGTCTTTGTGAGTCACCAACATCTAGACAGCCACTCTAATCTCCCCTTACCTAAGCCATTTTGAGACATACACACAGTGTCCCTCTACTGCAATGTCCTTCTAATTCATACTTAATGTTTCATAAGCCATTTTCATAGGACACTGACTATATTATTGGCTAGATGGGCTGGCACGGATCAGCAGTAACGATGACCTTGTTGCACGGATCGGCAGATACAATGCCCTTGGTGGCTATTAATATGGACGGCCGTGTATCTGCAGGTACTGGTAGCACTATTGTCCTGGTTTACTTATAACATTTTCCGAAGGGAGTGAGTGTGACTTGTATAAAATAAAGTTCACTTCCATACGGGAAAATATTATGCATCACAAAGCATGTGACTTTGTTACAGGACTGACTAACAGGCCTCTCTGAATCCTCCGTCACCAATTTATCATCATCAATCCAACCAAAACTGTCTAGCTTAGAATTACATCGAGGAAGATCGGAGTTGTTAGAAATATAGGTTAATTTTAGGAAAAACCTCCCTATGCCACACGAAGATTAGTTTCTTCAATGCCCTTTTATCCAAACCTATCAGAGATCGGAATTTAAAAAGGAAATCTTGATAACGCTTCTTCATTGGCCATGCTAAAGCCTTATCTACTATTTCTTTGGCTCCAAGTCTTTAAGGCACTTCTAAAGCTTAAATTTTATTTTCCTATAACAGATACAAAAATTCTCTCTCCATTTAGAATGCACTTCCATCTCCCGTTCGTCGCTCAAAACATTTCCAAAGTAAGATCGACAAAAAAACCTCATCTTATTATATTTCCCTCTAAAAGAGCTCCCACAAGTATCTTAAATGGTCACATGTACATACATATGGTTGCACCACACATCCCAGGACTTTATACCTTCATCAAGTCCAACAACCTTCCACCAACACCCACCCTGCGCTCACCTCACACAACGACTACTCTGATACACTTTAACCCAAAAACTTTTTACATTTCATTCGAGTTTCATCGGATAAAGTTTTTCTTGTATGTTTGTGTAGGGATTAAAGAGGATATTTTCCCTTGCATTTATTCATGTATAGTTCTTGTGTTTTTGGGGAATTTATTTAATTCTTTTTTCTTCCATTTTCGTTTGTTCACTAAAAATTCTCTTCGAAACTGCTTTATTCCTTTCACTTCCAGGAATCGACTACTATAAGAAGCACCAACGAAGAAAAGAATCAAACACACACACATTCGCACATTTTGGGGACTAGAAAAAAATCTCCCTGATTACATTCGAAACAGAATGTTTCTTAATTATCCACATCCTTTGAAGCAAAGCAAGCTCGTTTTTGGAAAGAAGAATCAGACGCTCGGAATTATAACACGATTGCACAAAAATCAACAAGGATTTCCAGCACAGGCGGCACAACATGGCACATTAAGAGCAAAATAAATAAAATAAAACATTCACGTAAAACCCTCAAAACATACAAAAACCGAAACCAACAAAAACGGATATAAAGTATTTTAAGTACATAAAATCAAATTAACTAAGTGCGGTTGTTGTTCGAGCAAGGATATTTATACACTCCTCCAAGTCTCCATATATGTGAAGGCTCTCTCGAGAAGTGCTAGCATACCTTCTTTTAGATGATGATGCTTGTGGTGATAATGCTGCTTGTGCTGGTGATGGCGTAAATTTAGCATTCTTCCTTAAATTGAGACTATTTTACAACAACTGTGTGCTGCCTTTGTTCTTATCCTATGGAAAAAGTTTCGTCCTTTATTTAATTAACTGCTTGTGTGCGTTTTCTGGAAATTAATTATTCTGATAGCAAAAACCTCATATCCGGTTTTCACGTGAGGAACCTCAAGAATCGAATTTCCTTAAAGCTTTCATAGTCCTCGACCGCGCCCGTTACGGATACACAGACACACGCATACAAGTTTAATGGATTTACGATTTTTTTTCTTCCGAGAAGAGTTTTTAAATTAATTGGCTTTTATCTTCTTTCAATTTATTGAGTTTTATATTTTTGAATTTTTGTTTCTTTAAAAGCCCACGCGTGCTTACCGAAAAATACAACAACAAAAAATCAGCCAAACCAAACCGAACTGAACTTCAATCAAAAATTATGCACGTCCGCCTTCTTCGTTACGAAATGAAAAATGTAGGTGAAACGAAAAAAGGGGAAAGTGGAAAAAATTTAAATCCAATAAAAAAAGCAAAAAGAAAAAACTATTTAAAGTCGAAGAACATGAGAATAATATTATAAAGGAAGCAAAAAGTAATAAGAACATAAAGGCCACAAGAGAAAACTGAAAAATTAAAATATACATAATTCTATTAGGCTGCGCTTGTGGGCGATGAGGTGAAGTGCTCAAAGAAAAAAAAATCAAGAATTCGATAAAAAAAACAAGCTTTAAAAGAAAAGCTGTTAAAGGTAGTCTTCGTGGAAGGAAAACACAGAACAGTGTTTTTATTTTTTTTTTTTCAACCAGCTTAGTTTGAGATTCTTTTAGCAAAGTTCTGAGGGTTGGAAAATTGTGTATTTCTTGCATTAAATTAAATGGCTAGGACAACCTTTTAAACAAGGACACTTGCTCTTCGAAGACTGTCCTTGCAGCTGAGAAATTGATATTTATATTCCCTTCTTCAGGGTATTTGCTAGGTGTTTCCGAATTCAAGGAGAAGGATAGAAGTCGTAATGCTGAATCTAAATTAGCTTTCAAAATGTTCATAACGCTTAATCTCAACAGTAGTTTTTTTCGCTTTCAAAAGAGTCATAATATTAATCGTTCAGAAGCGTCGCATTTCGAGTTAACAGTGAATTAAAATGGAGACATTCATAAGTCCACATAGCGGTCTAATTTTGCCTCTAAAACAATACCAAGCCGAGTTATAAATTCATTTTTAAAGTCGCCTCTGTTTCCAAAGCATCATAAAGCCGCTTTATAGCGTCATATTTTTATTTTAAGATTTTTATAATGTTTTAAGGCGTTATAACGTCGAGTCCCAACATCTTACATACTCTCAAATCTTCAAAAAGTTGAATTTCAACTGGCAATCAAAAAACGCTTTCAAGCGTCATATGTCGCTTTTAAAAAAACATCAAAAAGCCCAGTTTTAAGCAGACACAAGTGTATGTTCTGATCGGATTAATCTCTGTTTTTGAACCATCGTCATGCCGAATAATAAATTCCTAGCCGACTCTGTCTTTAAGCGTCATATTTCTGTTTTGAACACATTAAAACTCCGAAATATAAGTGGAAACATAAATCCTAATCTTCTGATTCCACTTCTGAGTTTTAAATGGAGACTTAAAGTCGTCTTAAATCGGTTTTTCGTCAATTTTAAAACATCGATTTGGTTAAATGCCGCTTTCAAAAGCGTCCACTACTTCGAAAACGAGAGATTAGTTCGACTCGGTTTAATGCCGCTTTCCAAAAGTCATCAAGCTGAATAATAAATTCATACTCATAGCCGATTTTGTCTCCAAAACATCATAAAGCCGCTTTTAAGCGTCATATTTTTGTTTTAAAACATACAAACGCTCTGACTTGTAAGTGGAAACATAAACCCAAATCATCTGATCTCACATTCCAAGACGTCATCACGTTGAGTTTTTCTTTTAAAATTTAAAGTCGACTCAAACCGGTTTTTCGCTGATTGCTGAATCAATAAAATGCCGCTTTCAAATGTGTCCACAACTTCGAAATCGAGACATAAGTTCGACTCGGTTTATAGCGGCTTTCCAAAACGTTATAAAGCCGCTTTCAAGCGTCATATTTTTGTTTTAAAACATACAAACGCTGACTTGTAAGTGGAAACATAAATCCAAATCATCTGGTCTCACTTTCCGAGACGTTTTTTTTTTAGACTTAAAGTCGACTTAAACCGGTTTTTCGTCGATTTCTAAAAAACGCTGAATCAATAAAATGCCGCTTTCAAAAGCGTCCACAACTTTGAAATTGAAATCAAGTCATATGTCGAACTCGCTGTAATGGCGCTTTCCAAAATGCATCAAGCCAAATAATAAAGTCATACTTAGAGCCAACTCTGTTTATAAAGTGTCATAAGGCCGCTTTACACCGTCATATTTCTTTTTTTAAGAACATTATAATGCCGCCAAATTGAAAGTGTTAAAAATATATCCTTAGCAGCATGATCTCACTTTCAAAAGCAACATAACGTCGAAATTTGAAGAGGAGGCACAAAACTGAATTAGACAAATGTGGCTTTAAAAAGCGACTTAACGCAGAATCTAAACAGTAAGTCTAGTATCGCTCTCAAATACTGCATTCGAATCCTAACAGTTGGTGATGTGTAGCGTTTGAAGGCGATATAACGCCGAGTCTCAATAGTCGGTATTGTGAGACTCTAAAATGCGTCAAAAAGCTAAATTTCAACTGGCACTCAGAAGCCGCTTTCAAGCGTCATATTTCGCTTTTAAAATACATCATAACGCCGGTTTTTAAACGGAAACATATGTAGGTCCCTATCGGTCTAATATCTCTTTTTGAACCATTATCATGCCGAGTTTTAAATTCATACTTATAGCCGACTCTGTCTCCAAAATATTATAAAGCCGCTTCAAAGCGTCATAAAAGAAACATAAATTCTAAGCGCCTGATCTCACTTTCAAAGACGTTATCACATCGAGTTTAAAACCAAGGCTTAGAGTCGACTTAATAGGTTTTTCATCGATTGTAAAAGCGACAAAACGCAGTTAATCAGTTAAATGTCGCTTTCAAAAGCGTCAACATCTTCTGTTATGCTATTTCTCAAGTGTTAAATAGCGGTGTGGCGTGGCATTCGATGGTTGGAGTTTCAGATTGCCCGGAATGGTCCTCTTATGAGGGTGACTTTGGCCTTCTGGATAACTTCATGTATCCCGCTTACGCTATAATTGATATCGTTATCACAAGATTTTCACACTTGAGAATAACAGCTTAATAGATTTATGTGGATTAGAAAATGAGTAGCCTTAGTTATTTTGTCTATTTTGCACTTATGCGGCAACCAATTCCTTCCACAACATCCGTTTAAGCTCCAACGTAAGCAACGAATAACTAATGCACTGTTGATTACTTAATTCCATTGCTTTCATGCAGGCAATCAATAACTGTACTAAAAAGCAGAGAACTCAAGACTCTTCCCTGAGATATAACTTCGGAGATTTTTTGATTTGATTTAATCAGGCGGTTAGCCTGACTGATGTTTAACCGAATCAAGGTGAAACTATTGGAAGAAATAACTATTTAAAAGTCTGTCACAATATTGTCATTCACAAGAATTCGGCCTTGAGCTATTCAAAGGAGGTTTGGAGAAAATAAGATGAGTACTCTCTTAATGTTAAACATTTTATATTCGTTATTATCGATGAGGGGGCGATAAAAATATACAAAATGCAATAAAAAGACCTCAAATAGCACCCTCTGATTTACTATGTCATTTTGGAAAAAAAAAACGTCGTCGAATCGCATTTTGGAGTCACCAAAGGTCACCAAATGTCTTTCGAATCAATTTCTGTAACTAAAAATTTCATTTTTAATTGGATAAGGGAGTGTCTGGCAGCAAAAATCAAAACACATTTCCTTAAGCTCTTAAATTTGAGCTTTTCCTTTTTAATTTTGCCTTTCGTCATTTCATTTTTATGAACCCCCTCGGTCTACTTTACAAGTCGAAATTCAATTATAACAAACTAAATCTAGTGCCCTTATAAGACTTTGAACTTTCATGGTTCTCGTATGTCGAAATGCTGAAGTCACACTACCGTCCAAACTGTTTGAGGATACTATATCCAATATTCATCAATCAAAGCTATCAACACGAAGCAACGTCACTCTCTTGCTTGTCATTGTCGTTCGCAATTTCCAGCCATCCGATAATAATTGTTAACTTCTGACGAAAACACCATTCAGCACAGTAATAAACGAAAAAAAAAAAAAAATAAACAACGCAACGCTACGACAAAAATGAAAGACACAGGAACAACAAAAAAAATTAATTATAATCTGCCGCCTACCATACATTCTTCACGTCGCGTCATTCAGCGACAGTGAACAAGCGATAAAGTAAAAGAAACGCGACAAACTAACGAATAAATAAAAAACAATAAAAGAAAGTACCCATTGACATGGATATAAGTCGAACTGTCTGTCAATATATACTCACCTGTCAATTCAGATTCGAATGCGAGCCCCAAAAGGTTCTGAAAGAAGTCCCACAACTACTTGTACCTCAAAGTGATTCTACCGAAGGGACTTACTCGATGGTTTGTTGGGGAAGGTTCCCAAGTATGCGAGTGTACACATCACTACGCAAAAACCCAACTCGGTCTGATGAGTTTTGGCTCACTTAATCACCCCCAATCTTTGCAGCAAACGGAATTCAGCCACCCCAGCATATCAGACAACCCAAATATTTTCTGCAGGTTAGAAGTTTTCAGGTGGTTTGGTGAACAAACATACCTACATAATTATTTGTTGAGCCTTTTTTTTTTGTGCGTGGGTTTTAATGAAGTTTTTCTTTGTGTCACCCTATCATACGTTGCGTTGTCAGACTTGCAAAGGAACGATAAACGTCACTTGATTGTCCTCAAACTCAAGCTTAGTATTAAGTGGTCTTGAATTCGTGCCGTCTCCCCATCGACAAAAGCTATTGACATTAGATTTGACATTTAGGATGAAGTTTATGCTCACTCACCTTTAACGTGGGAAGAAGTAATTAAACATTTTTTTCTGTTTCTTATCTTCAGAGTTAGGATAATAGCTTCACACACGTTTTCCTACATTTACTGGGGATTGTCATGGGTCGTGTGCAAGTTTAACAGGACAAACACTGACATTGACACTATACCAACAACAACTACAGCAGAGCATGGAAGTTAAGAGATATTGTCGTAATTAATAGCAGCAGTAAAAATGATTGCCAAAGTGGAAGTAGTTTATATAGATAGTCAGGAACGTGACATTTGAAGAATTTTTATTAACAACAAAACCAACAGTCATAAGTGCTAGTGCGAAAGTTTAAAACAAAACGCTTTAATGGCCACTTGACTTTGACACGGACACTAAACTGCGCTCTATCTCTGTCTATCTCTATCTCTTAGAAGAAGAACAAAAATGAAGCTTAAGAAATGACGTCTATTAGATAAAATGTGTTATAAATGGAGGGTTTTATATGAGCTGTTAAAGGGAGTGTTTTTGATAAATTTAATTTTAACTTCAAGGTTGATGGCTGTTGGAGTGTTTTTATTGGAAAATGTTGCATGAACTTATAGCTGAAAACACATCAAATAAAGAAGTGACCTTTTGAGAAGAGTTTTAATGGTTTATCAATCAAATTTATTTTTTTGCACTTGAAGGACAAGAAATCTTATGAAAAATATGTTTTTGTTAGGATTACCGACGTTGTTCAATCCTCCGCACATTGATATAATGATGAAAATATAAAGGTCAGAAAAAGATGTGTTAGGGACATTTTTAAGTGCGTCATGATATGAGTTGCCTCAAAGGTTATTTGTGTCTTACTACAGCCCACATAAAAAAAACACAGGTTCAAATATACTCCCTTAAAGGACTTTGCAAAGGTAGTTGATGTCAAGTTTGCAGTGTGTAACAGCTTAAAGGATTAAACCTTGAAGTCTACAGCGTCTACAAAAGGGCAAACTAAGTCATCAGTTTGCATATGGAAAATGCCATAAATTAAATAAAACATCTCTATACTGACGACTACCATATTCCACCGAGGAGGGAGGTTAAGCGATGGAATAACAACAAAAAAAACTGCTTTTCTGTCAGTTGGTTAGATGGCGCTTCAATCGATTGCCATAATATAGCAAAGCCAACAACAAATTGATTGTCTAGTATCAATATATCAACAAAATTCACAATAGGAATATATGGTAATCGTCACTTTACAAATTACTTTTTTAATGAGAAATTCTAATCCTGCTTGTGCCCATTAAGTTTTTATTTCATCTTTCACGGGTATTGTCAGGGCCGGATTAAGAGATGTGGAGGCCCCGGGCAGCAAAGGAGTGGAGGCCCCAACTTATTTCAGAAATTTTTAAAACGGACAGTTTCTTACAGTCGAGTTTTTTTTAATAAATATTAATTTATTTTGAAACCAAGAATATATTATTACTTCATTATTTAAGAAGCATATTATGAATATAATTGGAATACAAGATATATTAAATTTTAGTACTACCGAGCGGAACCTTTCGAGCCTTTTTCGTCCAGAAATCGTTGATTATTTCGCTGAAATCCAGTTCTCGTAGTAAATTACTTTCTACCATCATTAGAAAAAGATGGATAGACGGTTTTGTTCCATCGTCGTTCTAAGTCTATTTTTTATAATTTTCATTTATGAAAATGATCGCTCTCCAGTGCAATTCGATACCATCAGAACCAGATACATTCTCAATGTAATTTCAAGATTTGGGAATGTAGCTCTGATATTTTGGTCTTCAAGGATTTGGTAATAAAAAAGTTCTGGAGATTGGTTTTTCGCATAATATTTCTTGTATAAATCGATCATAGATACGAATTGATCTAATTCATTACCAAGACCAGGTTCTAAATCATCTTCGTAAACTTTCACCAAACGCTCTGCTGCAGCTCGCATCTTCTCAATGTGATTGAGTAATCCAAACCTCGAACGTACAGCTTCATAACCCTGCAATCTTTCTGTAAGAGAAACGCATATCTGGTCGATCAATATAATAAAGGCATCTACCTTGTATTTCTCGTAATCGAGCGGATTCAACCTCATGTTTCCCCTTTTGGTCCTGTCAAGTGACTGGGCGTATTCGCCCGTCTGAGATAGTTTCTTGGCAGCGTCCTCGTTTTTATCGAAATCATTTCTTTTAGCTTCCACGAATGATTTCAATGACTCTAGTGCACGCATTGCCGATAGCCGATTCAAGAACCATTTTCAGATCTTGCAACATCTTTGTTTGTAGCGTTGAATCGCTCCAAGATATCGTTCCAAAAGACTGCCAATAAAGCGGTTTCGAGACCTCTCATCTTCTGTAGAAAGTGCGCTGCTTCATTCCTCGTGATGTCCTTTTGCTCTTTATCGGAAGATATGCTGGTTGGAGCTTCAACGATTTCCGAATAGCCGTCAACTATGGCTTTCATAGCTTCAGCCCGACAAGGAACACGGGGAAAACTGTTACCGTCGTATGCACACGGGAATTGGCAGCTTAAATCCGTAGAATGTACCTACTTGCTTGTGCATACACAGTTATTGAGCAAAAGCTATATTTGTTTGTAGTAGTCTCTCTCAATTGTGGGGGCCCCTCTTTTGTGGAGGCCCCGGGCAGTAGCCCCGTTTGACCGCCCCTAAATCCAGCCATGGGTATTGTACTGTCTCTTGCGAGGAACTGACAAAACTTTCAAGAGTATCAATCTGTCATGAAAAAGTGCTTCTCAACTTTGTCGTTCGAAATCGGGGTTAAATTGTAGGTCCCCTCAATTGTTGATGAGTGTAGATTGGCTCTTCAAGAGCTGTCGCGCCACTCTTTTTTTATATAAATTATGGCAAACAGAGTCGCCACCCATGTTTGCTATCAACAACAGCAGCTGACATAATATTTAAGCTCATTCACACACAATTTTACTGTTTGTGAAATACAATTTACATTCAGTTATCACACGAAAAAGCATAAGGCAGCCTGTAATAAGCCACAGCCTGAAAAACACAGTCCGTCGTGGTGTAAAAGATCACTGATCTGGTACAGATTAGAATTCAATTTACGTGAACACCTGGCGTGGAGTCCTTATTTCACGGTGGATCGAAGTCCACAATGTCTTTGGAACAATTTTTTCCTTTTGTTAATTTTTGATTTTCAATTTTTTCAATTATTGCGACCCGCCCCATAAGATTCCCATACTGGTAGATATGTTTCTATCTATATATCTGAGCCCAGAAGCGATTTACTCAGATACCGAGAACGAATCTCTCGACAACCACAGCCACTCTGAAACTTCCACAAGGGGGCCTACCGCGACTGTAGTTGACACACATATGTTAGACTAATGTGCTACCAACTACCCCAGAGCACCAGCTTATTCAATAGACATGGTGGTCTTTCTACTGATTTTGTGTACTTCTGTAAATAAATTCACGTACACTTATCACTAGGAAATTCCCAGCTTTGTTGATTTATGGCTCAACAGGAACACTGGTGTCCATAGTCATGCAGCCTTTTACCAGTTACAGCCGCGATGAGCAAAGCTGGAAGACTGCATGACTCATTGCCATGCACCACCATCATAATTGAAAAGACTAATATTCATTAGTGCCTTTTCTATCATTTTGATATCAAGTACAGTCTCAATAATCTTTATATATAATCAATTCGTTTTATGATCATGATACATGTACAATTAAGCGTATATCCATTCGCCCAGACCGAAGTCTGGTTACCACCCTGCACCAACTTGGAGGTTGAACGCTTCCGCACATGAGCAGCAAGGAATATTTACTAGGGTTACAAAACCTTTTCTAAATTCCTCACCCACTCTTCGCAGGGCGAAGTAATACACAGTTCGCCGCCGTAGTAATAGAGTTCACTTGTATATAAAAGGTGTATACAGTATAGCCTACGACCGCCGCGCCGCCGCCGCCGGCCTTAGTGAAAGTAATCAACAGACAACAGTGGTGAAAGAAACTACATGGTCGTTGAGAAACTCACAAGGTTAGTAATTTGATCAGTGTTTTAGAAAAGTAAACGACACCGTGGATAATAATATTTGCGAGTTCGCCGGTGTTCAGCAGCAAAACGGAGTACTTCGGCTCCCAGGCGTAATTGGTTGGATATTATTATTTTATTGGAGCTTTCCCCCACCAGTGGTAAGGGGTTTCAATGATATTATTCTATATACGTCGTTACTGCTGTTTTGCGTACCACTAGGGGCCGTATTAGTACCTGCAGATCCACCAGAGCTACCCTCCCGTTTTGCGTGCCACCAGGGGGCCGTACTAATACCTGCAGATCCACCAGACGTATTGTCTGCTGTTTCAGAGCTACCAGAGGCCATAAAACCTGCTGTTTTGTGTGCCACAAGGGGCCGTTTTAGTACCTACAGATCCACCAGAGCTGTTTTAGTGCTTCTAGGGGCCATAAATTCCGCTGTTTTGAATGCCATAAGGGGCCTTACTATTACCTGTTTTTTTTCATCAGTATAACCTTTTGATAATTACGCGTATATGTATATATCCCCAGAGTTATAAAAGACGGCCGGCCTGAAAAGTATCCCGCGATAGCCGAGAAGTCCGCCAAACTGTGAAGACTGATCACTGATGGCCACGTGTGGGTTCGATTCCTACTCGCGTTTCATCTTTCAAGGGTACTGCCCCTTGCGAAGAACTGACAAAAGTTCCAAGAGTATCAATCTATCATAAAAAAAGTACTTCTTGACAAAACAATTCATGCAACACTAAAGAGCACCTGAAACCCTCATCACTTCACCAGCAACAACATCTGTAATCGAGCTCTTTAAAAATGTCGGCAACATTTAATTTAGCAGACTTTGCCAAAAAGTTAAGTTCGATAATTTCTCGTAAAAAACAATAAACAAACCCCGACGAAGCCCCATTATTCATCAACAGAGTGAAATTGACTGCAATTTCCTTATGTCTACTCCAACAAAACCGCCGAAAAATCTAAATTAACTTTTAAGTAACCCAATGACAAGCACAATACAACTTTACCTTACCTTTAAGCCTTCCAGAACAACCACGAGAAATAAAATCGAAAAATAAAAAAATTGTTGGCAACGAAACAAAACGAACAACTTTTGGCAACCACTTAAAAGTATATAAAAGTCAAGGTTCTTCGCAACGGTGACTGCATGCACAAAATGCAAAAGATTAGAAAAAGGAAAAACAAACTTTAGTCGTTGTCGTTGTCATCATCCTTTGTCGTCTCAAAAAAGAAGTTGTTTAAAAAACTAAAGAAAGTTTTGGTAATTTTTTTTTTTTGGACCGATACCAATAACATTATGTCAAAAAAATAAAACAACTTTTTATACCCAACAAATCCAATCGATCCGAGAACATATCAGACCACTTCCAATCTCCTTTATAGAAGAAAGTTATACAAACGAACAGAAAATTCAAATTCAAAAGAAACAAACAAATGCAAAATCCTTTAGATGCACAAATCCGATGCACTCAAAGGAATTTCCATAAGAACTATGAAGACCGAATAAGAATAAACTAAACGACCCATTTTGAGTGCAGAATGCCATGAAAACTCTTCAGGATGCAACTTTAACTCCAGACTTGCCACCATCTTGATTAAAGTGGCTCGATTGGGTCTAAGCTCACATCACAACAACACCAACTGTCAAATGTTATCCAGGAAAAAGCAAAAAAAAAAAAAAAGGATTTAAAGAAACGACCTGTAAGTGATGTTGTGTTTGCTGTGAAAACAACGTTATTGTGAGTCACAACAGTATCGATGCACAGAAGAGTTGAAGGCAAAAGAAATCCTCTTTTCGAGAGCAGCGGATGTGAAAGGAGACATGGGGCTGAAAAGGACTTTCAATTTTTTTTTTGTAGGGTTTTTCTAGGTCAGACAGCATGGTGCCAAGTTGTATTTTTCTATTTTATGTTCGGTTAGACTGCTAGCTGTGGTAATCCTGGACAGAGATAATTGGCGCGAGAATTTGTGTTTCTCTGTTTATCCATTATCCACAGTATTTTCATAATGTATGGAAATTATTAAGCAATCCTTTTGATTTGCTCCTTCTGTGGTTATGGCAGCGACTCACGGCGGCGATGAAGGTGGCGACTTCAGTGAGGTTAATAAGTAATTGCATTGATTTGACGATTCACGTTGGACGGCGGCGCGTTAAAGGGAGTTGACCGGATTTTTTATTAATTGCCTTCAGACAGGACAGTACTTGACTTTGTGTATTGTGGCTTGTGATTATTGCTATGCAAATATGGTTACGTTCATGCAGTATACGATTTGATTTTTATCCTTAAATTAACATAATTTTAATTATAGGTTCAGTTGTTGTGACATGAAGCCGATGTGTTCGGAATTTTCGGAAATATCCGTCTTCAACCTATTTACTTACTTGCTTAACCGGCTCCCAATTAAAGAAGGATCTCAGCCTGAGATACTGCAGTCTTCCATCGGGAACGCTCCCTCGCATGCACTTACCAGTCACTAAAGCAACGCGCTCTGGCATCCGCAGTCACTTGGTTTTGTACCGTAGGTTCGGTCTTCCTTGTCGTCTTGAACCTGGAGGCTGCGAAGAGAAGATTTTCTTCGATGGAACGTTCTCAATGTGGCTCGATGTGGCCGAGATTTTGTCCTAGACCGTAGACGGATGTTGTTTTGTTTGTTGATAGCATGTTTTGTCCTTATTCACTTCAAGACCATCTCCTTGTCTAAACCCTGTGCATTTTTGAAAAAACTCGGATGAGCTGTTTCCCATTTGCACACAGCACTGCGTATTGTTTAGCGTCATGCGGCACAGCTGGATCAGTTTGTTCGGGGTCACGAGTTCAGACATTGCCATCATAAGCTCTTGGCGGTGGATGCTATAGTAAGCAGCCTTAATTTCGACTTGAAGTTCGTTGGTATTTTCCAGGATTTGCCTCAGTCTGAATATTCGGTCTATCGTTTTTCTTCTTGGCTTAAAGGCACCCTAGTACGTGCAGAGCAGTTGAAGACTCTCACGCAGTAACTTAGAGAGGATTTTGTATGCAACATTAATCGGGGATATGCCTCGGTAATTTTTGCATGATCGTTTAGGATCGTTTTTTTGTACATGAGGTATGCCTCATGCTTATCGATCAGTAAGTGGGCATGCATTCTTCCTCCCACACTTTGCTGATGACCTGGTGCATGCGGTTCATCAAATCACCTCCTCCATATCTAAAGAGTTCCGCATGTATGTCATAAACCTTTTTAAATGGAAATTCATTGCAATTTCAAGAGAACATTATTTTTGTCGTACAAACAGACAAAACATTGGAATTTGCTAACTATGTTAAGAGGTCTTAAACCCCAATTTTGGCAAGTTAATGAGACATTTCTTTTCGAAAAACCTTTACTGATTATACGGGTGTGAAGTCACAAACAATTTATTAGCTTTTTTCAGGAAAATGCCGAATTTTTACCGAATAAACAAAACAAACAAAAATGCACTCGGCCGTAAGCGTAACCTTTTTCGTCATCATTCGTTTTCCAACGGCACAATTTGTGAAACGAAACAAATAAAAAAAACTTTCTTGGCAGCGGTGGGATTCGAACCCACGCCTCCGAGGAGACTGGTGCCTTAAACCAGCGCCTTAGACCGCTCGGCCACGCTACCACTTGAAGGCACCGCTGACAAAAAACTAACTTAGAATCATGAAGTGGTTATTAATAGCTTTTGCATAAGATTAAGGGAAAAAAGAAACTTTTCGGCAATAACTTTCAAAGTTTTGGTGAATTTTTGATAGGTCTTACGTTTTTAATTATTATTTTTGTTTTTTTGTTGACAGTGGAAACAACAAAGGCCATATTTGGCTTGTAACATTGGTCTTGGTCAGTCTAAATAGTCTAATCAGTTTTTTCTTTTTTATTACGATCTATTTGGAAACACGATTAGAAAGCCTCTGTCCTATGTTTATCTTTTAATCTTTATTCTCAACAACTTTAATCTTTAACTATCCTTTACGGATTTCCAAATCTATTCACCAAGAAACATTTCATTTGAAGCTCAGATCAATATTCATGAAAAAAGCCTCTTTCTTCCATTTGTTTATTTATTTTGTTTTCTGATTTCCATCAAAATTTCAAAATCCAAAACGAAAATCACAAGCAATCACATAAAAATTAATTAGGTTATCCTCTCGGAATGACTGAAAAGCTTTTCAACTCGATATTTATCTCCTGGCAAAATTATTCCCTTTATTCGTCTTCAAAAAGGAAGGAAAAAAATGTATTAAACATCAAAGAGCATCATTAAACGATTGCTCTTGGAATATTTGCCAGTAATTTGTCTCCCAGACACAAGACTGAACTTAATTAAATTCTTTAGCTATTTGAAGTGGCAATTAAATGTAAAATAACACTTCTTGTGATATCCTTGTAAATACGTATATCTATTTTACGATTCGGTATCCATTACGCCATTTACTCTTGACTTTGATATTTAAAAAGCTTTTGTTTTTTTTTTTTTTGTTTATTTTGGGATGAAAGATGATTTGTGATTTGAGGTTAGATTCTAAGATTTATAAATGACAAAGAGAGAAAAGTAAGTGGTGATATTTTCAAAATCGTAGACAATATTTCACCAAGAAAGTACTTAAAATATTCACTCAAAAACAAGAGCCTATATTCCACCTTTTATGACCGGAGCAGTAAATTTTTATTGTAACAAGTGTCTGTTTCATTGATTCTTTGTTGTCTGTGTGGCGTTATTTTTCTTACAATTTTATTTGTAATAAAATCTCGAAGGAAATGTATAAAGAGTGGGTCTCAGTGGAACGTAAACATTAAATTTAAAGAAATAGATCAATAAATTGTAAAAATAAAATGAGCACAAAAATTAGGGCAATTAAATTGATATACACCAGGGATTTGCATTTCTCATTTTGCATGAAAATTCTACAGAGCGAGTATTTATTAGCTACTCAGATTTTTTAAAGAGAAAAAAAAAAAGAATCAACATGGTTCCATCCAGGATCGAACTGGAGACCTTCTGCGTGTAAAGCAGACGTGATAACCGCTACACTATGGAACCAACTGAAATTACACCGTTTACATTTCGTATTTCAAATTATGGTGAATTCATGCAGTTCGATTCACTCTGGCGTATACGTACTTTTGTTATATGTTAAACGTAAAACATCACAGTTAACAGTCTGGTAAAGTTAAGGCCTGAGAAGAGAGAAGAGAGAGTGCAGATACAAAAGAAAAAACATTTTATTCTTCTAATGATAAGAGGGTTGTTCTCAAGTATTTGATGTCATCGTAGAAGATGCTATCGGGATGAACAATTTTTCAGTTTTAAGCCATCTATACAGTTCTACAGAAATGTTTGAAGAAAATGTCACGCCTTAAGGCAATGGCAGTGCTCTTTTATGACACCAAATGAAGAGTTAAAGAAAAAAACTACGAGGATGATGTGATAGATACTTACTCTCATCGCCTGGTGTCAACAAAATCGTAAGAGCAATTTATTATCGTGAAGACAGAAATTGTCAAATCAAAGAGCGATTGGATACAGTGTTCAGTGAATCTTCTCCTTTGATGGCGACCGCCAAAAATTGGTTAAACGAGTTCCAATTCAATGTCGGTTTTTGATAAGCCGCATTCAGGTGCCTCGAACACAGCTACAAAAATCTACGATCTCGTATTGGCAGAAGGCTAATTGAAGGTATGCAAAATAGCTGGGACAGCAGACATTTAAAAGCATCAGCTGGGTCATATCCTGCATGAAAATCTTTTTCGGCACTTCTGGTTTTGGGATCAGATTCCCTGTGCAATTTTTGTCTCGGTTAAAGCGGCAATTTATTTCACATTCGAAGGGAACTAGAACCACTATTTGTTTCAGGAATTTACTTCTTCAGCGTACATGGAAACTAACTACACTTTACAAAAGTGGACTAAATTCTCACTTGCTGGGAATTGAATCCTTCAGTGAAGTTAGTTCCCGTGAAGTTATTTCCCTGCACCTTTTTTATAACAGGTAATCCATATTGCGGTTTCAAAAGTATAGGGCTTGAATTTGACATCTGTCAAACTAAGTTGTTAAACCAATTTGTTTTCAGTTGAAAGTCTGGCATTTACGAAAACGGATCGTTTAACTCTTGCACAACGCATAAAATTGTTAAAACCTACTACAAAAATGGTGATTCTGCCACAGCCACATATCGTGCTTTAAGAGGAGATTATGGTTTACATAATCGTCCAACTACGCAAGCAATTGGCAAAAATGTGAAGAAATTTGAAGAGGCTTAATTGGGTATTGTAAGGCCTATGCATCATCGTTTCGCTCGCACCACTGAAAATATTGCTGCTGCAAGTGGAGTGTTGCCGAAGACCCGAATGTGTCGATTTCTCGTCGTTCTCAGGAATAAGGACTATCTTACGGCAAATTTTGGCAGGCATTTTGCATTTGGATCTACACCTACATCAATATAAAGTCCAGGTCACACAACAACTGAAGCCAGCTGATCATTCACAACGTCGTAGATACGTCGAATGGGTGCTTGAACAATAGGCGGTGGATTTTTCGATTTCTCGAAAAAAAATTTCTTCAGCGACGAGGCACATTTCTCACCTTGTGGGTATGTATTTGGGGTTCCCAGGATCCTCAAGTATTTGAAGAGGTGCCATTACATTGACAAAAAGTCACTGTTTGGAGTGCTCCGGACTCCGGCGAGGTATGAGTGGGCTTTACATCTCCGAATACGACGATCACCGTCAATTCAAAGCTCTATGGTCATATGATAACCGAATTTTATTTACCTGCTATTGAAGAATACGACTTGGAGAATATGTGGTTCCAACAAGACGTTGCCACATGCCACACATCTCGAGCGAATATGGTTTTATTGCAAGACACATTTCCTGACCGCGTAATTTCTCGTCGTGGCAACATCAACTGGCCACCAAGATCATGCTATTTGACACCGTTGGACTCTTTTTTTTGTGGGGCTATGCGAAAGACCGTGTTAATGCAGATAAACCTTTAACTTGAGCAGTTAAAAACCAACATTCGTCAAATTATGGCTAAGATACCGCTCAATATGAGTCAAAAAGTGGTCGAAAATTACCTCAAAAGAATCGATGCTTGCAACAATTCGCGTTGGGGACATTTAAATGGTGTAGTGTTTCACACACAATGTCAACGTTCAAGCTTTATAAAATGAAAAAAAATACTCAATATGTGTTTTATTTACGTTTACTTTTGAAACCGCAAAATGGATAACGCTGCACCAAGGCGGACGAAGAAACTCTACGTCGTTCGGTAGAAAGGTACGTGCAAGGAAATTGAATTGTATAGTTCATTGTAGAAACGGGTTGTGGCTTACTAAACAGACATATTTTCAAAATCAAAAGGAGCTCTATTAATATACTCGATAATTTGGGAGAATCGGGCCTACGGTGGGCCGATTATCATCACGGTATTCATTAAAAGAAGAGGGGAATAACTCTTCGATATTGATGCTGGTTATCAAGTTAGTTTCAGTCAAAGCGTAGACATCAAAAGCAAGGGAGTGTGATTGACTTAACACTGAGTTTGTTTAAGATCGAAAAACTCTAACATTTTGATAGTAGATAGTTAGAGGGAGCTGTTGGCGTGTTTGAGCGGGGTTTCGATTAGTACTGATTAGACAGTCCCATCGGTCCGAAATGCGATGACCACAGTTTTCTGGGATTCAAAGGTGTGATTTACAACGCCTACTTGGAAAAGTACAAAATGGTCACAGAACTGTACTATTCCGAATTATTGGGCCGATTTGACGTCGCCTATTTGAAGAAAAAAGTGCTCTCTTCACGGTCAAATTGATGGAATAGGAATACGACAGTAATGTTAAGTGAAAATTGAACTGTTCCGTCATCTCTCTAAGAGATAATAATCGAACCAAACAAATTCCTGTCTCACTCGGGCAAAAGCATTGTCATCATTGAAAATGACTCAAATTAAAGTTTTAATTACAACACCAAAACTCATAACAAACCACTGTTCAGTGATGGTTTATACTTTTAAAAATTCTCTAGACTTCCTCTATAAATTCCAAATTACAATTTTGTACACTCCCACTTGCCCGCAACCACATCCTCCTATACAACACGATAAGACTCCTTTAAATCCCTTAGTTGAGAGTTGAGAGCTAGCTGATCCACTTGGTAGAACTTGCAAAATTGCTTCGTCATCCCCCTTAGGGCTTAAAGTATGTATAACAAAACCCCTAAAAAAAAAAAAAATGAAGGATTAATCGAGAAATTCCAACTCACACAAGCAGACAAAACAAACAAGAACATAAATCAAACCCCCATGACAGAACAAATTTTCACCTACTCAAAATTTAAAGCCTTCCCTCTTCAGTTCCTATCCTCCCAAGGAAGTCTGGGGCACTTAAAAAAAAGCGTTAAAGCATAAATCCTTTCGGTACGAGACGTTGGGAGAAATATATTTAAAACCGACCGACCCAAGAGACATTCTAAAGCATCCCAAAACGTAGAATAGATAGCAAACGTACCTTTGTACATTGGAAACTCCCCATCACTATGACTGTGGCACAATATCATCGGACTGCGACATCTTGACCTTGGTGCGACAACAGTCAGTGTTCTTCGCATCGTTGTCGTGGGACCAGCCATCGATGATGACGAAGAAGAACTGCCACCAACATTATTTGTTGTTGGTGTTGTTGGCGGAGCCACAAGTTGCTGTTGGAATTGCACATGTTGCAATTGCACCCGATGATGATGCTGATGGTGGCTATGATGGATAGTCGCAGTGGGCTGAGACATTGCCATCGACATCGACATCGATGTCGTTGCCGATGATGATGATGCTCCTGAGCCACCACCTCCGCCTCCTCCTGCTCCGCCTGATGATGCTGAAGGATGCTGGGCATTCCGCATCGATGACGCCATTCTCCGAGACCCACATCGGTATTCCAGGATGACGGCTGGCGGGGCGACCTACCGACCGACAACTACGACGCGACAAAGAAATCCACACAAAAATTGAAATCGAAATTTGAAAAATGCACACACTTGGCCACAGGGGCCACCAGACAGGACGCGTGGAACTTTTACAAGGACAAACCTGAAGTGCACTCAGGTTTGTTGGAGACAACAAAGGCTTTCTTCAATTGGATATAAACCATTTTAACTGAACCAGCAAACTAGACCGTTATACACAGCTCGTTATATAACCATCACCAGAACAAGAGATTTTATTTTTTTAGATTTTTTTGGTATTATTGGCCATCGTCGCCGTTAGGAGTGGCATCCACTTAAAACAAAAAAAAAACACTTTCACCAAGCACAAGGATTTTTAGGGGAATAAAACAATATTTTCCTTTTTACTCGAATTCAGCTTTTTCCAAAGAATCTGGGAGGAATCTCTTGACTCCTGATCACTTTTGTGATAAGACTTTTCCAGCGTGCTATACAGCCCCGACTAAGACCACAGCATCGACAATAGGTATATGACTTCGGGCCAA
This sequence comes from Sphaerophoria rueppellii, assembly GCA_920937365.1. NCBI lineage: Eukaryota > Metazoa > Arthropoda > Insecta > Diptera > Syrphidae > Sphaerophoria > Sphaerophoria rueppellii. The sequence goes on along the minus strand of CAKKXW010000001.1, from coordinate 112,810,738 downwards.
AAATAATGCGAATTCGAATCCTTCCGCAGCTCAGATAGGATAAAAAGGATCAAATCCAACACACACTTTTGTTAACCGTTGTCGCCACGGAGAGGATACATTTGGGACACTGTACACAGAGACACTCGGAACGCAACGCGTCTGAACCGAAGCAATCTCGGAATGAAACTGAAATTCTTCTTTGGCCGAGAGATGAACAGAGATGTGGGCCAATACTTATTGTTGTTTTGCTTTTGCGGGGGAATATCCTTTGCTTTCTGCGGTGTGTATATCTGGAAGCGCCCTTTTGATTTTTCTACATCGCAAACACAATATCCCAGCTACGACGACATATTAAGGAGAACACTCCTAATCATACACCGAAGAGCATTTCACAGTATAGTATAGTAACCCCGTTTTTTCTGTGAATAAGAACAAAGGAAACACCTTCCAGATGTTGAAGAAACTCCTGACGAGAGTAAAAATGTGTGAAAGAGAAAGGAAAGAGTAAAATTCGAAGAGAGCGAGAGCAAGGATGTTGTGATTGTGATGATGATGATGATGAGCCTTTTGGGAGCAGAGTCTTTCCTTATCAATTTTTTTTACTCATGGTTTATCACAAAATCGGTGTGACCATGCTTTTTTTTCGTATGATGAACCTATTTTGTCTTAGGAAGCGTGGTTCAAGCCTACTTTTGTAGGAAATTTATCATTAAACCGGCGCCCTTAATAATAATATGTTATCCCGACATTTTCTACACCGTTAGTTCTTCTAGTGCTTATTAAGAAAACAATTTGTCAAATGACAGAGCGTGGTATCCGCCCACTTCTCAGAAATATTTTTTTTATTTCTCAATGGTTTAATGATCTTTTATTGGGCTTTGTTATTTATTCAAAAAAAATCTAATAAATTTTAGCTTTTACACGAAGGAGGTGTGGCATACGCCTACTTTTTTAGGGTAATTATTACTAAAAATCTCAAGATCTTCGAACTTTGTTTTGAATTTTTGCTAGAATGATGGGTTTAATGAGTTGGACACAAACAATCCTGTAAGAGGGCGTGGAATCCGCCCGTTGCTGGAGAATCGTTGGTTATATTTCCGCTCAGTGTATCTTATTTTCTTACACACTAATGGACTTTCTAATGTATACAAAGGAATTAATCCAAAATTTAGGGTTTTTCAGTCAGAAGGCGCGGCATCCCACTTTCACAGAACAGTTGTTGTAAACCTATAAATTTATAGGGTCTGGGGTTTTAAGATTCATCCACTGACAGAGTTTTTAATATCTATAAGAAATTGAACTTGGGGACAGAAAAATCGTTTCAGTGGGCGTGGTGTCCACCCTTTGGAATCGTTATTAATCAGAAGATTTCGTCACGTGAAGAATAATAAATTATGAGGTTTTGAGTGTTTTTAAGAAAATTATCTCGAATTTGAGGTGTTTTATTTGGATGTGTGGTTTACGCCAACTTTCTGACTTACCTACTATTTTTAGAACTGTTTGCCTTTCAAAGTTTAAATGGTCACACTAATAAATCTAACAGATACCAACAGAGAGCGGCATCTCTTTATCTCTCTAAAGACAACCGTGCTCCAGGCACCTCTCATTTTGGCCAAAAATTCGTGCTTAATATTTAAAAGAACAAACAAAACACACCCACAATGGTGTGACAGAAGCCATGGCGGTGAGGGTAAGGACCTTCTGTATCTACATACATAAAACATTTATTCCCAAACAAACACTCTACCAGCGAGAGAACCCAAGAATCACATCCAAAACCCACTTTCACAACCCACTTGACTCAACGGAGCTATACACACTGTCAAAAGTCGACCTACAAAAGCGTTTAGGTTAGGGTGTCACTCTTGATGTCGTCAATACACATAAAAAATACACAAGCTCACAGGACGAGGACCTATTCGCGAGAATACTTTCAAAATGAACAAAAAAAAAGGCAAATAGCATATAGTGAATGAACTTCAACTAACCATACTCAAGGAGGATTGTAGGTGGTCCACGCTCTACACTCTACACAATAACAAGGACACTCAACAACAAAAAAATACTATACCCATTAAAAGAGAGAGTAAAAGAGAGCAATAGAATAAATAGCTCCAGAAAAAAAGGAAAAACAACAAGAAAACTGTGATAACTCGATATCGAAATTCATGCGACTACAAGGCTTACAGAAATTTCAGCAAGGATATACCATTTTCTCATAAGTGAGCGCGCTGCGAAGGAGATAAGATAAAATGCGTTTTTAGGTACTCTTTCACAATGAGTTATCGAGAAGATGTATTCGATTCTACGCTCGTTTACCTTTCGGAGTTCTTTTTTTTTACTGGGGAATTTGTTTTATTTGTTTTCTTGAGAATTGAATTATAAAAAATTCGCGCGCGTGGGATCAAATATAAAATATGAATAGAAAAAAGGAGAATTGGTTTAACGCTCAAATAAGCAGCTTGGTGGCGCTGTTGTTGTTGTTCAACGATTTCGTGGGGTGGAACCAATCCATGTTTTTTTTTTTTGCATTTCAATATCACTTTTGAGATGGAAGGGAGACAAATTCTGCGAATTGGGAAAAGGTGTTTTCTTTCAGTTTGTTGTGAGGGTAAGGTTGAGAAGTGGGATGAATCTATGGCCTACGCAACTCGTTAAACGTTAACCCGGGTGGAAGTAATAATAATTGTGACAAGGTCAAGTGAATTTAAGGTTCGATATCAGTCTAGGTACAAAGAGGATTAAAAGGGAGTTGAAGATGTATTATTAACGGGTGAGAGGTTTTTCTTTCAATGGGAAAAATAGGGAAAATTAACTTGTTTTCAGTGAGGTCTAGCATATGTTATGATTTAGATATACCCTCTGAACTACTCCTGTAGATCAATGCTTAAGGCTAGTACGCAGATCGGGAAAAGACAAATTTTATCTCTACAATTTTTATCTCTACAAGAGGAATCTTTGTCCCGAGAAAAATGTTGAAGTTGGAGAAATTAAAATAAATGTCAAAAGCTTGTCACATCGAATTTTGATATCAAGTGGTAGTGAGCTAGTTTGATTTTGATTTGATTTTGATTTTGATTTGAGTTGGTTTTTAAAAATAATGGAAAGCAAATTGATTGACGATTGCATAATTGTATGCACTTCAGC
>CAKKXW010000001.1:111977899-112093286 GCA_920937365.1 Sphaerophoria rueppellii | reverse complement strand
AAAATTAGGTTCTCGACTTAGCTTCCCCCGAGTTTGTTAAGTTTTACTACAACACATTTTTAGAGTTGGAAATAGTTCTTTTTGACTATTGTATTTAGAGGTCGCAAAGGAATAAACAAAAGCTGTAGGAAAGACCACAAAGCAAAGCCCAAAAAATCTTAACTTTTTCTTGAGAATCTACTCACTTTTCGTCAATCGGACAGATAGGTGCCTTTTAAAAAAAAGAGACAATGCTGAGAATCATGAAGGACGAAGCAGCACTGCCGAAACTACTACCAAGGGAGTATTTGTACTCCCTTTGCGTTCAGTTTACTCCCATACTCCACTTTACTCGAAAATACTCCCCTTGGAAACTTAAAGTAACGTTATAAAATTATAATATACTAGCAAAACCCATGCCCGCTTCGCAGGGCTTCGGCCCACAACGGATCGGAAATTAGAGATTAGCAGGATGAAGAATACGGTAATCGATGGATAGGCAGAAATGAACAATATTCTTAGAAAAATCATGCCTGTATTTGCTAATCTGATGAATAATCTATTCGTTTTTCAATTCTTTTACATAATTTTTTTAGTTAATTTACCCATTAAACATATCTTCCCCAAATTTAGCTCCCTGAGAAGAGGTAAGGTAATTAGGATTTTGACAGCAAGCCAGGTATAGGCATAAGTATGCTTTTAACCCTCTTCAGGATTGCACAATGTTATAAATTTTCTTAAAACTAACAATTATTGGGATATTATAAAGTGCTGCAATAAAAATATTGACAAAAAAAACCTAAATTCGATGTTCTAAGCTGTTTTAGATTTTCCCAAGTATTATAAAATGTATGGGTTTTTGTTTATCAATGAGATTTTATTTGCTAATTTTTTTGTTCATAAGGTAAAAATAAGAAAACTTTATGTTCTTTACGCATTATTTGAAAAAAAAAAAATATCTTAAAGTCAACACTTTGCTCGGGCAAGAAAAATTGAACACCACTTAAATACAAAGTTAGCCTTTTTTTAATCGTCAAAAAGTGATGAAAAAGTAACTTTGTCTTAGAAGGATTATTTTCTAAGAATATGACCAAGAATCACATCCCAAAGTATATGGCAGACAAATTACAGGATACCCTGTATAGTTGACCATGAGGAAAAACAGAAATTTCTAAATCAAAACCACATATTTTTGCGTCTTATTTATTTTTCAGGGAATTCAAGTCGAACAGGAAACTAAAGACGTATGCCATTGACTTCTTCACGGCTAGTCTTGTAGTACTGTAAAGTTTAAGTTGATTGATGTCCCGAAACATAGTAATGCTCATACCATCAGAGTTAAAAAATGTGGAGGCAGTCCTGGTACATAAATGCATAAATGCAAAAAATTCAAAAACTCCGTCTCGTTGTAAAATTTACTACATCGTTTTCATTTGTAATTGTGTCAAACCACTCAAACGACTTGTGGGCAAAAAATTATGCATTTATTTGTCTAGTTCAAAATAAATTGTTGCATCGATTTTAGAAAGACTTTAATCTGTACCAGCCATTATTGCACTTCAACTCAATGCTTCAATGCTTGGAAAGACATCTTGAATCAACTCATTCCGTGGATTTGCATTACAATAAAAATTGTTTGGAAGTGAAATTCGGCCTTCAGAATCAAGTGAAATTATTCCATTTCCAATGTCCAATAGTGTCCGTGGCTTAGTGGTTAGGTGCGTTGGCTGCTAAGCAGAACGTCGTGGGTTCGAGACCTACTCGTGCCCAAAGTTTTTTATTTCATCTTTCTCGGGCATTGCCTTTTGCGAAGAACTGACAAAACTTCCAAGAGTATCAGAGTATGAAAAAGTGCTTCTCAACTTTGCCGTTCGGAATCGGCGTTAAATTGTAGGTGCCCTAAATTCTTCACACGCACCCAGAGAATTATTGATGAGAGTAAGCCACTTAGGCCTTGGCTCTTCAAGATCTGTCGCGCCACTCTCTCTTTAATGTCCAATAATTGGCCAATGTAAGTTTCCTGAAATAGAAGTTTTTAAACGACTCCATTCGTCTGCAGCAGTTGACCGTGGTATAATCGACAAAGTTTGTCCTCAGCAACAAAAAGATTCAGAGCTCCAAATTCTTCAAGTTGCGGTTAAAGGCTTCAAGTAAATTTTTGTGCGCCATTGTGCTCTCATCCCACACAAATATTCGGCCATTACCAACTTTTTTGAAATATTGTAATGTCAGTTTTATGTCTTAATAATGTGCTCACAACTCCAGAAGAAGAAAGAGCCAACTCTTTTTTTAATTTCAGATCATATTGATGCTAAAATTAATGATAACAAAAATGATTTCCCCATTCCACCGGTGCATCACAAAAATATATACCACCACTCAGACTGATCACACCTTGCATATCTAATGGTGTCATACACATAGGTACTTTTGTTGATCGTTTAACTTCGGCTCAATAGTTTGCGCAAATATTCTGAATCCAATGCAATTTTATTATTGTCCTTAACGTAGTATTGTTGTCGAGCAACCAATTCAATTGTGGCAATGCTTTATTCGCAAAACGGTTTTTTTCGTAAGCAACTGGCACATTTCAATTTGAAAGCATTCAATTCCCCATCAGATTGGCATTTGCAATGACTATTGACTCAAAGCTAAATAATGTCTGTTTGTGGCTTAAATTTGAGCACACCATGTTTTTCATTCAGACAATAATTATACGTGGAATACCTCCAGTTCGTTAGTGTTGATTAAATTTTATTAATGACACATTCCATCAACATTCAAAACGTTATAAATAACAAATAACATATAATTAACAAATACGTACCCACTAAAAATAAATAAGATATACATACATATTTTCATACTCTAGAAATTTCATATATCAAAACAACGTTTGCCGGGTCAGCTAGTTCAAATATAATTTCCTAGGTTCACTGACATTTTTTTTTGTCGAAGAAAAATTATATTTGTCAAATATTTTTTTTCTTCACTGACATTTTTTTTGATTTTTTTATTGAAAAAAAAAATATTTGACAAAATTTTCAAACTAAATTGAGTGTTCGTATATTGATCAGTTTTTTTTGTAGTGCGAAATACAAAATTTTTAACATTTTTTAACAATTGAACCATTTGTGATTTGAAAAGTATACATTTTATTTTTGCTAAACCTTCTACCCTAAAACCTCTTGCATTTAGAGAAAAAATTAGGAAAATCGGTCAACCAGTGTGCCCGGTTAGTGAACGAACACAAAAATTAGGCTGTTCTTTTATATATATAGACTAGCAAATTCCCTGCCCGCTTCGCAGGGCTTCGGCAAACAACGGTCGTGAAATTAGGGATTGGCTGGATGAAGAATACGGTATCCGATGGATTTGCAGAAATGGAACATTATTCCTAGAAATATTGTGTTTGCACTCACTAAAAACAATAGGATATACATACATTAAAACAACGTTTGCCATGTCAGCTAGTTCAAATATAATTTCATATCTTCACTGACATTTTTTTTCCATCGAATAAAAATATTTGTCACAATTCTCAGACGAAATTGAGTATTCGTATATTGATCTTTTTTTTTTGGAGTGCGAAATATAAAATTTTTTAACATTTTAAACATTTGTGATTTGAAAAGTATACATTTTACTGTTGCTAAACCTTCTACCCTAAAACCTCTTGCATTTAGAGAAAAAATTAGGAAAATCGGTCAATCAGTGTGCCCGGTTAGCGAACGAACACAAAAATTAGGCTGTTCTTTTATATATATATAGATTAACTACCGGGCTTACATATTTTTTTTTATGATTATTTTTGCGAACACAAATAGTCTAGTTGTGTTAAATCGCACGAACGAGGTGGCCAATCGACTCGCTCATTTCTGAGGCAACTCGCTAATCAAACCTACCCTTCAATAAACTGATTGTGAAGTGTGCTTTGTGGCTTGTATCAACATCCTAACCGGTAGCCATCGTGCGATAACGCTGGAGATTCAGAACGCCATGGAATTGAAATTGACTGATTTGGATCATTTGCTACGGACGCCGGAACGGCAGCGATTTTTTTCGACACTTCGACACACTGTCTCACTGACACGGCAACATCACACAACAAATATCAGCATATACGATTTCTCCCCGGTCAACTAGGGCGAGAATTACCACCGAAAATTTTAGATATTAACGCTCTTAAATTTGTGGTCATCGACTCCGAATTTCAACAGAAAGAAGACTTTGTTCGTTGGTGAACTTGAAAATGTTTAGTGATTGACTAGTAAAAGGCTAGGCAGATAGGTTATGATGGCTGTTCTGGGCAGCCTCTGCCCAGGAACACAATTAGCGCTTCAATTGCGCCGTTTTGATAACATAAACTCGAAGTTACCTTAAAAGAATAAACTATAACATAATATATATATGCACAGTACAGTGCATAATAGAGATTTGGAGTGTTTAAATGCAATTGGTTTTGTTAATTGAATTGAATTGAATATTTGCGAGTTCGCTAAGCTCGCCTAAGAAGGAAGCACCCAAAGCCATTGTTCTGGCATTTAAAAGGGCCGGGCACTCACGCAAAAAGTGCTGGAGTGTTTCCCTCTGAGTCGTATCTCTAAGGCTACGACAAAACTCATTGTGGGGGATACCGATAACCTTCAAGGCATGTTGTCGGACCGACCAGTGGCCTGTGCAAATGGCAACTATTCTGCCAATGTCTGACTTAGATTTTTTCAAAAGTTCCTTGGTACGTTTGTGGTCGCAAGTGGCACATATCTGGTCTGGAGATATTGTAGTTAATTTGATTTTTACATCTTACGTTAGATTTTTAAGAAAACGGTTTTGAATATCCGTTTTCATGACTCCTAAGGGAATCCTAACTGCCTCAGCAAGGGATGTTTGAAGGCTTGATCCCGTCCTGTCGAGTTCACCAGCGATTTCATTGCCTTGAATGTCGCTATGCCCTGGTACCCAGACTAGATTGATTTTTATACTGTCGTTAAAACTTGCGAGCTCTTGCTTGCAATCTCTAAAGATTCTGGACTCAGTCAGGTTGCTGTTTAAAGCCTTGATAGCTGCTTGGTTATCAATAAATATTGCAAATATTTTTATAATTCCGTGAGATTTGACTGCTTGTTTTAGAATCCTTGTCTAATCGCTAGTACTTCAGCTTGAAATAAGCTACATCTATCGGGCAGTCTAAAGGATTTTTTAAACCCAGCTCTCGGAGTAGAAACCAGCCCCAACACCGAGTTCCATCTTGGAACCATCAGTCTAAACTTTAATGTCGAAATCCTTTGTAGGACTATAAATGTTTCAATTGGAAATTTAACCTTAAATTGCTTATCAATACTTAAGGTTGGTAACGTGTAGTAAGAGGGTTCTAGTTTTATTTCTGAAGGTAATAGATTTAAAATTTTACTATGACCGAAAGACTTTGCAGTCCACATACCCGATTCCTTCAGCCTTAAAGCACCACAGGAGACTGTTTCGTGAATGTGAAGGTCGATGGGAAAAAGATTCAGAATGACTGTGAGTGCATCAGCAGGGCAAGATGCTCCTGTAGTATCAATGCAGGCAGGTCCTTGAACTCTTTTTAGCTTATCGATGTTATATTTTTTGTCTAGGGCAGACCTTTGTATATATATTTGGGGAGTATTATCAAGATTGGTTTTCTGCTTGGACTGGATCTTCTGTCAAACCAAGCAGAGAACACACAATACAAACGTATGTAAAAAATATGGTTATCTCTGCTCGTAACAGTTGGGGCTTCAGTCGAATTCCATTTCGATCATACCTGTTAAATTTATAAACAAAGGGGCAGACCACCAATCAATTGATCCGTATATGTCAGAATGGGCACACTAGTGAAAGGGTGCATTCAAAAGTTAAATTCAAAGCTGTCAAAAGTCGATTTTTTTTCTTCTACCTAATTAAAAAGTGTTCCTAAAAAAAAATGTTTGTTTCTGTACTCCCTTCAATAGTTCAATAGCAAAAATACTCCCCTCAAGAACTGGAACGAAGCATTAAAATTCTCCGTTCAAATAATTCTGTATAGAAAACAGCGTTTTAGGAAGACACCAAATGCTGAGGATGGTGGAGAGCGAAGCATTAAAATTCTTCGTTTAAATTAGCAGTTCTATATAAGCAATTGGGTTTTTGGGAAATGACTCAGTTCCAGATTATTCAACTGTTCATGTTGTAATGGGGACTCGTCGATTGCATTATTATTTTTTTTTTTTAAACTGAGTTATGGTTTAAAATTCGCAAAAATTTGCACTACTCGTTTAGTAGTTCTTCCTTACTAGAATTTAAAAGGCGTTGATGTCTATTACTGAATTCAATAAAAGCGTGAACCTGAACATCATATGCAATCATAGAAAATAACTTAAAGATTTCCTTAAAAACCCTGAAATTTGTTTGAAAACTAGTTGATTTGAAGTTTTGCAAAACTTTCTCACCAAGAAAACTTTCCTTTTTCACAGTTCCGAACAACTCCTAAATTTTGAAGGTTTTGTTTAAGGTAAAAAACTTCTAAATCCAATGCCCACTTAAACCATCAAATCATATTCAAATCACCCACTTTATAATAATTCCCATTAACCTTTGCCATTCGACAAAAATCATTTAGTCTATATTTTTCAAAAGACTCTTGCACTTGACTGAGTTTCCCCTTGAAAACACATTTCCCGCATAATTTTAAAACTTTTCATTAATTTAAAGTTTTCAAACTATTTTTATGTATAAAATAGAATTAATACCTCCAGCAAACATCGTTAACTCATTCCGAAAGTAATAGCATACGAAAGAAAGGGTGGATCTGTTGAAGGGAAGTAGTCGGACAGAAGTAAAAGTTTAATTGTTTTTATTTATTTGCATTGAAAACAATAACACGATGTGAAATCAATTCGAAAGTGAATTTATTGTGGAATTAACTTCGAGATTTATGGCACTTGATTCTTCATGCAATACGACTGGAAGTCAGAAGTTTTGTGTGTTTGACATTTTAAATGCTTTAACCACAATTTTTGTGCCATGAAAAATGTCCCAATTAAAGTTTTAAGTGAATTCAATTAAGAAAGGGTCCGCTCGGCATTCAAACTAAACCAGTTAGAGGGAGAACAGAATTAGCCAAGTGGAAACTATCAAGACATACTAGTTTTTCTATGGACTTTAAATCGTGAAATTTTAAGGGTTTTGTGTTTCATCAATGGTTTCCATTAAGGAAAACGGGAACTCCAGCCCCATTTCTCAATCAATTCCTGCAAAACCCCAAACTCTATTTTTCGTACTCTGTTGGGAGATGTTATGTGACTCGGGGCACCAATAGTCTGGGGCGAGAATAATAGAGCAACAAATATCGAGACTTGAATCTATTGTCCGTTTCCATCTCTTATGCCTTCCGACCTAACAAGGAGTCAGAGAGTCAGAGAGGCGAGTCTCGTTTTATGGGCGAATATGGAAAATTGATGAATAATGGATTCGATATCATTAGGAAAATGTTTACTTGTACGAATTTCAATTATCCAAAAGTATCCTTCTCCGTTCTCTATTGATGCTAGGTTATAGACTCAAAGTCAGGATGATTTTAACCTAAACGAGAATACGATAGTCACCCCTTAACCTCTTCGAATATCCTTCGATGATGCTTTTAGATGTGTCTGACTTCTGCACTGAGAGTCGGAGAGTGAGAGGTTTTTGCAAGTTATGAAATTTCGAAAGAAACATTTTATCCTCTATATAATAGCTTTGGAAGGGAGGTTGATTGTATAAAGAGATGTTCGTAGCTGACTCCAAGTACCTGCATTGTAGTTTGGGAGAAATCTTTGTATTAATTCGATTTTTCGGTTTGTTTAGTTGAAAGCAATGGGAATGTCTGTCTATTAAAAGAAACATCGAGTATTTATGAGGGGCAAAGAGGGAAGAATACACATGGATTATGCAAAATTTAAATATAAGTAACTTGGTGAACATTTTTGTGTACACAGGAGTTATAAATAGAAGAGAGTGCATAAAGCGGATATGAAGCTCAAGAAAAGGATAAGAGGTTAGGTGAGGATCTTAAAGGCTAGCATAACTTTGCTCTTTGTTAGCTCACCCACCCTAGTCGTAAGAAATGAAACTCAATCTTTGGGAATTTCCTGAAAAAATCGCAACAGTTGCTTAACCGACTGTATATCCTTTCTGTAGATAGGAAACAAACCATTCACTCTTCTTAATGTGTTTCATCTCCCACGAGAGTTTGCTTCTCTCATAAGTTCGTTAAAAGCATCTTCACACACTAAATCAACCATAAAACCATTCTCTCGATGGCCATTTCGTTAAATGTTGTTTAAACATTTTTTTTTCTTTCTTTCTTACCACTCGACATCTAATTCCAGTTTACTTAATATTCAAGTAAACATTTCCAATGCAAACAGAAAGTATCAGTTTCCAAAAATTTCTCAAATTCCCCACCACTTCAGCAGGACGTCCGACAGCCACTTAAACTCGAAATAAAGTATATTGAATGGCTCTTAGCGTAGGCGGGTCCTCCAAGAAAAAAAAAAAACAGAAAGTCACTTAACTTAAAAACAAGGACAACGATAGTAAATAATAATAACAATAACAGCAAAGTAAACACCATTCGTGTCTTTTGTGTGACTGCCTCCAGTAGTCCAGTGCACCAGTTGTGGCTTGTGTGTCAAAAATCAATACTTTTCCAAACTGTGTTATTAAAATCGAAAAAAGGAATGATACACGCACAATACCAAGAAAACAAAGAAGAAAAACAATAAAAATATCACACGGTATCAGGACGCTTTGCTTTTATTTCTTTTGTCAATCGATAAAGAGGACGCCACAGGTAAACAGAGATGATAGTCTGTCGCAAGTTTTTATGGCGGCGTGCGGGGTAAAGTCGATTGTGTCATTGCTCGTTAGCTGTAATTACAATCTCCAATGGATTCCTACAGCTTGGTACCTACACAAAGTAAAAAACTTCGTTTTATGAGTTTCAATCAAGGTCGAAGTCGAAAAAGGAAAACATTAACAAGTTGGGAATTATCCTTTTGTACAAGTGTAGTGCTTACGCCGGGGTCCTGGTTTTGTTTTCGGTATTGATACGGATGTATGAACTTTATGCAAACAAGTTCTACTGTAAGGGTACACGTGTGTAACAAGAGGAGTATCATTTACCAGTGCCGTTGCTCGCAGTGACTGAATGATGTTTCTTTGCTTTCGTCAACACGTTGCAACCGTTCTTTTTATATTTGTAACCAAAAAGGAAGGATTCTTTGGAAATAGGTGAATGGGAAATGAAAAATAGATACTTTTTGAATGTACTAGGCAGTTCGTTTGCCTTAATAGAATTCACATTCAAGTTAATTTGGAATCGTACACTACGTAAAGATGTCCATAAAGTCACCTGAATATCAACAGATGGAGTCACTGGTATTCAAATTGACCACATGTTGATAGACTGCCGCCACTCTGATCCGATATTATTAGAATGGTCTTCGAGGCGGATTTTTAACAGAACATTTTGTGTCCAAGCATAAATCAATAGGGCTCCTTCACAATGAAAACGCAGCCAACAGCTATATGCATGCACTTGGAGTTCCGGGCGTGTACTGCCATCTCGGTCTTAGAAGAAGGTTAATGAGTGTTATGAATGCAAGCCAAGCGTCCGAAACAAGGAATGTTGCATACCTTTCGAGAAAAAACTGGTTTAGACAATTGTTGGTCCCGATTGTGAGAAAGGGGGATACAATCATGAACTTTATATCAAATGTTCCTCGAAGCAGGTAAAATGAGGAAATTAAGCTTGGAAGAATCTTGTGGACTGGACTTCTAACTCTGGGAAGTTCTTTTGCGGTACAAATCATGGTAGGAGACATTGGGGAAGACCGAACTTACACTAGAAAGATGGCGTAGTCAGGGTGTAGTTGCATGGCGTTAACTAACGATCGAAATAAGTCGAAGAACATGTTGGAAAAATCCCGGAACGGATCCTTGTTGTCGCGCAGTTGGATTTGAAAACCCGAACACTACTCAAACGATGTTGATCATCACACAAAATGGCTGATTGGAAAAAAAAACGAAAAATTCTTTCCCTCGCTATTCAAAACATGACTAAACAAACCTATGTTTATCGTAGACCACCCTAGACCCTACCAGGCCAGGCCTTGCACACTATACAAGACAAACAAAACAAAACAAAGTGCCAACCATCTTGTTGAATTTGTTTGTTTATACCAGTTTGGTTCTTTAAGCACTCGCCCCTGTTGCTCCTCTGTTTCACAGAGAGTGACTATCCGACGCCACTGAGTCCCTCTTCTCAGATGTTGTGTATCGGATTACAACATGTCAAAATAATAACAAAAAAAGTATCCTTTTTTTCCTTATAGTTGGATATAGAGTCCATCCTTAGTGCCTTCCCCAGCTCCTTTTTTTTGCCTTTTTGGATATAAACAAGTGTACACACGTAGGGACTTTCTCACTAAACATAAATTTTAAGGACTTTGTTTTGTTATTTTATTCTCCAGGAGCAACAAATAAGTCGAAAGTCCTGCCGGATTGAGTGTGGGGTCGATGCGGAATGCTTTTGTGTAAGGAAAATGATGGGCTTGTTTGTGTTTTGGTACAGCAAGGATTTGTATCTATAGTCTCCTCGGATTAGTGACGGAGCTTGTTGATAATATTTCCACCATCACCGCTTCTTCTGTCAGGATATGCGTATATTCAATCTGAATTTTACCATAATAAAGCCATAAGTACATCCTTATTCCGAGGACTTATTTATGAGTTTCGGTTTATATCCGCCTGTGCTTCCACTTCCACTTAAAAGCGCTTCCTTGCTCCGTATCGTCGACTTCGTCTGAATAGATTGTCTTTGTTTTAAATGGTTCTGTATAGCAAAAATATTATTATTTCGGTTCGTCGACGTATGTAAGTACTTTACTGTCATAACTGTGCGTCGTAAACCGCTAAACTGATTGTTTTACATCTTCGAAACACGCACTCAAGGATATTCCAATTTCGATATCATAATCGCAAGTCGCCCTTGCTTGCTAGGCTTTTCAGGCTTCTTTTTTTCTGTTGTTCAGTGAATTCGAAAAGCAAAACGATTTTCAAATTTCCGTATCAATTGACACAAGAGTGAAGGAATATTGAGAGGCTTATTCAATAAACAAACACATAATTCTATTTCCAAAAAGGAAAACATAACAACAACAAAAAAGAGGACCTCACTCTATTTGTAGCCTGCGGCGACCGACGACTACGAACGTACGGGTTATGGTTTGACTTTGAGCTGTTAAACAAAATATTTAAGACGAAAGATATGTTGTTTTTTTGGTATTTTTGTCAAACTTCCTGTTTTGTCAAAGCATTCGTTTTGGGGTTCAAAGAAAAATAAAAGAGGCGAACGCAATTGGGGCGGCCTTTATGGAATTGACAGTAATCGATGGCAAAACGTTTGTTGTGTCGGAAGTTCAGTGGAGTATATTTTTGGGTTTTTTTCTCGTTTTTTTTTTCATATTTTAGTGAATAAAAGAAAAAAACATGAGAGTCAGCATTTGTCGAAAACAAATAAGGAAACGCTGGAGATTTATGTTATCAGTTTTTCTTGATAAAGGTTGAGATTTTTACACAACATCATTTTGAATTGTTTGAGCCCCCTTCGATTCAGCTCTTGGATTAAAAGAAAGCTTTCAAGAATTTTTCTGTTTGTTTTCAATTGACGTACAAGCTAGTTGCACCCTATCTTAAGTGAGGGAATAAAAAAGTTCAAAAATTTAAAAATAATTTCGGTTGAGTGATTTCGTTTTTTTTCTCAGTGATGGAAACCTACCTGATGGTTAAAACCCTTTAATTCCATCAAGGGACCGACCAAACTTTGTTTTGCCTTTTTTCATTTCTTTCCTCCGGCTAATTGATTTAATCGAGCGAGCTCTAAGATGACAAAATAACTTTACCCAAATTGGAAAAAGGTTTCATTTTGTTTGGATAATTTAACATAATTTTTCGTGGTATAGTTTTCTCTTTTTGAAATGTTAAAATGGATTTAATATTAATTTTTCATAGAGTTATCGAAAATGCGTGCCTTCAGTATCGATGAATCCTTCTTCGTTGGATTAGAAACTTTCTTTCGAACCGTTCAATACAAGTTGTATTGGACGGATTCAAGTCCAAACCGACAGTATAAATGCTGGTGTGCCCAGGGCTCCGTTTTGTCTCCGAACCTCTTTCTCATTTTTATTAATGATCTCTTGTCTGTTACTTCTAATCCATATTCGTTCCCATATTCGACATCCTCCTTCTTCGGATGTGGAACTGCAACGGCAAAATATGATAAGCTCATTAAACTCTGACTTAAACAGCATTGTACAATGGGGAATTAAAAACCGTGTAAAGTTTAATGCTCCGAAAACCCAATGCTGTCTTGTATCGTTGAAGCGAGACATTCCCCCCCTTGCCAATGTCCATGAGTAGCACTTGCATCAATGAGACCGAACATCTCGAGATTCTCGGTATGTGCATCACTGACCACCTCTTGTGGTCCGAGCACATAGTGATGTCGCTAAAAATGCCGCAAGATGTTTGGGTTTCTTAAGACGGTTCAAGAAATTTGTCTCCCCGTCTGATCTGGCTATTATCTATACTAATACCTAGAGGGGTTTTCAATAGGGACGCTACAAAAGTAAACCGATAGGGACAGTAAACGACGTAATATTTTTTCCCGCTCTCTTAACATTTCTCTTCAGTAAGGTTTGCCATTTCATAATGGAGATACGATCCAGCAACGAGTCGAAATTATTAAAATTTACTACCGAAATTCGGAGTCAGTGGTCAACACTTTAAGAGCGCTACGTACAATTTATGGTCGTCATAATCGTCCTGCCAGATCAACAATTGAGCGTCTAGTGGAAAAATTTGAATCCACAGGCTCAGTACAAAATGTTTCCGTCCAGTGAGACAAAGAAGTGCCCGTAGTGTCGAGAATATTGCTGCCGCTAGCGCATCAATTGCGGAAGACCCAAATCAGTCTCTCACACGTCGTTCTCAAGCGTTGGGCATCTCTGTGACGTCGTTGTGGCGAATTTCGCGAAAAGATCTTGGCCTACATCCTTACAAGATCAAATTGACGCAAGAACTGAAGCCGCTTGATCACCAGAAGCGTCGTATGTTCGTGAATTGGGCTGAGCAACAACTTGAAAATGATCCGGATTTTCATCGAAAAATCATCTTCAGCGATGAGGCTCATTTCTGGCTGGATGGCTTCGTCAATAAGCAAAATATGCGTTATTGGTCAGGCAGCAATCCACATGTGCTTCACGAGGCACCATTACATCCCGAAAAAATCACTGTTTGGTGCGGTTTACATGCTGGTGGTGTCATTGGGCCGTACTTCTTCCGTGATGATCAAGACCGGCACGTTACTGTGAATGGGAATCGCTACCGCTCAATGCTAACCGATTATTTTTGGAATGAATTGGATGATATGGACTTGGACGATATGTGGTTTCAACAGGACGGTGCCACATGTCACACAGCGGGCCAAACAATCGAATTATTGAGAACGAAGTTCGATGAGCGCATTATCTCCAGAAATGGACCTGTGAATTGGCCGCCTCGTTCATGCGATTTAACGCCGTTAGACTATTTCCTGTGGGGCTACGTCAAATCTATGGTTTATGCCAACAAGCCAGCGACGATTGATGAACTTCGTACGAATATCGAACGTGAAATTGCAGCAGTATCGGCCGATTTATGCTTGAAAACCGTCGAAAATTGGGTTCAGCGTCTGGACTTCTGCAAGCGTGCCCGTGGTGGCCATGCAAAAGAAATCGAGTTCCATACATAATGGCATCAAATGTACTTCCACAGGAATAAAGAATTTCATTGATATCCAAAACCGTTTTTGTTTTATTTATTTATATCCGTCCAAAGCTTGAGTACAATTCCCACCTTTGGGCTGGTGCTCCAGCTATTTACTTAAGCCTATTGGATGGAATACAAAAAAGAGCTGTAAGAATGATTGGTGATAGAGAGATCACTGACGCATTCACTCCTTTAGACCACCGCCGTAACGTAGCGTGTCTCTCCTTGTTCTGTCGCTACTTTCACGGTAATTGCTCTAGTGAAATAGCCAGTTGCATTCTTCTCCTCAAACAATTTGCCCGTAATATTCGCGCTTCTAAGAATGCCCATCGGTTTACCCTCGAGCCAATTTCGGACGTACTCTTGAGTATAGAGAATCATTTTTTAGCCGTACTACGCGAATGTGAAACTCTCTTCCACACTCTGTCTTTCCCAGTCATTTTACAATGTTCAAGAATTTAAGACCAATGTACACCGACACCGCCTTTCCAACCCTTCCCTTTTTCCAAATGCACTCACTGTGTCTCTGGCATAAAAAGGGTATACAAATCCCTTGAGTGGGTGCAAATTATTAAAAAAAAAAAAACAAAAAAAAATGCTTTTCATGGCAGCATAAGTAACAAAACTTGGCCCGAAGTATGAAGATGAGGAAGCTTGCAAGTTAAGAACACCATCTCCCAAAAAGCGACCGATTCAGCAGGTATAACAGGACCTTTCAACAATGCCCTGAGAACTGCGTCAAAGACGTGAGAATGAAAGTTTGAATTTAAACTCTTGGTACAAGCAAAGCACCAGCATTGGGGGCTTGCGTCGATTTCTGAATTAGGTATACCTGATCAAAATCACAGACGGATCATTTCTGTGAAGCATTAAATTTGGAGAGATCTGATCCCCTGAACATTGAGATCATAACACCGAATAAAAAGCAAGAATAAAGAGCCAACTTGTCTAAAATCAGCATTGTATCATTTTTGCTTCAGACTTTCCCCAAACTCCAACTCCAAGTTAAAACGCCATTCTGTTCAAACTTGTTACACGTTCCCAATTCTCCATTGCGTGACAGTTTATGTCGGAAGCAACAATTGTTGTAAGAATAATTTGACAGTTTACTTCACAAATGGCCTCTAAGGCATCCAATTCCAACAAAAAACCCCCAAAACTCAATTTTTCATCGAATTAAATTTTAAAGCCCTCAACCCACAACCCAAATAGACAGAAACAAAAACTTAAACAAAACTTTTCGACGGCCAAAGTCACGTTCGAAAACTGTTTCCTTAAATTTATTATGAGCACAATGACAACACACACAAAACCAAAATTATTCACAATGTGTCTCTTTATGGAAAACATCGATTATACGCAACTCACGCACATCCCCAAAACAACACGATAACCCTGCCTCACGTGACCTTTGAAGAAAATTCCAACAGCCATGATGTCCCAGAACTTTGTCTCCATATACCTAAGGTACTACCTACTAAAAGTGATAACTTTAACCTCTCTCTCAAAACAATTTCGGTGCAGATAAACTGCACGAAATTTTCGAAAATAATATCTGCGACAAGTGCACACATTCGTTGGGTTGAAAGTTTGCTCTGTATCCTTTAAGGACCCTAAAGCAAAACTTTTGCAAGCATCCACAACAGCAAATAGAAAAAAAAACTCCTAATACTTGGCTAATTATCCAAATTGAGTAATTTCCATGTTGCTTCGGTGCCACAGTGAATCACAGGACCCCCGCTTCACATTCAAAATCACTAAACAAAAAAACACACACACAGCAGTATGTGCACTCACTCTAGCGAGTCTCTAGAGAAACAGCAACCGAAAACCAAAAAACTTTGCTCATCTGCATAACAATGACTTTGTTTCACTCTTTATATCCCAATAACTGCTCGCATCCTTGTGCGAGTCCTAATTTACAAAAATTCCATATTAAGAATCACGCAAAACCACTTGAGTGAGTCTTTGGGGAGGCGAAAGCGGAACAACATACAGCATAGCAGTTTGAAATTGTTGGGGGGGTTGTGAACACTCCACGTACTTTTTCTTTTCTCTACGTGTGCACATAATGGCCTTGTGTTGTGCAGGATACAACAAAAATTAAAACGGAACGAATCCGAAATATAAGAACACAGATCATAAAATTGAAGAAAGGAAGAGGACTTCTTTTTTTCTCTCTTTCTCAACAATGACACCCCTTCACGAAAAAAAAACCCAAAGCAGAAAACCGAAAAAAAAGAAAAAAATATAAATAATCTCGAAAACGTATGCACATACTAATGAATTGGCGGTCCGTTTTTCTGGCGAAGGTATAAAGCTGCAAAATTGGGTTTGGGCCATGTTGGTTAGATGCGATGGTGAGAAATGAGTGAGTGAGTGCTTCTCTGCAGCTAACTACTCTTGAGCGTGCCATCAGAGATGAGATAGAAGAGGCCCTTTCGAATAAATCATGGCCAGAGGAGCGCCTAAGTTGGCACAATCTACATAAGGTGTGCTGTTAGTTGCTGCTTTTATAATATATCACTCCCCATCCTCAGAATTCGTTTCTGGATATTCTCTCATAATTTTCTTCTCGAGATCTCAGCGATGTGAATGAGTGTCTAAAATTATGCAAACCAATGTACGGATACTTGATGTGAATGGCATTAGTTTCATAGCAAATATAATCTCAATTTTTCACTTTACTATATTGCCCCACCTCATCCCTAGTCCTTTTTGTGAAACATGAAATCGCCCATGAGCCTTGGTTTTTCGTTCACGGACAGTTTATTCTTGTGCCTCGAGTATTCTTAATTTTTTTCCGAGTCGAGTTGGCGTTGTTGTCGTTTGGTGGTCCTTTTAGTCCTGCTGATGTTTTGTATAGTTTTTTCATTCATACATTCCATGGTGCCTTGTGTGGGTCTGTTGATTTTATTTGAAACGTAACGTCCTTGTGTTTGGCTGAATAATACATTCATCTGCATGACAATACGCACATAGGCCAATTTAAATTCTCATTCCGAAATGGCCGGCGAGTATTGCCAAATTTGAAATTTTATGGCGGTCGAACTTTATACGAACCTACGAGATGTAGGTTTTGAAGGTACAAACAAACAAGTTTGAAGGTTACTAAATTTAGACGTCATTTTTGATTTCTTTACACGGAATTACTTACTGGCCCGTCGCACTTCGTCTCGCTCCATCTTGCATCTTTTATCACAGCAAGTCTCAGATTTGTCCGATATAATTTTCAAGCTTCACAACGAATTTTCCGATTGAATATGATTAGCTAACCCGACAGTATTTTCCTGGTCCTAGAGCCACTGTGTAGAAGTAGTAGTAGAATCCCGCAAACGTCTATCGGGTCCGCTAGTTTTCTAAATTGTAAATCTAAGTCATCATTCATTTCAATTGAATACCGATATTAAAATCGTAGCTTTTTTAAAATTATTTTCATAGGACAACGACTGCCGGGTCAGCTAGTATGCTGGATCGTGAAGTTCATTATGAATTATTTTGAATAACATGCAAATTTCTTCAAAATCGGTAAGGCCATTTGCATTTCTTAGATTTCCTTTAAGACAACATCGATCGGATGGGATAAACTTTAGCTAAACCGTTCCTGAGCAGCAATGCCTTTCTAAGCTCTAGTTTCCGAATTATATAGAAAATAACGTTGTTCTGATCTACAAGTAAACACAATTATGAACTTAAATTATTCCACATCCACTGGAACATATCTAAACAAAAAATTCATCTAAATCGGTCCAACCGTTTAGGAGGAATTGAGTCAGAAAGTCACGACTTCTGACAAATCTGGAAAATCATAAGCTTAGAATTGGAATTTGACCCTCTAACCGCTATTTCTGGTTTGGATTCATAAAATAAAAGAAAGCTCCAAGCCCATTCTTCTAAGAAACTAGATTTCTAATATTTATGTAATTAGAAAGTTAACCTGGCAATGCTGCCCCAGCATCCACTAAAATGTTGTTCGCCTTTTTTTGTTTTTAATTTTTTGTGTGTTTATTTCTTTGATTTTTTTTTTGTTCTCTCGAATGCTCCACATTCCGATGAGAAAGTAAGAATTACAGAAGCGGTGGCGTGGGTGGGAGGAGGCTGCAATGTGTACATAGTAACATCAACATCATCATCCCCTTGTGGAATTTCAGTTAGCCAAAAGTTTTATGTCGACATTGGTATGCATATTTTACGACGACAACGATAGGGTACAGCCAGGGTGCCGGTATGAGTGTGGGGCATCATATACAAAGTGCCTAGTTGCACGGAGTGAACATATATTCATTCTGTGAGCGCCTCCTCCCCCATTCGCAACCTAACTCGCATATCATACCGAAAAACTGGAGGAACCAAATTCCGAAACGACAAAGTTGGAAAATGAAATATGATAATTTTATCATTCCGGCTGGCAGTAAGCAATGCGAAAGTGTGGAACAATGCGACAGCCCAGCAAAGCACTTCTTGCACTAGAGAAGGGGAAAAAGTTTCAAAAAAAAGAAAAACGAAACACCCTTTATCTAACCCTATTACAAGACCCCCAACCCCTAACGACGACGACGGATAAAAAAATGTCAACTCTGAAGAGGTGCAATTCCGCTCGCTGATGGTCGTCTTCAATGGTCTAGGTGAGAAAACAAGACCGACCACTTCAACGTCATCTCATTAATCTTCACTTGAGGATGAAACTAAGTTAAGGTGATGGTAGGAAATCGGATTAACGGCTTAAGACTGACTGCGTAGTAAAAACAAAAACAAAACAGAAAAAAGGACGAAGAGAAGAAGCATACAAAAGTCCAACAAAGTTGAGCAGAAGGGTGTACCTTTAGAGCCAGGGTTGTGTGTCGTTGTCGCTTTCGTTGTTTATTCTGTGGTGTGACTCTACCCTCTTATACTGGCTGGTGTTTCTTTCTGCGGGTGCACTTGATGCGCGGTGCGACACGCGAAGCCATAAAAAGTCGCGTGCACTTGTAAAAGTATGCCCATGATTACTTTGCTTCGTGGGGTAGCTTGAACGACGGGAAATAAAGCGAAAACAACAGAAAATATAAAAGAAAATAAACAAACGCTCTGGCAGGCGGAAAATTGCAAGTCCAAGCGTTATACTCGCTTTTTTGTGCGACTCTCATAACAGGCACGTCAAGGCATGGGGGTTGGTTTCACATGCATTTTGTCCCTCTCTCACTCTTTGTGGTGAACATAACAAGTTCAAGTTCGGTTGTTTCTGTGGGCCCCTGGCTGTGCAATCTGATACCGTCCCAGTCCCACTACGAAATGATGCGGCTTAGGTTGAGCCTCATGAAGGGAGGAAGAGAAACTTTGCAGAGCAACAGACTGCTAAGGCTTTATACGCGCGAAAATCAATTATGCTAAAACTTGGCTGATGTATGCGTGGCTATGGGAAGATTTGGCGTAGAGAGACAGCAAGTTGTCAGGACTGATTGACGACGACGTACAACAGGTCCCCTAGCGTTGCGTTTGATATGCCATTAGCTTATTAGGATAAGTGAAATGATTTTGATATGATCAAAGGCTGAATTCCGGAATGGATTGCATAGATTTCGATTGAATCTGAAGAGATGGGTGACGGAAAATGCGGATTTATGTCAAGTTTTTGACAAAGGGACATTTGTAATAGGTACAGAAATGCAAATCGGTCATAAATTTCAAATTGACTTCAAGAAGCGGCTTGCCTTCACGAAAATAAGTTTTCTCGAAGTCTGTAAAGTTAGGCCTCCATGGCGGCAATAACCTCCTCATTCGACTGACATTTCTTCCGGACCAGTGACTTTTTGAGCTTGAGAACAAACAAACAGTCGCCCGGTGTCAGATCCGGACGATACGGTGCATGAGGCAGCAATTCGGAGACCAATTCGACCAATTTGGTCGTAGCGGAGGTGTGAACCGATGCGTTATCGAGTGGAAGAGCTCTTTTTGCTCCAATTCGGAGTCAAGTCGGGCAAATAATTCAGCACAGGACAGGCCTGTAACCGAATTTTCTAAGTGTTTGATGTGGAATCACAAAAAAAGGTTGACATAGGGTTTCCTGCAGATGGTGCGGTCTTCCAATTTTTCGCATCACTGAAGCCGGTTTAAGTCGACTGTCAGGAAACAACGCAGAAACTCATTCGGATTGCGATGAAAAAGCGTCAATCACTGCTCAGAAACGGTTTCACGGCTGAGCTTATTGGCCGGAATAAGCAATTTTATCTAAAATTCAAGGACTCTCCCGCTTCTACACGCAGTCAATACAAAACTACGAGTACGACCCGACCTAATAATGACAATAGACTCCAGAATTTGAATTTGACATATCAAATTTAATATAATTTATCCAAAATCGTTCAGTTCTCAGACATTCATTAGCGTTTTTGTCATTAGAACATAACTATCATTCAAAACCACAACAGGTTTTTTGAGGCCATCATATGACAGTCATTCGTAGTCAAATTGCGCCCAGGGACATAAAATAAATACCCACTGGTAATGTCAGAGTGTTTAAGTACCAACAAAACATTCCTACGACTGTTTTTTCGTTTTTCTGTCATTATTCTTTCCAGTCGTCCATTGTGTCAACGTGTCTAACTTTAAATAATTCATTTGACAGGGTTAGCAATTAGCAACTGGTTGCTTTTTTTCCTATTTCTATTTTTTGTTCATTAAGCACGACTGTCATGTGGTCGGCTGCCGCCAAACTTTTTACAATATCCTAAACAAGAGTGTCAAAAACGACCTCGATAGCACTGCCTCGTATTATAATATGTTGAACCCACACTTGCCTTAAAAAGGCTGTCAAAAAATTAGACATATTTAACGTTTCATTTTTAAACACTCCGAAAAAACCCAAACCGCCAATTTCAACACCCCATCCCCACCCCATATCTAAATACTTAACAAAACCGGCTGGCGCTGGCGGTGGTGGTGGAAGTGGAACGAACAAAAGCGTGCTGCATAATTCACCACAATAATAATAATAATCAGCGAACACAGCATTATTCCATGACGTATAATAGGGGTTTATGGAAGGATATTTTTGGCTGCTGCTGCGAGCATACGGTTAACGTCCCACAACGTCAGCCAGCCAGCGACCCACGACCATATCGCACCGCAGCACCCTTGGCTGCGTCAAAACGTCATCGTCATTGCCATTGAACTACCACCACCCACCGCACGACCACCGGAGTGGTTGGGCAATTCTAAATCTACCCGCTCTCGTTCAAACAACTTGACTCGACGACGACGACATCAGCTGCTTTGGAAGACTTGCCTAACCTCTGCGTTGAAAAATTCAATTTTTGATGTCTCGTATATTTTAATGCCATTCGAGAGTGGTGTGCCCTGGAAAGGGACGCACGGTACATTACAGACAGTCTCTCCATTCACGTGAACATAATTCCGGCCACCTTACCGGAAGCCCGCCATTTTTTATTTGATTTTATCTCTTCCCCGCCCCCCCTCTCTTGAGCCCTCTGTCTCTCTGCGGTTGATTGTCACCATCAAAGTTTAAGAGTAAAAGAGAAGGGCAATGGGTGGGGTGTATGATGGTTATATGGTGCACGACTTCAGCTGCAGCAATATTAACAATTCCAGCAAATCGATTCTTCTGACACCTGTCAGAGTGTGCTCCGACAGAAACCAGAAGAGAGCTTTGAAATGTCGCATGACTGAACACCACAATCTGGAATTATTATACCAAAAGAAGGTTCGAGGCAAATGTGGGCCACATTATTTATGAAGGCAGATATATTGTCAAAAGTTGGGTGGTGGGGTGTTGTTAAACTTGAGAGCCTGCACACGAATACCATCGATGTCGAATCAAAAGTAGATTTAGTATGGAGATTTCTCATTTCTTTCATATCGCATCGAAATGTGCTGTTGCCTAAAATTAGAGGCGTCCTTATGATCCTCGAACGGTCGTGTCGTAGTCGTCCGTGTCGTTTGGTCGATGGTGTGTGGTTTGGTTTATGTGTGTGCTGTGCTTTCTTTTGTTTTGTGCCTTTTTGTTTCAATTACTCGAATAAATGATTCAGCAAAAGTTATCGGACCTGCACCTGCATGAAATCGAATTCATTTAAATCCTCGACACTTCCGTTGCCTTGTCCTTTTTTAGAGGAAGAAAGACTCATTTTTTTGTTAGGAATGAATGACAGGCAACATGGTCGGTGACATAGACGTTGTTGTTGAGTTGACACCTCAGACACGATAGCAAGCCCCAGCAATGGATGTGACACGAGGGTTTTTTAAGTTGAATGCAGTTGACCGACGCAATCCATCAAATTTGTATGAGTTCGTTGTACGAATTCTTTTTGTCATCTGCGGACTTTTCAGTAGGCCCTTCAACTTTTATGAGACCTTAAATTTGTAGCGTTGAAGCCGATAATGGTAGATGTTACTTTTTGTCCACCCGAAGCTTTTATGGTGTCAAAAATTAGTGTTCCCTTTTGTTTTGGAAAATTGGACGTCTTAAAATTAAATCTGAAAACGCCACAAGATTTCGAATTCCTAATGCCAAGATACGACTAAGAAAAAGACAGTAACATCACTCAACAAATATTTAATGCCCCTCTTGAATAAAATTGCCTCGTGCATAATTCTGAATTTCCAAAAACTGTTTCTTATTTATAAAACCCAAAGAATAGGGTAAATCCCATAAATTTTGTATTCTCCACTCTTTCTGCCTTGCAAAAGCCTTCCAACATAAAACTCAAAATAGAACGAAAACGAAATAGGACCATGGAAGGACGAAAGAAACATAGAAACACCAAGTTCGTCATCCACCTCACTGAATAATTGAATCTTAAACAAAGTGCAAAGTTGTAATTAAACATCATGGAATCAGCACAAATACTCGGACAATAAATCAATTCAAAAGGACTATGCATTCGTATTTTACAACGAGGGAGTGCCGACGAAACAGCACCTCCCACGGTGCAGTACAAGATACTAGGAGACAGCACCTCCAACAGGCTCATCCTGCACATCGACCGTCAACGTGCCCAATCACTCGAACTGATTGTATATATAGAGGGAAAAGGGCTAGGGAAGTAGGCACTCAAACAGTCGTCCTAACTCCGTCCACCGCCCGACAATCATTCACACTGCAGAGGCACTCTCATTTCATAGACACCATTCAGAATCATTGCAAATGTAATAAGATGAATTTTTAATTTTTCAATCAAATCCAAATTCAATTTTCTCATCCTGGCTGTTTGGCGCCTCTCGGTTGTTCCCTTCGTCGTCGGTCGGTTCTGAACGAGAACAGGGACACCCTGTAAAAGAGCAAGCAGCATGATGGCCATTCGGTATTCGCTTGACAATGGCTGGGTGTTGCAGGATGTACATTCACCTTCACTTAATCAAAGTTACATGCTGAAGAAGGGGTCTTGAACCATGGCATTTCGCCCCATTAAAATGACATATGTATGACGGAAGTGGAAAAGCTGATGATGAAGAACAGTCAAACTGACAGGAACAGCGGCAGTGCATGAGATGAAGAGGTTGACAAAGCAAAAAACTAAAACTCGGCATTAGCTTCGAGCCAGAACCATGGAGAGAGCCCGAACAAGCAACTTGTAACTTATTTCGTTTGTCAAAAGTTTATCCTTGCCAGTAGTTGCCTGCATCACGTCAGCACTCTCAAACATGGTGGCCCCCGCCCCACACAAACATGCCAACACAATATTCCAAAGTAAAATGCAGATGCAAATCATGTAAGTGTAAGACATACAATGCATCGACGAAATCTAATTTCAATCGCAAATACCTAACTCAAGTGCTTGAGGAGGGGGGACTGGGGTTGTTGGGAGGAAAAAAATTCCCTATGGTGTTGGAACGGACAGAAGGTCGGTCGGGTAATGAGCAGAGAATGCAACACCATTTCAGAAGTTTGAACTTTAATCAGACATAAAAAATCATACATATGAACTGAAGAACTTACTGGTGAGCGTGACCCAGCAAGCAAAAGTGTTGAAATAATATTTGAAGAGGGAGAAACGTTGAAAAATTGTTGTTTCGTGTTGATCAGGAAACAACGGAATTGAACATTACACAACATCAGCAAATAACTGCATTGCAGGTCATATTTTTTTGATTAAGTATTTGGAGTTTGTTTTTTGAAATTCCAGTGAAAATGAAAAAAATGGGAAGAGAAATTACGAAGAATTCTATCAAGAGAGGGTGGGGCCCGTCACATTGTGTTCAGTTGCTTGCCGAGGATAATTAACACTCTGTCTATCATTGGACTGCTGGAATAGGTACGCTGAACCCCGAGTATGATTGCGGTTGGCTCGTTTCGAGGAACTAACTTGTTGGATGGGTTACTAAAAAGACAATGAATTACGGTTGCCAGTGATGCGCTGCGACATGCCATCGGAGCTTGAAGAAAAAACAGTTGGTCCTGAAACGCAGTTTACAATGCGCTGAACTTTCTGTAAGCAAGGAGAGATTCATGCTTATGAGACATTCTAGTTCTGACTGCATTGATGAAATCAAAAAGCCTATTAACCGGCTAAGGGATCCCAAAACCGCAGAAGCCGATGCCATTCCAGTCGAGTTGAGCCAACCTGAAAGATCATCACTTCACTAACTAACCCATATTATTAAATTATAATGCACTTTTTGGGAATAAAAATAAATAGCGATAACAGGCAGAGTAGAACCATAAAAAGCGTTGGAAGTATTCAGCATTCCCAATGAACCCTCAAGTGTAACCGATGTTCCCGTCAATATTCTCTATTGACTCTACGATATGGAATGAACTAGTGTGCCTTCTTTTCAGCTTGGCATTGGAATATCTACAAGAGGTACCAAGCCGTACGCAGGTTATGTAGACATCTTTGGAAAAAGCCAACACTTAATTTTCTAAAATCGGGCCAGGTGACGAAAAACCTGCGGTTGCATATATAAATTAAGGAAAAACCAGGAACAACAATGGTCTCTACGAGCTCTATTTGTCTTAAGATATATCCACTTTCAACCAAAGCTCTTCCTTGATCCATTATACAAAATCGAAATGTGGTTCAACAACACAAAATGCTATGTGGTCCCATTTGTGGTCCCATTGTTCCTATCAACATAAGACATATTCATCTTCAAAATTTTCCAAATAATTTCCAAAAACCAATTGCAAACCATTTTAGCCCAAGTTCTTATCCTTTTTCCGACAGAATTCCAAGAACATCATTAAAATGCAATTCTGATTCGATAAAAACAAAAACCGAACAACCCCTTCTCTCCACAAAAAACATATTTCCCATTTGTATCATCTGTTGCAATTCTTCCCCAAGCAACAATATAAAAAAAAAAGTTAAATCGTCCTGTTTTGCCATCATAAATGCTTCAGGTTGTTGAAGACAAACTCTGTTAGGAAAGAAGTCCTTTTCCTTTTCCTTTATTTTTATTATTCCTGTTACAATTTTTTTTGTGGTGAACGTGTCAGAAACAAACAAACAAATAACAAAAGTAACTTTGCTGCTGAAAAAGACGAGAAAAAAAATTAAGGAAAAAAAAAAAAACAATACCCAAAGACAATTTTGACCTCGAACTGGAAGAGACTGAAAGAGGCGAGCGGGCGTTAAATCGGAGAGTGGCACAAGAAGGTATAACAAAATTACACGACGGTGTGCCATAAATCAGCGAAACCAAAGCATGAAACTTTTTATTGTAATTTTTATCATTCCCTCGAGTTAAAATGTCATAAAAAGGACGATTCGGCGAAAATCGTTTCGCATATTTTCACGCTCTGTGTGCTCTCGAGCCATTATACACCGGTCGTCATATTCCCCTTACCACTAGCTCTACTCGCCCAGTCAGAGTTTTCGGTTAAGCAGACTGGATTGTGATATGAGCCCAAATCGAGACAGGAGGCGTTTTTCTAAGGATATGTCCTCTTCTACTTCTAGATATACATTATATTCGCGAATATGTGAGATTTTGGAGTGGGGGAGATTTATATGGAATTGGCCTTACGTGCGACAGCCATTGTTTGCAGAAATATCCACTTAAAGAATTCGACAATGACTTGTTAGATGCTTCGAAGGGTATATGGTGGAGGATATTGCAACATTATAGACATTACAAGCGGGGGCCTTACATTTTTCTTTTCGACGCCCTTGTTCTTGTTGATGCTAATGTCATTGGATAGGGCGATGGCAGAAATGAGGTGAGGAATTGACATTGAGGGGTGATCAATTTTATTGCGGAGCTATTGTCACATAAGAAGGACGACGCGTGTGTGCAGGACATAAAGGTATTCGTTAGCATTTGGAATGAAACTGTCATGTGGCATTAAACGTTATCATAACTTAACAGAACATTTGTTATACTTAAAATTCTAAATCACTTGGGTGGTCGTTCATTTTTGTCATTCTCTTTTTTCAAGGTTGGGGGATTGATATACCTTTAGACGACCCTATAGTGAGTCAAATGAGATACTAGTCGATTCCTTGAGAACATAAACATCAGAAAAGGGTTTTGAATTTTATTTGCTCTTAAAAAATCTTTGTGATACATTGATTTTAAAAATCGAATTAGATTTTTGAATTGTGTAAAATATGAGAGTTCGTTGCGCCGTAATTTATGTCGGCATGTTAACGTTGAATATCTTTTTCATTTATCAACTGATTTATTCGAAATGACATGATTTTGAAACAAGACTTCAACACAATTTTATTGGTTTACAAAATTAAAGCAAACATAAGGTTGATGTGCATCTACTATTCCAGCTTTTTTATTTCTAAATATTAAGTATTTTGTTGGTCCTCTCGAACAAAAAAAGAGTTTTCAATTTCCATGCCAACCTTTACCGGTTTTGTGCCCGAAATAACTGTTAAAACCTTTAAAATAAAGGTTCAACCCAAATGTGCTGTTCGTTGTTGAACCGAAATCAGAAAGAAGGAAAGACAATTTTTGTTAAATGAATCTTGTGATATCGTAAGAAATGTTCACAACAACACAAGTGTAAAACGCAGTCAACAAGAAAAATCCTTGTACAATTGGTGATTTAAGGCATTATCATTTTTTTCCCATAGCCAACACGGAGCAGAAGAAAGAACAACATTTACACCCACAGTGAGTCGAAGGTTATTTGTTTAGAACAACGGTGAGTCACAACCACATTGCGTTTACTATCCATTGCCATTTTTATCATCGAAATAAAACAGCAAACATTTAATTCTTCTCTTGTTTTCTACACTATTTATTATGAAAATATAATATACAAAACTCGCTATTCACTGTCTTCTTTTAAAATTTTGTTTTTATATATTTTTCTTCAAATTATTAAAATTAACAAAATCATTTTTTTTTATTAATAAAAGATAAAAAAACTAATTTGTGAAAATATCTTACAATTTTTAGTAACAAAAAACATTATTTAGAAATAGAATACATATTATGAAAAAGAAAAAAAAGTACTGTATATTTTTATTGGGAAAATGAATTAATAATTCTTTGTTAAAAAATTCAGTTGCACAAATTTTATTTTATTTAATAATTTCTGTATATAAATATTTGGTTTATTTTTTTGTTTTTTCTTTGATGTTAATAATTGAATGGACTTGAATGCAAAACGTGTAGTGTTTTATATTATAATTGTTTTTTTTTTCACATATTTAAATAATTATTAATAATAATCAATAATGTTTGTATAATATTAAGAAGAGATAATTTATAGAAATATATTTATATAGGTACAGAATTAATTGATAATAGGTTTTATACAATATAATTGCTTTTGGTTTTAAATAATTAATTTGTTGTTTAACAAAAATGTTTTAATTATTTGAATTTTCAAATAAACAAAGAGTAAAGACAAGTTTATTAATTTCATTTATTTGTTTGTAATACTGTTTTATAGAAAAACTGAATTTTAAGAATAAATAGCAATGTTTTATATAGGAAGTTCTTAACTTTTGAGGGTTTTGTTTAAATATTTTCACGTTCCATTTTTATTATATTTTTATTTAATTTTTTTTTTTTTGAATACGGCTTGTCATTTACTTTACATTCAAATTGTATGTACAAATTAAAAGTTAATATTGTGTATATGTTTTCATTTTGTCAAAAACAAATAAAAACGTTTTTCGTTGCTTTTTCATTTTTCAAAAGTTTCGTTGATGTTTTTTATATTAGTTTCACTAATTTACTGCGAAATTAAATATTTCAAATTAAAAAATTAAGAAAATTTAAGGATTTTCTCTAAATTC
The DNA here is from genome assembly GCA_920937365.1 of Sphaerophoria rueppellii. Taxonomy (NCBI): domain Eukaryota; kingdom Metazoa; phylum Arthropoda; class Insecta; order Diptera; family Syrphidae; genus Sphaerophoria; species Sphaerophoria rueppellii. Next base: position 112,065,255 of record CAKKXW010000001.1, on the reverse strand, counting down.
TATGTTCTAACAATCAACAATATTAAAAATATCTTAAACTATAGAATCTTAGAAGTTTCAGTTTGTAAACTTGTTTCGCTTTCTTTTTTATATTTTACTTTTAATTGTTTTATGATTTATTTAAGCTGTATTATAAGTTTTTTTTTGTTTCATTACGGTTTCGTTGCTTTTATAAATTATAAGAATTTAAGTTTCATTATTTTTTTGTAAAGATTGGTTCATTCATAAAAATCAAATATTTATTAACTCGTTGTCGAATTTATTTTATGTTTCTTTACTTATAAAGTTTTAACACTCAAATGACTATATTGATTCTTATATAAAAATTTAACTACAAATGAAAAAAAAATAAGCAATTGAAATTAAAATTAATAAAAAAATTTCAATGCAATATTATGCAGGGATATCAACATATTCTCATGTTTTTTCGTAGATAATATCGGATTTGGGCATTGGGCTTTTAAACGCTTGCAAGCTTTGCAAGCTTGAAAAAAAGCTAAATAGTAGGATTCTTGCTTTTTTTTTTTGTGGTAAAAAAGTTTTAATTTATTGACTACATTCTCAACTGTGTATAATTGCTTAGCTAAATTTAAAGATTCGTTGTTTTATTTACAAAATTGCTATATGAATTTTTAAAATGTTAAATGCATGCATTAAAAAATTTAAAATATTAAAAAGCTATTTAAAGATTATATTTTCTTATATAATATTTTAAAAAAAAATTGCTTTTATATATTTTGTTCTTAATTTTAATAAATGTTCATATATAGATTTTTTCCTTATAATTTACGTTTTATTGCTTTCGATACTCGGCGAATTTTTTCACATGGAATCGTTGAGTATAATTTTGTATTATTCGTTGAGCAAGATTAATGGAATCGTTCATGTTTACATTTCTTCGTTTTCTATATAATTTTGAACACCAGAATGTAGATTAAACGTGGAAAAACTTACGATTCACCTTTTTACGAGTATCTCCGCTTGGTTATAAGATACATTTTCACAACACACAAAATACATAAAATTAAATGATAAATAAGAAAATCTTACGTTATATAAGAATTGTTTATTTCGTTGTTTTACATTTATTTTCTATTAAATTAATTGTATTGCTTTTTCGTTGATATTTTTAATGTTAATTGGGGCTGAAAACTGCATAAAAAAATGTTCCGGGTAAAAAGTCATCCCATATAATTCTACTCACCACAATAATTCTCAACAAACCCCAGCTTTTATTGCCCAACAAGAATGAATTAATCCTAAAATTGCTTATTAAAATTTTCATACTAAATAATAATATTTGCGGTTAATGTACATTTGTGTAAAGAAATAAAAATTCGTTGTTCTTAGTTAATAAATTGCTTATAAGTGTTTTTTATATATATCTAATAAATTTAATTTAATTGTTCTTAATTGTTTAACAATTGTTTTATATTAATTGAATTTATGTACAAATATTATTTATATTGTTTTATTTCTAATTGATGCAGTTTATGTTAAAATTATTTAAAGAAAGTTCTTACAGTTAGCATTGTTTGCGTTAAGGCTGATAAAATGACAAAAAAAAACAAAATTACGAGTTTGACGTTTTCGAAAGATTAAATGGCAGTCAAATTTGAAAGCCGAAATTGCAGCTGCATTATCATGCTGCAAAAACCCTATTACTCTAGCATGAAAAGAAGTGAAATGAAAAACCTGCACTACGTACAAAATTAAAACCCACCCAACATTAAACTCAGTCAGTCGCATCATCATCTTTATGCCACACAAAAAGAATGATGAGTAAGACGAACGTTAACGACATTGGCGAAAGGACGACGCACGGACGTTTAAATGACAACAAGAAACATCGATTTTAAAGACCAGACTTTTCAGTTTTCACAATAACCTCGCTCCTACTACATCCTCAATCCAAGTCAAACGGGGCCCAATTCAAAGCCAAAGCCACATTCAGGATAAGGATAACCCCGAAGAGCAAAAGGAAGTCAAGTTCCAACAGCCACACACAGACGACACAAAGGGGGTAATCGGCCCCCAATGGTTGAATGCTATGGCAATTCATTTACTAATACTGGGTTTTCATTATGTGATCCGATTCTTGGATGGAAAGGAAAATATGCGTTCGTGCGGGTATTTTTGCTGACATTTGAGAATTTTCAATGAAACGTAGTTTTTGTTGTTGTTCGTTTGTTTGGGAGAGAATAGGGGGCCTTTATATGCCTCTGCCTGTCTCGTAAAACTGAGTAATGGTTTTTCAAAAGCATCAACCGAACCAAAACCAACACCAAACTAACCAAACCCACCATTCAGCAGAAATGTACCCGCAGTTGTTGCTTCTTCATGCTTTTCATTCGATGACGACGATACGAGTATACACATTCACAATTTGAGATTCTGACACAGTTTGAATGAAGAAACTTTTGCCTATTTAAAGGAAGAATTTGCAACGATGCATGATGATGAGACGAAGTAGTGCTGGCTTTGGCATGATGAAGTTGTTTCAAAAATTGAACAGCCATTCAAGAGAAAATGCAGCTAAATGCGGTTTACCCTTTTTGCCTACACAACGTTTATCCGAAAATCATTTCGGATTGCTTTTGACACTTCAGATTCGAGCACTCCAGCAGCAGTTAAAACTATCGACATTTTCTCTTTTGTGGCGATGTAGGCCTTCCTTTTCGAAGAAAAAGAGACGGAAAGTTGTTGCGCCTAATGGTATGTTAACGTTGCAAGTCTTTTGGTTAATTCATATTGCATAGAGCCAGGCGATTTTTGGTTAAGATTCTTTATCGGTTGACATTTTGAGGATATTTGAGGACATTTTCGTAAAGACAACATTTTTGAAACGATTTTTGTTCGCCTTTGATGGATGGAATAGGTATAGCAGGTAAGGTAAGGTTTTGAGTGCAATTAAGTTTGTAGCCGCATTGAAAAGAGCCAAAAGTATGCAATACGAAAGCTGATACTCAATTACGGAAGCAAATCATTATCAATGGAAAAGTATAACTTCTTATAGGGGAAAATACAATATTTGGCCTAAGAATATGCAGCTTTTTCTTCAATTCTGTAACCACTGATCAGTTATAACAAGATTGGAAACCTACCTACGTTTTCCCTCCAATATTTTTTTCATACACACATACTCTTGCAGCAATCTTGCTTTTTATTATGTAGGCAATTGTATCATTATTACAATAAAATGCATACTCTTGCAGCTAACCTGCTTTTCTGAGTTTGTATTACACGCATACTCTTGCAGCTAACCTACTTTTTAGTTCGTAGGCAAATGTCATTTCGACAGCAATTTTTCCCATCTTGTTATAACTAATCAGTGTCTGTAACCTTATAAGATAAGTTTGCTGTTTTCCCGTCCAATGACTCAGTATCATTATTGAGAAATTCATCTGTCACGTGTCATCTTTCTACCAGGAGACGATGAAGTAGAAAAAAAAGCGCTACTCAGTTAGAACACAAATATAGTTCGTAGGGTACCTCAACAAACTTTTTAAACTGCTTTATACTTAAAAACCCCTAGAAGCAAACTTCATGCTTAGAAAACTGACGTTAAAAGAAGAGGCCTCAAGAGTCTACCCAAGGAGACACCATATTTAAACCTGTATATTTCGATTTCAAGAGATCAAAAATCATGCGAAGCCGTCGTTAATTTCTTATAAGAAATCGAACAGGTCGAACTTAAAAGCAACAAGAAAATGTAAAATACTTGCTTTCAATAAACCTTATTAATATTGCTGTTCGTCGCACTTGCACTTGTTTTGAATAAAATTCTATTTACATTTTTTAAATGTATTTTATGTATGTTTCAGCAAAATACGTGATTTTTAAGAATTGTGAGTAAATGTTTTAATAATTTTTAATGTTTTACAAAATAAAACAAATAGTTGAAAACAATGCGCATGCGCAAAAAATTGTTACTTTTCTTTCAGAATTTAACCCAACATCAAAAAATTGATTAAATGTGTTTTTAGTTAAAATAATAAAAACAGTGAACAACAACCAATTTCAACGACAAAACTAAATCCAGTGAAAAGCCTATCACGAAAAAAGCTGAAAACTAAAGCAAAATAAACGATGTACGGAAGCCATTTAAAAAATCCAATTGAAGAAAATAAATAAAACGAAATTAGTACTTTTTTTTGTAATAAATATAATTTTTCTTTCATTTAAAATGAATAATTTTTGTTTTGTTTATAATGAAAATGCAATTAAAACTAAATAAATACACCAATTATATATTAAATTATCTTGTATGTTGTTGTTTTTTTTTTTTGAGATTATGTACAATGTGTAAATGTGTATGTATGTATTGTTAATAATAATGTGTGCTTTGAAATAAATATTTTACAATGTATGCCTTAATTTATTTTACACTTAAATTAATGTCTAGATAAATTTGTAAGTTTGAAATTAATTTAAAATGTTCTTATGTATAAATATTTTATATTAATTTATAATCTGCTTTTCATTCGTTCAATAAATATTGCTTTACAAAAATTTCAAAAAATATTACTTTTTAAATATTGCTTTGAAAAGTGTGTGATGTCAAAGTGGTTAATTACTCTGAATTATATTTTTTTATGTACATTAATTTTAAATTAAAAAGAGAAAGTCGTTTTGTTTTCATTTTTTTATGTACAAATCATTCAAACTGTTTTCTCTTTGTATTCAAAAATTTTGCAAATATAAATATTTTTTTTTGTATTTAAGAATAATATATTTATTTTTTTTTTTGTTTTAATAATTGAATAGTAGGTTGAGTTTTGTTTTTGCTTTTATATAATTTATTTTGAGTATTGCTTTGGTACTTTAGCCGATGAATGGATAGGTATGTTTTTATGAAAAAATGAATAAAAAACACACCACACCACAAAATTAAGCTTAATCTTATAAATAAAATATGAATACTATATTGAAAAATTAGTACAATTTACATTTAACTTATAACCTAACGTCTTAATTGCTTTTGTTTTTCAATTTACACAAAATAAAATATTTTGTCTGTGCTATTTAATTTATTGCTAAAAATTAGACCAAATAGGGAGCATCGAATCTTATGATAAATAATATTAAAATTTTGTACGTACATTTAATTAATTTATTTATGTTTATGAGATCATTAACCGAAGCTGATTATGTATGTTTTTTTTTGTTAAAAATTATTGTATGATAGAAAAAGGGGTTCGATAAAAGTAAAAAATTAGATATTTTCTCCGTAATTCTATATTTACATAGAAAAAAATATATAAATAAAATGTTAAACAGCACCATTTTTAGTTTTCAATTTGAATTTGATTTAATATTTTTGTTTTGTGAAGATGAACTATTTTTGGGAATGTGACTGAGAAAATGTAATATTGTTTTTATTTAATACGTTAGGTTCTAATGACTAGAGAACACTCGGTTTGCTTTGATTCTGAAAGAGGTTTAATCATGCTGTTTGAAGAGCCTAATATCCTGATATTTAAATTAATAAATAAATAAATAATTAGAAATTTCTATACAGAAAAAAAAAATACTGAAGAGTAAAAATGCCCCACATAGATATGTAAAACAAAAAAACTATACCATATGTGCGATATTGATTTAAACAAAATTTAAGACACACACACATACACGCCACTCTTTCACTTCTTTCATACAAAAAAAAAATGGTTCTGCTCTTTTTTTAATTTTAATTGAATTTTTAATTTTTTGAGATTAAATAATAAAAAATATAAGTATCATTGAATGAAATATTTTTGATAATAGAAATTTGTGTTATGTTGTAAGAAACTTTTGCTTCATTCATTCTTTAAATAATTTTGATTTTAAAAAAATATGTTAAATGCCAAATAATTTATTTATTAAGTTAATTTATTTTTTATTCAATTTAATTTAAGAAAATTTTGTTCTAAAAATTTTAGACTTTTCTCTAAACCTCCTTTGTATTGCACTCTTATCCCATTTTAGATTCAAAATATTTTTTTCCAATGAATTTTTGTTTTCATTGTTATCTTAGATATTTTGAATACTAAACCGCAAAATGTGAAAATTAAAATTTATCAAAAACCAAATTTATTTATTAAGTCAAAAACACATTTAAAAATCCATTTTCACTCACACGTTTATTTTTTAATTGTGTTACTATTTTTTAATTTAATTCTAAATGTTTTATTTTAGTTTTTAAGATATATATATAATCTATATTTAAGATTTGGAATGTTTTTTAAAGAAGTAATGGATTTATTTTTTATGTATATGCATATAAACCATACTTTTCAGTGTTGTTCTTGTTTTTCTATGTCGCGAATATAGTGGGCCTTAAGAGTTAAAGTTAAAATTTGACTGTTTCCAAGAAGTTTCATTTTTGTACAAGAAGAAAGAATAGAATTTTTCCAAAGTTACAATAATAATAATAAATACAATTTTTGTACAATCTGTTTGACAGAGATAGAGAGATTTTTTATACCTACTTTTTATAATTTATAAATATTTTTTTGAGTTTGACTAGATTTTCAAATTAAACAATAAGAAGAATGAAGATAGAAGAGAGGAAGAGAAGGATAAAGTAACTTGCATAAAATTTTATAATTGACTAGAAAATTGCTGCATTTTTGGTTTGCCTGTCTCAAGTTGAGACAAAATATAAAAAAGAATCCACCACCCAAAACACCACCAAAACAGACCCCTCCATATTGCCATAAAAGAAAAAATAAACGAACAGCAAAATAACATGACTCGTTACATAAATGAAGGAAATTAGGAAAACCTGTTACGGACATTAAAAAAAAAGTTTGCATCCAAAATAAAGGACGCACACAAAATCAACGAGAAAGGAGTTTTTGAAGCACTCTACTCGTTTCAATTTAGTTCTCTATTCTTACTTCTACAGGCTGTGGTGTAATTCATTTAAAAACGGATTAAGTCTCAAGTACAATCATAATATTATTTTAAAGGGGGAGTCCTGTTTTTTTTTTTTTTTGGTTTCCGTTGAGAGGATAGGAATTTATTTTTAATTTCGAACATGCATCATCAGAAGGGTTGCTTTTCACCAACTTTTGTTTTCTATTTTTTTACAATGTGTTGAAATGTTTTTTTGAAAGCTTGCAATTCATGCCTTCAATAGAAAGTCTGAAAGCCTCGAAAAATGAGAAATGGAAAAAGGATCAAAATTGTATGTGCACATACCAACCATGTCTAAGACAGGCATCGGTCTTGTTATGGCTGTTTGGCGATAGAAATTGTTTTGATGAGAAGGGGGGATAGAGTCCTTGCCAGAAGAAGGGTTTCTGTTTTGGTGGCGGGAAATAACTTACAAAATGACTAATAGGTTAAGTGAAGGCAATACACAAGAAAAAAAAACAAGACAAAAGCATAAAAACACAACGAAATGAGTCGAAAAAAAAAAACAAAAAAACAAACGAACGAACGAACTTTCATGCCTATTATAATTGACGAAAAGGATTGCTTGTGAATGTATTTGTATATGTTTGTAAAAAGAGTTTCTGTTTTGTATGTACACTATATATTGCTTGTTTTTGATTGTAATGAATCTATATAAATGACTGCAGATGGAAATGATTTTTTTTTATATAAATGTATATTTTTTATATATATAAATACATTGCTGTTTTCGTTGTTTGAAATTGCTTATCGATTTATGTTTAATTTTTTTTTGTTATTACTTACAAAGCTATTTATTATTTTTCCTATTATAAGATTCCTTACATGACTAATTCGTTGTTTGAGAAACGTTGCTTTTTTGCGTTTTTCGTTGCATTAAAAATCACTTTTACTGAATAAAGTTTTTTTTCTTGTTTTTCTTATCCTTTGTCGTGAAGAGATAGAAGAAATTATAGAACCAGAAATGAAAAGTGTTTTCCTTAAGAGTCTAAGAGTTTTTAAATTTATGCTTAAGCATCTAAAAGTTGACTAGAATTATGTATTTTTGTTTGTTTGACTAGAATGTACACTGTACGTTGTTTAATGTTTTGTTCTAAAAATACTTTTGCTGCAATTTTTTTGAATTTTGAAGCTAAGGAAATTTGGGGAAAGCGTAAAAGACGAGGATGTGAATGTTGGTTAACCAATTTTGTCTTTTTATTCAATGTCAAGAAGTCTCTAACTGTCAAAACATTAGAATTTGACATTATTAAGCCTTCAGCAAATAATTAAAACTATTTTCGCTTTGAAATCGCAATTTTTATGGCCTTGGAGAGATTTTCAAGGATGTATTGATACATGTTTTACATACTATACTCATTAAAATAAGTTAACTATTTGAACACGCCTTTTTTTGAAGTTGAGACTTTTGTTGTGGAGAACATTGGTAGACAGTTTTTGATTGTTAGGTTACGAATTGATTATGTCCTCAATTCATTTGCAGTGGAGTCATTACAACATAACATAACCAACTTTCACTGATTTCGGAAAAAAAATTAAGGACAAAAGACTGCAAAAGATTTCAAGTTATTCAGTACAAAAAGGATCACTTAATATGGATTTTCCTCTAAATATTAAAAATAAATTAAACTAAAAAAAAATTAAATTTAAAAATGAATTAAATAAATCTACACATCAATAAATAATTATACTCTAATTTTTTTCTGTTTAAATTAAAAATACGATGACTAGAATCTACACACTAAAAATCCCTACATATTCCGAGTTGAAATGCGTTACGCCATTTTGATTATTTTTCGAAATTTCGAATAAAAAATTGAATGACTCCGCGACTTGCTCAAAATTTTTGTAGGATGGACGTATTATGATCTTTGTGTTATTTTCATTTTAAATTAAATTTTAATTTAATTGTTTTTTGTTAAATAAATAAAATAAAATAACTAAATACATTTATACAAGAAAATATTGTCATTTGAGTGTTTGAAACTTTTTTGTTTTTTTAAATTTTTTTTTCAATTTTAAACCAAAATAAAATTTAACATTTTTTGAATCTTCTTATTTCTTAACAGCTTTCTTACCGCATTACTCGAACAAAACCGTAAATGCAGGAATTTTCTTTACTGGAATCGGATTCGGAATTAACGTCACTAAGCTGATCACATTGTTACCCGCCGTAGGAGGCTTCAATCTTAACTGGCAATGTCCTAATCGGGCTGCTCTTAACCATGTCCAGCATCATGGGTGACGGTTCGGGACTCATCGGATCTGAGTAGTCGGAAGAGGCGCCTTCGTCCTTCAAACAAGCCGACTCGAGATGTTTGTTCAGGTAGGATTTCAAAGCGAAGGTCTTGTGACAGCGTTTGCATTCGAAATTCTTGTCTATCGAATGGGTTTGCATGTGAGCGCGCAAATTGGATCGATCGGCGAATGCCTTGCCGCAATGGGCACAGCCGTAGGGCTTTTCGCCGGTGTGCGAACGCAAATGGCCCTGTAGTAGCCAGGGTCGTGAGAACAGTTTGCCGCATACACCGCAGCTGTGTGAGAGTTTGTGCGTGAGAACATGCATTGCCAGGGCTGGCATAGAGACATAGGCCTTGCCACAGGTATGACATTTTTTGGCCGATTGCGAGTCCAGACTGCGATGGGTCTGTTTATGCCGTGATAAATTGCTCGATGTAGCGTATTGTTTGCCGCATTCTGTGCATGTGTACTTGGCCTTGTGTTCGGGCACAATAACAGCCGCAGCTGGGTCGGTTATGTTTTTCCGCTTTGAACGGCCGTCGCTGACGAAGAACGCTTCGTAGGTGTAGGCAACGGTCTTGGCACCGGGCTGCGGAGTACCCGGGCTACTGGAACACGAACCGATTTGTTGCGACCCAATGTTCGTTGTGTTGCTATTCTCATTCTGAATGGGGCCGCTTTTGCAGTCAATCACCTCAGGTACATGCCCGCTGTGCAAAGATACTTCGCTATCGGGGCGCTCGTCGTCGTCTTCTTGCTGCTGCAACTGTTGCTGTTGTTGCAGCTGTATCGCATGCGTCAAATGATGCAAATGATGTGCTGGCTGTTGCAGCTGTTGCAACTGATGCGGCTGCGTTGGTGGATGGAAAGCTGTCGACGCACTCAAATCTAGAATCGCATGGGCCGCATGCAAATCCTCCTCGGCTGGTATTCGCATCTCGTATGTTCGAATGCGATCGATTGCCGATGGCCTGTCATCGAGCGAATACGGCCGGTAGATGTCTTTCTTTTTTGGCGGCAGCGAGAGAGCCGCTCCTGTGCTTGTGAAACACATTGCTAAAGATTTTCTATTGATGTTATTGTTGTTGTTGTTGTTGCTGAGATGTAAATCGTTATCGTACTCGGTCTTAATGCGAATCATAGGCGGACTAAAGCGATCCGATGAATTAGATGGCGAGGATGGCGATGATGAAGAAGCTGTCGTCGTCTGATAGGAATATTGGGAGGAATTGGAGGTCGGCGACGCCAATGGGGCTCGGGGCGGATGTGATGTGATAACGGTTACTTCGTTTTCCATTCGTGGCAGGTACGCAGTGAAGTGCATCGGCGATACGTCGTGACCATATCCTGGAAAAACACAAACAAAAAGGAAAACACAAACTTTAAAGAAGCGAAAACTAAAGGAAGGACTATTGATTTTTAGTTAAAGAATAAGGAGTGTCTGTTTTTTTTTCTTTTTCATAGTCAGTCAGTCGTAATTTTATTTTTCTTCTTCGTCTCTGGCTGAAAGTTCCTTAGAATTGGCACATTGCCAAGGAAGTTGCTGTTGCTTTGGGAGAGAAAAAGGAAAATTGAGAATGGAGGGGTAGGGACAAGGCGCATTAAATATGTATTCCGTGCCTACACACTGCAGAGGCAGACATGCTATCACCATCATCATCTCCTACGGGAAGTTGGCCATCGAGTTCGACACGACACAAAAACCGAACTGGGATGGAACGAACGAACAAAACAAAATGAAAAGCAGCAAAAAAAAAATGTTGAATAAGGATGAAGGACCCAGACGTCAGAAAGCTTATTCTAGGCCTCGTCTCCATTATGGACAAAAACGAAGACTGTACACAAACAGACGAGAATTGAAAAAAAAAACTTTTGCGAGAAAATGAGGTAAAAAAAATGTTGAATGAAATAAAATCCTGGATTGCTCTTCCCAAATGTGAATGCGAAATCCTGTGAGACGTGTTGAATGTGGCCCAAAGGTGGGCAGCATGATGGCAGTGGCAGCTACAGGTTTTTTCGTTTTGCTTATATTTCCCACAGCGAAAGAGAGAGAGAGAGTGTGTCTATACTCGAAGGGGGATGCAATTCCCTGTCATATAATATAAGCCTATGATAGACACGTTGTGGCTCTGTCTAGATGGTGCAATAGAGATCCTTTCCTCATCGCAAATTGGGATGAGTTTAGTCATGTATAAACCGTCCGACCTATCCTCTTCTATTTTTTCTATATCCTTGTCATCTTCCTTGAAAGTTGACATAATCAATGTTGGAATATAGTATGTATGAAGGCTTTTAGTTTAAGTATAGATATAAGGATACACACTCAAGAGAGCGTGCATATGTGTGTATGTAGGTTTTCATAAGTTGAAATGTGTCTTCGACTGTCGCATTGCAGCAGCATCAGAAGTGCGCGCCGACTATATTAACGATGATGACGACAACGACGACAACATCGAGGACGACACACAGGACAACAGGCTGCTCTCTAGCTGCAGGAGTTCAATTTGAGTTTGAGTTTGCAAGAAAAATATATTTTTGTTGCGAAACATCAAAATGTCTGCCAAAACGAGGTGTTTACTATGTTATAGGTGGGCTATGCCTACACCCCCACTCATTTTATTGCTTTTAGGGAATTCTCAAAAGAGGCAAGCAGCCTTTTAAGTTCAAGCTGATGATGTGCGGTTGAAGTCTTTCTTGCACAATCTTTATTCTATAACTATCGTAACCACCTCGTTTTCAACACTGAAAACCCAAGAAAAAAAAACGAAGACGAGAGGCAAGGCAAGATGACGAAGAAATGAAAGAAAATGCGAAAAACTCTTTATGAAGTTTTTGTGTGAGTTTCTTCTTTAATTAAGAATATTTTCCTGGATGTGATGAACTTTAAACTTGCCAACTAACTGTACCTTTTGGTATTTTATGGGAATTAAGAACAAAAAAAAAAACATGTTGAGGTGGAGGTGGTGTGTGTGAGTTTTGGGGGAAGTGGGGTGGGGGGACTTTTCTATTTAGAATTTTGCAAAACTTAAAATTCAAAATTAAATAATATTTGCCAAAGTTGAAAATAAATTTGCAGGAGAACAAACTCGCATTGCGGAATAAATAGAATATTATATTTATGGTGAAATAAATTTTAAGGCAAAATTTTAAGTTTGTTAGAAATGTTTGCAAGGCGGTTGGTAATTTACTTAGGGATTTTTTGTTTACCAAGAAAACTTTGGTTTTGTTAAAAAGTTATGTTTGATTATTAATTTACTTTAAAAGTGGGTATCTTTACTTATATTTTACAAGAAACCCTAAGGAACACAAAAGTTAGAAACCCATGAAACTCAGTTAAGGGTTTTTGACTTCTCAGAGTCTTAACGGTTTTCAACAACATGTTCAACGTTGGAGAAAAAAATTGGTTTTGAGGGTTTCAAAAACCTTCATTGACATCATTTGAAGAAGTAACCGCTCTAACTTTTCTTATACCCCCAAACTAGAAGGAATGCATTTCAAAATTCTAAAACCTCTTTAGACAAAAAAATGGGGAAACCAGAAATGACTCAATTAAGGCTTTTTGTCTGCAAAAAATGTTGGGGATTGTTTTCGAAGACATAGGTATGCTCAACATTGTGTTAGTGTTGTTCTTGCTTATTTCTTTTTTGTTGAAGGTTACGCGTTTTTAAGATCATCCATTTTGGGGAACATGCGCAGCTTTAGGATATTTTGAAAAATACCCCAAAGTCCCCAACATTTTTATAAACATCCTTAGAACTTTAAGAGAAAGAGTTAGTAATGGGAGATTTGGGTAGATTTCGGGTATAGGTTTGTACATTTTAGCAAATATCACATTTGGGCCACTGAGCTGTTGACATTTTCAGTCTGGTTATACGATCGGTCCCAGTTTTTTTTTTTTTTTTTAATGAATGCATTAACATATTGATACCCAAATCGGGTCGAATTGGTCCATGAATTGTTTCTTAATATTTTGATACTCAAAAACAATTTGTGGGGAAGGGTGCAGATTGTAAATTTTTGCAAATATCTAATTTGGGGAACTTTATTTTGAAAGAAATATTAAAATTTAAAAATGAACTAAAAACTTCCCATCTATTTACACTGTTTACGACCCACAAAATTGGAATTCTACCCTTGGGTATGCAACAGATTTCAAATAACTAAGAAAAAAAAAAACAAATTTCCTAGAATGCATCTATTCCATATCACACATAAGTGCATGTTATATGATGCCCTTTGCAGTTTCCTTTCACCATGTTTAAATGATTTCAAACACATACACTCAAGAGAAAAGAAACCGGGTAAAAGGGTTCTCCTCTAACCGAAAAACCATATCCAAAATAGAATCTTCTTCCGACATATCCTCCTATCTACAATTTCCAAAGGACTTGGCAAAAACCAAACAAAAAAGGAAAAAACAGAAAGAAACATCAAAAGTCCAAAAATAAAAAAAAAGTGGGAGAGTGGGGTTAAATGCCATATGCTCAAACATTTGCTTCTTTTCGTTTTTAGATGTCGCTGTAGTAGTCGTCGTATTCGTCGTGTCATGTCGTCTGCACATTTTCCCAAGCTCGCGCGTTTCTCGCTTCTTCTTGTCCTTCATCCACGAGCTCTTGAATTCTATTCTATTTTGCAATGATGTTGGTTACAAAAATGGCAAATAAACGGGGAAAATGCACAAAACCGACAAAAAAAATCGTTTCACAAAAAAGGACCTTTAAAAATTGAACCATGTTTTATAAAAGATGAACAACCGGCTCTTTTATATGTATCAACAGAAAAAAACAAGACGAACAAAAAAGCATAATAGCGAGTGAGAAAGGAGGCTGTCGGGTTCAAAAGGACGATTTTTTTTGCTTCGCAAAACAAAAAAAGGACTGCAAGAGGGCGATATGTTATAGTTTGTTAATTTTTTTTTTTCATTGGCTCTGGAATCATGAATTTAATACACAAAATAGCTGCTGTGTCATTGTACATGCAAAATATTTTATTGAATCCTTGTTCCTTGTTTATTATTTTTTGTCTGTCTTTTGGCTTCGCTTTCCTCTTTGGAATGGAATGTGTATTGCGAGAGATGCAACAATGAAAATCATAAGAGCAACAGCTGCTTTAGGAGTTGTTGCATCTCGAACAGGCGAAAAAGGACGAGAATAAATAAAGGACGTGAAAATGAATGAAACGATTGTTATGTAAAAAAAAACAAAAAAAAAAAACAACTACAGGAAGGGTACTGCTCTGTTTGTTATTTTTGGTGGCTTAAGGATCTCGATCTCGAACCCAAACAGCATCTCTTCCTAAAAAGGATACAGCTGACGTCTGACAGGATGATGAGAAGCAAAAGTCTTAGATTTGTGTGTTTATTCCGTGAAATTGAGTGGTTTTGTCAATGACATAAAACGAGACAGTTCCACCAACATACACCCTAAACCCACACCTCATGGTTGTAGGTATGTTAATGGGGCCAAGGAGCAGAAGAAAGGATTTATAAATGTGAAATACGGAAGCAAATCCAAAACCACGCCAGAAAACCGCAACATATTCACCAGACATCTAAAAATACCACCATAGAACATAAGACAGCGCCAGCGAACGTATACAAAACTGACAAGAAAATCCTCTTTGAAACCCTTTTTTTTCCTGTGTACCGTGTTTTGGTGTTTTGTTGTCATTGTTGGTTTCTTTCAAACACATACAAAAGTAAAAGGAAGGTAGAGGTAGCTCTGACGTATCCCTTTGCTACGCTTTCTTTTTCCAGCACTTATGCTGCTGACGGGGCATTTAAAAAAAATGTCACTATGTGCTGGCATACAACTGCACATTGTCCCCCTGTCTCCCCTTTTCTTTTCCGATTCATACAACAGAAGAAAATAAAATCAAACGAAGACATCGACACACATGTGGAAAGGAAAGGTATAATAAAGTTAAATTCTAAGGACATTCGAAATGGGTAAATCCAATTTTGAATCAAAAAGTTAAAAAAGAAAAGATATGGGTAAACGAATATACGAATAAGAAAGAAAGCTGACAGGACAAAAAAAAAACGCACAAAAAACTTCGTCAAAGCACAGAGAGAAACAGGTGGCATTGAGTACCTTCCTTGGCACAGGATAAAATTTAAGGGCGACGGAATTTCTGCGATTTAAACAAAATTGAAGACGACGAAAAAATATCAAAGGAATTGGAAATAACAAAACAAAAACAAAAACGAAAAACTTTCTTAAACTTTATTTTATTCCCCGGGTTGGATGTTTTGAGGATTATTCGCTTCACCCTCCATCCCCCACCCCCGTGACGACTAAAATAACAAATAAAAACCACCAGAAGACGAATAGACTAGCAAGCCAGAAAGGTACCTATGTGTATTAAAGTTTCGTCAAGAGAAAAGGAAGTTGCGAAGAGGGTAAGGAGTGTGCAAACTAGATTTCGCGAAAATTAATGGCATATTGTCGATTTATGTGCGTGACATTAACATCGATTTTTTTTTTTTGCTTGTTTTGTTATTTTCTCTTTTGGCTGATATTTTCGATTCCCTTGGTGATTTTTATTAGTTCACTCCTTCCCCTCTCAAACAAAATTATTTCTCACCTGATTCTAACCGAAAGAACCTGCGAATGAACTTGAGAAAGAAATAAAAGTTTCTTTTCGTTAATCGCTTGGCATTAGTTTCATGTCTTATGTTAAAAGGAAGCGATTTTTCATCAATTAAAACCAAAGCAAAACTATACCCGCGAAATGTTTTATTCATCACTCGCACGTCACACCCTGTTTTAGTTGATTTTTTTGTGTCTTCTGAGCAATAAAACACAGGGTGAGATTAATCAAGTAAATGGGTAATTAAAATATTAGGGGAACAGACTTTTTTCAAGAATACCCGCTTAGCAATATGTATGTTTAATGAATTAGCTTACAGAAATTGCATATTTGTTATCTTGGGATAACACTTACAAACTGATTTTGAGGACATATTCAAAATGTCGAGGCACCCTGTTCACATACCGTTTTTCCTAAGAACATAGAAAATTCTATCGTGACTGGAAAAGTAACAAAAAGCAACAACTAAAAATGCAAATGAAAAAGACAACTTTAACTATTTTTTCACAACACCCTACTTACTTCACAATTCACTCCCTTCTCACACCATTTCGCCATCCTTCAGCCTTCTCATTCCGATTTTCTATGTTGTCGTGAAAATTGTTCTTCGTTTCGATTTTAATTTCATTCCGTGTCATTAATGACTCTAAGAGGGTATTTTCTTTCTTTTCTTTTGGGGACATTTAAGCTCTCCTCTTCTCAGTCTCCCTCCCTACTTAATATCCAATTCATTTTCAATAAAACAACTCAAATTAGTAACTGAGAGAGTAGACGATATTTGATAGTAAAAGAAAGAAGATGACATAACAAGCAAAAGAAAGTAGTCGTGAATTTTTTAAAATGACGAAATGGAAATGAGTGTCGAATTACAATTACAAACTAAACATTTCGAATGCAAGACAAAAAACGAAATCAAATAATTGACTCAAAGGGAAAAAGGGGTGAAAAGAAATTGTAATAATTCGCAGTTGGAACAGACCAAAGTCGAACAATACCCTTCATTGGATAGAAAAAAGGGTGCTAATGCTAATCACCTGTTAAGGCAAACAAGTGCACCCCATTGTGAGACAGACTGGCAGTGTGCTTAAAAACAATTCAGGTTTTTTGTAAACATTGTAAGCACATAACGTTTTTTTTTTCGTCTTACCCAAAAGCGAAAACAAAAAGTAAACTTGTTTAGGATCAAGAAGATTGGTAGAGTTGCTTTTTTTCAATGTCTCGATGAGAGTCGAACGGGTTTACCAAAGAATAGGATATGTTTTTTTTTTTTTTTTGAGGAATTAGGGGAAAAAAGTGAAAGTCGATGTTTGTTCAAGTTTTAATTTATTTTGTTTACTTCTGTCATATTTAGAGAGACTGATATCATTGAAAGGCTGTTTATGAGGAGGAACTTGTTTGGAACACAACTGTCATCATTTGACATCAATATGACATGTTTGAAGTTGTTTTGGTTGCAGAGAAAAGGTGTTAACCTTAATTTTAAGCCTTTTATGACATGGATATGGATGCCGATGAGTGACAGGAGTTCCAAATTGAATGAAACAAAAATTTTAAAAAGCAAAATTGATTTCGAAAAGAGCACTAATCAACTCCAGTTAAAACTTGCTGATAAGAAGAGTTAAGCACCTTTAATTCGGTCTGATTTACAAAGGGGAAAAAAGTACTATTTTCACACTTCTATGTTATTGTTATGAATTATCATGATGTCAAGGAAATGCTTCGTAGCAACAAGACCACTGTTTTTCATAAGAAAATAAGAGTAAAATTTGACCAATATTTACTCGTGAAAAGTAGGTAGGCGATAGGCGGCAGCTAGTGTAACGTGGTTTGATTTGGTGAAAATTTTGGTCGAGATTTTAACAAAATTTAATTTTCTGATTGCCATAA
Organism: Sphaerophoria rueppellii; assembly: GCA_920937365.1. Lineage (NCBI taxonomy): Eukaryota > Metazoa > Arthropoda > Insecta > Diptera > Syrphidae > Sphaerophoria > Sphaerophoria rueppellii. The sequence continues at coordinate 112,047,636 of CAKKXW010000001.1, read as the reverse complement.
GGATGAGACACATCATTTCTTGTAAATTTTTTGATGCTGACACTAAATCCGAACACAGAATTTTTCTAGTAGCTCAGGAGTCTGAATTTCGATATATGCGAATCTGAAACTCAAAAAACTGCTTTTGGCGAGGTTTGAAGTAATTTTTTGAGGAAAAAAAATGTATTGTCATTTGTTACTTCAGCACTCTTTAGAACATCTCTTTATCTTTGAAGGAATTCATCGAAGTCGTTCTAACGAGATGGACTTTGTGCATTCAAATCTAGGGAATCGAGGTAATAGCAGAATTGACGCATATGGCGTTGGTTTTAAATAGAGTAAATATCACCTTAGCATTAATTCAGACTTCTTCAAATGTATGTATGTACCGAGCTTTGCGATCACTTAGGAATCGGGATCCTTAGAAGGTGGTAGCTTCAAACGTGATTTTTATAACGCTAAAGTTTTTGTAACCTAGAGAGAAGATAAAAGATAAAATCTTATCGGAGGACATTTTTTTGGTAACTAGCTTAAATGAATGTAATGCCAACAGTGTTTCCATTTAGGTTTTCATGGGCTCTGTCCAGCCTTCAAAAATCTTGCTCCATTCGGACCAAATTCGTTTTACTTCTGAAGAAGCATACAAAATTATGTTCCGATACTTTGCAAAAATATTCTTTTCCAGAAAACTTGAAACAATTTTTTTTATTATATAAAAATCTAGCCCGAAATTATGCAATTTTTTCCATTTTTCTTTCTAATTGGCTATGAAATTTAACTGATTAAGTTCACAGCCTGGTTTTGCCTGTAGAAAAATATTAATAAAATTTCCAAAAGATAGATTTGATAAAAGCGCTTCTCATAATGTTGTAGGTCCTAACTTAAGTAGGTACCTTGTTTTTAACGAATAAAAATAGAGTACCGCGACCGTTCTAGAAGAGCCAAGGCCGAAGTGGGTTACACTAGTGTGAAGAATTGAGGGGAACTACAATTTAAGGCCGATTCGGAACGGCAAAGTTGAGGAGCCTACTGCGCCATGGGCACTACCGTTTGGAATCGGCATAAGATTGTAGGTGCCATCTCTAGTGGGTCCCTGGATCTCAAAGAGATCTTCCAAAATTTCAATCGGGTTGGGGTCGAAATCCTGTATGGGCCAAAAACCTGTTTTAAAAACAGTTTTTTGGAATACAGGATTTAGGTCATACAGTATTTCGACATTACAGAATTTAAGAAAAAATACAATATTTTAATAGTACGGGATTTTGAAGTACAATATTTCGACCTGCTCCCATTTCAATAAGGTATAGCGTATAAGGGAATAAACAAACACTTCAGATAACAAAAATTTGTGTCTTTAAATACTTTTGATTTAATAAAGTTATTTTTTTATGAAGTCTTATAAGTTATGCTAGTTTTCAATTTTGCAAACGGTTTAAGCAGCAATAGTAATTTTAGACTTTTTCAAAGCCGTTTTTTATGTTGAAGATTCTCGTAATTTTAAGTCTGAGATCGAAAAAAAATTATATTTGAACTATTGCAATACCTCAATTTAAGATAACACGTTATCGAGCTCTTGAAACTGTTGGCCTTTAGTGGGTCTGATATATCTATATTTAATATAATATCTATACCTATACATATACATATATAATACTTTTGTTTGCAATACATTTTTTTTTTTAGTTTCTGTCACACCAAATTGTTTATTTTAAAATTTTGAAAAGTGTTTATTTTCTTTTTGTAAATTTTACTATTTGTCAAACTGAGAGCGTATTAAACTTGAATTAAACTAAGCCTAAACAAACGCAAAGACATAAGTATTTTGTTTGCCTTATTTTTGCAATGTTATGGAAATTTTAAATCAGAATTTTAATTTTATTGAAAAATATGGAACCGTACAAAATGACAATTTAACTGAATAATGGAAGTGGCATTTAAAAAAAATTCATTAAACAAAATTATATTCAGCTATTTTGAATTTTTAATTAAGCTTTTTACTTTTTAAAATTATAAATTTATTTTTTTTACTGCAAAAAACTAATCAATAATTCTATTTGAAAATTAAAGTGATAAAATTAAATTTTTTTTATTTGAAAATAAAAAATAACTGCAAAAAATATCATATGTTGTTGCTAATTTGTTGTTTTGAACAGACTTAAATTTTAATTTTTGACTGCATTACCTACATAACAACTCAGAACTGGTTATTAATAATGATGTATTCAAAAATCTTCAGACTTAAGAAATCATGCCCCCCGCATTAATATTTGACAATATCTCCTCTTCAATCTTCTTTCATAAAACCTAGTCGAACTTTTTCGTCATCATTTTTTTACAGACAACAAATTACTCCTTTTATCAAAATTTATGAACTTTGATAAATTGAGGTCTCATGAAAATTTAACAGAAAGAAAAAAAAATTTAAATTAACATGTCAACCCACTTGACTTTTAATATTTTATTTATTTTTTCAACTCTCTGACTCCATCCATAATAATTAAACCCCATCCTTCCTTTGTCCCTGCAAGCTGGTTCCTACGAGAGTGAGTGTGTGTGTGTCTGATGTTAAGTGAAAAAGGTGAACCATGTACTTAAAGCGCTAATAATGAAGGACAAGAGAAGATGGAGATTGGTTGACTTTACGGGAAGGTTTTCTGGAGCTGTGAATCACATATACCTATGAGGACCTAGCTTAATATAGCTCCAAGCTCCCGAGTCACCTCCTAACAGAAATTTAAATAACGACTGACAAAGAGGGAAGTGGGGACAAGAGCAAGGGCCACACATCAATCAAACCTTTCAGATTTGTTTATGATGGAGAAATGGGGATGATGCTGCATGAAAACCATCATCCCAGAATTTGAGTGGAGCAGAATTTGAAGCTGGTGCGCCCTAATGTTTTTGTCAAGTGATATATCAATCATAAATCATGGCACGAAAGTGGAAAGGCAAGTCTATATTTGGCAAGGCAAGTCGTAGTTCCTCATGAGAGCTGAGTTGGGTGAGAATAATATAAAGATATCAATTTGGTTTTTAGGAGTTTTGACAAATGAAAATTTAGTCCTTAAGTCGTACGAGGAGGAGGAGAACGGTCGATATAGAGAAATAGAAAAAAAAAAACAAACTTACCATTATACAAAGTTGTTGAGCCACGCGTTGCCGCTTCGGGTGAATGGGGCGGTGGACTAGGTGCCGTGGCGCCCGCTGTTGGTGACGAAGGACCCCAACAGGTAGACGACGATGATGATGGTGGTGTCGTTGAAGATGCTGCCGCTGTTGTTGTTATTGTTGTTGCTGACGTAACTGTGCGCTGATCTTGCTGATGATGATGTTTATTGTTAATCAATGTCGCCGATATATTATTATCACCAACAACATCAATTTCTTCGTCGTCATCGACACTTATTGGTAAATCAACAATCACACTTTGGTGATTTGTCGTTGTTGAATGTTTTTCTTCAATGACAATTTGCAAATTGCACTCGGATGATGAGGAATCGTCCTCCTCGTCATCCAATAACTGTGAGTGTTTGGATTCAGATCGGTCTGGCCAAGGATATGCCTTCCATTTCTTAGCCATTAAACAGCGTGGCATGTTATAATAATTGTCGAAAGGAAAAAAATTGGAAATAAGAATTCAACGAAGACGAGACGACTACGCGACGTTGTGATAAAAAATCAAATCAATGATGAAGATGATGATGATGATGGCGAAAAGTCGTAGGGAATGCACAGCGAACGAACGTAAAGAGGATTAAACGAACAAAAAAAGGATTCGCTTGTACTCTTGGCTCCTGCTCCAGGATCAAAATCGTTTAGACATCGAGGGAGGTTAAGTTTAAGTTTCGTTGCAGTTTTCTCGTTTTTTCTATTTTTTCCAAATTTATTTCCTCTGCTCAGCTTTCTTTTTTCGAAGTAAGTACACCGACCGAGTATTACTTTGTTTGAAGGATTTTTTGCATTTTTACTTCCTGTGGCCGTTTTTTTGCATTTACCCGAACTGAGTTCCTTATTATTCCTTCAGGCATTTAAGATTTTGTTTAGTTTCTCGCTTAAATTTATTTTTCCCACACAAGGATTCAAGTCCTTTTTTTAAGTCCACTTTTTTTCGACACAAATAAAATCCTTTGAAGCTTTTTTGCAACACCGTTGTGTTTATTGGATTTTTTTTTTTTTCAACAAAAATTTAACTCAACAAAAAACTGAACACAATAAGTTTGTAGTGAGGTCCAAGTTTTGTGTACGACAGAAACGATAAAAAAATTGTCGAGAAAAATAGCAAAACGCAGGATAAAGTGTGATAATGTTGTTGGAACACTTTTTTTCTATCAACAAGAGCAACACAAATGTCCAAATCAAATTCGAAGAACCGAGGATAATAATAAATAAATGAAGTTGAAAAAAGTTTTTAAACTGACACACAAAAAAGGAAAGTAGGGAAAAAACTTAAGGATCCGTACAAGAGAATGTTATATAAGAGAGAAGAGAAATGCGAACCGAACGTAAGCAACCCTTGGAGGTCTTTGAAAACTAAAACCGAATGAACACTGGCTTTTATAAACCCAGGCCGCAACCAGTGGTAGTTTCGTTCGATTTTGTCTCCCAAAATTTCAATTCCAATTTGAATTCGTTCTCTGTTCATCCCCTTTCAATCGAATGTTACGTTGTTGTTGTTGAATGCCAAACCAGTCACTTAGTCTGGTTAACCCCTCGACTTGGATCAAGGGTTCGGTTGAATGTAACAGGAGCAGCACACGAAAAATTATGTTCGCTCTTGGAGGGGTTGATTTCAATTTCAATGTTTTATATGAACAAGGAATGAAGTGGACGTGTCTTGTGAGCATGTGCTGGGGGAGAAGTTGAATTCAAACAGGAAATTGCCCCTCTTTGGCTGTTATTAAGAATGAAACCAGGAAAAAGGATACGTTCGTTTCGATTCGACAATGTTCACTGGTAAGTTGTGTGTTGCCGTTGCCGCCGAAGGATGTGTTAGTGTATGTGCGGTTGGTGTGGTAGCAACAGCATCAGCAACAGCAACAGAAACAGCACATGGTTGGATGATCAACAAAAGGCCGGAACATTCGCACGTTCCGTCTGACTGTTGCATTTTTTAGGGGCACAAGCGCATTGCTATCCGTTGAGTAAGTTTTTTTGTTCGTTTCGTTGTGGTTTGCGAGAGGAAGTGAACTGAACGGAAGAAAATATCCTGTTTCGATTCCAGTTCTTTTTTTGATAGCATGCAGCTGGTCGGTGAGGTGGATGGTGGTGGTTGGGTTCAACTAAATTGTGTGTTGTTGTTTCTTTGAAATGTGACAAATAGTAGGGGAAAAGGATGTTGGCTCTCTTCCTGTTGCATTCCATTGATGATGGTGATGCTGATGATGATGTTGATTTTTTGATGAAACAAGTTGATGGCATTTGTGAATGAAGGTTGGTCTGAAATTGGGAGAAAATGTTGCCAGAAACATTTCCCCTTTTTTTCATTTTGATTGTGCAATGTTTGTAAACAAAGAGTAAGTCACTAGTTGACTCGCTCGGATCAATTGGTTCTATCTTTTTCAAATTCTGTTAGATTGGCTGGCTATAAAGGGGTGGGCAGGGTTTTGTACTGTAGCAACCAGTGTATGCAACACTTTTTGTAAAGTTTTTGTTCACATTCGCTGTTGCTGTTGGTGAGTGTCTGTTGTTGGATTTGGCTGTTGCGTTGAAATGTGTCCACTCTGTTGCCGGTGGAACTGTTGAATGCAAAGCTGATGTTAGAAAATTTGTATTGTTTGTTTGTTAATATGGACTTTAACATTGCGTGATATAAAGGTAGCTCAAAAAAGCACTGTTGGAAACTTTTTAGTATTCGTTGTACAAGAGGTAATAAGTTTATTTGATTGAGGTTAACGATGCCAAAGCAGAGTGTGAGCATTAGGGAAAATTGGAATGACGGAGATTACAATGATCTAATACTGAGTAAGGTATACGTATACAGTTCCACATTCGTGTTGTTAAAGAACGAATGCATGTCCTTGACAGTAAGACCGAAGTTGGGCTCGAGGCCGAACTGAACTGATGGGTCCTTAGCTTTTTAGATAAAGATTAGATTAGATTTGGATAGGTAGTAGTATAATAGGTATTGTGGTACCTTTAAAATTTGTTTGAATGCAACATGCATGCACTTTTTATGGTTCCCGTTCATAATATGTCATTCGATTGCCTAAGGGTAATTTACTATCCAGTAGAAGGTACTTTCTTGTAGGCGGCTCATGCAGATTGCACTGGGATCGGACGAGCAGTTTTGTTTTGCTCGCTTAGGGAAAAGTCTTCCTTCGTTGGGGATTGTCAAAAAATGGCTTAAAGACTTTGAACACTGCCACACATCGGCATATGCGTCAGTTTTTGGTAAGAAACATCCAGGCCCATTCAATTTCGGTGGAGCAGTTCACCAATTCCACCTTCCCGACACTGACGGATTGAAGATAGCAATAACTAAACTCAAGTCGAACAAATCCATTGGAGTAGAGGCCTAGGCGCTGAACTGTACAAAGCAGCTAGAGATGATTTGGTTAGGAGTATGCACCAGCTCATCTGCAAAATTTGGTCGAGAAGTTTGCCCGACGAATGGAAACTCAGTATCGTATGCTTGATCCTCAAGAAAGGAGATCCCTTGAACTGCACCAACTATAAAGGTATGAGTTTCCTAAACATCGCCTATACAAGATCTTTTCTGCCATGCTGTGTTAACGTTTGAAGCCTTCGTCAATAACCTGATAGGTGGGAGTCTATAGAGACAAACTATATAGAGCAACGTCTAGTTTTGTCATTCCTGAAAAACTGGTCCGTCTGTGTAAGATCACGATAGAAAGCTCATCACGCTGTTCCAGGAAGATGAGTCTAGCGGAGGACAAAACCAAGTTAATGCTGTCAACAAAAGAGGACACCCAACATTGACGTCTTGGAGCCAGTGTCAGCATAGAAAAATTTGACTTCGAGGTATTAAAGGAATTTGTCTAACACCAGCGCTGAAATCAAACGAAGAATCACTTTTGCCAAACGCTGCTTCTTTGTACTTAGAAGGCAATTGAGTAGTAAAGTCCTCTCTCGAGCAACTAAAGTATCACTGTACAAAACCCTCATCATCCCGATCACATTGCATATATAGTGCCGAGACATGGACCATAACAAAATCGTATGAAAACACTTTGGGCTGCTTCGAGAGAAAAATTCTTCGAGTGATTTTTTGTCCTGTCTGCATAAATGGCGAATGGAGACGAATCTTCACGATACTGACCTAAGATAGAAAAGGTCCAACGACTTAGTTGGCTGGATCATGTGTGAAAAATAATGCTCCGACTCGTAGAGTCTTCGAATCCAACCCGGAAGGACGTCACAGAAGAGGAAGACCGCGACTTAGGTTGATCACACAGGTGGTAGAGGTTCTGAACCAAAGTAGCGTGCGAAACCGGAGACAACTAGCTATAGGGACCGATCTGGCTGTAGACGCTTGTTGGATGAGGCCCTGGTCCGACCAGGACTGTAACGCCACCATAAGTATAAGTAGTACATCCAGGTGCCCCAAAAACTGCTACTATTAACGATAATGTGACAAAAATCCACAATCTCAAATAAGCAGACCGCCAATTGAGGGTGCGCGACATGGCTTGGGCAGTAGGCATTTCAAAAGATCACCTGGATCATACTCTACATGAAATTTTGGTCATGAGAAAGTTAGCAACGCGAGACGGGTTCCAAGCTTAATCTGGAAAACGATTGCAAAACAAATGAGTTTCGATACACTGAAACAAATCATAGAAAAAGGAACAGTCGAAACATTGGAGTTTACCCCACGGATGTGATCCGAAGAAGGTATAGACTGTCCCATCGGCGGATGGTAACCGCTTTCTGAGATTCTCAAGGTTTGATCCACATCCACTACTTGTCAGGAGGGCTGAAGAGTCACATGGGTATACTGGAGAAAAATTATTTTCAGACAGGTTATAGAATTGGTTTCACTTAAACTCTTAATGCAAGGGTTCTTATTTTTGAACCATTATCGTATAGTACTTCCAAAATTTAATTTCACAAAAAGGCAAAGTAGAAGAAAAGTCTTCAATTAGTATTATCTTTTAAACAGAAAAAAAGCAAACCAAAATAATGTAAAATAAAAGTGAACCATAAAAGTCATCAGAAAACTAAAATCCTTCATCAAAAAAAAATCTTAAATCGGTCATCGTTCCCTTTAGAGTTGAAAAAAAAACTGCAATCAAAAGGACATCAGAAAAGAAAAAAAACTAAAATTAATAGAAAATAAATGAAATACTGAACAAACTAAAAACAAAAATAAGAAAAAGATTAAAAAAAAAAAAAACAAACAAACTCATCATGTTACAATAACTTAGACCCGCCTGGTTTATTCTTCCTTCTTTTCAAATTTCAAAGCTATTCTGTCGTTTCCTGCTGATTGAGCTCCAAATAGATTTGCACAGACACAAAAATGCACTCATCAAAATCCTACAATTTAGATACACACAAATAATATAAAGAGGCTTGATGCCTAGCCTCGCCTCTTTGATATAAAACATTTAAAAAAAAGGAGGGAACAGACGAAAAAAAATTAAATAAACCAAAAAGCTTTCAACGGAAATGAAATTCAGACATTAGGACACTGTCGCCATAGCAGGATAATAAAACAAAAAAATACAAAAAAAAAAAATAAAAAATCACTTAAATACAAAAACTAAAAGAGACAAGTTGAACACAAAAAGGAACAACAACGAAAAAATAAGCAAACTATTCCAAAATGAGGAGAAAGCCAAATAAAACAGCAAAGCAAAAAAAAAAAACAACCAAAAGGAGCGCAACAGAGAGAAATCACAATCGAAATCACCCCTCACTACGGCTTTATCCTCATATAGCCACCACTTCCGGTTCCACCACCAATCAAGGATAAAAGCCAGATTGGAAGAAAAATAAATACGACAGCGACGAAGGACGACGACGACGACGACGAACGTTTAATGCGGCGAAGACTTAAAAAACGGCTGACTATGACTACACAATCATTTGCAGGCAAAATCGTTCGTTCACTGGGTGCCAAGTGTCAATCCGAAATACCAACATTCAATCAATTGTCCAAAAAATGAAAATAAATAAGAATTCAACCCTGCCTCCCGCCGCGCCGCCATTCACCATTGAAAGTGCTACTTTTAGTTACTAGAATAGTTTGCCCATAGAAATGCATCAATTGAGGAGGACTTAGCCCCCCTTGGGTTTCTAGGACACACCGTCACGTCATCCACGACAACGTCGCGTCGCGTCGTCGTTGTCGTTATTCTGATCCAAAAACCAGAGCCAAATTGAAATTTCAGCAAAATTCATCGCAATCGATAAAGAAGCCAGCCGTGTAGCCTTATAGTAGTACATAGTTGATGCTGTGGCGAGAGGTGGGGGGATCCTGAATCGAACGTTTCGGTATAGGAATGGGTGCGCTCTCGCTGAAAGTGGAGGCTCCTAGAATAACAAAGAGATGCCTACCTAGTTTCTTTAATCTTATAACGAATTTGGCACAGTGCCAGACAATTCTTCTGCCTGGTTCATGTTCTCATAACTGATGAGGACAATGGGAGGGTTAAAGGGGGTACCCTCTGATTTACCGTGCTCCAATTGAGCTTCTTCGATTGTGTGCGAGCGAATAAGACTATTCGAGAAAGGATAAGCATCTTCTTGGGAAGGTATCTGCCTTTATATTTTCTCAAGACCATCTCGTCCCCCCTCCACTCCTCATTCCACTGATTTAACTACAGAAACTTAATATTTTTGTTGGCTGCGTCTTTTTGATTCTTCTCAGCACCATATAAGAATTTCTTATTGTTTTTTTCTTGTTTTTTTTTTAAGGCTCATGCATATGCTAGTTTTTTGATTATTTTATATGAGCCTCTTTATGGCCTACAAGTTTGATCGGGAGAAGGAATAGTGTCACTGGAGGGGAGGCCAGGATAAGATCCTTAACCTAGTCGAGTACATTGTACCTTCGAACTGGATTAAAGTATGGAACCTAGAAAAGCTTAGAGAAGAAAAAGGAATCGAAATTTTGTGTTATTGAATTATGTATCTTATTGCTTTGCACTGGTTGCTATGCTGCCAGGTGTTTTCTGTTTTATAAGGACTAATAACCATTTTTTTTATTTTAACTTTTTTTGGTGTGTGTCGTTTTTGTTTTGCTCGACAAGGCAATACCCTCTCCATAGGACAGAGCCGCCAACGGGCTATACAATTGGAATATATGTGAAAAAGAGGGTTTTCGTGTCGTTTTCGTGTTGTGTTGTTTGATAAGGGAGTATAAGGTACATTACAGTTAGTTTGGTCCACTGAACAGGCAACATATGTAACTAAAACTACATATTTTAATTCATGGCATGCAAAGGCGCACACCTGTGGGAGACGTTGATATGGGCCTGGTGTTCAGATAAGGCATATAGCACCATGTTCTTTTGATATTGAAAAGTTATGAAATTTTGGAACCTGCATAGGTTCCTATACCTAATTGGTTTTCTTTTTTTTAGAAAATGAAAACAAAACAGTTTGAATATGCTGATTCGACCCTTTTATTTTGTTTGTTTGAAATTTTATTTCTTGCAGTGTCGAGAGAGTGACTCACATTGGTGTTTGACTCTTGTTTGACATCTTTTCGACTGACTGTAATTTTGTTTTAAGCTCTAAAAAGCAGGAACCCTTAAACTACCTAGTTTTTCTCCAAACTATGCTATAAAAAACTGGACATGGACCTGATTCAACAAGCTTCTCAAACTGAACCTACTTTAAACTCTCCAGTTAAGCAAGGGTCCTGTGTATTCAACCTGCGTCAACTTACTACTTACTTACATAAGGTGGCGCTACAGTCCGTTGTGGACTTGGGCCTCAATCAACAGTCTCCGCCAGCTAGCTCGATCCTTTGCTAGTCGTCTCCAGTTTTGCACTCCAAGTTGATTGAGGTTCTCTTCCACTTGAGTGCGCCACCTGAGTCGCGGTCTTCCTCTCCTCCTACGTCCCTCGGGAATAGTGTCGAAGGCTTTCCGGGCCGGAGCATTGGTGTCCATTCGCTCTAAATGACCGAGCCATCTGAGTCTCTGGACCTTGACCCTTCTGGCTAGGTCCATGTCGTTGTACAACCCGTAAAGTTCGCTGTTGTATCTTCTTCGCCATTCCCCTTCAATGCACACGGGGCGAAGCAACAACCTGCGTCAACCTTCTAGTTGAATTCGAAGACTTGCGAGGCCTGCACTCTGTTTTCTACATTCTGGAATTAACTGGTTTTGATTTTTCATTAAACATCAAAACAACTCCTTAATAGAATTATTTGAACGTTCGTTCTCCATGATTCTCAACGTTTGGTGTTTTCTGTTCAAAAATGGTGTCGTATAATCCTCAGTTGTAAGAAAAATCGAAAAAGGTACCTACCAGATTTCGGTCTCCTTTATTCTCATAACTTTTAATGACGAAAAGGAGTAGATTCTCACGAAAAAAAAAGATAGTTTTTTTTGGGAAATGTTTGGCGGGCAAAAGTACTGCGGGAAAGTACTTTCCGAGATTTCGTTTTCCAATCTTTCGATCCCGACAAAAAAGACGTGACAAAATTGGCAAATTGGAAAAATACTAAGAAAACGACATGAAGTTATCAAATGTGGCCTCAAAAGCTGATGTGGCCGATTGGCATACCAGCCCAGCTGATCAAACGTGTGAAACTATCCCTTCGTGGTGAAATCTTAGCCACACTTAGGGCCGCAAAAAGCCCTCAAACTAAAAGTCAGTTTTTCCTTAAAAAAAGAAAAAGTGGATAGAGATGCTTGTACCCATAGATACCTTACTTACACCTTCAAAAGACTTAACAGGTTACGGGTTTGAAATTAATGGCCATCCTCGAGCACACTTTCACTATAAATCGCCTTTTATCTTAAACCACGAAGTTGAATGGTTTGTTCCTTTTGTTTGGTTCCGGTGAATGGCGTCATCAGTTTTACTTGTTTTTTTTTTCTCTTGGATTTGATATCGCCCTCTTGAATCTTTCAGCATCCGCCGACACGCTGCTGTTGCCGCGCGTCTCGTTGTCGGTCGTCGTCGAACCGGGTGTTGGTCTTGTTATCTCCCCCAAGGATTTTCAAACTCTTGGTTTTTACTTCATTCTATTTCTCTTCAAAAAAAAGGACCATATGTTGGGGCTAACAGTGAAATCGACGAGACGACGTAACATATCCTGGTACAACAGACACAGACCTAATTTTGTTTTTCATTTCATCTTAATTTTTGCGGTTTCTTGTCCATCCCCCATCCGTTGACCATCGACCGTCCGTCGAAGTCCTTGTGTGTATTCAAATGAAACCAGTTGATTGCCAGAGCGCACGTCCAAGCGAATAAATTAGTTCCAAGCCAGAGATTTCTTAATGATCTCTCGGATTCGATTCATATCTGGACTTGAGTACCGCATTTAATCCCCTCGTTCTGTCTTGTGTGTGAGTATATCCGCGGTCTGTAATTCATTGTTTTGCAGCACGTGTTCCCTTCTGGCTATTCGGGCATTCAAATGCCCACCAGGAACATGTAATCCACATTCGAACAAAAGAGAAAATGAAAAAAAAAATAAGCAGCACAAGACAAGGACCCAGCCACCAACACAGTATATTGAAAGGAACGTAGAACAAACAAAAAATTGAAGAAAACCGAAGCGAAAAAATTCTGACTTTTTCGATGCATTCCACACAATTTTCGAAAATCAGCATTTTAAGCGTGAAATTTCCCCATGGTCGGTGTGTCCTGCGCCCAAGTGGTCGTTTGTTGTCTTATGGTACGTGGCACACGCGTTTTTCCATATATTATATCGACAGACTCAGCTGGTCTTGAAAAAATTATATAAAGTGGAGTGTAGGGATAAGGGAAACCAATTACTAAGGTCCTTATGGGTGCTTGAAAAACTTGAATACTTATTTTTTATTTTAATTTGGCATTTCTTTAGGAACACAGAAACATATAAGGTAAAGGTTCCTAGCCTGCCACGAGTATGGTCGCGTGGCAGTAACATATGGTTCCAACGGCCAAGCTAACAAGAATCGATGGTTTTCGTCCTTCTTTTTTTTTGTTACATAATTTCAGGTTCCTTATTACTTTTTCGATGTTGCACCAAAAGAACGAAGAAGTTGACCCAAATAACTTATTAACCGACAGAATTGTGAGTCGAGCTCCTTAGGGACTTGGCAGCGGCGGCGGCGATGGAACACCAGTTTAGTGAAGGGGGAATTTTATTCCATATACTCTCACAAAAGGAACATCTGCAAGAAGGTTATGGAATTCGTCTTGATCCTGTGCCACACCATAATGCCACACAACAACTGTTGAAGTCGTTATGACTGCATTATTAAGAATGTTACTGCTTATACCTATCTGCCTATTAAAATGTTTCTTGTAACTGAAATTCTTAGCTCTTAAGGACCTTTCTTTGGGGGAAGAAGTCTATAATTTGATGCGTATCTAAGCCACAGAATGACAAAGTACAAAAATACGTTAAGATGGTTTTGCTTCAGTTCTTTTTTGGCATAAATTCTCTCTACCTAGAGCTGCTATTCAAAAGAAAAAGAACTGTAGATATTGTTCCGGAATTCGGTCTTGAGGGAAATTTTCTATCAATCAAGTTTTTTTTTTGTATATTTATTTTCTTGTGGTGTACAATGGAAAATCCATCAAGCATGGAATAATTAGTCAGCAAATAAAAAAGAACGGTTGAAATTAATTTCCATATATCATGAGGTTCATGTTCGTCCTTTTGTTAGATTTTGATAAGAACAAGGAATTATGTAATTGTTGCTTCGATGTTGGGTATACGAACTTAATGCACGTACGTGAGTGAACATTTAGGGAAATAAAAGTCGAAAATATTATGAATTCTAACCTCTTGGGATTTGGCAATGGGTTGCAATAAAAGACCGCTCCTGGCGCAGCTCAGGGTAAAAAGTCGATAAAAGACTACATAATTGTCCATTTGAATGGGTCCGACCGATAAAAAAAAATCTCACTTTTTGCTACAGGGACACATCTCTTTGAATCAGTAAAATTGGGAAACTCGAAACGATGAGAATCATGGAGAACGAAGCATAATTCTTAGTTCAATTGTTTCTGCTCAAGCGATTGTTTTTTTAGTTGGAGTTTCGTTCAAATCTCGCTCGAAAGTTAACTTACAGGGTCTTTCATTCAGCGCCTTGTGACATAAAGTTAAAGACAGATTAATATTTTCCCTTGTAAAAAACACACCCCTCCGAAGCAGGCAATTGCCAATTGCTTTGTCAACGAAGCCGATGTAATGAAAACGCGACTCTTCGGGAAAACGATATGCAATTGGGTGTTGTAAACGAATATTCTGAGATATGTGAGGAGAAGTAAGTAAGTGGAATTTTGAAGTCGACTGCGAGTTGATACTCTCAGCTATATTAGCCACATTCTCGTCTGTCCGGAAGGTAAGGGACAATCTTAAGGTCAAATTAAGCACCACCCAACAAGATAACATCACCAAATTAGTCTTTCAGTAGTCGATTTAATCGTCCAAAAAAAAATCTCTTCCATTTTCCGTAAAAAACGCCATTCGACCTTATTCCAGCATCACTGACGAAACCCTTTAATATTCGATTAATCAACCGACTAACTTAACCCTTGCTTGTTTATTTCTGACAGTTGTTGTTGAACCAGCAGCCACATGGAAGTCCTTTTTTATTCAATTCGTTTCACTTAAACCAAAAAACGTCAAAAAACGAACCATACAACAAAAGAATTATTACGTAATGCTTTCACTGACACATCATCGGATTTATGCCTATCCAACACGGAAATATAATCGCATATAAACCCTGATCCAGGCCAAGAGTCAGAACGCGCTTTGAAACGATCATTCGATAGGTGTCACCCTCCTTCTTTTCCCTAAACGAACCAAACACCACATGAAAAATATCGGACCCAAAACACTGAACAAAAAATTAAGCAACGAAATAAGATCTCTTCCGACTTTGGATTGAATTCGACAAAAATTAATATCAAAACGGCAGATGGCAATTATGTATATTGTGAGTGCTCGAGCGAGAGAGGTAGACCCAAAAGTTCTTCAATCAAGAAAAAAAAATAAAATAAGACCGATATACGAGACATGTTCCATGTCCGACTATGGATTACTCATATTCAAAATAAGGGCAAGCCAAACCAAGTAGAAACAAACAGGATCATCAACCACACGCCGCTTAAAATGTAAAGGTCCGATAAAAGTGAAACTTCTCATTTTACGTTAATTAAATTTGTTCTTTCCGTTTGCTAGTCATATTCGTCCCTCAAACAATCAAAAATATTTGTATACCTCGAAGAGAAGGTAGATCCTTATTGGCTGACCAAGACTACAACAGCCCCTGTGGGACCAGCGCATAAGCATACCAACTGTTCCAATCATCATCCGAATTTCCCTGCGATGATGATGTCCCTCCAAAAAAAAAAAATTGAAAAGGGTTAGATCAGGATTTTCATGGAAAATGCATTATTATTTGCCCAGTTTATACCTGGAGATGAAAGGATTTTCCAATTGTCATGGAGATCATATTTAAGGTTCTGCCTGCATTTAATACAGAATTGCAGTCGGTAGCAGATGTGATTGCAATTTCGTCCTCCCTATTTTATCAAAAACACACGATTAAAGGACCTCTACAACACAAACTGCCAAACTGGAATTGATTTCAACAGCAGCGATATGCAAAAGAAAAAGGATGATATTGCACCTGGTGGTGGTTCGCTCCTTGTCCTCAATCCTCAAGAAGAATAAGAACAAGAAGAAAAAAAAGAATAAAGTACGGGCCATGAAATATTAGCGACACTTTTTATTATTTTGATTGTGTGTCTTGTGCCTAGTGTCGGTCGGTCGATCTTTTGATTATGTTACGTGTTTGTTCAGCCCCAAAAGAAATACAAAATCCTTAAACTGTTCCATAACTCAGGAGCAACAGGAATTTTTGTATGCCGTCTTCGAAGATCGGAACGGGACAGCAGGCGCAAGAAATCTAAACCGAACCAAAGGGAACAGCTGATCGATAAATTTACCCCAGGAGTACAATGACACCATCATAACATCAGGGATCAGAATTCAGGACGTTGCGATGCAAATGCACGTAAACGACCTCAGTTCAGTGCTTACTGCTTAGTTCAATCAAAAATGAAGAAGAAAAGAGGAAAAGAAAAGGACGAAGACAAAAAAAAAAAACAAATAAATACAATTTTCGCAGATGCGAAATCAAACAACAGAAGAATTGCCAGGATATATCCTTGAATGTGGAGGGATCGCGCCAAACAAAAAGGCATCGAAGTGCAGCTTCCAATTCCAGGTAGACGATCAACGAACCCCATGACAAGAGAGCAGTGTCCACATTCAACAATCGGGATTTGCAATACGGGACAGTCAACAGCACAGCAGACAAACGAAACACATGCCATATGGAGAAAAGAATCCAGGACAGACAAAGTACGAGTATATAGGAGTGTAAGTGTACCTGCATCAATGAGGATTCATTTTCATATTTTTGCTTATAGCAAGCCAACGGATCTGAACTAAGATCAAGAGAGTGAGATTGATTGGGGCAGTTCCGTTCGTTTTCATTCAATCCTAGGGGTCAATAACTGTTGCTTTGTGTTCATTTGGTATCTTTTAACTTTGTGTGTCCAATGGCAACCGTCTGTGCGGTTCATATAATCTGCAGTTGGTCATTCTCAGATGTTGAGGCGAACGATCTCGATCCAAGTGATGTGTGGAAAGATCGGAGAGTGGTAAGAAAAGACGATGTCGACAACACACGCATGAAGATTTAACAATCAATTGAAAGTGAGGTTAACGATGTTGTTGTTTTCCTTTTCTTGTGTTCTCTTTTTTTAATGATGGTCGGTTGTTTGGCTTATTGGCACGAGCCGGAGCTGGAGACCAGGTATACCTTTACCTGCAACAGACTTAATAAGGATTGATGATTAAATGATTTAACCGCACACACCATGTTAACGATACGGAGACCGTCTGGCGTTGGCGTGTCCAGTTTTTTTTTGTTTTTTTAATCCCTCTCGATTTTTTATTCACTTCTTTATTCACATTCTCCTCTTTTTTGTGGCTTCTGAGTTCCTCTTGTTAATTAAGGATCGGATCGAAAATTAGGTTTATGTTTTATGAAAAAAGCAGTTCTAGTATAAGAATTGTTGATTAAACAGTAAAATAAAAGGATTTTACTGGGTAAACAGAGGAATCTGAATGAATTGCGCCACGCCTGAGTTCCGAGCGGGGCTCCCTTCTGAAATAAAACACAGGCAAACATTTGAAGGAGTCTCGAAACGATGAGAATCAATCAAAAAAATTCTTTGTTCAATTGTTTCTACTCAAGCGATTGCTTTTTTAGCCGGAGGCTTGGGACAAATTTTTTGTTTATAAAAAATGATTTCTGTTAAAAACTGAATTGAATATTAAAATTAGTGATGGGATAATCGAATGATTTTAATAATCGAGAAACTAGTATTCGAATGATTTGAATAATCGAATGATCATTCGAATTACGAAACTGAATGAAAATGGTGAAAATTTTAACATTTACAGTGCACAGTCTGCTATTTAACAACAAAACATGAATAGTAAAATAACTCCAAATACAAATTTTTGTTCGCTTTTAAAAAATATAACCAAAAACGATAGACTAAACTCCATTCCAAAGATTTGCAAATTCAACTTGAAATATAATCATCATTTGAGTTACTTTATTCAAATTAAAATAATGCGATTATTCGATTTTTTTTTTCATTCAATTCAAAAACTTCTAATCATTCGAATTAACGGCGGCGACGAACAAATTACCGCCGTCAGACAGGAGCCTTTCATCGGACACGATGATAGCCAACAATTCCGTGAACCCGACCTAGAAGAAGTGAAAACCGCAATATCACGGCTGAAATCCAACAAAGCCGCTGGAGTAGATGGACTAGCTGCTGAGTTGTTCAAAGCAGCAGGCGACGAGCTAGATAGGAGCATGCACCAAATCATCTGTAAGATATGGTCAGAGGAATGCATGCCCGATGAATGGAACCTCAGCATTGTTTACCCGATCCTGAAAAAGGGAGATCCTCTAAACTGCGCCAACTATAGAGGAATAAGTCTACTAAACATCGCCTACAAGATCCTCTCTGCCGTATTATGTGAACTTCTGAAGCCTTTCGTCAACAATCTGATTGGTCCTTATCAATGTGGCTTCAGGCCAGGAAAGTCAACCATCGACCAAATTTTCACGTTGCGGCAGATCCTGGAAAAGACCTATGAACTCCAAATCGATACCCACCACCTTTTCATCGATTTTAAGGCCGCGTATGACAGCATCTACAGAGACGAACTGTACTAGTTTTGGCGTCCCTGCCAAGCTCGTTCGCTTGTGCAAAATGACGATGGAGAACTCACGCTGCTCCATAAAGGTTGGCAACGAGCTTACGGAATCTTTCGACGTCAAAAAAGGATTCAGACAAGGCGATGCACTGTCATGCGATTTCTTTAACATCGTTCTTGAGAAGATAGTGCAGAACTCCAACGTCAACACCAGAGGCACTATCTTCCAAAAATCTGTTCAACTTCTTGCGTACGCCGATGATATTGATATAATGGGAAGAACACAGCGTGATGTCAATGGCGCCTTTGTGAGAATTGAGACAGAAGCGGCAAAAATTGGCTTAGCGGTAAATGAGGGAAAAACGAAGTATATGCTGTCTTCGAGGAAGGACACCCAACACCGACGGCTCGGGCAGAACGTCACAATAGACGCGTATAACTTCGAGGTAGTAGAGGAGTTTGTCTACCAAGGCTCCGCTATAAACACGGGCAATAACACCAGCGCCGAGATCAGACGAAGAATAACTCTTGCTAATCGCTGTTTCTTTGGGCTAAGAAAGCAATTGAGTGGAAAAACCCTCTCTCGAGCAACTAAGGTAAAACTGTACAACACACTCATCATCCCAGTCCTGCTGTATGGTGCAGAAGCATGGACCCTGACAAAATCGGATGAAAGTGCCTTAGGCTGTTTCGAGAGGAAAGTTCTTCGGGTCATCTTTGGCCCCGTGTGCATTGAAGGGGAGTGGCGAAGAAGATACAACAGCGAACTTTACGGGTTGTACAACGACATGGACCTAGCCAGAAGGGTCAAGGTCCAGAGACTGAGATGGCTCGGTCATTTAGAGCGAATGGACACCAATGCTCCGGCCCGGAAAGCCTTCGACACTATTCCCGAGGGACGTAGGAGGAGAGGAAGATCGCGACTCAGATGGCGCACTCAAGTGGAAGAGGACCTCAATCAACTTGGAGTGCAAAACTGGAGACGACTAGCTAAGGATCGAGCTAGCTGGCGGAGCCTGTTGATTGAGGCCCAAGTCCACAACGGACTGTAGCGCCACCTTAAGTAAGTAAGTAATCATTCGAATGATTTTTAATTCGACTATTAATAACCGATGATTCATTCGAATGATATTTCATTCGATTATTTATAATCGATTACTTTCATTCGAATGATTTTTCATTCGATTACCAATAATCGATTATTCATTCGAATGAATTCTTATTCGAATACTATAATAATCGATTATTTGCATTTGAATGATAATAATCGTAATTCGAGTACCAATAATCATCATTCGATTTTTTTTTCATTAGAGATTTAAATTTTTAAGAGTAGCAGTTGTAGCAGTTGCAGTAGTAGAAGGTTTGTGAAATCATTCGAATGATTTCAATAATCGAATGATCTCGAATTATTACCATAATCGATAATAATCGATTATATCATTCGAATGATCCCATCATACAGCCAACACCGGAACACCTACGGCACACAATAGAAACACTACATAGACTATATCATCCCTGTTCTGCAGTATGGTGCATAAGCAATAACCTTTTTGATTTAAAAATTCTGTCATTTACACGTTTGTTGAAAGCTAAGGCTGAAAAAATGAAGCCCAGATGTGGCTTCAGAGAGATGACCGCTATCAAGTTTCAAAGACCGGAAACTCCAGCTAAAAGAACCTTCATTGCTTGTATTTTGTATTTTAGGACAAATATTCTACACCACGAGAGTAAAAATGAAAAAGAGACACATTTCCTTTTGCAAAACATAAAAATCGTTCTCCTTGATTCTCACTTAATTGAGTGTCCAGAAAAGATGATCATATTCACCAAAAAACCTTGTCTGAAATCCGTTACTTACTTACTTACTTATGGTGGCGCTACAGTCCAGGTCGGACGAGGGCCTCACCCAACAAACTTCTCCAGCCAGCTCGGTCCCTGGCTAACTGTCTCCAGTTTCGCACGCCAAGATGGTTCAGGTCCTCTACCACCTGTGTGCTCCACCGGAGTCGCGGTCTTCCTCTTCTGCGACGTCCTTCCGGATTGGATTCGAAGACTCTACGAGCCGGAGCACTATTTTCCATTCGCTCAACATGACCCAACCATCTAAGTCGTTGGACCTTAACTTTTCTGGCTAGGTCAATGTCGCTGTACAGCTCGTACAGTTCTTGGTTGAATCTTCGTCTCCATTCTCCATTAATGCAGACAGGACCAAAAATCACTCGAAGAATTTTTCTCTCAAAGCAGCCCAAAGCGTTTTCATCAGATGTTGTCATAGTCCATGTCTCTGCACCATACATGAGGACCGGGATGATGAGGTTTTGTAGAGTGTCACTTTAGTTGCTCGGGAGAGGACTTTACTACTCAATTGCCGTCTAAGTCCAAAGAAGCAGCGATTGGCAAGAGTGATTCTTCGTTTGATTTCAGCGCTTGTGTTGCTGTCTGAGTTGATAGCCGATCCCAGTGAAATCCGTTACAGTGTGAGTAAAAGCCGTAATATGTTAAAAATACTTTTCTTCAACAAATGGTTGCCCTATCTCTATGTTTTTAGGTCAGAAACCAACAATTTTATTTTCAAGATAAATTTTGTCAAGAATGGAAAAATTGGACTCAAAAAAGCTGACGAAATTGTTTAAAGTATCAACATCTCTAAAAAAAAATTAAATTTCCTTTCTAAATGTAAAATAAATCCTCTGACTGAATGAATTACACAATTTACACTTTTGTCAGTCGGTATTTCATTTCGCCCTTCAATCCCCAAAACAAGAAAGAGAAAAAAATCATTTCAAAACATAGAAGAAAGAATCCCTTGCATAATACTGGTTTTCCGGTTCCTCCGGAAGTCGGCGTCAATCAATTTCGTACTTCAAAACCAAAATTGGAAATTATTCCAGAAAGGAGCCCTTGCATGCCACAAGTTAGGTGACCATTTTTTTGCACTCCATCATCATGTATGTAAATGTCACACTATTTTCCGTCATTCATGGCGGATGGACACACAAAAAAGCGAGAAAAAAAACTCAATTCGTGATAAAAAATGAAAATAAAAGGACCCAGTGGCAAATTTCCCAATTTTCACCAAGGAATCACCATGCGATTCACCAAGGAATGGGAGCTTCACTCATGAATTTGAAGGTGAATCATTTGGTGAAATTTACACAGGGCTGTCATTGGAGTTCACCAAGTGAATTTCTTGGTGAATATGCATCAGTGAAGTAATTGAATAAAAGTATTCTGTGTTTTCATTTGTTCTCTAACTCCGATGAAATGTTAAATGATAGTTCATTGGTGAACTCATCCCTTTTTGAAAGTTGAATTTTCCATAAGTACTTTTTTCATGGCTGAAAAATATTATGAAAATGCTGTGAAATCAAAAACCACCAAATGTAAATATCAAAACAAATTTATTGATTAATATTTCTGAAAAGAACACAATATTGTTTTAAATAATAATCTGGATCTTCTACTGTTTCTTTCAATTGCTTGCCGCTAAACGACTCCTTTTAAGCTGCTCCACACTCCAGATTCCAGAATGCCTTTCAAATTGTTTAGATATTTAGTTTAATTTCATTTCTATATATATCGAAAATAAATACCTATTTACACTCATGTTTTCTCCTGTGCTGTTTAATTATTACTAATTCACCTAAAAACGACTTACACTGATGTGAAGAATTCACATCAACTGTCTTTAACTAAGATTTCGATTGCACTGATTGAACATAGAAAAAAACATTTTTTTAACGATCACAGACAAAAATAGTGGAAAAAACCAAAACTATTGCGTCGTCACCGGTCGTCGTCGCGTCGTGTTCGAGCAATAAAAGTTGAAAGTACATAATGTTTATGTACACGGATTCTTGCAGGTCATTTCCACCCTTTAAAAAAAAAATAAAAAACTATCAGCTGCACTAGTAGCTAGACAATATTTTTGTTTCTTTTTTGTTCGTTTATTCTTCTTCTTATGAATACAACACACAGTGCTCAATGCCAATTGCGAACTCGTGAAGCTGTGCAGGACTTTTCCTTACTGAAATCACAACGTTTAGGTATGCGAAGAAACGAAAGCGTTAGTAGAACAGAGATATTGTACAGAGGAAAAAGGGCATTACTTTATTCCTATGAAATCATTTCTTTATTTTTCCTCTTAAAAGTGTGGAATGAATTCCTTGCTCTTTTCACCAAAATTTTTCACCAAGGATGAAATTTGCCACTGGGGAGAGAAAGAAAATCCACCTATTCGCATGACAGTCGCACATTTACTTTGCGTATAAGCAAATTATTATAACTGATTGAGTGACGGACGGACTAACTATGGTAGCCTTTGTGTCTCTGACGTTCGTTTGGTCCGTTCGTCATTATAGTTATTTGTATGATTGTCATTCACCATTGCTCTGCCGATGCGAAAGAAATATTAATTTAAAATTCAAAACCAAACGCAACGACAACGATGACGACGAACAACGCCAGGAAATCCCAAAATCCGACAGCGGCACGTTCCGAATAATTCTATTATTGCATCAATTCAATGCCGCATTGAAAATTTCGACAGCTCTTTGCCTTTTATCTATATATCCTGCGAGTATATCTATAAAGCTTGCTACACTCATTTAAAAAATTTAAAGTCCACAACCCCTTTCAACCCCATATACAGTCAGTCAGTCAGTCATGGACAAACATAAGCGTCGGCGTCGTTTTGGGCTATTATAAAATTTGTTGCAGCAACATTGCACGTTGACATTTTTAATGAGCTCAAGTCACATAATAGCCCTACGAGCGAGCGAGAGACAAACTGGCGGCTGCGGCGGCGGTAGTTGTTGTGTGACAAACGTCGAGCAAGAACAAATATAGTCCATCACGTATTCGTAGCGTGCGGCAGCAGTTGAAATTATTTCCCATGCGATTATTTTTCCATGGTGTTGAATAGCCTGTAGCTAATAGCTTTGATCCATTTAGAGATTCGCTTGGGCTGGTTGGTTGGGCCTGGTTTCGGTTTGGTCTGGCTTTTCGTATTGAGGAGGGTTGTTGTACCCCAATAGTGGTTCGAGTCCTTTTATCGAATTCAGAGCACAACCATCGCACCGGATTTATTCCATCATTTCATGAGTTGACTCAACTCATTCAGTTCAACAACGACGACAACACGATGGGCAAACTTCGACTTCACCCCTTTTTGGCTGGCCTAAGCCTTGGAGTTTTGAACTCCGTTCGACTTTATAATGAATGCAATCGAGAGGGGCCTGTCTGTGCTCCCAAAAAATGTATAAACTAAAAGGCGACAGCAGCGACGAGATAAGGGGAAAGCAAGTGCCACTATTGTTGGTTTTATTTTGAATTTGAAACACCAAGTGCAGACCGCAGAACGTCGTCCATTAAAATTTTCTGCAATCAAAATTGCAAACAATGGGCACGTGACTCGCATGAAGCTAATTGCCGTTGGTGTGAATCGGGAGGCGAGAGAAGTTTTATAGTTCCCCAGTCCACCAAGAAATTGGCTCTTTAATCGCTTAGTTGCCATATTCCCTCCACGACTGCCCTGACATCCAAATAAACTCAAGCACAATCACATTCACAGAGCAATTGGACGTCCTTTAGGAAGACTGTAGTCTTTTCGTTCATGTGTAATTGTGCTTTAATGCCGCTTTGGATGGAAGATTTTGTTTAAGTGCCACACCTCATTGGGAATGTAATTTTGCTATGAAAACGATATCCCAGATTTTTCGTCTTACATCGCCTAAGAAGCAATAAATCTAAGGGAAACTTGACGTCATAGTTTATGGCCGAATTCCATTCGGGGGCAACAAGTATGTGATTTATCAATCAATATCTTCAATTGATTTCAGCTCTGCAAGCACCGAATTCCAGTGAAGTTTGGAAATCAACATGTTAGCTGGTAATCAAGTAACAAGGCCTCGACGACGACGGAGCAGTGACGATAATGTTTTAGATTTAAATCGAACTCATGTGAATAATGCCAACTTTAGGTTGCATTGACTTGCGCTTAGATACTGGAATGTAAGTGTTGCTTGAGAGATCAGATAAACCTGGATTACGGATTGCAGATTCCTTCTCTCTTCTCTATCTCATCTCAATTTTCATTCTACAAAACCCTCATCATCCCGGTCCTCATGTTTGTTGCAGAGACATGGACCATGACAACATCTGATGAAAACGCTTTGGGCTGCTTTGAGAGAAAAATTCTTCGAGTGCTTTCTAGAACTGTCTGCATAGATGGAGAATGGAGACGAAGATTCAATCAATCTGTACGAGCTATTCAACGACACTGACCTAGACAGAAAAGTTAAGGTCAAACGACTTAGATGGCTGGGTCATGTAGAGCGAATGTAAAATAATGCTTCGGCTCGTAGAGTCTTCGAATCCAACCCGGAAGGACGTGGCAGAAGAGGAAGATCGCGACTCAGGTGGAGCACACAGATGGAAGAGGACTTGAACCAGCATGGCGTGCGAAACTGGAGACAGCTAGCTAGGAACCGAGCTGTCTGGAGAAGTTTGTTGGGTGAGACCCTGGTCGACCTGGAGTCGTAGAGTCACCATATGTAAGTAAGTAATGTTTCATTTGATCCTAACCGGGTTAACCCCCTAAAATTCAATTCAGAAAGAAGAATTGAATCAATTGAATTCAATTTCATTCAACTTCATTCAATACAATTCATATCTACTGAATGCAGTGATATTCAATTAAATGCAATGCATTTCATTTCAATTCAATTCAATCAATTTTAATTCAATTCAATTTAATACAATTAACTGAAATTCAATTCAGTTCAACAATTTACTCAATTCAATTTGTTTCAATCAGTATTGTAAGCCAGTGTTATTACGGAGGCAGCAGGACCTTAGAATTTTCGAAGAGTTCCTAAGCCTTAACAATATTCTGCAGTCTCCAATAATTCGCCAAAGTTCCAAGGCTCCATTCAAATGAACAAAAAAAGTAACTCATGGCGACTTGAAGTTTTAGCACAAACAAAAATTTCGCAGGAAAAACTTCAAACTTCCTCCAACCGAATCAAGGATCTCCGCCCACAAGAACATCCGAATCGGGAGCAAACAACAAAACGTCGCCCTTATTTATTGCCGAACTTTGACGCATTTTCCATCGTGAGCGTCAGTGAGCGTCGTTGTCAACATGTTAAATTCCGATTTTAACTTCAAACTCCCCCAATTCTCCAAGAAACAAAAAAAAAAAACAAAAACAAAAAACAACAGCTCACTACACACCACCTCGTTTTTTTTACAAACAACACGCTTAGATTTGAAACACACCAAAGATTTATGGCCACAGCGATAAAAACAAAAATAGAGAGCTTAAGACGTTAAGGACGAACGTCTGCGGCTATATTCACGAAAACATACCCGCTTCGTCGTCGTCGAACGGTCGTGGGTGCTTTCCAGTTCCATCAGCAGCAAAAATAGGGGAGTTACCTCGGTTGTTTTGCTGATCTCTCCAAAGCTGTTTTTTTTTCCAACTTCCACATGATGGCTAAGATATAAAATAGGCTTGACAGAAGAAGGCGAAAGTTTTTTGTCTCCCACTGTTGAACTTGCAATCATCGCCAACATCAGCAACAGTGGATTTTTAACGTGTGTTAATGACCCTTGTCACATGCGAGGCAGAAGCACAAAAAGAACGTCTAGTTTTCTGGGCTCTGGCTGAACGCTCGTTAAAGACATATCAGCTAGTCATCATCATATCGAAAAGCAATAGATAAATGATTCTCGTGCAGGATTAGGCGCGGCGCGGTGCGGCTCGTTCGTTCCGTTGCTGTTCGGCGTTATCCGTTTTAATAGTCTTCCAGTATTGGCAGTCGTTTCGGAATTTTTAGGTAAGTAAGCGATTTCCGATAGAAAGAGGTGGTTCAATACTGTCGAATTCGGTCTATCTCGCTAGCTAAATGGGGTGGAAATTTATATTTTTTTTTTCCTGCCTCCTGAGGGTGCTGAATAAAATAGAAAGAAAAGAATTAGAACAAAAACGACCGCAGGCACAAACAACACACAACCCATCCGGCATCCGCATGGGTGTAACGTGCTGCCATCAGCACCATCGCATCGTCAGCGGCGGCCGACACCAACACCAAGGGTGGAACATGCCCAAATCCCTAATAATCCTGCAAACATTGCTTTTGCTATCACTTCCTAATATATGTATAATGCCTGTGGGAAGAATCCTTTCAATTCGATTCTTTTTTTGCACCCGATTCAAATACGATTTTGACGTCGTCGTTTCAAATTTTGCCTTCCTTATCAAAAAAGGCTCTAATGTTGTGTCTTCCTTTGTTCCTGGCTGTTCCTGATGTGTGTCTTGTAGTGTGGCTTATTAGGGGAATTCTCAACCTAGTTCGCCGCTTGGTTAGTTTGTTTGGGTTATGAGATCATTTATAATCTATTGTTGGCATGCTTAAGCACATTCTTCCAGGCGAGGCAAGTCGTTCGCTAACGCCATATCGCCACTAGTTCATATAGGACGGTTAGGGTATGTCAAATGCACGCTACAGATTATAAGTTGGAACTTAATGGTAAATCTTGGTTGTAAATGGTTTAGATATGAGATTTGAAAATAGAAAAAAAATATAAACTATTGTTTTTGCTTATAAATATTGTTCATGGCATACGTCATACGTCGTCGTCGTTGTTTTTCTGGTCCTTATCGTTCCTTCAATTGGGAGAGTGTGCTGTTGAGGGAAGAAAAATGTTGTTTACCTTATTGATGGGACGTGTGACAAAGGCAATTCTCTGGGTCAATAGACAACACAAGAGATTTGCATGAGAAACTGACTCGTGGGAACTTCCAATAAACAATAGGGAAGACGAAGTAGGTCACGCTCACGGGGTTGTGCTCTGGCAGTGAATATTGAGTTAACAGTGACGCATATTACAAGGTTATGAATTAACAGCCATATTAACAAAAAAAAGCCTATTCAACTCTTATTCCAAAGGTTAACTAACCCAGAAAATAAGAGTTATACTATGGATTAAAATTAATAAAATATTTTATTCCCAGAAAAGTAGTGACGTTTTGTGGTACTTGACTACCGATATTTTCTTGCCTTTGCCATATGCAGGGTAATCGATTGTGGCGCCAACTAATGAACCGACAGAGAAGTAGTTTTCTTTACAGTTTTTTTTTTTTTAATCGCAGTTAAGAGAGTTTTATTTTATTAATAGCATTTACCACATTCATTCAAGTATCCACAGAAACGTTTGTCTATCAACTCCTAGTCTCCACCTCCCCACGGCGAACATCGTGTGTCCAGTGTGGCAACTCTGCCAGGTAGCCATCAGAGATGCATCCTATGAAGTGCATGGCCACCACAACGAAACCCCTGGTTTGACGATGGGTGCCGGCAAGCACATGCAGCTAAGCAAGAGGCATAAAAAGCGGCGCTGCAAAGAAGGACTCGAGCCGCTCCCGATCTCTACGAGCAGAAAAGAAGAAAGGACCACAGACTTCTCAGAAAGAAAAAAGGGAGCATGAGAAACGCGATCCAGGGGATAGAGGGATGTCACAACAGGAACGTGGTTCGAAAGTTTTACAAAAAGGTAAAGCAGTCAGTGCTGAGGATATGGAAAACCACTTTTCCAAGCTGTGTAATGGCGATGACGAGCAAAATTTGCCAGCTATACAGAACCATTCAATTTGGGTGGAGCGAACCACCAATTCCACCCACTCCACATTGACGAAGTGAAGCGATATCTAAACTTAAGCCGAACAAAGCCGCTGGAGCAGACAGCCACCGAACTGTACAAAGCAGCTAGAAATGATTTGGTTAGGAGTATGCATAGGTCATCTGCAAAATTTGGTCGGAGGAAAGCATGCCCGACGAAATTGAACCTCAGCATCGTATGCCCGATCCTCAGGAGATCCCCTGAACTGCACCAACTACATCGGTATAAGCCTCCTAAACATAGCCTACAAGATCTTGTCTGCAGTGCTGTTTGAACGTTTGAAGTCTTTTGTCAACAACCTGATAGATCCTTATCAGTCGTCGGAAAAAACCCAACGGATGCATTTGATGTCAAAAAACTGTTTAGACAATGCGATGTGCTGTCATGCGATTTCTTCAACATCATTCTTAAAGATTGTGCAAAACCTCAACGTCAATACCAGAGGGACAGTCTTTGAAAAGTCTGTGCAGCTATAACTAGGATACGCAGACTACATTGACATAATGGGAAGAACACAGCGTGATGTCAATGGAGCGTTCGTGAGCCTTGAGACGGAGACCAGGAAGATGGGTCTAGCGGTTAACGAGGACAAGACCAAGATAAAGCTGTCAAAAGGAAAGGACTCCCAACAACGACGTCTTGGAGCAACGACAGGATTAAGGATTTCGTCTACCTAGGATACACTATAAACTCAGACAACAACACCAGTGCGGAAATCAAACGAAGGATCACTGTTGCCAATCGCTGCTTCCTTATACTAAATAGGCAAGTGAGCAACTAAAGTGTCACTGTACAAACCCCTCATCATCCCAGTCCCAATGTATGGAGCAGAGACATGGACCATAACATCGGATGAAAGCGCTTTGAACGCATAATTCTACGAGTAATATTTGGTCCAATCTGAATAAATCTAGAAGGGATACGAGATTCAATCAAGGTGTGCGAGCTGCTCATCAGCGACACTCACCTACAGGCAGAAAAGTTAAGTTCCAACGACTAAGATGGTTGGGTCATGTAGAGCGAATGGAAAATAATGCTCCGACTCGTAGAGTCTTCGAATCCAATCCCGAAACACGTCGCAGAAGAAGAAGACGGTGACTCTGACTCTGGTGGAGCACACTGGTCGTAAATGACCTAAACCGACTTGGCGTGTGAAACTGGATACAGCTAGCTGGGGACCGAGATGGCTGGAGACGTTTGTTGGATGATGCCCTGGACCGACCTGGACTGTAGTTCCACCATAAGTTTGTAAGTAATTTTCCACTTATTCCCGAGAACAAAAGGGTAAATCCTTCTATATTCTGTGTTTATTTATTCGGCTGATAAAGTTTGCATATATTACAAATTCTGACTTACCGGCCGATGGAACAGTCTCCGCTTTCTTCGAAGCACGTTCGACGGCTGAATTCTGTTTTTTTCGACTATCTCTGGTGTGATTGCCACGAAATGACGCAGAAACTGCTTCGGATTGCGATTAAACAGCATCAGACCCTGCCTGAAGTGTATTACGCTTGTATACTTAAGCAAAATGACCCACGACATCTTCTGTCTCATCTATTTCGCGTACCTTCAATCTTTAAGAAAGCCGTTTAGTGTTCACCTGCATTTGGTTGATCTAAAACTACTGACGTGCGACGACGTTGAAAGTTCATAAACTTATTTTTGGCGGATCTAGTAAGAAAATAGTGGCTATTGAACACAGAGATCGTGTTTGTTCAGTAAAAATGTTCCTGTCGTAGTCTATTTCCAACGCTTGATTGGACTATTATGTTTATTTTGGGGTAGGTCCTTGAAAAAAAGTATTGCTGACAACTGTATTATTATGTCACGTGTCCTTCCAATAGGACTTATGATTAACCTCAATCTAAAGTCACTCGGTCTTTGATCTTTTAATTATTTTACATATTTACAAAGGACGACATGTCCCTTTTTTGTCGTTTAACAATTGCGCTTATTTATTCATGTCCCAAAATCGTCTGATGATTATTCTAATTGAATGTGATTGCGTCAAAATCGTGGGCAGCCCCTTTCTACAGTCACTATACTGTCCACTCTAAACCAAACACTTTAATCACAGCAAATAGGAATTCAATTTGATTTGATTGAATTAAATAAGTTGGGTCTTGCTGGAATCGTTTTGAATTAACATGGACACGGATCGACCGACCGACCCAGCAACGGACGACCGACGGACGACAGTCAACATAAAAAATAAAGAAGAAAAAAGTAAAGCAAACATTTGTGAGTGGGTGTGCGTTTAACTGATTTCGAATTCATCAATAAAATAAAATCACGGCTTCCATTTAATTCTGTTTACTTTTTCAATAATGTATGCGACTGCCTTGAAACTGCATAAGTATTGAGTATTGCTTCGATATTTATTTTTACGCTGCTCGGCTGAAGGATTCAAGTATATGAACTAGTAGTTTGATCGCAGTGACGAAAAGCATTGGTACAACAGGCAGCCCCAGCGATAGGACAAGTTTTCGCTAGCTAGCAGGCATTATACCTACATCGATACAGGACTCGTTAAAGTTGGATTAATTTGGCATGCATTTTTTATAAAAGTGGAATGAATGAAAAATCGTAAGGGCGGAGGGGAATTTGGAAGGCCACACAAGGATAAATACGTTTATGGGCTTCAACCTCAAGAGCTTGGAAGGCTTTTTCTTTTGTCTCTTTTGCAATCAATTATTATTGTGATTGTTGTTGGTGGTTGTGTGAGGCAAAGGTTCTGGGAATCAATCAACGCCAAGGTGGTGGTTAAGTATGGAAGAACAATCAATGGTAAATTGCACTTTGGGTGCGGGGAACAGTAGGAGCCGTACAATTAAGAAAACCAACTCAATAAATGATTTAAAAGGATTGTGTTTCAGCTGTAGGGCGTAGGAGTGAATACAAATGACAAAAGACTTGTTTAAGTTTTTTTTTGTTTCTGATGGAATTTCCGTTTAGAAGCGTAATTCCGATTAATTTTTGTTTGACAGTTAAGGGCTTTGGACATTCTGAACACAAATTATGCACGCGCTTTTGATTTATTGCCCTTGTTTCATTGTAATCCCGACTGAATTGTCACTTAACCATTGGGCAGTTAATTTCAATCAAGAATGTTAATTAAATGCTTGTCTTTTCGTTATTTATTTCACATTTAGAGAAGCATGCAGCATGGGGGTATCCGAATGCATACCTTTGTTAAAGCAAGCTTTTTTGACAAGGTGTGCAATCGACAATTGTCTAAAAGTTTCTCTCCTCTTTTGCAGTCTTAGTACCTACAGTTATGGCCACCCTCGTCTGTATGACTTCTAAAAACTTAACTTTACATTTAAAAAAAATTACCGACACATCTGTTATAATTCGTTTTCCAAATGAGTTTATATTTCAAACTGATAACCTCACTTTCTAATTTCAGAAACTCAACTTAAAAACGCATCTTATCGCAATCTTGCTGCACCATAAATTCGACAAGACTCAAACTGGTCCTAGTTGACCCATGGCACTTAACAAAACTGGTTTGTATTGAAAAACCCTTTTTCGTCACTTTGAAATTTCAATAGAAAACAAAAATCATTAAAGGAATCTTGTGATTCTAATGACGTCCTGTCCACCCCTGTCATTATCCTGCTTACACCTCTAGAACTTTCAACTGTTGATAAAAATCCAAAACCAGTTATTCAAAAAAAAAACACTAAATTAACCCAATACACATTTTCTGTCCAAAGGGTCCTTTAAGTCCTTTATGTGAATGTAAAAAAAAACAATCTTGATTCTAAAAAGTATTTGAGGTATGTTTATGTAAATGAACCATTGATTGAATTTGCATATGAAAACCAGTTCATTTTACGAAATTCGTTAGCTGGGTATTAATGAGCAAAAGGACAACAAAAGGACACGCACGTTGATTCCTGTCTCACTCTCTCTGTTTGTTTCTATTAAAACTCGCATACATAACATAAATTGTATGCAAGTCCTTTAAACGCAAGTAAATTCCAAAATACGAACAGAGCTTTGAGCCGAAGAATTCAAATAAATTTAAATTTATTCATATAAAACCCGAAATGAAGGAATAAAGTGACACACAGCATGTTGCTCGTTTACATGAACGAACCAGCGAACTAATAGTTGACACGTGATCAAGAAGCGTGCCCTAGAATATGGTTTATGTCTCATAAGCGATCCTAACGAACACACTACAGGCGACGCACGAGGGACGACGCGACGACGACGAGGACGACGACAATGAATAAATCTCTCGCTCCAGTGGGTTGCAAAAAGGGTTTCTTGTTTCTTGATAGAAAAAAAAACTCATTCGATCTTCATTACTGCTTGCAAGTAAAGGCACAAGACGCATGCAGCATACCTGTTATCCAAACTGGAAATTTGATCATTTTTGTGTTTCCTTCCTTTCTTTCTGCTCGAACAGAATTCTTTTGTTACAATAATTTAGCAGAGCAGCAGGATCGAGAAAGGGTCTTTTTTCTGTTTATTATTTAAGTTTCTAATGCATTATACATATATGCGCACGCGTAAATTTACGAAATGTGCAGAAGTGTTTGTGCCACGCGATTGTCACACTTCAATAAAATAGGAACTAGGGTTTCTGGTTCAGTGTTTTAATATAAAAACATCTGCGGAATAGAAAATCTAAAACCTAAGTTGGCCTATTGAGAATCTAGGACTCGTAGAACTCGGGGACCTTAACATACATGCACAACTAGCTGGAAGTAGGTAAAAGGCAATCATATAATTGCTGGGATGTGATTTATCAATCCGAAAGTAGTGCAGAAGGCTTGTCATTACGAAAAAAAAAGAGAATTTCACCAGTAAGTAGGTCTACAATTCTGTTGGAATTTTATTTTTCACTAGGGTGCAACGCGCTGCGAATTGTTGATTGGCCGGAGAAGTGTTTCCTTTTATCTGTATCATACCTGAGAGTTTTTGATAGTTGTTCTGCTGGCAGCAATCGCAAGGAAATTTTTTTATTTTACAATCTCATCACCGAGATTGGTGGTTGGGTGTTGTAGGATCTGGGACATATGCTGTATCTTTCCTACACACCAAGTGCTTAGATTAGGTACTTTAGCTCCAAGCGGTAAGCACCGGGTATGGTTACATCACTAGATATAACTTGCAAGACTTATAAGCGCAAGTGCAAACGGAGAAACAGAAGCACTTAAACAATGTCGAGCGAGCCAATGACGAAAGAGAAACAAGAGCAGTCAATGAAAACCCAGTCCCAGCCCCCAGCACAAAACCGGTAGAAAGAGCCATCAAAGCCAAAAGCTAAGAAATAATATGTCCGCCGGGTCAGACGGCATACCTGCGGAACTCTTTAAATATGGAGGAGTTGTTTTGATCAACCGCATGCACCAGGTTTTAATAAAGTGTGGGAGGAAAAATGCATGCCCACTGACTGGTCGATAAGCTCTATATACCCCATCTACAAAAAAGGCGATCTTATGCCACGCAAAAACTACCGAAGCATATCCCTGCTTAAAGTTACACACGAAATACTATCCAACGTATACTGTGTGAGCGTCCTAAGCCGTCCTACAACATAATAATCGGCACGTACCAGTGTGGCTTTAGGCCAGGCAGAACAACGATATACCAAACATTCACACTGTGTCAAATTCTGGAAAAGACCAACGAGTTTCAAGTCGAAACCCACCATCTTATCATCGGCTTCAAATCTGCTTATGCTATCATAAGCAAATGTTTGAATTCGCGATCGCGAAAAAAAACTGATCCAGCTGTTCAGTTCAACCGAGTTGTTTGGAACATAACGTGATTTCTGCAACAAGTCCTAGAATAAGGAGATAGTGCGCAGGTGTGAGCACGGAAAACACTTCAAAATAAATCACCCGCATTTTCGGTCCCGTATGCGATGATGGCTAATGAAAAAGAAGGTTCAAATGTGAACTCTACGAGCTGTACCAAGATGAGAATGTAGAAAACTTTGGCTCGGCCACATCAAAGATATTCTTTCTATGGGATTACAATAACCTAAGGACAAGAAAAAAAATAGTTTTTTAATCATAACTCGTTAACCGGACCTTGTAGGTAATTTTCAGTGACTGATAGAGTGTGAATAGACCTTTTTTTATCGTGTATCATATTAATATAGGCTACCTTTGAAAATAAGAAGACCTGGTCCCTGAATACAACAGTATTTACCATGTTTATGGCGCACCAAGACATCACCTTCTCAACTCTGGTTCTCTAGAACGATCTAGCGTTCTATATGTGAATTCTGGGGCCCTACTTTGTAATTCGTTTCGAAAGCCAACCCTAATCGAATCTGGGGCCGAATTAAGGCATCCGTTATCGAATAATACGATACTGAATTGTGTGTGTTTGGCATCACCTCTCACGATATCACTTTCCAAAAAATGTTGTGGTGAGTCTCTCAATTTACTCTTATATTTCGTGTCCGGTCCGTGAATCTGTGAAAGAGGTGAATAAAAAATTCAATAAGGACATGACCGCATTGTTTTAGGGGTGAAATAAACTCTGCCAACGTGTTTAAATGTGTTTTTTTTTTAGTTATTTATTCGTAAATCATAGTTGAATTCCATTTAAAAAACAAAAAACACTATGCACTGCACTTTGTACTGTTATTTAAATACTTAAACATGAATTTCATACAATTATTTTTTTATTTTTAAAATTTTTTAATTTAACTGACTCTTATTTTTGAATTTTGAGCGCAGGCTTTTAAAATTGAGCCTAGGCTTTTCACCTTATTGGACCCAGCACACAGGCCTACCCATTGCAAATGTATTGGTTCGGCCTCCTATTTGAAATGCATTGAAAAGCCTTTACATTGGGTAGTATATTTTATCAAATTTAATTTTTTTAGTCGAAAGAGAGTAAAATGTCTTGATTGAGACTCTAGGTATACCTCCTCTGTGCTCAGCTATCGAGCGTAATTTCATTCGAGAAAAAATTTAAATTTTACTGTTTAAGTTATTTTATTATGAAATTCCTTGCCAATAATGTATTTTGGTCAAGATTTTAAGCTTCATGGCTTCATCAATCTCGTCCTCTGTTAAAAGCCAAACTGTGTTTATTTCATTTAAAATATATTATATTTCTTCCTCTGCTATTTCGCTCAAGTTTTGTATTTTTATTTGTCAAACCTTTCAAAATTCCTTCAAAACAAATAGAGACTCGATAAACTACTAGTTTTTTATTCTACGTGTCTATCGAATGTCATAATCCCAATGTGGTTACTCGTTCGTTCGATAACTGATGAGACTCACTCTCTCGATAACGGATGCCGTAATTCGGCCCTGATTTCGATTCGTTTATGAATTCGTACTCCGTAAAATTTTCGAATTGAACAAAAAATCATCTAGTACTATTTCTATTTATAGAATAGATTTGCCGAGTCTCGAAGTATTTCTCATTAGATCTGTCAAAGCAAAAATGAAAAGAGGAAACAAGACGAGAAAGTTCAAATTAATTTAAAGAGAAAATATAATTCAATAAAAGTTTAATAAAATGGATTCGGTTGCTTTATGGATGGATAAAGAAAATAGAGAAGAACGGATTGAACGAAGAATAATACGCTATTAACCAAATATTTTTGAAATGTATGATAGAAGGTCAACATATAATGACACCGTTTCGCATTGGTGCTCCTTCCGATTTAAAGGAGACTAACTTCCTTACTTACATTTTATGTATTTCACACAACACAACACAGTTTTTCCTTTTGTGTCCTTTTAAAACGACCTTCGAATTGCAATCCTTACCTTTCTTGGTGTAGAAACAAAATTTCCGTTTTCGAACGCTAATGACATTCGGAAACACATTGCCAGGTACGAAAAATCCGAATGCGGATTTGTCATTCCGTAATTACAAGATTTCTAATCCGCATTAGGAATAGAGAGTACAAAATATTCGTTTTCAAATAATATTTTCTTTCGAAACGAATTATAGAGTAGTGCCCCTGAACTCGTTGCTGAGGTCGTCTTCAGTTGGATTGATTGTTTCCTACAATCCGAGAAAGTCTTATTTCAGTCCCCTAAAATCACAAGTCTCAAACTAGGCGTCTGGTGAAATTCCTCTTGTTTAAAATTCTGTTTGTTATTTATTTTGTTGTCGATTTTCTGTTACTTTTTTCCATCTCCTCATAGAAACATTTTCCAATTTCGATGCGAATGTCAATCTGTTGCAGCAACAGCAAGCAAAATCTAAAAAGAATGCACATTGCACATGCCACATGCAACCAATTCACCTCTGCGCCATCGAGAGAAAGTCAACTAACTGTCATTCAGTTGAAGTTGAATCAAACAGGATTCTCTTTTATTACAATTCTTTTTTTTCATCCCATCCTGTTCATCTTTTGATACATCGCATGCTGCAGATGTTGATGCTGATGACTACTGTCATACAAACAAACATGCACATCATACGAAGATGGATATGAGTATGCATTTATTCGAAAAGATTCGCATTGAATTCAGGATGAAGGGGATGCTGATAGTGTGCGGTGCGAACACTGCTAACAGTTTCTAATCAAATCAGCCAGGCAAACGCGGTGTTGAAGGCTCAGACAACAGACGGCGCGGCGGAGGCCCGAACAAATCAAACGGAAGGGTAGATCGTATCGAAATTGGCTTTCCGTGCTCGCGCGAATAAAATAACTGAACTGAATTTATCGATGTGTGTGTTGCACATCCTGAAAAGAGTTCGTTTTCTTTTTTTTTTTATTAAATGTTGGTCCTTTAAAAAAATAGAAATAGGAATTACTTATCAATGCAATGATGCAAGGACTTTCTTCCTCGGGGATTTACTCTGATGCACATAAAAGTTTGCACATACATTTACGGCTAATGTAAGGTATGAACATTTTTTAGAAAAGGGGTGGATCGTCAACCTCCTTCGTCAGAGCGATGAAAGCTGGTGAGTTGAAAAGAGTCCTTGTTGCCTCGCCAATATTATATGGAAACGAGTTGAGTCAGTATGACGTTACATAACGCATGCATTGATTTGATTTTCGTGTAAGAATATAATCCCCGAGCCCGCGTATCAAATTGAGTTTTTTTCAGGCACCAAGCAAGGTAGGTGGTTAAATTTTTTCTGATATGGCTGCTTTAAAAAGAAGGTACCCCAGATACCCACGACATACAATGTGGCAAGCAGGCGGAGTGTACTACATGCATTTCCTTTCTATTTAGGCTGTTAACTGGATTAAAAAAAAAGTAGATAGACAGATAGATTGATATAAACATATAATAAAAAGCGAGTGTTGCCTTGGCACCATATCGCCTTCACGACGCAACGCAACGGCAAAAAGGGTTGTTCCGTTGTTTTGATTCTCTTGTATCGCATTATCCCAACAGAAATTATGGTCCTTTCAAATTCGTCAGGGGGTGGAATTAAGTGAGGAATGCAGTAAACAATTTTTGCATTTGCATTTTCATTTGTTTATGTTTTGTTGGAGATAGCAACAAAGCCGAGCAAATGAGTCGGTTAATGTGCTTTATGTTTCTATGCTCGTGCAATAGTAACGAGACGCGTGGTATGAATCTTGATATGTTAAGGACGACGCACGGTTGATAAGATTAAGTAGGTATCAATGTTCGGAATGGGTTTGTCGAAAGAGGATGTGCAATGGGCGTGGAATGTTGATATTTTACGATATTGCAACCTAATGCAAATTTAATAAATAATTGGACACGTGAGAGTTCGGTTATAACAAGGTACTTTCATAACGAATTTTGTTTGTGGGCAGTGAGGCATACGACTAAAAGTGTTCAAGAAAGGGTAACTCTTTTGAACATATACAAGAAGCAATGAGCTTTAGCTAGCGTATATATGATGTTTTTACTGCAAATCCCAAGGAGCTGGACCATATTCAAAATTTTAATGTTCGAGAAAAATAAAATACACTTCGGAAATATAAATCTTAAACTATAGTCTTTATATCCCATCAGAGTCCATCAGCAGAGAAGCCAAAATCTTCTTCAGATCAGGATCTTAAACGATAATTTTCCCTTCAATGCCGCTTGTTGCAAGGAATGCCAGTAACTATCGAGACATTTCTTGAGAAGTTTCAAGTGTTGTCACTGTAACGGATGTGTCGAAAGGCTGGAAAACGAAATTTCGGATAAAGAAATCCCGGAAAGTGATTTCCCGCAGTATCAATACACCTAGCTACTTTTGCCCGGAAAAAGACTTCCTTTATTGATGAAAATCTATGCCTTTTCGTCACCCTATCTCCGTCTCTATTCTCCATTTATGTATTCCTCGGGCATGCTTTCCTCTGACCAAATCTTGCAAATAAGCTGGTGCATAACTCCTAACCAAATAATCTCCAGCTGCTTCGTACAGTTCGGCGGCTAGGTCACCTGCTCCAGTGGCTTTGTTCGACTTACATAAGCTTAGATATCGATATTTTCACTTCTTCAATGTCGGGTGGGGGAAATTGGTGGTCTGCTCCAGCCCAACTGAATGGTTCTGTATAGCTGGCAGAATTTTCCTCGTCATCGCTATTATACAGCATGGAAAAGTGGTCTCTCCATATCCTCAGCACTGACTGTGGTTCCACTACGATGTTCCCATGATGGTCTCTACAGGCTTCGGTTCCGGGTGTAAGAGCCCTGGTCTTTGTTTACCTTTTATACTTCGTTCCTGTTGTGACATCCCTCTGTCTCCTCGATCGCTCGATCCTTTTCTGCTCGTAGAGCTTGCGAGCAGCTCAAGTCCTTCTTTGCAGCGCCGGCCGCTTTGTATGCCTCTTCTTTAGTTGGATGGGCTCGCCGGCACTCATCGTCAAACCAGGGGTTTGGTTGTGGTTGCCCTAGCACTTCAGAGACGTCATCTCATGCTGCTTGGCAGTGCTGCCACTGGTTCTCTACATTTTGTTCTGGCAGCAAAGGACTTCTAACAGGTTTTCGGAGACACGATCGGAAAAGGATCTAGCAAACTCATGCAATTGTAGGCGTTTTACGTTGAATTTTCTCTCAGCATTTTCACGTGTTGGCCTTGATCGGCATATCCGCAATCGTACCTTGGCAACAACAAAGGAGTGGTCCAAGTTGATGTTGGTGTCTCGGAATATGCGGACATCTTGCATGCTAGAGAAGTGTCGTGTGTCTATAGCAATGTGATCATAGGCAATGTCGTTTAGCGCATTGCTCGGAGGTCTTGTCGAGGAGCTCGTAGAACCTGTCTTTGGTGTCTTCATCCTTTTCCTCAATGGGCGTAAGCGCAGATGAGGCTAACGTTGTTGAACTTAGCCTTAATGCGAATTGTCGTGAAGACCTACCTCCTGAGTCGAGTCCCAACTACAAAACCTCATCCAAATAGACGTTGATTTTGTTCCCGACGCATTTCTTGGATGGCTGTTATATCTGCTTTTTAGCAGTCAAGGTCTTCCGCTAGTTGTTCGGCTGCACGTATTCTTTTCAGGGACCTAACGTTCGAAGTGCAAAACCGAAATTCGTTATCCGTAAATCGTTTGCGTGGGTCATCATTAATTCCGTCCGCTGCCGCCTGATGAAGAAAAGGAGGCAAGTCTTAGTTGATGCATACCCCCTCCCTCACTCTTTGCTGCCACCAACAACTTCCCAGTGGGATTGGAACCCAGTTTTCGGTTGAGGTACCCGGTGTTCACCGTAGACATCAGAGATTGCTGTGGCCGCTTGCGTCCTATTGAATGCACTGTGTTGTGTCTATCCTTCGAATATGAACGAACTTCATCCTCATCGTAAGGCCTTTTTTATCTTAAGGTGGTTCAGATTCATATTTGCATATTGTAAAAGCCACTAATAAATTAGAAGGTGCAATGTACCTCCTCTCCTCATTGTATTTCTTGTCAATCGATGTGCTTATTAATTTATGAATAGCGCCAACAATTTCAAACAATACATCGCCAATCACTTTATTTATTTGAAAAAGAAAGACTTGTCAACATAAGAACAAAGCTCTATTTTGTTTGCAGTTGGCTCTTGTTTATTTAAAGACCCACTGCATAGCCAATGTTGCAAAATAAGTTCTTTCTTAAAGCCAAAAAACAAATAACCCTTCTCAACACTCGTTCGATTCGAATATTACGTTTTTTTTTAGTAGCACCTCGCACCCAATCAACCGATTTCAAATATAATGCCAAAGGCTATTTCATTTCCCATTTACCATGCATTCGTTTTTTGTTTTGTTCCTTTTAACAAATAATTCACAAGTCCTTTGTTTCAATCCTATTGAATGTTACAAATCTATATATGTACATTTTAAACGGAGATAGAGTCCGGCGGTGGTGATGGCAGCTACTGGATGTTTTCTACTTTCGCGAAAAGGGTTGGTTTCGCACCCTTTTTTTTTACTGATGATGATGGTTTGTTTGCTTAAAGGCGCCTTTAACCACTATACATAAAATATCTGGATCGCTAATTAGTCCTTTGTGAGGTTTTTTTATGCAAGAAAAGGAAAATAAAGGAAACAAAAACAGAAGAAGACACAAAAAGAACTGTAACCATTCACACGAATCAATCAATTTCTAATTTTAAATACGGAGAGGACTTTGAGTCCTGCCTCCTCTACTGTTGCAAACCAATATATTTGAAAGGATCTAATGAATTTGGATTCTCATTCATGTTCATGGTTCTTCGTCATTCTTGCTGTTTCCTTATTATTTTGTTTTACAAAAATGGAACGGATATTTGATTTTATTTCCTTTTTTTGTCTTTTTGACTTGATTTTTTTCGATTCATTTTTTTTTCTTTCGTCGTGACAAAGTAAAGAAATTAACAGACGAGCTGCCAGGACACACAAAAAGGATTCGATGACAAAATGTGGTCCTAAAAAGCAAAAATAAAACAAACCAAATTGACGACGACGACAGCAAAAACAAATAATAATTTTTTTTTAAATGAAATGGTTTTGCATAGAGTTTCTGTTTCCCTAGACGAGCGACGTCATTATTAAGCGCACACCAGGCCTCAAGCAAAAGGTATCACCTTCTTTTGCGTTTGTTGACGACAAGGTCCTCCCATAAGGACCTAGAGGTAGGTCTACTCTAGTAATCTAGAAAAAAAGGGGAATACCAGGTAGACTAATAACAAAACAGAAGAACGGTAAAAAGCATCTAAACACACAAAATTCTTGCACAGCCTGTTTTTAGAGTTTTCAAAAATGTTGATATCGAATCGGGCTAGTCGAATAGGTAAGCTGTTTGGTAGAAAAAAAAGGTGGAAATGTGGAAATAGGTACCACAAAGAGAGAGTTCAAAGACCTCTTTTTGATTCCTGTTGTGCATGTTTGGTTAGTCCTGATGATGTGATGCAATGATCAACAAATAACGACAGATGCACTCGATGATGGGTTTACCTTAGGCGATTAAGATCTCGGTGTATTTGTGGTGCTATTGCATTATGGCTCGGTGGAAGGTATTTTTTAGAGGTACATGCAACAGGGTGATGTATAGAAAAAAGCAGTTTAAGGAGTGGTTAAAGAAGTTTTTAGAAAGGTCAACTTTGAGAGGTAAACAGAAATTTTAATGGAAAGGATAAAAGAGGGTTTAGAAGGACCACTTTATTTTAAAGGCAGCTGCAGGAATTGTCAATGCAAGTTGAATATTTAGAAATTGGGTTATTTGGCTATCAAACTTGAAACTCCTAACTCTTTTTGATTTGAAGGGCTGTAAAAGTAGGTTAAGTCTGTGACTTTTACCGGAGGTTAAATCATGGACCTGGATATTTAGAAAGCAAGCATGTCTCCAAGTGTATATTCGCCAGTAAGTGAACGTGCTGACCTACACCTTCTAGCGGTGCCTCTGAGAGGTTCTTGTCAATTTATTGGCATGAACTTGCGGACTTAGGCAGATTTAGTCACGGAAAGTATTACGTAAGAGTATAGAAAGTGTGATACCCTCACCCAGGTCGTTGGGTACCACGGGTAGTGAGGTTTAGCTACCTCACTAGTGGGCTGGACCTTCGACGACCTGGTTGTGGTCGTCTGAAAAGACCACTTCTGTAGATTGTATAACGGCGACAACGAACAAAATACCGCCGTCAGACAGGAGCCTTTCATCGGACACGATGATAGCCAACAATTCCGTGAACCCGACCTAGAAGAAGTGAAAACCGCAATATCACGGCTGAAATCCAACAAAGCCGCTGGAGCAGATGGACTAGCTGCTGAGTTGTTCAAAGCAGCAGGCGACGAGCTAGATAGGAGCATGCACCAAATCATCTGTAAGATATGGTCAGAGGAATGCATGCCCGATGAATGGAACCTCAGCATTGTTTGCCCGATCCTGAAAAAGGGAGATCCTCTAAACTGCGCCAACTATAGAGGAATAAGTCTACTAAACATCGCCTACAAGATCCTCTCTGCCGTAATATGTGAACGTCTGAAGCCTTTCGTCAACAATCTGATTGGTCCTTATCAATGTGGCTTCAGGCCAGTAAAGTCAACCATCGACCAAATTTTCACGTTGCGGCAGATCCTGGAAAAGACCTATGAACTCCAAATCGATACCCACCACCTTTTCATCGATTTTAAGGCCGCGTATGACAGCATCTACAGAGACGAACTGTACAAAGCTATGTCTAGTTTTGGCGTCCCTGCCAAGCTCGTTCGCTTGTGCAAAATGACGATGGAGAACTCACGCTGCTCCATCAAGGTTGGCAACGAGCTTACGGAATCTTTCGACGTCAAAAAAGGATTCAGACAAGGCGATGCACTGTCATGCGATTTCTTTAACATCGTTCTTGAGAAGATAGTGCAGAACTCCAACGTCAACACCAGAGGCACTATCTTCCAAAAATCTGTTCAACTTCTCGCGTACGCCGATGATATTGATATAATGGGAAGAACACAGCGTGATGTCAATGGCGCCTTTGTGAGAATTGAGACAGAAGCGGCAAAAATGGGTTTAGCGGTAAATGAGGGAAAAACAAAGTATTTGCTGTCTTCGAGGAAGGACACCCAACACCGACGACTCGGGCAGAACGTCACAATAGACGCGTATAACTTCGAGGTAGTAGAGGAGTTTGTCTACCTAGGCTCCGCTATAAACACGGGCAATAACACCAGCGCCGAGATCAGACGAAGAATAACTCTTGCTAACCGCTGTTTCTTTGGGCTAAGAAAGCAATTGAGTGGAAAAGCCCTCTCTCGAGCAACTAAGGTAAAACTGTACAACACACTCATCATCCCAGTCCTGCTGTATGGTGCAGAAGCATGGACCCTGACAAAATCGGATGAAAGTGCCTTAGGCTGTTTCGAGAGGAAAGTTCTTCGGGTCATCTTTGGCCCCGTGTGCATTGAAGGGAAATGGCGAAGAAGATACAACAGCGAACTTTACGGGTTGTACAACGACATAGACCTAGCCAGAAGGGTCAAGGTCCAGAGACTCAGATGGCTCGGTCATTTAGAGCGAATGGACACCAATGCTCCGGCCCGGAAAGCCTTCAACACTATTCCCGAGGGACGTAGGAGGAGAGGAAGACCGCGACTCAAGTGGCGCACTCAAGTGGAAGAGGACCTCAATCAACTTGGAGTGCAAAACTGGAGACGACTAGCTAAGGATCGAGCTAGCTGGCCTGTTGATTGAGGCCCAAGTCCACAACGGACTGTAGCGCCACCTTAAGTAAAGAAGTAAGCTTCTGGTGTGTATCACGGTAAACGACTCTTCTTTCGGTGACTGAAAGTTGAGTGCGGTTTTCCGTTGATAT
This sequence comes from Sphaerophoria rueppellii, assembly GCA_920937365.1. Taxonomy (NCBI): domain Eukaryota; kingdom Metazoa; phylum Arthropoda; class Insecta; order Diptera; family Syrphidae; genus Sphaerophoria; species Sphaerophoria rueppellii. The sequence goes on along the minus strand of CAKKXW010000001.1, from coordinate 112,003,878 downwards.
TAAATGAGTAGTTAGTCTAGAATGAAACCAAGATGAATAAGAGCTGGCACCGTGGACCTATCCACTCTGTCGGCATGACAAATTCCAACCGAAGTTGGTTGAGTCACTATGTTATATCAAAGAGGACACCAAAACTCTTCCTGAGGATCTTCAAGTATACAATTAGCAAACTTAATCATTCTTAAATAAAGAAGTAGCGTACCCTGCATCTAGATTCACACCAGTATCAACCGAATTAGTGCCTACGCTAAACTTAATTGATTTCTGACAGTTACCGTTGTCGCAAATACTCGTTACAAAACTAAATCGCTCCTGAAGATTTTGAAGATATGAAAAAACTGTTTAAGGACGCAACCCAATAGAACCACCTCAAAATTAATTTTTGTTCAAAGTAGTCAATAACAGACTCAAAGCAGTTTGTTTTTATGTATCCTTTAATATGTGATCCCATATAAAAATTTTATGTTAAATCGCTTTATCAGGACGAGATGATTTCAAGCAATATCCACATAAGGCACGGCGCATAGATCAATGCCTACATGCAGTTTTGCTAAATTCGAACTCCCCCATAACAATTTATTCAAGCCAATTCATAAAAGTCTCCATGACACCCTGTTTCCAGAGGAACCAAAACAAATTCCACTCACCAGTTGCACTTGTCATATAAACTCTAATTTCTAACATAACATCAGAGTCAGAGATCCCCTAACGTAACCAACTCTAAATGCTAAAAGGGGATAACAAACTCCAAAGTAACGCGTTTAATTTTAAGCCGCAGCAAAGCAATGGCCCTAGGGCAACAACCTTCAGTGTCGATATATGCGCCCTTAACGCACACCGCACTCACGAATATTGCCGACGATGATATTAACAGAAATCGGTCTCAAGTGGTATCCTTGAGTTGCTATTCAAGCGTTTTTGCAACTTGTGAGCCAAGAAGTGCGAGTTGTTTTTAATTTGTCGTCAAATCGTCATGGTCGTCGTCATTGCTGTTTTCTACTGCTACTGAAACCGACAATATGCTGAAGCAGATGACGCAATTAGAATACATCACTTCGATTGTTTTGTAGGATTCTTGCTCCCTAAAGGAGTATTGGAGGCCCTGACATCATGGACCCTGAAATTCCCGTAGGATTTTCAGGATTTTCGCAAATAGGGGATGAAGCATTCATCATCATTATCATCGACATCATCAGATACCAGACAAATATCGTCAGGGTTCTTCAACAAGCCTCCATCACCTACCTCCCACTGATTTTTCGATCAATTATATGCTATAGCCCTGTCTTAATGAGGCTGACAGAGGAGTCATCCTCATAGCAACAAGTTCTGACTTGATGGGCACTACACCGTTGAATTATTCAAATCGCCCCCACAACGACACAACCCGACCGACCGACCCCACCGACAGTCCCCTTGTTCTGACAAATCGTGATGACTCCTTGTCTCCTGGTTCTCCAGCTGCCATTCCGATTTTGATATAAACTGCTTCGCTGAATTCTATTCGCATTATTTGAACGTTCGTTCGTTTGTTCGGTTCGTTGTTTTTGTTTTGGCAGAGTGTGGGAGGCGGGAATTGAAATTCTGCAGCCTAACCGGCACCGTTCGTTGTCGTCGTTAGTCGTCTACGTTGTCGTCCTTTGACTGATAATGCAGAAACATAGGTCTGAGTAAACAGGCAAACACATTCACCCCTTCGCAATGGATCCACAAAATCAGGGAACCCACAGAGTCTCGTCCTGTCTGCCAGGATAACCTGTTATTCTTGTGAAATTGAATCCTTTCGTTAGACAGACGGACGAGAGGTGGCGGGCGTGAGGGAACAAGGATTTGTCTAGGAGAACTATAATGGGGTACGAGCAGTGGAGGACTGTAATTATGTTTTATACCCGCAGGATTCAGCTAAGAAATTAAACGAGAGCATCGAGAGTGAAGAGGATGTTTTTGGAAGCAGATAGGGGTGCATTAACAATTGATACAACAGAACAGCATCAAGGAGTTACCGTTGTCATTACCATTCCCGTGATGGACTTGATGATGGAAACAACCCAACGACGACGGATCTAGTGAAGCCGCCAAAGGACGAATTCGCAATTTTCAGAATAAATACAACTTATACGTGCGTGTACTCAGCCCTCGCAGTCGCGTCGCGTCTGCGGTATGCGTGTTGAATTGGTTGGTTGGTTTGTCGTATAGGCACATTTGGTTTCCTTTTGATCTCTGTCCAGATCCTGATCCGGAGATATGATGGATTGATGACGTGGTCGTGGCAGCTAAATTGTATTGTTTCATCCCAGAAAAAAAAGGAAATTTCTATCTACAACGCGACACACGATGAGGCGTTTTTTGTTTTTGCGTTAGAACGTTATTTTGAAATATTTGCTTTTCATTAAACGTTTTTTTTTTGTTGTTGATGGTGAATAGCAGAAATGTGATTATACAAGGAGAAGAGGCGATCCTTTGAAGAATTATGCGAGTTGTCATGGACACAGACTAGACATAAGGGGTGATTTGTGCTTATGACACATCACCGTGTTTTGGTGCGTTTTTGTTCTGAATTTTACAGGGCCCATTCCCTCGCCTGCCACGCCACCAAATGAAATATTAAATTTTTGCTAATTAAATGAAGAAAGGGATATCATTTCGTTTTTTCGCAATCAAGGATGTTTTTGAACCCTTTTTATGAATTATTTTGAACCCTCAACTTTTTGGCTGGTGTACAAATTAAGTGCAAAGAGCTGTAGCATATTTTATTGATGTCTGTCTGTTGATTGCTAATGCATCAAAAAGCAAAATGATGGACAGGTGTGCGTAGGTATGGTAAGGTACTATTTTATTTGATTTTGTTCATTAGGGGACTTTTTTTGTTTTTTTGTTTATGAAAATTAAATGAGCTGAATAAATATTCATAGCAAAATGGGATTGTTATGCTTCTTTGAATTATTGGCGCGTAGGAATGAATGGATAAATGCATGCAGATTGGTGTGAGTTGACGTCTCCTTAAAGAGTTCTTCGAGGAACAGTCGTTAATGACTCACCACTTGCCCCCTCTTAGGCCGAACACTTAAAGATACAAAAGAGTTGCTCAAACTTTCCAAATATTTTGCTCAATAATGTCATCTCTTCTTCATTTGATTAATGGTGAATTTTCGATATCCCTGCAGTTTTTCATTTGTTAAATTAAAAAACCCAAACTCAATTATTCATCCTTGAACGATTTTCTTTTTTCATAAATTTCCCCACAACAACAAAAAAATGATTCAAACTATCATCACCACACGCACCATTATGGCTGCAGCCTGCATTACATAACGCTCAAAAATTTAAATTATGGGCTATGGAATTAATTCGGCACATCATTTAACGCATGCAAAAATCACAAATGGTAGCATCATGCTACATGCATCATCACTTGGCTCAATTCTTTCATTTTTTCCTGCCTCATATTTACTTTTGCCGCAGGCTCCTTGCTATCCCTTTTCATCTCGTCGAGCATTTCCCTTTTGTTCCGTCGTCGTCATCGTTCGTTATTTTTTTTTTATTCAACTTGCGTTTAAAATTTAATCGATTCGAACGTCTGTTGCTTTTTTTTATCCTAAATTTTCCTTCATTGCAGTTATTTTTTATATCTGAATCAGGACCAGAGAGGAGAGGAAAGGGAAACACAAAATATTATTCAATGTATCCGATATGTGGTGAGGGGAGAAAAGAAAAAGAACAGGACCAATCGCACCTGGTGCATGCATATGCGCCAGTCAATGCGGCACACTAGGTCATGTGTGAGTGAGTGTTGAAAAAATTAAAAATCGAAAGAAAGAAAGATTGAAGGCGCACTCATAGGCAGGCACAAGCTAAAGAGTCCCAAATGGCACAGGCAATAGGAATCTATTATAAAGTCTTTGATGTGCAAAAAATGATACAAAACGATGAGGGGCTGTATTGTTGTGTTGAAATATAATATCTACATTTCGATTGATTTACTGAGTTCTTTTTGTATGAGCTCTTGTCTTGATTTCGCAATTTTTTAAATTTATTTTGTTGTTTTTCTTTTGCAGGCAAAATGGGTCTTCCGGGACAGGTCACATTTTAACATTTTCGACAGGATTAATTTAAGTCCATAATGTCATTCAAAGATGTTCATTTTTATTGATTTTTAATAAATGAATTGCAAAATGAAAGAGCTGAGGTTCGAACTTTGTCTTTAGTAAAAAGTGATTTTTTGACCGAAATTTAAAGTGCAACAACGTCAAAATGATATTTTTATGAAAAGCCAACAAAATCATTTCCTGTCGACAAGAAAAAAAGGACAACATTTCAGTTTAAGGACAAAAAAAACCAAAGTTAAGTGCATTCAGTGATTCTTTTCAATTCCAATCACATACAATTCCATCTCTGCCACATTAATCAAATTATGTCTGATGCATTATTTTGTAATATGAGTATATTTTTGCCAGCCAAATATTGTTCGTCCTTATTTGTCTTGGTTCAATTAACACAACACACAGAATGCACCCATCAACCGACCGAAGGCTTAGCATATAGATAGTCCCTTTTAACCATTGTCATAATTGATTTTTGTTGCAAATTTGGCACGGACAATTTAAAATGATGTCACAAAAACAATGTCCATGCATAGTTTTATGTCCTGTTAGTGGATGTGGCTGCGCTTCTGATCCTTGCAAAACTGAATTCCATATAGACACGCAACAATATTGACCTCGCCAAACAACAAAAATAATATAAACACACTCTAATGGAATGATGTCAATAATTCATTCACCAAATTAAATGAATAATAGCATCCCTAATGTCCTCATGTGTGTAACATGAACATGGCGTCTGCAGCCCAAAAATACCGATGTCGAACGTTGTCCTACAAAAAAGAAAAAAAAAACGATTTATGAACGCAACATGTCATCTGCAAATATGTTAATTTCGAAATGAGCCATGGGATGGGACAGATTTAACTCCCGGTTTTATGTGCAATTTTCGTCCTTTTTTTATGGAATCTATTGTGTGTGCATTTTATCGACAACCATCAAGAGAGTGTATAAGTCAGGGAAATATTTTTATTGCATTTTTGCAGCACCCCATCTGTGTAAAATGCCAAGAAATCCTTCAGGCTGTACAATTTCATCTTACTCAAAAAAGGACTAGGAAAAGGACCTTTTTGTAGCCAAGTAGTCGGTGGTCGTAGTCGTGTCGTTCATCTGCATGACCATGCAAAATAAATGACTAAAAAATAAATGGCCACACACACCCCATAAGGGAAATAGGGTAGCGTAACATTTTCCAGCATCGCCCTTAATTTGCATCCAAATGAGGTCCAGCGCCGAAAACAAAATCAGGGACCGCATATAGCCATCATTGAAAAAGCTAAAAGAAATGCGAAAAAACATTGTTTTTTTGTTCGAAGGTATGTAAATAAATTTTTGTGAAAGGGATTCGACTCGGGCCTGTCTCTTGAGTAATACAAAAGCAACAAGGACATCTCTCTCTCTCTCGATATATTTCTGGCAGTACGTTCGAGTGAATAGCTCTTGGCTCATTTTTTATACGATTTCTTTTGTTCTTCTTGTTTGCTGTGTGTTGCTGCGTTGCTGATGGTAATGAATGGTGATGTATACGAGTACGAATATTTATGTGTTATTTCATTCCTTGTCCCTGGTGCGACTTGCGAGTCCTGGGCGCAGTGGTGTACCATTCTTTTTGTTTTTGTCCGAAACAATACTGTTATGTTGTCACGGGATAATTTCCTGAAAAACATGTTTTCCATTCGTTGTGTCGGGATTGGGAGAGAAAAAAACAATTTCGTGCCACTTCCTTGTTCCTGTGTCCCTGCCTCGCTGTGTTTTTCTTTTAATTGTGCTTAGAGCCGCTGCACCTAAACGTCGACGATGACGCGACGCAGCGGCTGTAACAGAAGAAGAAAGGTAGGGTGATATATGCCGCTGCAACTTGGCTGGAGGGTGAATGCACCCTAAGCCCAAAAGTGCACCCAAATGAAGGAAAACAAAGAACAGAAAACTCTTTTTCTTGTTCTCTACGTGAGTGTGTCTCTACTGCAACCGGTGCTAGTATTACTTCCTTCCTGCGGCGGCTGAGAGAGCACTGTTCTGAATGGTGCGGTAAGTAGAAGGTTCGACGACGACAACGACCAGGTTCTACCTCAACAAATTGTTGGCGGGACCTTAGGGATCGAGACGGGACATAAAGACCGCAATGACCAAAACAACAACAGCAAATTGAGGAAGAAGAAGAAAACAAGAAAGAAAACTGAATGCGAGGTCTTTATTGAGTCAAAATCTTTTGTGAGAGAGGGGTTCGCGTGGATTCGAGAACAACAATAAAAAAAAATTGGGAAGGATAATAATTCACTGAAAAGGTAACGTATTGTTTTTGATCCTTTGTGGCTGGCACACACTATTCCCTCTTCCCTCCCTTTTACCTTTTTTCTCCTGCGTTTAAACTCTTAATGAATATATCCGAAGCAATAGGGTACCCCATTTGGCTGGCCAGATTCGTGTTGGGCTACAAAGGTAGACGTTTAAAAATATCAAGGGCGACACAGGAACAGGACATTAGGAAGTAGGTAAGTATTGGTTGATGTGTTGGATTTGGTAATGCAGCTGCTTGCAATTTTTGTATCCCTAATTTGTTTTAGACTTGTATTTAGTCGTCTTTGGCCAACCGGTTTGGTGTAGTGGTGGCAGCCAGCAGTGCAGCGCTATGAGTAATGGGAAGAAAAAGCAGACGATTTTTGAGCTCAAGAACTTTATGGGTTTTTATGGAATTTTACATTGTTTGGGACTGAAATTAGTTGAGAGGGTGGAGAGTGATAGTCTTGTTAATGATGTGTGCATCCTTTGGACATTTTCGTTTCACGGAATAATGTATTTGGCAGCGGGGACGGACATCGACTGACAGATAATTAGATGAAACTTTATGAGAAATTTATCAGGTGAGACATTCGAGACAGTGAACCATTAGTCATGAGTTCGTAACAGTCTGTTCAAACAGACGGATGGAAAGAAGGTAGGAATTTAAAAGTTGCAGTTCAAAAGGTAAGAGTTCCGATGTTTTGACAGACTAAATTTTTCAACGACGAAAATTAATGCAAAGTTCAAAAGACGGAAGGTATTTTTACTCCACATAGAAAATTCCACGGTTTCAGACTGTAGAAATTTTGTTTCTTAACTGCAAGACTTCTCCATAAACTGCTCCATCCATCCTTTTCATTTGAGATCCTTTCTCAATGCTGGAAATCTATTGGAGACCCTGCTGTCTGACCAGGAATGCTTGGTATCGGTATCGGAAGTTCCTCGGTCTGCAGTAGAGGTATTATTCGATCGATGGTGGATTTTCCGGGTCTGAAGCCACGCTGATAAGTAACTATCAGGTTGTTGACGAAAGGCTTCAGTCGTTCACACAGCATGGCAGACATGATCTTGCAGGTGATGTTAAGGAGATTTATACCTATGTAGTTGACGCAGTTCAGCGGATCTCCTTTCTTTAGGATCGGGCATACGATGCTGAGGTTCCATTCGTCGAGCATTCTTTCCATCGACCAAATGTTATAGCTGAGCTAGTGCATACTCCTAACCAAATCATCTCCAGCTGCTTTGTACAGATCGGTGGCTAAGCCATCTGCTCCATCGTTTTTTTTCGACTTAAGATTATGATATCTTCACTTCGTCAACGTCGGGTGGGTGAAAGTGGCGGTCTGCTTCACCCAAATTGAATGGTTATGTATAGCTGGCGGAATTTTTCTCGCCATCGCCATTATACAGCTTGAAAAAGTGATCTTTCCATATCCTCAGCTCTGACCGTGTTTACTCACTTCAAGCTTCGGTTCGGGATGTAGCACTCCTGGTGGTTTATTTTATATTTTTTATAAATCCTTCGAACCTTGTTCCTATTGTGACATCCCCCTATATCCTCGATCGTGCGCTTTTCATGCTCCTTTTAATCTTTTTAAGAAGTTTGCGCCTTTTCTGCTCATAGAGCTCGCGAGCTGCTCGAGTCCTTCTTCAGAGCGCCACTTGGTATGTCTTTTGTTTAACTGCATGTGCTCGCCGGCACTCATTGTCGAACCAGGGGTTTCATTGTGGAAGTTGTGTTAGCCGATGCACTGGTTCTCTACATTTTGTGCTGGCAGCAAAAGAGGTTTTTGGAGACACGATCGGAAAAAGATCTAGCAATCTCTAGCGATTGTAGCCGTTTGACGTCTAATTTTCTCTTAACATTTTCTCGTGTTGGCCTTGATCGGGATATTCCCATTCGTACCTTAGCAACAAGAAGGTAGTGGTCTGAGTCGGTGTTGGAACCTCGTGTCCATGTCCATGTCCCCTTGTGAATATCGAGATGTGGGAATCGCGTTCTTGCTAACATTACGTCTCGCCCAGAAGCGGATTCGGTTAGACTGAGTCTGTTATCGGAGGTGGTGTCGTGTAGGCTATGTCGTCCGATTAATTAAATAAATATTTCTTCTCTGTCCAGCTTAACATTAAAATCTCCAAGGACAATTTTAATGTCATAGCAAGGGCATTGCTCGGAGGTCTTGTCGAGGAGCTTGTAGAACCTATCTTTGGTGCCTTCATCCGTTTCCTCAGTGGGGGCGTGAGCGCAGATGAGGCTAACGTTGGGTGAATATAGCCTTGATGCGGATTGTCGTGATGCACTCATTCACTGAGTTTAAACCCAACGCCTTCCTCCTGAGTTGAGTCCGAACTACAAATCCACATACAAATAAACGGTGATTTTGTTCCTAGTAGTAGTCACCGTATAGCAGATGTCACAATTCGTCATTTTTCGTAGGCCCGGACCATCCCATCGCATTTCTTGGATGGCGGTTTATATGAGTCAAGAGCTTCCGCTAATTGTTCGGCTGAACCAATTCTGTTAAGGGACCTAACGTCCTTCATTAATTCCTTCCGTGTCCGAGGCTTATTGGTGCTTCGGAAGTATCATTTCTTTATGTGGCCGGGCAGTCACTTCACGCACTACCCCCAACCTGGAGGGCCTGATCTTAGGTTAAACTCCAACACAGGGAGTCGGCCAAACCGCTTCTTATAGGCCTGGGCTGGGAATATGTCCTAGTAGCCCTAGAAGATAGTCAGTAAATAGCTCATCCTGGCTGGAACTGTCGACACCACCGTTGATTCCGTCTGGGGAGGTCTTCCACTGCCGCCTATTCCATAAAAGGAAGCAAGCCTTAGTAGACTCATACTTCCAACAACTTCCCACTGGGGTTGGAACCCAATCTTCAGTTGAGGTACTAGGAACCCGATGTTCACCTCGGGAAAGTGAAGAGTAGGAGTTGATAGACAGAGGTTGCTGTGGATGCTTGTGTCCTCTCGAATGCACTATGTCTTCTCTTCGAGTTTCTGCTTTTATCCTAAATAAAAGTGATTGTTTACCCTTGTTAGTCCTCAGATTTAAGAAAACACACTTTCAGAATCTTCTCAAAAGCCAATTTTAGGATAATTCTATTGAAAGTCTCTATAACCTCATTTGCTCATCAAAGTCTTTTCTCGTCATCACATCTTCAACCTAAACCTCATTGCATTTTTTCTCCCAAATTAGTTAAAAGTGTCAACAATAAATAGCTGTAATGCAATATATCAAGAATCGCTTATAATCCTTTGACGAATATTCTGCGAAAGCTCAAACTTTTCACACTTCACAGCATTCACCCGAATGGCTGCATCAGGTGCATATTCTCCACCTTCCACAAACAATATCGATGTAAATACCGTTTCTCATAACTTCCTCTTTGTCACTAAAATCGCTTAAATACAAACAAAAGCATTAATTAACGTGTCACTAGGAATTAAAAAGAATAAAAAAAAAAAATAAAGTTGTATGCGAAAACACATTTATTATCCGCTGACATCACCCATTCTTTTCAATTCAATTTTCACACTTGCTCTTCTATTTTTTGGAATTATGCTTTTTTATTTTTGAAAAAAAGGTTTCATCGCTTGTCGCGTCTCGTGGGGGGAAACAGTAAAAACCTCGTAGATAGCATCTGCATAGTCTTATCGAAATCTGCTGCTGCCAAAGCGGATAATGTTCAAGGGTGAAAAAAATTTCAAGGTTGTTTAGCTTCAACTCGAAAAACAACTTGACATTTGCCTGCATTTTACAAAGTGCATTTGCAAATACTAGATTTTGAATGTCGAAATTTTCTATTGCATGAAATATCCTTGGAAATTATTACAGCTTATGCCTGTCCCATTCTCTGCTTTTGCACTATCATGCAGCTTTTGTAAAAGTTCAGTTAAGGTGACGTTTGGGGGAAAGAAACACCCCACAGTAAAAAAAAAAAACTGACTGTGATTGCCATTTTTGTAGTGTGGACCGGCTTTTAATTAATTAAAATTGAAATTGCTTTGATTGTGATCGTTTCGCAGACACTACACAACACAGTCAAGCAAAAATATGAAAATCCTTACACGCCACATGAAGAGAGTGGAATCTTAGTACACATAAGGGGGTACTTCCTGTCATCCTTATGTCACACTGTTTGTGGTTGTGTGCTTTGCAAAAGAGCGCAACAAGAGCGTGACTAAGAGGTTATTTGTTAATAAGTCCATAAGTGCACACGTACTCATACCCATGTATCCGTTTTCTGTGGCATCACCAAGGTTTCACCACTTCTCGGTGCTTTACTGCAACATCGGCACCCCCCCTCTGTGGCTGATGTGCGCCTCAAAAAGGATGCAGTAATTTCTTCACATCGAAATGCGTCTACATGGTTGTTGCCTCCCTGCATGTATAGCTTTCTTCAAGTGGGAACCTATTGCTGCTCCTCCTGCTCCCCCCATCGAAAAAAGCCATGTTCCTTTTTCTAACCGAAAAGAACGAACGTGTGTTGTTTGGAACGTAATATTCGTGCAGCAAAAATTAAAGTCTTTAGTGTTGTTGTGTGCATTGCAAGGATGTGATTTAGGGGATTCGAAAGAATTTTGATTTTGCAGGATTGCTGCCGTTTTGGAGCAATTAAAATTTTTGAATCGAGCCTTCATGTTTCAAAAGGAGAATGTTCGGTATACACTTATAGCCGAGGCAGCTGCTGCTGCAGTGATAAATGCAATTCAAGACGCCAGCATTGGCGTCGAAAAACGATCCTTATATGTAGTCCTTAACTCCTACTGCAGGCAATGCAGGATTTGAAGAATGCCGATGGCATTGGCAGCAACAGAGCTCTAGACGACGACGATAACGACGAAACCATTCGTGCATTCGAAACTTGTTTTCGTGTTTTACTCCAAAGGGTGTTTCAAACACAATGGGGTGCAGATGGGGTGGTATGGAATTTATGAAAATCGAATTTACAAGAAGCGAAACTAACTCGCATAACCCCCGAACAAACTGCCTTCAGATGCAACCATATTGTATAAAGACCGAAGAACAAGCCAACCAAAACTATAGGGGGAGGTTGGTATATGTTGTTTCGTAAAACACAACACCCCGACATGGGCCACCGAACCAAATGGACAGACTTTCGGGCAGACAAGCAGATGCAAAGGAACATACAATTGTTAGGAACATAAACGACCAAACAAATTTCCAAATGTGCCGATGCAGGTGCAGAGGTGCATATGGATAATGGATGGGGGTAAGTTTTTCCAAGCACAACGAAACTCTTGTACGTAAAAAAATGCAAGGATACATAGCTTTTGGTGGTGGCTTCTGCATGACTGGCTTGCTGCAACGATGACGACAACGACGACGGCGGTGGTGTGATATCGGTAGTGCAGTATAGCAGAGATTAAATTTATTTTCAGGTGTTTACGGAATGTGTTTTATTTGTCGTGTGCCTCATGCATTTGCTGGCAGACGCTTTACCTTTGTTTATCTGTAAAAGAATATATATCAGCGATATATCTGCCTTGCATTGTTGCTGGTTGGAGTGGGGACAGTCTGCGCATGAAGTTTTCATCAACAAAACATTGTTTTGGTCAAAATTTTATACTAGGTTTGAACGTCAGCTCTTTCGTTTCATGTGATCGCCTTGCGTTTGTGCATTTATTGGATTCTTTTTGGTTCATGATCTTAAGACCTTAAATCTGTTGGGTGGAATAAGTGGTTAAAAGATGATTCTCTTATTTTACTTCTTCATCAAGTTCAAATCATCACTGTTCTAAGATTTCAATGTTAAACTTAAACGTGTTATATGTCAAATTAAAGGTCTGAATATTTCCTAGCAAACAATAAAAACCGTTGTCTCCTGCAATGTCCCGTTATGCAGTTATTGACGTTTGAGTGAAATAATACTTTTCACCTCCAATGTAATGAATTTCCGATTTGCTGCATTCACCACACCAAAGTCAGCTTTGCCACTTAAAATTTACCAAAAGGATATTGCCACAATTTTAGCACTGCTATCAAACCCACAATTCTGTTACACCTGGCTGCAATAGCAACCAACCAACAAACCAAACGGTGCCATGGCAAAACATTCAACACCGCAATGCAATATTCTTGAACGATATAGACCTTCTCGAAATAGAAACTCTACGGGATGCAACAGTGCATAGTTTGCAATTTAAGTTGCACCTCTGCAGCAGAAGGAATCAAAACAAAAAAGATCATTTAATATAGCAGTTTTAGTGCAGCTCTCTCGAACCCTAGTTCCAGGTCAATAAACTTTCAAAAAAAAGGAACCTTGTTCTCATAGTTCACAGCAAATAGATTCTCACGCACAAAAAAAAAACCAGCAATCCATTTCGTCCTTCAATCCATTAAGCATCTGGTGTCAATCAAGTGTAACCCACGAAGCTGCATGTTGTACATAGAGAACTAAGGAACCTTATTGATTACAGTGAGTATCATTCAAATAACTCTCTGTTGTTGCACGCAACATAAAACGACCGTTGGTCAGCCATATCGTTCTTTTCCGAAAATTAAAACCACTAGTCGAATGCTTTTAGAGTTTCTCAAGTCCCAGGAAACTGGTAAAATAAATTCTCACGGTGCCGGAAGTATGTCATCCATCCCCCGAAAGACCGACGAACGTCGACGCTTCCAAAGTGCATTTACATCGGAAGCGCTTCGAATTTCCATTTCCAACGAAGTCAGAGAGTTCGTGTTCATCCTCGATGAAACAATGAACTCTCAAACTCAGCACCGAATTCCCCTTTGTGAATTTTTAAAATGATGATGAGATGGCATGGCTCCTGATGGGAAGGTGTAGGAAGGCAATGCAACCCACATTATCGGTTCTCACGTTAATTGGGATTCTGTAAACAATCCGATTGCGCGTATAACAATGATATCCTTCGACAAAGAAAAAACCAATTCACCGTTGTTTTGTTTTGTTTACACTTCGCATGGCTCGTCATCGTTGTGTTTCGTCATCAAGGCGACAATGTTGATTGGCATGGGCACTCAAATGCGACATCGACATGTGGCTGATGGGATTCGAGGTGACATTTGGTTTAGTTTTCTTGTTTACCAAACAAGGAATTTCCTTTTAATCGTTATAGCACACCATTGTTACGTGAGTTCACATAAACCTTTGACGCTACGATGAATGATGAGGGATTCTCGAAGAACGATATCAGTTTGGGGGAAGGATTTTAAAGTTCAATTAAGTTGTTGGCTTGTTTGATTTTGAGTTTGTGTGATTCGATGGCTTTGATTGAATAATTTGGTGGGAGAAAATTATCCTTTTTCGAAACATGAGACGAGGAATTGATCAGAAGTCGCTTTTTTCTCAGGAAAATTCATTTGAATTGTTGATTCCTGAAGCAAGGAGCAAATTAAGAATTTCTTTGAAGCATTTTTAATTAACTCTGACTACTTAACAACTCAATCCGCTTTGTTATTCACACCGAATAAATTTCCGAAAAGGTAATGCAGCTTAACCGAAACAACACAATTCCACCTGCCAAAAGGATCAATAATTCATCATTCAGCCGCAATATCCAATCACCAATCGAACTCTCAAAATTCAATTCAATTACGAGGTAAGCACGTCCACATATCGTCTCGTGGTAATGGCGTCGTCGTCTGTCGGAAATCGCGAGTGTGTGGGAGTCGGTAGCTTTTACCGATGAACAATGAATTTACAGGACTTCAAACAACAAACGGTACTCTAACAATTCTGTTGATGGAATTCCGTGCTCTTGGTTTTTGATATGTCAGTTTCAGTTCAGCGATTTGATTACTTCAACTATGGCATTGAGTAATGGCGTCCTTCTACCATCTCTCGTTCTCTGAACGCTAAAACACATACACAGACACACACTTAACCTGGGCGGATTAAGGATTCCTGAACTGGTCAACAAAGTTCATGCAAATGCAAAACAAATTGAGTTTCTAGTTCTCATTGATGGATGTAAGCGGAGCATTAGGTTGATCCGAAAGAATTCTTTTGTCAAAAGTGTAAGGAACTGTTTTTTGAACGTACATGGCCATCCTAATGTAGGTTCCCAGATTAGGGGTATCCGTCACCCACCAAGTAATTTAAATGCTCGTGTTTAGTGCGCAACATAGGGTCACCCTTTGATCCTGGTTAACTGCCTGACAGGTGGATAAATATTTATGGCTCATTTGCATAATAGATCAAAATTTAATTCCAAGTTAACTGGGTAAATCGTAATGGCAACCGCATCGAAACTGCCTAAACAGCATTCGTAATCATCGTCACCGAGACTCTCGCTCGTTGTCACAATCGCCATTATAATCATGACCTGTTCTCGGATCATCAGTTGAAGCAACAGCAACAAAAGCTTAAACATGTCCGGACTGGAATATAATAGCTTACGGGTGCACTTTGTCGAAAGAGCGACAACAATGATGGGAGGCGACCGACGACGACTAGTGATTAGGTAGCAAATTGTTTTCTAACCAAGGGTCCATAAAGCTTTTATTGGAAGGTAATGACGTCTAGCATTTTGCTAGTAATTCAAACAAATTTGCTTATGTTTTCGGGAGAATAGTGGGACAAGCTGGGGCACTAAATTGACTCAAATGTCGAGCGTATATAAATATGGAAAAATTGGTTTACAGCAAATTTTGTTGTTTATAGGACCCCGACTGACGACGGACTGAAACAGCAGGCGGTAGCTCTGGTCGATCCCAGGGTATTAGAACGGCCTTTGATGGCACGCCAAACAGTAGGCCATAGCTTCGGTCGAAAAGTAGGTACTAAATAGTACGGCTCCTGATGACACTCAAACAGCAAGCAATGGCTTTAGTCGATTCACAGGTACTGGAACGGCTATTGGTAGAGCGCCAAACAGTAGGCCATAGCTTTGTTCGATAAGCAGGTACTAACACGGTTCCTGATGGCACTCAAAGAGTAGGCAATAGCACTAGTCGATCCACAGATGCTGGAACGGCCCCTGGTGGCACGCAAAACTGTAGTCAATTGCTCTGGTTGATCAGCAGATAGTAGCATGGCCCTTGGTGGTACGAGAAATAGAAGGCAATAGCTGTACTAAATCAGCGGGTACTAATAAGGCCCCTTGTGGCACGCACAACAGGTCGGTCGGTATATAGGTACTAGAACGGCACCTGGTGGCATTCCAAACAGCAAGCAATAACTTTGGTGGATCTGCAGGTACTAGTACGGCTGCTGATGGCAGTAAACCAGCAGGAAATAGCTCTAGTCGATCCCAAGGTACTAGGCCGCTGGTGTTACGAGAAACATCAACAAAGGCACCTTGTGTTACTCAAACAGCAAGGAATAGCACTGATCGATTAGCAGGTATTAGTACAGCCCCTGGGCGGCATGGAGGACTCTTATTTTACTTCTATAGCTAATACGCATTTCCAATACGGTGGAGTAAGAAATGGTATTGAAATCGCTGTCCAATCCAAACTGCTATAAGACTTTACTTTTGGCGAGCTTTGGTGTTACGTTTTTCCACTGTTTGTTGTCTGCTGATGAGTGGGTTATGTGGAATCGGATTCGGAGTGAGGTCAAGAATGATGCAGCAACATCAATTGTTTCAGTTAATTGACAAATTAAAGGCTATAATGCGTCAGTTGCAGCAATTTCTAAAGCTCACCTAACTACCGGGTTTGAGGTAATTAAAGGACTAAAACTGGAATATATTACCATTTGCATGCATGGTTAGTAGGATTATAAACAGTCGACGTCAGACCACACTTAATAACAATCACCCAACAACCCCAACAGTTGATATAGGTTCTCTAAGTTTGTCCCAGTCATAGCTCCAATAAAAAAGCAAATCAACAGGAACACACACAAAAAACGACAAAAAATCAAACTTGAAGGAAATTTCCTGCTTGGTCATTCTGCATAATGAATGGAGATGACGATGATTTGGATTAATAAAAAATTGCGACAATTTGTCAGAGTGGAAAAAGTCAAGCTGAAAGAGTCCTTGATGGCACGACGGGAATTGGAACCTCCTATTTGTGTTTCAGAAGAGGAGTTTGACAGCACGAACGGTGTGGGCCCTTCAAATCGATTTAAATAAATGACTTATGGTGGCTATATGGCGGCAACAGCCATAGTAAGCGGCTTCATTGGTTGTTGCTGTGGCGGGCGTTTGTTTTGCGGTCCATCACACTTAAACCCCGGTCACACCAAAAAACTGTTTCCCAAACACTTACAAAATAGAGTCTTGTCTTGGCGGCGGCGGCGTCGGTCGACAGCGCGGCGGCGGCGATGTGGTTTCGTTGGTGATAAATTAGTTTTGTTTCCCAACTTTCTCAATGTTTGCGGATAATTTGTAACCGAAGAAGACGAACGAAAAATATGCGAGAGAGCTACAAAAGTTTCAAGGATGACTGATAACAATTTATATGAAGATTTTTTTCCTGGGTCTTAAGCTCAAACCCGGTGACTCTTTTTTCTTTTCTTCGGTGGGTGTGTTGTTCCGTTCTTTTTCGGGAAATCTGTTTTGCTTGTTATGTGTTTGACTTGTTTTGCTTTATTTTTTGTTTCTATCAAATGGCAAATGAGCTTCGAACGGATGTTTTGGTATATTTTCGAGGATATGCGGTGTTTACGCCGTTGGAGACTTGTTTCATTTGAAGCGTCTTGGTGCTTTTTGTCTGAAGCAGAGAGTGGAAGTCCTGTTTTTTCTTAAACACGCCAGACAATCAGGTCAAGGATTGTTTTTGTTTTAATGAGCTATTTGTACTCCTCATCATGGATGATAAAAGAGGTAGAAAAGAAACTTATTGCAGAGTTTAGATTAATGGTGGATCTTAAGGAATATTTACGAGAGTCACCAATGGCTGCGATGAAGATGCAAACAATCCAATCCAGCTTTGAAAATTGTAGCAATGTTAAGAAATATGTTTTGTGTCCAATTATTTTTTTCTGGATTTGCACCTTGGATTTTGGTTAAGCGGCCAGCTGGGTATTGTCTAAGCTGTTGTTAGGTCGTTAATTCTCAGTCTTAGATCCCAAATATCGCTAATGTCACCTGTATCCGTTTTGCCACCCTAATCTAATCCGTGCAACAAAAGTTTAGTTTGTTGTTAAGAGTAAAAATAGGTGATCCATCGTAAGGTTTTCAATTGAAATCTTGCGATTCTATGTGTTGACTTGAGCGCGTTGTTCAAAAATTCTCTCAAAACATTTTTTTCTGGCTTTTGATAGCTGCTGTTTTAATCTATTTTTTAGCACCTTCAATTTTCGTCTAGTTTTCTGCTGATCAGTCCGCCACTCTGCCGTTGTAATGCATGTTTTCTAAGGCTGAGGTATGCACAGTCTGTCCAAGGCGTTCTCGACTAAGCACCTAACGTTCAATTGAGGTCTAAAACCAATGCGAATTCAAACCTCTCAGGTGTCTCTTTTCTGCACTTTGTCTTATACATTTTTCGGCCAGTGCCGAGTGTGAATTAAATCACACACAGAGAAACTACTTTCGAGATGTTGCTTCTGTTTTGTGTTGTTGCTTCTTATTAATGTATTCGGTGTTTTCGTGTGTTGCATTCTCTCTGTTTACTCGGAATTACAGACTCATATCGTCCTAGATCTAGGAAGTGGTTGCTATTTTTATGCTTTTTCACTTCTTACCGAAGTCAGTTCCTGAATTTTGTCGAACAAAATAAATTAGCTGTAACGCTTCGCATTGTAGGACTGTCTTAAACCGTTCTGCAACACAATAATCGGCAACTACCAGTGTGGCTTTACGCCAGGCAGAACAACGATAGACCAAATATTCACACTGAGGCAAATCCTAGAAAAGACCAACGAATTTTAAGTCGAAATCTACCATCTTTTCATCAACTTCAAAGCTGCTTATGATAGCGCCCACGATTTCAGCATAGTCCTGGAGCACAAAGTGTGCACGGCAGGTTTGAGCACGCTAAACACTATCTTCAACAAATCGACATAGCTCCTAGGACCTAGCTCCAAGAGAGCTGTGCTTTTATTATAACTTGAGGTCTTCACAGCGATTGAAGGAAAGGCGAAACTCGTTGGTCTTGAAGTGAATGAGGACAAAACAAAGTACATGCTATCAACAAACAAAACAACATCTGTCCACCGACTAGAAAAAAGCGTCACTGTTGGTAGCAGCAATTTCTAGGTAGTTAGACAGATTAGTGGAGATCCGAAGAAGAATTACCCTAGCGAACCGCTGCTGCTTCGGTTTGGCAAAACAACTGGGTCCAAAACTCTTCACTCGAAAGACAAAGTTTCTGCTATACAAAACTTTGATTATATCAGAGCTACTCTACGGCGCGCCGAGTGCTGGACAATAAGTAAAAAAAAGGGAAATTGATATTGGGTATTTCAAAAGAAAAATTCTTCGACGGATTTTTGGTCCTGTGTGCTACAATAGTGAATGGAGAAGAAGGTTCAACCAATAATTTTACGAGCTGTACCAAGGTGTGGATGTAGTCATAAAAGCCAAGAAAAGACAACTGGCTCGGCCACATCGACATAACGCCAACAACGCTCCAGCCAAGAAAGTCTTCTCATCGCAGCCCTTAGGTTCGAGACGACAGAACCTACGGTACAAGGACCAAGTGACTGCAGATACCAGAGCGCTTGGTTTTGGCAACTGAAGAGTACATGCAGTGTCTCAGGCTGAGATCCCTCAGGGATAAGGAGCCGGTTAAATAAATAATTAAGTAACGCTTCGTTACACCATCTTAAACCAAATAACTTTCCGGTTGGGCTCTTCTTCTCTCATGACATCACAAATGGTGCCTGACCGACGTCAGTCAGTCGGTCGGTTTAGATCATCCTTAAAAGTCGTATCAAATTATTAATTTTGCTTATTTTCTATATGCTTATGCTCATTTGGCAATTTAGCCTTTGGTTATTTTGACAACTTTTTTCCATCTATAAATTTCTTCTTCTTTTCTAGTATCGTGAGTTGTTAAGATTCCTCGCAGTCGGTTTGCAGTTTACAAGCCCTACCTTCTGATTTTCTGACTTAATCATTTCTCTTCGTTGTTGATAAGGCTTAAACTCACTTTCGGGCTTGGTTTTAAAATCATCTCGGCATTAAGTTTTCAAAAATATAGACTTCCATTTATATTAATTTTTGTCAATTCCAATTTCTTACCCATCTCTGTCGTCCATATTGCACTTAAGTGCGAGCCACATGTTGCTAACAGCTTTCTCCCTGACACTTCATCATCTTGAAATCATGTTGAACCTTTCAAGGAGCACAAAAAAGAGTCTCCGTCTCCTGAGCCTTGAAAGGATGACCATTATCCTCCCCACGCACAGTTTCCCCTCAAAAAAAAAAAAAAAAATGGAAAATCATTTTCGCTTTAGATTTTTCATTGCGTCACTGAGACAATTACAGGCACAAAAATAAGTATTGTTTTTCTTTTTCTTGCCACCCTAATATTGTCTTCTGGACCTGACATATGAGTGGCGTGGGTTCGAGCCTCACAAAATAATAAAAACTTCGGACGAAGGCGACAAGTGGCATTTATGTTAAACAAGAGCTGGGGGCGACTAAATGGGTCGAGCATGTGGAGAAGGGAGTGAGTTAATCTTAACTCCCAAAACGGACAGCACAATATCTCTTCTGCTGTTCCATTAAATAGATTTTCATTTTTATTATTGCCATCATATGGGCCTTTATAGCAGCCGGTGCGCGCTGGTCCGCATCACAAGCAAACAGCAGCAGCAACACTACCAAGGATATGGACTCCTCTCGAAACTCAATGTGGGAATAAATTTCCCTTTATTGGGAATAATTGATCATTTCGAAGGATTCTTCGATTCGCATCGATTGGAATCTTTTCTACCAGAAGTTTATATAATTTTTCTTATTTATTTTCGTTCTTCTCTGTGTTATGGGGCTGAAGGGAAGACACAAAAAAAATGGTAACATAGATCCTCGACATTATCCCCTCCCACCTCACCACCTCATTCATTTGACAACGAGTTCGAATATTTTTTTTTCTTTTTTGTCAGATATTTGGAGGCAATCAGCAGTATTTTATTTTATTTTATTAAATCCTTAAATTTTCACTTGAAGACGAGGATATGCTGACAAGGATTCCGCCAGTTGTTGGGGGCTTCTTTTGAAGTTCCTTTTTTTCCGGCAAAGCTGAGGGAATAAGAGGACTGAAATGGGGGTTCTTTATGTGGCGGCGGCACTCGTATACCAGTCGTCGTTGTCAGCACTATCAGTCGCCGTGATTTCTGGAAGCAAAAACCAGGACACTCTTTCCATCACAACTAAGCAAGGCAAATATGGAGATAATAAGGAATTGAGTATGGGGAGGGAATCCTTGGGAAAAAAGAAAAACAACCCAAAAGAGAAATGATCAAAACTAAATGGACCCATCTTTTGCTTTGCTTGGCTAAGGGTTTGGGCTTTGTATAGGGAACTAACAGGATGTTTTTCTTTTTCGAAGATTCGAGCCAGACAAAAAATCGAAAGTTTTCTTGTAATTTATTGCCACATTTATGCGTGCAAATGTGTTCGAATTCGCTGCTGCTTGGAAATAAAAAAAAAGAGCGATAGGACGACATACGGACGACGGACGGTCGATATCGGAAGCACAAGGATTGCTGTTTTCGATGGATCTTCACATTTGTATTCGTTATGACAGACATATCATAATGTACTCTGTCGGCAATTGGAGAGAGAGCAAATAAATAGAAAGAGAGTGTGACACTTTTGAGATTTATAGCTGAGAGATATTCCGGCTTGTTTGATTCCGGAGCTTATAATAGTCTGGTACCCGTCCATCTTCTATGGCATCGTGTTTCTGCTATCGACACACAGATGAAGGAATGAATAAACCACAAAATAATTAATCATTAGATTATTGGAATTTTGTTAACGGTTGATTTTCATGGCCATGAATGGTTTAGACAAATGAGGAGGCGCAAAGGACCAACGGAAATTCGTTAAATGTTCAGAGTGCATTCGTCAGTGATTTGTCAATCAGAAGAAGACGATGGAGTGTGACAGAGACAGATTTGAGTAATTGAAGGATAGTAAAGTGGTTTTGACTTTTATGAGAACTCAAAAGCTGACTTTCATTTGAACTACAGAGACAGTCTCAAATGTCTGACAGATAGATTAAATCCTACTTCCGCGTATTGTAAGGTTGTTCAACGCTTAAGCAACAAAGAGGTGCAACGTAACGTTACGGTGCGAGATAGTTCATTCGAATAAATTGACGTGTTGGAGATGTCAAATGGCAGCCTCTGAATTGTGATTTGGTTCATTTGGACTGTTTTTAGTGAGAAAGCCTGAAAGCCTTCTGGGAAAGATCAACGTGATAACGCTCAATATCGTATAAGTAAGTCGCTTGCTTTAGCCCAAAACCATCAACAAGGGTTAGAGTAACAACTTACGCTTCTACGGACCCAGACAGCAGGTTCTTCAACGAAATTTTGTACTCTAGTTAATGGGAATGTTCTTAGCATAATAAGGATAAACATCATGCAAAAAAGAGGTGTTTTTTTTCATTTTATTACTTTTATCGGTAGCTGTTGCCTCAGTACGGAATTAAACATGTCGAAGGCTTCAGTTTTAAAGCCCAAAGCCGGAAGTATCATTTTCTATTTTCATATCCTTATCCGATACGCTCTGTCTGTCAACTTTTTCATCAGTGTCCCAAATGAATTGTGTGACCCTTTTTACCGTCAGTAGTCGAACTCACATTCTAAAATGTCAAATAAATTTGACTCGTCTAAAGTCCTTTCCAATTTAATTCCAAATCCGCTTTAGTCTTCAGCAAAAAATAAAAAAGGACTTCCTGCCCGTCTGGCAACTATAAGAAATATAACAATTAAGCAGTAATTCCATGAATCCCAACATGTTGCTGGAATCTAAAGCATTCGTAATTGATTCGTCACAAAAGAACAATAATACAAAAATGTCATAAGCGAAGCCATATAAAAAAGCAAAGCCCAAGGACCCCTTTTTGCACCCAACAACATATAGAACTCATAAAAACAACAGGACGAAATTAAAGAACACAAATTGCCAAAGCAACTATACGGCCCCCTGTCAAAAATAACAAACGTGTATACCCTTCAAATTCATATGTTCCGATTCCAAAAACAAAAAAAGGACGAAATTTCAATTTGAAATAAACGAAGGATTCGTGTTCGTTCTTCGATTGCGAGAAAGTGCAACTGTTGTGCGCAACAAGGCGCAACTAAATTACCACCACCAAGACCAATCACTCATCGGTATGGTACGGTGGTGCCGCGCTAGCCCTGACGAAACGGAACAGGCCAGATGGAATGAATGCACATTCCCAGAGCTCTGTTACACGATATACAAAAGCCTAAAGGCCTCTCACCCCAATATTCAATAACCAAAAGTGGTACTTCAGTCAGGACGACTACAAGGATATAAGGAAACCAATTCAAGCAACACGAACGACAAATGAAAACAAAAGGAGAAACAATGACACACTAAATGGAAAATTCTTGCAGCGCGATACTCGAAAGTGTCACTGATGTGACATGGCTGACAGAAGAAGCACAAACCAGCAGGCGAGAAGAAGACGAGACGAAAAAAGTCAGGAAGGAAACAGAATATCCTCGTGTTCTTGATGTTGCTGCGAGTTTATGATGGGCTCGCCCCGTCAGTGTTGAATCTAAAACCTCATACATGCCATTTCCCCCGGATGTCTCATATCGATGTAACAATGATATCAACTACCACACATACTATCGGGCAGGTGGAAGTGCAGGTATGCAACACACACTTTTCATTGCCTATATAGAAGGACACTTGAGTTCGTTCCATAGAGCACCGTGCTTTGTGTATAGCTCGTACCCTTTGTGTCGCCACGCAACGCCGCCGCCGCTGCTGTGTCACATTGAAATCTCTTAAGTTAGCTGGTTTCAGCCACTTGGTCACGTTAGCGTGTCACCATATCGTCCTGATGGTATTCCCTTGACACTTTTCTTGTGTCTTGTATTTCGTTTGATGCAAGCTTGCTCACAACTCGCTTTGAGTTTGAGTGATGTGCGCGTTATTAGCACGTAATCAAAACACATCGCTCACTCTCAAACATCGCAAGCTTAATGCAACCAACGGAAATGAAGAAGATGCCAACCTCCTCCGACGGGAGATAAGGAGCTTCTTTAAGTGGACAGCAGGGGCTTCGCAGCGTTCGTACTCAGCGCAGAAAGACCTTCCGTTTTAATTAATTCACCCGCAAAGCTCGTCGCACTGTTTTAAAGCAGTTATGGTGCATTCAGGACTCCGGCTTCATCAACAAGCACCTGTGGTATTTCAGGACGTTTTATTTTTCTTTTTTCTGCGCTCACCCTCACTCTACGTGTCCTCATTGTGTCGAGCATGGTGAGACATCTTGTCGCCATGGCACTTCTGCGAAGGG
This sequence comes from Sphaerophoria rueppellii, assembly GCA_920937365.1. Lineage (NCBI taxonomy): Eukaryota > Metazoa > Arthropoda > Insecta > Diptera > Syrphidae > Sphaerophoria > Sphaerophoria rueppellii. The sequence goes on along the minus strand of CAKKXW010000001.1, from coordinate 111,980,094 downwards.
TTCGCAACTTGCAACAATTGTTCTTCGGATAGTCGTGCGGGGTATCAAATGTTTAAGGCACGAATCAAAGTATCGAATTTCGATTTCCGTTTTGTGTTGCTTCCTTCTGTGGAAGTGAACACAACAGACGAACACACAAAAAAGGGATATGTGGGTAATCGCTGCATTGCTGTTCCTGACGGTATTGATTACGCCATGTCGATGTGCGCGGAATACCTAGTTTCATGAAGAACACGGTGCTGGAAGGAAGAATTGGTTGTTAAAAAGGTGTCGCGACTGATTATCGTAGGATGGTGCGTGCTCTTTTACGATTTCCAAACGATATACAGACTGTCTCAAGGAACAATGTCATAACGTCTTGTCTGCTTCCTTCTTCCTCTCTACTTTTGAAGTTATGAAGGTTTTGAGAGCATAGCACCGTCATCAAGTTGAAGTTTAACTTGAACTTCCTCATGTCGTCAAACTGGCTGTCGTTGCTGCCATTGCCGCCTGCTGCAATAATTGACGATCGCGATTGTGGAAAATTGCCAAAGCGCAGTGGTAGGACTTTGTTGAATGGGGTTATGAGGATATAAGAGGATACCTGAGCTCTATTAAGGAAGCCCTATAACTTGGGCAGAAGTTTTAAGTAATAAATTATTTCAAAAGGGGAACTCAAATTGTTGCGACAGGAAAAAAGGAAAGAGAAATTCGTGTCAATTGAGTGTTGAAGGAATTTTGAAATTTTGTAGTTATCCTGATTCGTTGCATAGTTGAACACAATAGACTCTTTTATTGACTTGCAAACTTAATTCGAACATAAAATTCTATCTCTCTGCATTGTCTTAAGAGGCTATCATTCCCTTCTTTTAACGAGTCTATCCTTTTCACAAACACTCCATATCGGTTGGTTTTAATTCCTTTTCCCAACCACACTCTCGCACGACACCTTTTTTCCAGCTAATCAAATTTGCTTCTTTGGAATTACACTTCTTTGGTTGCAAGCACTTAACTGCGTATACAACAATACAGCAGCTTTTCGTTTCTCAAAGGGGGATCGTAAAGTTTGCTTATAAGTATTTCGTGTTGTTTAACATTTGGCAAAAAAAAAAGCACAGATGAAGTGAATTTTAAGCTGCATTCTTTTCTGCCACTCCACAGCTCAGTCGAAACCTTTTCGTCCCGAAGGAAAACAAAATTTGAAATGGACAGAAAAAACAATAGCAACACCCAAGGATCTTTTTTTTAATCTTTCTTGGGCAATTAAATATGCTAACTGTAAGTCAGAGAGTGGCCATTAAGTTAAAACCCCAAAACCTGTGTACATTGTCAGTTTTAAGTGTTTTCAACATTTTTTCTTTTGCCGTTGATACAATTTTTTTTTTTTTTTGTTAACGGAAAGGATTGTATTTTTTTGCTTCCCGTCTTTTTGGGGCCAATAAATTTCGTTATCAAAAGCTTCACAAAAAAAAAAAAAAAATTGAAAGATCTTAGCGCTAAGAAAAAGGGAAAACATAAACACGACTTCGAGACTCCGACCTTATCCCTCCCGACTCCCCCAGCATCAAAGGCTAAATAAACACCTTTTTCTGTCACAATCACAACTAAACATAAAATCGCGGACGACCCGGTCGCAAAAGCAGACAAAAAAAAATCAAACCCTTTTGAATGATAGAGCGAAGAAGAAGAAAAAAAGAACTGAAAATAAAAATGAAAATTATTTCGACTTGCCGAGTTTATGGCTGCGTAAAATCCCGGCCAAGAAACAAGAGGTTAAAAGGAGAATCTATTGTTTTTGTGACAATAAAAATCTTAACTCGAAAAAGCAACATTCAAGGGCGTCTCCACAGCTCCTAACACCGTCAATTCAAATTGCCACATTCAGTCCTACTTTGGGTCAGGTTTGAAGAAAATTATATCGTGTGTTGCCAGTGGTGTCGGATGGCTTTCATACATTATTTTGGGTATCGGAATAATATCATTGTTTTAAGATTTAAAATCACTATTACGCAGACTTTTTTACTACTTTCTTTTACTTTCTACTACTTGTTCTGATTGTGTTTTTGTATTTCAATTCAAAATTTGGCATATCTCGCATAAATGATGTTCTACTACTATTTCAAGTAAGAATGCTAAATGCAGTAATCTGCTATTTGATTTGATTTGATTGTAAGTAAAATATATCCAATACAAATCAAGCATTGCCAATATAATTT
>CAKKXW010000001.1:111780941-111977399 GCA_920937365.1 Sphaerophoria rueppellii | reverse complement strand
CTCCGCATTGGAGAAAAGGTCGTGCTGGCGTTACACGTTCGAGTGGCAAATCGGCCATAATTTGCTCTTGTGTCTTTTTGGCATAACGTATACATCTCGGGCATTTCGAAATGTAATTTCTCAGCTGTAGGCGCAATGTTGGTATCCAGTAAGTGGTGCGAATATGGCGATCATTATTTGCACTCCACCATGTAATGTATCTATATGGGCTTGAGATATTATCAAGTAAGATAATCAATAATTTGGTCGAATAATATTCGGATGTTTTTGGCAGTATCCGAGAGGGCATTTCTCAAACGGCCACCAACTCGCAAATACATCGTTTTCTTGTCTAGAATCGGAATTGACGATAGTATATTCTCTTTGTTGCATTACAAGAGTCTCCGGCTTTGAGACAATCTATTCTCTTTTTTTGTATGTTGCGGGCATTGAGCACCTTTGCCCCGGAACTCAACGGCCATTGCTGAGTTTCGTCTCGGGCTTATTATTTTGATTTGTCAACCCTTTTCTTTGGGTCTTTTTAATTCGCGCGTATCTTAGTGAATCTCAAGTATAATGGCTTGTTATACGAGTAATCCACCTCCAGATGTGGAAAATGTTTTCCAATAGAATTTTAGTTCGCTGGAGATAAGTGGCTCGCATAGAGTCAAGGCCTAGCACTTGCTGTGACTTTGTCTCTTTCAATAGTTCGGCTGGGGGCGTCCTTTGTTTAACGTAGCAGAGTTTTTGAAACTGGCCAGTTGTGTTTGGCTTTTGACAACCAACCTCGGGCCTTGTTTCCAAAACTTTTGAAGCACCGATATCTCATTGGCTTTCATTCCTCGGCTTTATGAAGGTCCAGCGGGATTGTTCTTGCGCAGGCAACATGTGCTAATTAACTAAATATAAATACATACTTTTGCGGGCGTGGTCTTTCTTTGATATGAGGCTAATTTCTTTATTCCCAACGAAATGTATTTCTAGGGACTTCTGCGGCTTCTGGCGTAACCAGTCTAACTACTAAACACACCACATAGACCTAGAAAACCCCAACAACCACACATAAACCACAGTCAAACCAACACCAACCACAACACAACAGCCAAAAATCAACCACAGAACCACCAACAACACCCCAACCACCCACCTACACACAATAAAACACACATAACACCAAACGAGCCCCGCCCCCCAACAACCCACAAACCAAAACCCACTTCCCGCCACACACCAAACCACACAACCCAACACCTCACCCCCTACACCCCAACCAATCACCACACACACCCCACCCCAATCCACCCCCCACCCCCACCCCCCCCCCAACCTCCCCCCCCCACCACCACACGCCCCCACCCAACCCTACCCCACCACCTCCCACCACCCTGTGGAAAAGTTATTACACGGTCCCGGCGTATTGATCTCGACGGCCTTTGAAATTCATCACTACCTTTCGATATGCGTTTCACTTAATTTGTGGCTATACATGACTGCGCCTTGCAGTTCAACGGCGTGGAATTGTAACTGGCATAATGGGCGCAATATTTAGATTCTATATGATGTCATTGAGGAACCGTGTGTAAGTACATGTGCCACTGGCATTCAGTGGCTCGTAATATATATCCACACGGGCTCCCATAGCTCTTATTGATTAGAGCCATCACTAAATCCGTGGATTTCGTAATTGGCTATCAGCTTGGTTGAAAGGGCCAACCTATGTGTATTCTAAGTCTGGCTAGGGGCATTTAGTCTGGAATAGAAATCTGCCCAATGTATATTGCTATTCTCTGCTGGGCTTGGCTACGTCCCATCTTATGGCTTTCATTTTCCATACCGTCTTCGCATGATATGCTCTATGGCATCTACTGACATCCACGTAGGCGATTACGAATCCTATTTGCGATCATATAGACTCGCAAGTTTTGGCCTAAAAGTATGGCGCCTTGGTATCGGCTTTCGATCCGCTAACCAACATCTGCATTGATGGTCAACACGATATGGGGGCAAATTCGTCGTTGGCTTAAGCCATGAGAGACCAAGTATACCTTGTAACGAGAAGCCTCCCTTCAATGCGCTAACTTCGGAGCTGCGTGGGCTTTGTGTTGTTCATCATTCTTTCGTGGAATCTCTGGCGCGTTCTTCGACTTGCCATTTTCTAAGTTCAAATCGCACCGGATTTCAAATATTTCGATCATAGCCTTGGCATCAAGGCTCTTTAGGGCTTCAATGGTCTCGTGGCCTGCTGTGAGACCATCGATCCATGTAGAAATCACTTTTCTATGGCATATGCGCGCTTCTGGGTGGATTTTTTGAAATTATCACGCTGCCACATTGAATTCAGTTGCTCGGCATGTACAATGAACAGGATGAGGGCCAACCCGAATACTACAGATGTCTCTAGACCAATATTGCGCAGAGGGTTTCTTGTTGGGCTCTTCCCCTCCAAAATAATTCGCGTAGGTCCCCAGTTGCGATCGGTACCCACCCTTCCCACTTGCCTGTAACACATTTGCTTATATGCCCACACCTGGGCGATATTGGGAGGTAACGTGAGCGGAAAATCGGCATGATCTGGAGTCGGGTCTAAATCATAGTGGAAGTTTGGGGGGCTGGAGTGCCATAAAAATGTTGGGAGGGCCATGGAAGAGTTAGGCCGTTGTTTTGGCACTGTAGAGCCGGCGAGGACATATAACCATCATTGCTAGCCGATCTCCGTGGAAGATCCTTCCTTGTGCGGGCACGTAACTGGACGAGTGGACAATATACGTACGATGCAGTGAGAGTGCGCCCCCCCCATGCACGATTCAGATATACCTTCCCCTGGGAGGTAGTTCATTTCCGCTAATTGGCATCAACTGCTGTCTTTTGGCGATCTGGCTCGGGCATTGGCTTGTCAACGACGTTGCAACGTCGGAAAGAAACCTTTCTTCTCGTGCGAAGGCTATTCTCTGTATTCGAGCCCAGTAAGTCTTCTGTGCGAGTGCGCGAGAGCGTCGAGAGAAGAGGCATTGTCACATACGTATCTACCGTCTGCTTCTACGGTAGTGGTTGGTCTTCAAATATTTTTCAACGGCTTCTCTTTTCGCGGTGCGTTAATTTTCTGGCATTAGATTAATTCTTTCCCATTATCCAGAAACCATCTGATCAAGGCATTTTTGAAGAAGGAGCTTAATGGCATCAAGTGAAGCATCTCACTAGTGTTTATCTAAATATTTCAGTCTTGAAAAAGGCATTCCGATCGGAATAACCACAAGAGCGGCCTAGTGCTTAAGTAACATCCAAAGAGGAACCATATGAGGCTTTACCGCTTCTTGGCTATATCGTTTTCCACCAGCAGCTGCTGCCCAGTACTTCAGCACCGAGCCAGCATGTTCCTCGACTGGTGAGGGCCATGTTGTAAAGTTTCGTCCGCTATACACACTTAATCGCTGTTCGATGGGCATTTTTTCCTTTTGAACTTCTGCTCTTGGGTGTATTCGTCTTCCATTCGCGAAAATTCAACATATAGATTCCTGTGGCAATTGTTTGGTTCGGGCTTTCAAAAACCATGGTCCTTAACGGCATTATGCGGATCTTTGTTGTGGAGTATGGCCGGCTTGGCTCTGCCGATCCCAAAAAATAATGGTTTTAAATGGGGCATTTTTGCCTGGGTTTTTTAATCTGAGCTTCCGAATGTAGACCCACTGGGGCGCTAGTGAATCAAAAAGTTGCACTGGTACCTCCAGAATATTCCATTTTATGGCTCGGTCTTTTTGCCGTTGAAATATTCGTTCCATCTTGGATACGCACCATGGGCTGTGGCTAGTACATACCGTGTTGGTGAAGACCGTGTAGGCATCAGGTGTTGTATCTCAGATGGCGTTTTGAGAGGTGTTAGGCTTAGGTTTATGGCTATGGGCGTTTGAGTTGTTTGTTCTGGGATTGGCATGGGGGCAGTACATGTTGTTGGCTGTTACCTATGAGGCGTGGGCGTTTGGCGTTCGTTATCATAAGCTTGCGTTGCTATCGGTTGCGGCGTTTCTCAGTCTTGCCTTTCTCGAATGTTATCGGTTCTGGGCGATTACCGATAGCTGAGAGCAGTGTCGACCTTTTTTCGGCTTCAACAGTCGGGCATATCGTACTGTTATGAAATGCTCTCTCGGGCAGCGTGGGCAGGGCTTTCTGCGCTGTGGGCATTGGTTTGGCGCATGTTTGTGCAAGCATGTCTTGCATAAGTTCTCCTTTGGACAAGGTTTTCTTTGTCAGCAAAGGACATGGCAATCCATTCCGGCATCGGGAATAAGCCATGATCCTGTTTGCACAAGCGGCATAATGGAAAACGGGCTTGTCGTGTCTGGGCTGTGTATGGGCTCCTGGGCGTCCACTTGTTCGTTGGGCAATATTGGCACTGATGTCGATGGGCCATGTCGATAGCCAAGCGACCCACTTCGGTTGGATTGTATAGCTGGGGGCCTGTATGTATCCTTTGACTGGTTTTGTGTGTGCATAAGCACTCGAGCGCGTTGCTCGAGGAACTCTATGTACTTAGCGAAAGGCGGCAATGCCCTGTACGGATCGCTGTTAGAGTTGGCATTAATCTCTGCGTTATTGTGGTCGACGGCTTCGGTGTCAGCGGCATTGCTCTGTTGGCCTAACGTCTGGCGATACGTCTCCCAGGCCTCGTATGTCTTGGCGTCAAGACAGTCCAGGGAATTGAACATAATAATTATGTTTCCATTCCTCTGAACGGACAAAATAGTTTTGCAAGTGACCCTGGCATATATGAATTGTGTCAAGCATGCTTCGGAGGGCTTGATGCGATGGGTATTGCATTCTTTTTAACGAACGCATTTTCCGTAGTGTACTTTGGATGCCCATGTATGGATCGTCATAAACTTCATGGAGGCGCTTCCACGCGTTTAGATAGTTTGCTTCCGTTTGTGGCCAACCGGCAATGGTGGCCTTGGCATCGCCCAATAATGCTTTCTGCAACAGCTCATACCTTTGTATATTGTTGAGTGAGGGATTGTCGTGTACATTTCCCTTAAACTTGTCTCGCCAGGCTGGGAAATCCGCGTGGTCCCCTCCGAACGATCCCCAGGTATCGATTAATCTATCCGACTTCACCTCTACTTGTATGGGCGTCGGATCTCTTGTTGCTGTTGCGCGTTGTTGGCCGGCACTGGCAATATCGCTAGCTCTTCTGGCTAGCTTTTGGCGTGTTTGGGTGCACAATGAGTCTAGGCGATCAAACTCATCTTCGTAATCATCTGTGCTCTCCAAGTACGTGGCCAACGCAATTGAAGAGAGATGTTCTTGTTCGAACCTATTGAAAAGGCTCGATAATCTTTCCATGCAGTCCTGCACTGACACTGCATCCATGCCAGCGATGGCGTTATCGCTGCATTCAGATAAGAGGGCATTTATCTTTTTTGCAAAGTGCAAGCGTCGGGCATTCGACGTTGACTTTGATTTAGATGGAGGCTCTTCCATGGCACGCGGCTTGCGTTGCTTCGTTCGACTAGGTCGTTTTGTGGCCAGCTTGACCAATTGTTTACACTATATTTTATTGTTCCTTTTTTTTTGCCAGTAATGGGCGTTCACTCACTGTGGTTTATTATTTTTTTTTATAGTGATTGGCACTCACTTGTTGTTCACTAAGTTTTTTTTTTTTTTTAAACACTTTTTCACAGCAATAGGCTCTTATTCACTGCTGTGAATGTTTTTTTTCTTTTTCACAGCAACAGGCACTTGTTCACTGTATCAATGTTCGCTTTTTAATATTTTTTATTTTTATTTTTTTTTTTTTTATCCAACTTTGATAATATTCTTGCACGCACAACTAACTTCGATGATTGCTATACTTCGAATGAAAAAAATGCACAACCTAACGCACAGGCATTTTTTGCGTCGTTGTTGTTTTTTTTCTTTTCTTATGTGGGCATATTTCTGTTGTGTGTATAACACAACAGTATTTTTCTGGTATATGGTGTGGCGTTACAAAGCATACACACAGAATATTTTTTGCATCGGCATTTCGTCGCGGCGATGACTGTTGCTGGTTATGTAATCTGAAATGAAAAAAGGGGTTGCAAACCGGCATTTGTTTGTGTGTACCTGAAAGAAAAAAAAACCTGAAATAAAAGAAGGAATATTTTATGCGTTAATGTGCCTGGGCATGTGCAGGAACACATTTTTTTCTTTTTCCCTTTCTGGTATGGCAATATATTAGGAAAAGAAACTGCGCATTTGGCTTTGGCATAAAAACAATGACGGCATGTCAATGCTTGTTACAATTTTCGAGGCAAATATAGCAATAATATTTGAACTAGATTTTTGGTTTTATGTGGTTTGCAAACTGGCATTTGTTTGCATGTACGGTTTATGGTAGCTTGGCTTTATTTTGCATATATATTTTTTCTCCTTTTGGAGATCAAAAATTTGTCGGCATAACGGGCTTGGGCATTTGCATACAGGCATGTGTATGTATGGTTAGGAATATTTGTCGGCATGACGGGCTTGGGCATGTACATACAGGCATGTGTATGTATATTTTGGCATATTTGTCGGCTTGACTGGCTTGGGCATGTGCATACAGGCATGTGTATGTATATTTTGGCATATTTGTCGGCTTGACTGGCTTGGGCATGTGCATACAGGCGTGTGTATGTATATTTTGGCATATTTGTCGGCTTGACTGGCTTGGGCATTTTTAGGCATATGTAGGTATGGGCATAGGCGTAGGGATGGGCATCTAAATGTCCCTAGTGTCGTCCCGGGTTTCGGCACCAAATGTTCGAGAGTAAGGAGTTTGGGAGAGCTATTAGTGGATATTAAAAGTAAAACACTTTGTATTCGTTTATTATGCGCTTTTATTTATTTTATTATTAGTACTGAAAAGAATTAGTTTGTCTCCTTCCCTTGAACAGCGGTTGGTTGTCGGGCATTGGCATGTGGCATATGTATATGTACGGGCGATCGCACATATACGGGCTTTTTGCTGCATACCGATTAGATATATATGTATATATGTATATAGGCATGGGCGTAGGGGCATACGGTAGCGTGAGGCATAAGGGCATATATCGGCATAAGGCATAAGGGCATATATATATAGGCATGGGCATAGAGGCATACGGTAGCGTAAGGCATAAGGGCATATATCGGCATAAGGCATGAGGGCATATATATATAGGCATGGGCATAGAGGCATAGGGAGTATACACAGGCGATTGTATATATGGGCGTTGTGCATATGAGTATAATTAAATCTACGACGGGCACTCGACGTATTATCTTCGCGACGGGCATTCGACGTTCACGACGGGCACTCGATTCAATTACACTCACGACGGGCACTCGATTTATTATATCTAAGACGGGCACTCGACTTATTATATTTATAAAGCACGGCGGGCACTCGACGTGTGCTCTGTTCGGGAGTTAGGCGTTAACTGGTTCGATTTCCATTTGGAGAGAACCAGCATGAGGCATTTCAATGTATGGCTTTTACATGGGCTTGCGCATGTGTGTGGGCATAAAAGGTGAAATATACGTATGGGCTGTCATAGTATATTGGCATTCGAGGTGTCGAGGTGAAATATACATATGGGCTGTCATAGTATATTGGCATTTGAGGAACCGAATGTTTGCATTCGAAACAGATATCAATGAAATCCTGTTTCTTGTGGAAGTACATTTGTATCGATCTAGATTTCTTTTGCATGGCCACCACGGGCACGCTTGCAGAAGTCCAGACGCTGAACCAAATTTTCGACGGTTTTCAAGCATAAATCGGCCGATACTGCGCAATTTCACGTTCGATATTGGTACGAAGCTCATCAATCGTCGCTGGCTTGTTGGCATAAACCATAGATTTGACGTAGCCCCACACAATCGCATTTCCATTTCTGGAGATAATGCGCTCATCGAACTTCGTTCTCAATAATTCGATTGTTTGGCCCGCTGTGTGACATGTGACACCGTCCATGTTGAAACCACATATCGTCCAAGTCCATATCATCCAATTCATATCAAAAATAATCGGTTAGTATTGAGCGGTAGCGATTCCCATTCACAGTAACGTGCCGGTCTTGATCATCACGGAAGGAATACGGCTCAATGACACCACCAGTATGTAAACCGCATCGGGATGTAATGGTGCCTTCGTGAAGCACATGTGGATTGCTGCCTAACCAATAACGCATATTTTGCTTATTGACGAAGCCATCCAGCCAGAAATGAGCCTCCATCGCTGAAGATTATTTGCTCAGCCCAATTCACGAACATACGACGCTTCTGGTGATCAAGCGGCTTCAGTTCTTGTGTCAATTTGATCTTGTAAGGATGTAGGCCAAGATCTTTTCGCGAAATTCTCCACAACGACGTCACAGAGATGCCCAACGCTTGAGAACGACGTGTGAGGGACCGATTTGGGTCTTCCGCAATTGATGCGCTAGCGGCAGCAATATTCTCCACACTACGGGCACTTCTTTGTCTCACTGGTACGGGAACATTTTGTACTGAGCCTGTGGATTCAAATTTTTCCACTAGACGCTCAATTGTTGATCTGGCAGGACGACTATGACGACCATAAATTGTACGTAGCGCTCTTAAAGTGTTGACCACTGACTCCGAATTTCGGTAGTAAATTTTAATAATTTCGACTCGTTGTTGGATCGTATACCTTTTTATGATGAAATGGCAAACCTTACTGAAGAGAAATGTCAAGAGAGCGGGAAAAAATATGGCGTCGTTTGCTGTTCCTATCGGTCTACTTTTGTAGGGTCCCCTATTGAAAAACCCTTTATTTTTCAGTACTTTTTATGACTGTATATTCGACTTTCAAATCAAAATTTGATAACTCAAATAAAACATGTTCTTCTGCTTTTTCACGTAAAACTACTGAATTCGGAAATCTGCTTCTTTCTATTACTTGTGTTTTTTATTCACAACTCCCTTTTGTTAGTGAATTACTTAGAGGAAATTAAATACAATACAACACCAATATAAGTTTCGAGAAATGTATCTTGTTTTGCCAGTGGTGTCTGTTGCCTTTTGTATTACTAGAGTATTAGAAAATGTCATTCTTCTAAAATCACTTACATATTTTAAAGACTTTTCCCTCATTTTAACTACTTTTAATGATTTATGTTTTCTTCTTTGATTTCAAAATTCTCAGGTAAAACATTACATACTACTATTTCAGTTAAAACAACTAAATTCAGCTATCTGCTACTTTCTACTACTTTCTAGAAAACTCCGTAAATCTTCTTTTTTGAAAGCAAACGATTCCTTAATACCTTATTTGAGATTCGCAATGCTATCTACTACCTTCATCAGTACTTTTTGTAGTTTCGTCAGCTCTGAATAATTCCAATCTATTCAAAACAAATATTTTTAGAAGAAACATCCTTGAAGAAATCCATTCGAAGAAAAATATCTCCTGATGTGTCCTTTTTTATTTCGTTGGTCATTTTGCCTGTCACCCATGCCAAGTTCCCCCTGAGAGGGTGCAGATAATTCGGTTTGGTTATGGTGGGGTTTTTTGTTTTGTATTTTATTGTTTTGCCTTTTGTCGTTTTTGTTATTTTTATTATTTTGCATGTAGCCAAGAAGAGACAATACGCAACACTTTCTGATATCTTGACGATGTTTCTCCACCTCCTTCCCCCTCATTTCTCATCCAGTTTTGTAATGTGTAAGTTGAACACAAAAACTAGAGCCTCTAACATTTGTTTGATATTTTGTTATGTGTGGCTCCTTTTTTTCTGCAAAACTTTGTCGGCCAAGTTTTACTGTGCAGAAAAATCCTTTTTGTCCATGTCGAAGTGCTGAAGGCCGAGAACTGAACAGAAAACAATGACAATAAAATGAGAAAGTCCTTAACTCTTGGAGAGTCCTGCTGACGCCGACAATGATGATGATGTCGTTCGTTAGTCGGCGGGTGGCAAAGTCCTAAATCGCCAAAGTCAAGTTTTTGGTTGTGTTCTTGATTCAAATGTGATGCTCTCGACTCTGGCTCACTGCGTGGGATGGTTTATGGAATATGGTCATTGCTTGGAGGTTCTGTTGAATGTTCTTAAATTTTTTACTTTTTTAACCTTTTTCTTAAGTCCTTGACATTTTGTGAGAGTCTGATGCGAACTTTTGTGCGTTTGATATTTTTTTAGTTTGATTGATGATTAAGCTCTGCGAATTATGATATTTGCAAACCCCTCATAGATAAGGTTCATTACTCCTGAGCACCCATTAAGAAAACATATTAAAGTTTTTTTTTTAAATTTAATTTGATTTCACAGAACCAAGGTAGCTTTGGTAGCTTTTTGGAACATTTGTTCAAAATTCACCCTTGCAAATAAAATTTGTTTATGTTTACCTTCCTGATTAAAAACACATACTCACACACCTAACACGTTCTCCCAAACAAATAAAACAGCAAAGACGGGAAGACAGCTCATATGTGTAATTTTGATTCATCATCAGCAATCGGAATTGTGGTCAAGAACTCTTCTCAGCTGACAGCAAGGAGGGCCTAATACAGCATACCCGGTCACATTTTATCTTCCAATTTATTCCGAGAAGACTTCTGGTCAAAAACAGCACACATGGGTCCGTCCACACAGCCCTGAGGGTCCTTCGAGCTTGTTTAAAGTGAATAGCAAGCTCAAACCATTAAAGTCCATCCGTCCGTCGTCGTCGTTCGTATCGCTATTGTACATAGAACAAAAACAAGGGATACTCCCCGTTGTACCTAGTTGTAGATTGTTGTTATTCCGTTATGTAAATTCTTTATGGCTGACATCAAACATGTTTTCATTTGCGTCTTCTAATCAAAATGCAGCACCCTTCTAGATTCAACGTTCATAGACTACATCTTTACTTGAGCGCATAAAGAACCAAAGGGATGCTCTGTTGATGTAGGTGGCGGTACTATTGTACGCTACAGCAGCCGCCGCTGGGCTTCATTGTGTTGTTACCAAGCGGAGGCGGCAAGCAGTAGAATAAGAAGTACATTGAATATTTACTTGCGGTAAGAGGTGGCGTTCCTTAGTTGTAATCTATACACACAACTCAAGTCCATAGATATTCTTTGCAGTTCTTCCTATTTCTTTACAAATTTATAAAACAGAACCGGGCCAGGCACTGCACCTCATTCACCAACACTTGTTCACACAGTAGCGGGAATCTAGCAAAACATTGTCATTTACATGTACATTCAAGCATTAAATCATTCTCTCGAAGTACACATCCTTTTCAGTGTCATCCATCGTCATTATGGTTTTCCGAGTAAGAAGAAGAAGAAGAACAAGCAACAGCAAGCTCCTCACTACCTCGACCGACCGAGGACGAATCAACACAAAGCATGGCTCCAAAGCAGCAACAACTATGTCGCAAGGATGAGCTCAACATTTTGCACATTCATGCAAGAAAAAAAGTATATGAAATGTCTCAGCGCAGGCCAGGGTCGGATTTGATCCCAATTCGGTGGTTTTCCAAAATCGTACAGTTCTAGCTTTCAACTTCAATCTACAAAAGCTCTCAATGATTTCGTACGAAAAAAATTTGGAAGTTTCCAAGGGCCCCGCATTAGAAATAACTCCGCCCCTGAAGAAAATAAAAAGGAATTTTATTAAAGCCAATCTTTTGGTCTGAGCACATTCCATGTTTATAGCTTCCCCTCGCCAGAGCTTTGTGCTGGTCTTCTTTATGCATCATCGTCATCCACGTCCTGCCTCGGCGCATCGGTCGTTCGCTAGAGCGATCCATAAATTCTGATGACACTACTTCCCGACACCTTGTTACTCAGCTTGTAGTTATGTGCTGTGCTGCTTGTACTTACCTCATGATGATTATAAAAAATTATGTTGTCTTCCATGCTAATCTGAACCCTTTGCAGCATTTGTCATACTTTCGAGCCACTTAACCTGCAAGCAAGAGGGCTGCTTACATTCACCACAGCCAGGCGGATATAGACCCTCTGCTGTTGCCATAAATTAATTCATTTAACTATGGAGCACAGCCAACAAAAAAAAAAAAACATAAACAAAATATAAAGTTCTGCATATTCCAGCAACTACAGATGGGCGTGTCCCGCCCTCCCGTGGTCGTTTATAATTTATACATTTTCAACTCAAGCCGACTCGCTGTGAGCTGTTGTAACTCAATGTCGATTAATAACGTTTTCATCACACGCGGTGAAAAGTTCTCGAAGATTCACTCTTCTGGTCGTGATGAGGCGATGCGAGGTTTCATTGAGGGGAGGTGGTGGTTTTTTTATTATTTTGGTTTGAATCACCCAACGAAATGCAGCAACTGGTGCTAAGAATGAATGCGAAGCCTGCAACACAGAGCCTGCTGCGGAAACCTGCGGACAGACATTTTTGACGAGAGGGGGAGAGATTTTGTGGTGTATTATGTGTGTATCTGTATGGCAAAATTACCATAAAATTAAAAAAGTTTACCTTTTGCGTCGAACTCATACAGCAACGCCTCAATTTTTCAGACTACTCGCGAGATGGATGGGAGGACATGGTTCCAAAACACCTTTATAAAAAAAAAACGGCAGGAGATTTATGAGAGCAAAACGGTGATTTTTTGTTGTGAATGTGGGTATTTGGGTTCGCCCAAAAAATTGACAACAAACTTTCGAGTTTTTTGATTAAAAGAATTTTTTCGATTTTTTTATTTTTCTTAATTTTGAATGAAAGGCGAATATTTGGAAAAAAAAGTAAGAAATCAACAGAATGTGAGAAGAATTGTCGAGGGTTGGTCTTCAGAGTTTGGTGGGTAATGTTGGTTGAGAGTTTGAGCAACATGTGCATGATTTATTATGAATTGGCTTAATTGGTTGCGATGTGGTGGAAACCCCAGTCGCGGAAAATTTATATTGTTGCTGGTTTTTCATTTTTTTTTCTTTTCTTATAGAAGATACCAAAACAGTGAAACAAAATGTGGAGAATATAAAGGAATTTGATTTTGACGAAATTGCTTTCAATTTATTAACAGAAATTGATGGAACATTAGCGAAAATAGGCAATCAAGTGGCATGGAGAACGATGGTTGAAAATTAGGCACATCGCAAGGGAGTATCGAATTTGCGGAAAGGAAGCTATTGACTCTTCTGTTCTTCTAGGATGACCAATTAAAAAAATGGAACATACGACGCACGGTGGTTCGATTAATACTAAGCCTACAAGAGGAAAACAAATTTTAAGGAAACGTAGCAACTTATTTATCTATTAATATGTAATACTTGTTTTCTAAGGCTGAGATATGCTCAGTCTGTCCAGGATGTTCTCGACTATGCACCTAACGTCAAGTTTAAAAGTCAAACCAAATAACACAACCAAACTTCATTATTTATTTGACAGCTTTTCATTTAATTACTTCTTAAATTGTTTTTATTAACTAAACAAAAATTCAACTTATAATACTACAGCGACGACAAACTGCTTCCCGGCTTATGGCTGGGTCTCTGGGTCATCGCGGCTCACCTCGTAAGCGAATCGTGGATTTAAGGACTGTCAAGTGCATGAAATGAACGCTGGACTGGAGCACTTACTCCTGTTTGTATATTTCGAGAAATGAAAATACACAAAATAATCGGTCGATAAAACAATTGGATTGGAGAGAAGCCCCAGTCGGGTACATATATATTTTGAAGAAATTTTCTCATCCCGAATCTTTAAGTAAAAATAAATGGACAACTCTATAAATAGTACCTTCCCTAAAAATATTTCGGTATGAACAGCGCTGCCGAAAACTACTACCAAGGGAGTATTTGTACTCCCTTTGCTCCCAGTGTACTCCCGTACTCTGCTTTACTCGAAAATACTCCTCTTGGAAACTTAAAGGAACTACCGGGCTTACATAAATATTCATTTTTATCATTATTCGAGCGAACAGAAATAGTCTAGTTGTGTTAAATCATTCATCAAACCTACTCTTAGATAAAGTGATTGTGAAGTGTGCTTTGTGGCATGTATCAACATCCTAATCGGTAATAATGTTGCGATAACGCTGGCGATTCAGAACGCCATGGAATTGAAATTGACTGATTTGGACTACGGACGACGCCGGAACGGCAGTGATTTTTTCGACACTTCGACCTAACCAGTGTCTCACTGACACGGCAACATCACACAACGATTACACGATTACTCCCCGGTCTACTAGGGCGAGAATTACCACCGAAAATTTTAGTTATTAACGCTCTTAAATTTTTGGTCATCGACTCCGAATTTCGGCAGAAAGCAGACTTTGTTCGTTGGTGAACCTTACCATACTGAAAATGTTTAGTGATTCATTAGTAAAAGGCTAGGCAGGTAGGTTAGAATGGCTGTTCTGGGCAGCCTCTGCCCAGGAACACAATTAGCGCTTCAATTGCGCCGTTTTGATACCATAAACTCGAAGTTACCTAAAAAGAATAAACTATAAAAAGATACGCACAGTACAGTGCACAATAGAGATTTGGATTTTTTAAATCCAATTGGTTTTTGTTGAGATAGAGAATCAAGTCCCAAATCTTACTATTTGCGAGTTCGCTAAGCTTGAGGAAGAAGGAAGCACCCAAAGCCATTATACTGGCATTTAGAAGGGCCGGACATTCACTCAAAAAGTGCTGGAGTGTATCCCTACAGCTACGCCAAAATTCATTGTGGGGAATACCAACCTTCAAGGCATGTTATCTGACCGACCAGTGGCTTGTGAAAATGGCAACTATTCTGCCAATGTCTGATCTAGGTTTTTTTCAAAAGTTCCTTGGTACGTTTGTGGCCGTAAGTGGGCCATTATCTGTCTGGAGATATTGCAGTTGTTGAGATTTTTCCATCTTACGTTAGATTTTTTAAGAAAATGGTTTTGAATATCCGTTTTCATGACTCCTAAGGGAATCCTAACTTCCTCAGCAAGGGATGTTTGAAGGCTTGATCCCGTCCTGTCCGGTTTATCAGCGATTTTATTACCTTGAATGTCGCTGTGCCCTGGTACCCAGACTAGATTGATTTTTATATTGTCGTTAAAACTTGCGAGCTCTTGCTTGCAATCTCTAAAGATTCTGGACTTAGTCAGGTTGCTGTTTAAAGCCTTGATAGCTGCTTGGTTATCAATAAATATTGCAAATATTTTTATAATTCCGTGAGATTTGACTGCTTGTTTTAGAATCCTACATGCTTGTCTAATCGCTAGAACTTCAGCTTGAAATACGCTACATCTGTCGGACAGTCTAAAGGATTTTTTTATGCCCAGTTCTTCGGAGAAGACACCAGACCATCAGTGTAAACTGTTATGTCCAAATCCTTTGTAAGGCTGTTAATTTTCCAATTTAGCCTAATTGGAATTTCAACCTTCCAAAGCTTAGGGTTGGTAGCGTGAAGTCAGTGGGTTCTAGTTTATTCCTTTAGGTAATAGATTTAGAATTTTACTATGACCAAAAGACTTTGCAGTTCACATACCCGATTCTCTCAGTCTTAAAGAACCAGACTGTTTCGCGAATGTGAAGGTCGATCTAAAAAAAATTCAGAATTACAGCAGGGCAATATCTAATTGCACCCCTAGTACTAATGCAAGCAGTTCTTTGAACTCTTTTTAGCTTATTGATGTTATATTTTTTATCTAGGGCAGGCCACCAAACAATTAATCCGTATGTCAGAATGGGCGAACTAGTGAAAGCGTACATTCAGAAGTTAAATTCAAAGCTGTCAAAACTCGATTTTTTTCATCTATCTAATTAAAAAGTGTTCCTTTAAAAAAAAAAATGTGTTTGTGTACTCCCTTCAATAGCAAAATACTCCCCTTTAGAATTTGAAACGGCATGCAGCCCTGGGTATGAAAATGCAAACCTCGCAGGTGTTCCTTTTATGCACGATGTGTTCTCTGCCGATACCGAAGCGTTTAGCAGAAACTGATTTTCGTCTTATAAATTTTTCGGTCGGTGCTGAGTGTGAATTAAATAACACAAAAAGAAACTGATTTCGTGTTGTTGCTTCCTATTGTTGTATTCGGTGTTTTCGGTTGTTGCGTAATCTTTTTTTCTCTCGGTAATTTCCAGTGGTGGCTTTTTTATCGCGGGTCCACTCCCGAATTTTGTTGAACACAATACAAAATTAATTAACTCTTTTAACTCGATACACTTGATGCTCCAACTTCTTTTACCGTCTGAAAAATAAGTGTTCCGAGGCCTGTGAGTGACTCTTTTCAAGTTTCACAATCTAGAGAAAAGGGTAAATGGAGCAGCAGTTTTCATCCCTATTCGATGATTTGGGCCTTTGAAAAGCGAAGGTCTATGCCGCCGGTACGTTGTTATGGTTGAGGGTTTTTTTCCTTCGCCAAGTGGGGGTTCGTTTTCTTCAAATTGTTTGGAATCGGTCTAATAAATTGGCATGGTAAGGCCCTCTGATTGTTTTGTTTATGGTAAAGTAGTCGATGTGGACCTCACCCTGTGTATCCCAGGAAACGATGACCATCACCTTTGCAGCCGATGCACCCAAAAGGGTGAAACTCTCTTTTGGGAGCACATTTTCTGGCAGAATTCCAATATTTCGACTATCCCTTGGTTTCCGGTGTGCCAGTAGATTCATGTTTCGTCAACTGTCACGAAACGACGCAGTAAATTCTTCGGATTGCACTTAAACAGGTGCTCTGAAGTGGTTTAATGGATGCGCTTACTGTCCAAAGTAACAAAAAGCGGCATCCATCGCTACCTTAACTAAAATTTCAATGACCCACGTGATATCTAAAAATACTGCTCAGCTATGTCACGCACCTTCAATCGAAGATCCGCTTATACGAGATCGTTAATTTTTGGAAGGCAGTCTTTTTCGACGTACATCTAAGGAGAAGACCCATCGTATACAGCAACCAAACTATCTTTGACTTCGCTGAGGAATTTCTCATCGATAAACTTGAATTAAATCTCCTTACTCCGTCCGATATTGTTCTTTTTCAAGTTTTTCGGAAATCCGCGATCACTTCTATTCCCATTCCGTAAAAAAAATTCTCTAGTAGCTTAGCTGGCTACGGGATTGCGATATTGGCGCCATCAGTGCTGAAATTTAAATCAACGTTTCAACACCTTTAAACCGTCAGCATTCTCGTAATTTGAAACTGTGAGAACAAAACCTTTTATTAAATTTAATTTCTTGCTGGTACCTTTCATTAAACATACATAAAAACCCTTAACAGCTAACCGAAGACAAAGACAACAACAAAAAACCATTCAAGTATTTGTTATCTGCATGGGAAAATCCAATTTGTGACTATATGCAATCGTAGCACTAATAACCTTCTCAATAACCAAACAAACGATCCATAATATTGGTATCCTGATGAGATACCGCACATATCCTTCGTCTGTACAAACAGGTAAAACATATCTTTACATCAACATAAAACCTATACTTGGTCATGCATGAGCAGAAAGAGTAATCTGTTACCGCACATAAAGTATCAACATATCTCACCTAAATGAGAAACTATTCTGCAAAAGCAAAGCAATGTTACAAGGACAATTCGACTCTGTGTGCACTCAAACACTAAGGACAACACAAACGAAAGAATGAAAATAACGGAAGTGAAATTTGAACTGATATCTTGATGATAATTAGAGTCCGCGACAACAAGAAAGACACAGAGTGTACAAACTACACTATCGTTACTGTAACTGACTTAATTCCTATTCCATGTTGTTGTTGGTTAGCTTTTTTTAATTTTTTTTTTTTGTTTTTTGCGCTTCCGACCGCCACACTGACGTCCTTTGTGTGTGCAACCGCAACAGAAAGCGAAAAGAATGAATATTTCGATCGGAAAAGGAAACGAAATCCTTTTTTCTCTGCTTGGTTCCTGGTTTTCCAATTTCTTCTATTTTTTTTTCTGAGTCTCGTTCTCGTTTTCAACTCTCCACAGAAGTTTACATTCCAGTGCACATTTTAATTGATGTGACAATGGTGAACCGTATGTCGGAACTTTATGGGAATTTTATTCAACGGAATTTGAATACAACATAACATAATATCGCCATCGCTATTTCCCATCAGCTGCAGTCCTCCGAGTGTGAGAAGACGCAAGCTAGATGGTAATGTGTGGTCCAGCAATGGGACCACTCAATGGATTCGGATAGGGGAATCCATTTCGGGTGATCAGTTTTCAACTCTGGGGTAAAAAGTTTTTGGCATATTAATTCGAAGGATGTTAGAAAGTTTCAATGGAGTTTTTTTTCTGCTGCTGTATAGTTTGGCGTTAACCGTGTTGGATAGCGCTTACCTGTTGGTTTGGAAGTCGTTATGTGGTCGGAACTAGAAAATATTTACACTCAACTTAACGAGAAAACTGGAATGTTGAAACTTGATATTTTTTGTTGGGAATTTTTGATGCCAGAAGCCACCAATGCTCCGGGTTCCAAATTTCAACTGAGTTTGGGTCCGACTCAAACCACGCACAACCATCAGAGTCTGCATTTTTGAAGTGAAGTTTCCATGAGTCTGGGTAAGACCAAGAAGTGGGTTGCCAATACCGCGAACCCAACTCGCATGTTATTCCAAAAATGAAACATTAAATAAATCGTCGAAGCGTGCACCCCCGTCCCCGAGTGCCTATTAAAACACGCAAAAACGGTTCATATCAGCAATCCGGCATGCTAATCATCATGTTACCTATTCTACTACTCCCCCAGCCTCCAGGAAATTCTTTTTTTTGCACAGTGTCGATGTCAGTCGTTCGGTCTTTCTAAAATTTAAGCATTTAACTCATGTTTTGCCTGCCGTGGGAGCAATTTTTTATCAAAAAAGAAAATTCTTCACGCTAAATTACATTTTAAGCGCAACAGCAAATAATTCCTCAGTCCCGGCCTGAATCAAAAGCAAAGTTCTGTTGATATCCTTGCATAATAATGGTCCTAGGAACACCCACACAGAGAAAGTAGTAGTAGAAATACCGAGTGCGCTAAAGAAAATCGTTCGGACGTGATGAGAATTATGTCGTTTGGCAGACTTTTCGCTAATAAGTGATGCCAAAACACACACCCACACAGCCAGTGCGGGATAAGTGCCGAACAAGACGATAACAACAACAGCGATTTCGGCGATTCTACGAGGACGATGAAACTGAAAGATTAGCTCTTCTCCTGCTGCTGGTACAATACCTTCTTCACTTCATCCTCGACAACAACAACGGGACAGGGATTTTGCACTAAAAAGAAAAAAATAATATAATCTGGCACGTTTTTTGTTCGCCAGTTTATCACAGTCGTTCCATCTTCATCTTTTTCTTCGTGTCGCCTTCACTGTGAAAGATGGATGTTCAACACTCAAAATTACCGCCCCGCATCTGAGAAGTTGATAGTTGACGTTTTACGCGGGACTATAGGTAAAATAGCTCAAATGAGATGCACGTAGTGAAATGTCCTGTTTTTTTTCCTCTGCACAAGAACAAGGACTTGGTTGTAATAATAACAAGACATGCCCTATTATTGCTTTGGACACATTGCAAATCCTTTGAAAAATGCGAATCAACTTATTACAATGGCGTAGGATTGCGGTGCGATGCGATGGGTCGGGGTTTGTTGTCCTTGTAAGAAAGTCAAAGGAGTGGGTCCTGAGTGGGAAAGAATCAAGAACTCCTCGAAAGGAAGTAGGTAAATATGAATAATTGCCAAAATAAAAATTTCCACTTTAAGTTTTTTTCTGCGCTCTGTGAGCTAAAATAGTCGAAGTTGGGTGGGGGGAGCAGGACGGCGAAGGACTTTCTTTTTCGCAAACAAAGTAAAGTAAGTGGCGATGATACCAAACAAAGGTAGAGAGTTTCTTAGTTTTAACTAACGACCCCAAACCCTATATAGGACCAACGATCGACCCTGTTGGAGGTTGCTTTTTATGTCGGACAAGTTTGGCCCACTTTGCGAACGCACAGAGCATCAGGCATGTTGTTTCGGTTCTGGGTTGTTGGGTTGTTGCGCTGATGGTGTTCTTGGTTATTTTTTTTTTTTTTTTTGATGGAAAGTGCTTGTGTTCTTCCTCTCTCTCTCCCTCTCTCGAGCAGTATTTTAGAATGAAAGGTACTTTATAAGATGGCAGTATGATTTATGCCATAAATTTGCACCAATTTGTTGTACTTTGTTGTGTTTTAAAGATTTACTCCAACCAATAAGTGGTTTTTGGGAGGGGGGGGCTGGATTTTGAATGGATGATAGTTAAACGTAAGTTCCTAGGGTAGGGCGGCCGGCGTGGCAGTTTTTCGACACAAGAGTACTAGTAGCGGTAGGGTGTAATTTGAATGTATATGACGTGTCTTTGTGACCCATTTGACGTTTCAAGTACAGCAGTTTTGCTAACTTTGGAAATTACTTAGATTCTGTGTAACTTAAAGAACGAAAAAGTGTCCTTGTTCGCAGCGAATGGAAACGATGTTTGAATTGGCTTGAGTTGTGAACATTTGAGAACATTTTAAACTAGGATAAAAAGTTTTTCTAAGGTCTTTTTTATAACGAAATTCATAAAATACATGAAATGAAGCGCGTTGGATTTTTACCATGATTGACTAGCCGTTTATGAGGCTAGTCAGACTGCGTCAGACTCAATGTTATCTTACACAAAGTTTCGAAGCACCGACGAACTTTGGGTCTGCATTTGGGACGTCATAGGTCCCTTAATAGACCACTAACAGTCACACCTTGACCGGAAAACCCGAAAAAGCAAGACCTTCCTTCCAAGGTCATGGAAACGTTGATAAACTATCAACTCAAGAAATATCTCGAAGAACGGCAATACGGCTTTCGCAGCAACAGGTGCGGATGGTTTATCTCATCGAACAGTGGAACAAATCCTCACATCGTTTTGGAGAAAGCAAGATTGTTGCACTTGATATTTCAAAGGCATTAAAAAGAGTCTGGAATCTTGCTCTTTTATCGAAAATCCGTGTTTTCGGTATCGATGAAGCCCACTGCCCACCTTCGTTGGATGAGAAATTTTCTTTCGAACCGTTCGTTCAATACAAGTTGTACTGGATGGTTTCAAGTCTGAAACCCAGAACATAAATGCTGGTGTGCCCCAGGGCTCCGTTTTGTCTCCGACCCTATTTCTCATTTTCATTAATGATCTCTTGTCTGTAACTTCGAATCCAATAAATTGTTTCACTGACGATTATAAAAGGTGATTTTTTAAGAGGTTTAGAAATTTTTTTTTTTAAACACAACAAATTCGAAAAAATGAATGAAATATTTATTTGAATCGATAGTTTGAACCTTGCAATTTAATGTTTAAAGATAATTTCATGCAAATGTTGACCGCGGCTGCGTTTCAGCTAACCCATCCGCTGAGTCCAATTTTGGCATACTCTTTCACACATATCGGCCGGTATCTCACGAATTAATGCATGGATGTTGGCTTCCAGTGCGTCAATCGAAGCGGGCTTGTCCCTATAGACGTTAGTCTTGACATACCCCCACAAAAAAATAGTCTAATAGTGTCAAATCGCACGATCTAGGCGGCCAATTGACCGGCCCGAAACGTGAAATTAACTGTTCACCAAACTCGCCTCGCAATTGCGCCATTGTTTCGCGTGCTGTATGGCATGTGGCACCGCGACCGTCTTGTTGAAACCACATATCATGCAAGTCAAGAACTTCCATTTCGGGCAAAAAAAAGTTTGTTATCATCGCTCGGTAGCGTTCACCATTACAGTAACACTGCGATTTGCATCATCTTTGAAAAAATGTGGCCTAATAATTCCGCCGGCCCATAAACCGCACCAAAAAGTGGCTTTTTCGGGGTGCATTGGTAGCTGTTGCAATGCTTCTGGCTGATCTTCACTCCAAATGCGATAATTTTGCTTATTTACGTACCCATTTCAACCAAAAATGAGCCTCATCGCTGAACACAATTTTTCGATAAAAAAGCGGATCCTCGGCCAGCTTTCCAAGAGCCCATTCACCAAAAATTCGGCGTTGTGGTAGGTCGGCTGGCTTTAGTTCTTGCACCAGCTGTATCTTAAAAGGCTTTACGCCCAAATTCTTCCGCAAAATTTTCCACGTAGTGCTGTAACAAAAGCCTAACTGCTGGGAACGGCACCGAATCGACATTTCGCGGTCTTCTGTCACACTAGCTGATACGGCCGCAATATTTTCTTCACTACGCACAGTACGTAAACGTGTTGTTGGTTAAATGTCCAACAGAGTAAATTTGGTGCGAAATTTGGTCACAATCTTCCGAATAGACTGCTCAGAAGGTCGAGAATGCCGACCATAAAATAGAAGCAGCGCGCGATGAACATTTCGAACCGAACACTAATTTTGATAGTAAAATTCAATAATTTGCAAGCGTTGTTCATTTGTAAGACGATCCATGGTTAAATTGCAAACCAAAATGAAGCTGTTTGACAGTGACACAAGGTACTAAACACACGTCAGCTGTCAAAACCAGTGTTGCCAAACCAAACCAGCTAAAAAATCACCCGTTACTTTAAGCTTTTGTTATTCGCTTAGAGACTCACATCCCCCCTCTTCGGATGTGAATCTGCAACGGCATAATGAAACCACGTAGATTTTAATGCTTCGAAAACTCAATGTCCTGTATCACTTAAGCGAGATATGCTTATTATCTACAAGACTTAAATACGCCGAAGGCTAGAGTACAATTCTCATCTCTGGGCTGGTGCTCCAGCTACAAACTTAATCCTCTTGGACGGTATTCAAAAAAGCGAAAGAATGATTGGTGACAGAAAAATAACCGACTCATCCACATCGTTAGACCATCGTCGTAACATTTCGTGTCTATAACTCTGTTTTATCGTACTTTTACGGTACGTTTAAGTGCTCCAGTGAAGTGTCCAGTTGCATTCCTCCCCTTAAACAATCCGCCAGTAATACCCGCGCTTCTAGGAATGCCCATCAGTTTACCCTAGAGGATCGTGGAAGGGAGCCACACTCTGTCTTTACAAATCATTGCAATCAGGAAATTAAGACCAATATACACCGGCACCTCCTTTCCAACCCTTTTCCTCCTTCCTAAAGCACCCACCCACAGTGGTTGCTAATTATAAAAAAAAAAAAAGATATAACCGCCACCAAATAAATAACAATGAAAACTAATAGCCTGCTTAACTTCGACAACTACAACCAATTATCACTTTCCTCTCTTCTGACATTGGTAATTGTCATTTTGATGAACTCGACTTCAAACTGCTTATCTATTTTGGTTGAATGATAGATTAAAACAACATTAGGCCTGCGTACACTTCCACTTGCGATTTCGTTCTTGAAATACTTGTTTCATTATTTACACCTGATCTTGTTAAAAAAAACAACAATATTGTCGAAAATGTAAGTGTAGTCAATAAAGACAAGTTATCTCTAAGTGCCTAACTAAGTGCCAAACAAGTTTGATGTGGCAAAAATAACACACTCACTTTGAAGTATAAATATCGACTTTTACCACTGACAAAATCAGACTTCTCAGAGACGAGTACTAGTTCACATCAATCTAGCAGCGTTTTTGAGTTATATTGTCAACCTAACATCACCATGAAACTATTTGTTGCATTTTCTGCCGTGCTCGCAGTTGCATCTGCCAGTCAATTGTACTTGGCTCCTGTAGCTCGCTTGGTAACACCATCAGTCCACAGTCAACATCACTCGCAAGACGGTTTGGGTCAGTACGCCTATGGATACAACGATCAACTCTCAAGCAAACATGAAGTGAAATCCATCGATGGAATCACCAGAGGATCATACAGCTACATTGACGCGAATAATGCCCTCCAAAGTGTTGACTACATCGCCGATGCTGGTGGCTTCCGTGTTGCTGGAACCAATCTGCCAAAACCTGTTGAAACCCTAGCCCAAGAATTGCCAAAACAAGTATCTGACACTTTTGAAGTTGCTGCTGCCAAATCTGCTCATCTCGCCGCTGTTGAACAAGCCAAGTTACAAGTTCCAGTTGTTATTGATGTTCCAGCTCTACCACAACAAGTTCTTGACACACCTGAGGTTTCCGCTGCCAAGGCTGAACATTTCGCTGCAGTCAATGCCGCTAAATTGAAGCTTGGCTACCAAGCTATTGAAATCCCAGCTGCAATTAATCTTCCCCAACAAGTTGTTGAAACACCAGAAGTTGCTAAAGCCAAGGCAGAACACTTTGCTGCTATTGAAGCAGCTAAGGCACGTTACACCGGATACCAATCAATAATTGAGCTCCCACGACCAGTCGAAGACACACCAGAAGTAGCCAAGGCTAAGGCTGAACATTTGATGGCCATCGAACAGGCAAAGCTCGGCAATTCTGCTAGTGGATTTTCTTTGATCCAAAGGGCTCCTTTGATTGTTCCTCAATATCCAACGATAACGTATTCCACAAGTGTTGTGGATGCCCCGATTCGTCAAACGCATCCTTTATTTGCTTACAGCGCCGTTCCATTGGCTTCGGGTGGATTTTCGTACTCGACACAACATGTTGCTAGTGCTCCAATTTCGCAAATAAGGTATGCAGCTCCTTACTCCGTAGAGTGGTAGGAATTGAAAATGAAAAAAAATGTCCTTTTTCCGAAAATAAATAATTTGCAAGACATTTACTGCTTTTTCTTTGGGGTCTTCGAAGATTTTTCATCAAAAGTTGGTCACCTTATCGCCCCTTCAATTACGTCATAGTTACGTGTCCTTCTTCTACTGTCATCAAATAAATTCGAAACCCTTTTGCGAAGATCTTCCTGGCAACATTCCAACTCAGCAATGGGAACCATTATAAGAAATTCTCCATTTTTGCAATTGACAAAACAATCTTATACATTTTTCGAATTCCTCTTCTGCCACTGTCATCTGTCGGTTAAGTCCTTTAAACACATCTCTCCTTCAAACACTTTCCAGCCAATTGAAATGCCAAAAAAAAACCGTTTGATTTCGTATGCGTAGCCTCCCCCACAGACCTTCCCATTTTTCGGATTCTACAATTTTGGACTCTTCAATTTTTTTTTCTTCAATCCCCAATCCCACAGTTGCCACTTGTTAATTAAGGACTCGGCCACAGGCACAAAGAGAAAGAAAGAAAAAAAAAATGATTGCGGCCTTTCATTGGAATCAGTAAGCCGATGGAAATTGTTTTCTTAATGAGCTGAGTGGAATTGCCGGAAGACCAAAAAGAAACGGCCGCCAAAAGGGGCCGAACTCTCATTAATGCAAAACATTTTCGCTTCTTGCCTCATTTTTTTTCGCGTGATTTTATTTCTCGTAAAAATTAAAATATGCGGAAAACATCTTAGCGGCCATCATTACAATGGAAAATCCTTTCGAATTGTCCTCGTGTTGGTGACGCGAGACCACTAGAGGGCGCGAATGTACAAGTTCGACGCGACTTTGTCTTTTAGCCATTATGTTAATTGTGCAATGTTCGGCGGTGCAGCACCGCCTTATGTCGCCACCAGGCTTAAGGGTTATATTAATTTCGAGAGACGCGGGTAGGTGCAGTGCATGCCGTCAATAGATGGCGTGAGTGGGTTTTATTGATTAAACAACATTTCTGCTTATATTCGAGCCAAAATGTTCTCGCTCGCACTTAATTTGATTCCGTGGCATTTTCGTACGGTACCTGTGTAATTTTCAACAATTCCACATGGAACGTTGTGTTTTTAGCCAGTCTTTGAAAACTTGGTAAAGATTGTGTGACTTCAATAACACACAGTCACCTCTCCCAGGGTATTTCCCCAGTTCCTTTATTTTTCTTGAATATTCTCTAGTTATGACGACGAAGGCGCAAAGGACGACAACGATAATGTTGGTTTTCAAAAAAAATATTTCATTGCTTTAAAGTCGTTTGGCAAAATAGAGAAGGTTGTCGTCTTCGTTGCTGTCGCTGCAATGCAAAGTGATTCCGCTAACGTCCCGGGAATTTCTTAAAAGTCGTTAGGCTAAGAAAGTGCACAAACATTAAGTGCATTTGAGAGCCGCCACCATCCACCGACGAGAGAACTTACAGTGGCGACAAGTATGACTTTGTCAACACGACCTTTATACGCAAACTTCAAGTTGGCGAGGCACAAAATCCCAAGTTTCCATCCGAGGATCCGGGAATACCCAAGCCAACCCCAAAAAGTTGTGAATTTTAATGCAGTTTTGGCGGTGCACTGTTGAAAATCACTTTGCAAGGACCTCACCTTTGGAAATCCGTGTGTTGTCATTATTTTGCCTTTGCTTTAATCCCCAGTCGCCCAAGTCAACTCACCTTTCCCCACCCACCAGCGAGGAAAAAAAAGACTCTCAGAGCAAAGCTTTACGAGCCTTAATTACATTTGCATGCATGTGATGGCAGCAGTTAGCGTGGATTGCACGAAAATTTACTTTATAGTTTGTATACGGATACGGTTTAACTTAATGCACACAAACACATAAGCGAAATATCATCACAAAGGCTTGGTTTTAAGGTTGTTAAAGGGGGGAAAGGGTAAGCAGGCTAAAGCAGAGAAATAGTGACATGATAATCAAGGAACCATTCACCATTCCTGATGCGTTGTTATGGCTCGAAGTTGATTTTTACACGCGATAGAAAAACTGACTGCGGCGCGTCGGGAAACGAAGGAAGTGTTATTGGTCGCGTCCTGGCTTAAAGGATGAAATGGCAATGTAATGCTTCGGGCTTATGGTTTGTTTTTTAAGAATCTCGCCTTCTTTTTGAAAGACTGCACGGAGAGTCCTTTTTGTAGGTTGGATCCTGTATAAACGAAAGCGTGTATGTATTTTGATGTGAACAGTGAACACTCATATTAAATGCAAGACCGCAGCACGTCAACAGGTTTTTTTTCAATTCGAGTTGGTTTTTTTGTGAAAGAATCCTTTTCTCAATGGAATTTAAATTGTGTTCTCATGCTGTTTTAATGACTGTTTATATTGTTTAAGTCGTAATTTACAGGAGGATGTTGTTTTTCTTTTTAACTTCGAATTGAGATTATGGAAATTTTTTGAAAATTGGTGCGAGACATGCGAACAATCTGTGGATTGTATAGCTGTGATAACGGGCAATTAATATCTTTAAAAGTTAATCTTTATGGACTACATCAACATTCTGCAACTTTTCGCCTCCGGAATGGAAAATCAGCTGAACAGGTTTTTTTTCTTTCCGAAGTGTCCAGTATCGATTCCTTGTTTTGACTTCTCGTCGTGGCGGGCGCCGAAATATGTGACTGCTGAAATTTGTGTCTTGTGACTCTTTTTCCTTGGCCCACCCGAAGGAGTTTGCTCACTCAGAGAAAAAAATCATGTAAAAACAAACAGAATCATTTTATCATGTTATTATTTTTCAAACAGATTGTCCAGGTTAAAGAGTTAACATGATATGATTTTAACAGGATTTTAGTTTTTTTCTTATTAACATTATATCGTGTTAAATTTACATGATAAAACTGTTTCTCAGCTTGTATTATTAACATTATCATCCTGTTAATTGAAACCTATATGAACCTTAAAATTAACACTGTTCAATGTTTAAGTAACAGTGATAACTTGTCTGTTCAACAAGATTAATCATGTTAAATATAGCTGAAAACTCCAATAAATTACACGGTGACCGTGTTAAATTTACATTAGTATCCCTTTAAAATTAGCACTATAATCGGTTAAAATCACTGTTAAATTAGCACCATACTCGGTTAAGAAATGAATATCTTCAATTGTATCTGGTTAAACGGTACAGTGTTAAATTAACAATACTCCCCAGTTGTTAACAGGAATAAGCGTTGCCAGATTTTTTTTGTGCCAGGTCGTGATTTTCTATCGTTTTGAGTGAAATTGGCGGATTCTTTCGTCGAAAGCGGGACAGATCAAAATCAATGTACATAATCAAAAATGTTTATATAATTATCTTTTATTTGAATTAAAATTAGATTTACGTGAAAAAAATAAAGCAAAAATAGATATAGAAAATGTATTTTAATAAAAGTACAATATTTTTGTTAGAATAATGTTCTAAATTACATGATACTCAGTTCCATACTACTTTGCTCACAACCTGATCAATATTAATGTCAATAATTCTTACAGCCTTATTACGATTGTCAAAGATCGATAAATTGAACATTGAAACAATTGACAATCATTTGATAAATTGGTATTATAAATGCGAGTTGACAATTTTTTGATTCACTGTGAACCATATCAAAAATAATAGCTCCAATTCCCAATCAACGTTTGACTTTGGAAATAATTAAAAAATATGAATTCAATAATTTCAATCATTTTCCATTAGACGTCGATCTGGCTCCTCTATCTTGCGATCTTTTATTCGCAGGATTTAATTTGATCCTATTGTCCTTTCCATCGCATCGTCTCGTCGTCTATGCCGTAGCAGTGTTGTGGATTGTGCAAATTATGAGATGTATGCAGAAGTTGCAACAGCCAGCAGTCGATGAAGCATCTAAATTCACTATTGCAGCCACAAAGCATACATATATTAAAGATAGTTTTGAATCTAATCCGATCATATTACGAAGTTGGAGATTTTTTTCATGCTTGATTCTTGTAACACCAAACAATATATTCAGCTCGACGTTAGTCGCAGTCGACGATGATATGCTGTGCTGGGACAACTCTGACTTATGAAGCTCTCCAAATCCCTTCAACAATGTGAAATCCAGTGGCCAGAGTATTGGCAATTCTTAAGGCTTGAGAAGAATATTTCTAAATTAGGGCTTAGTGCTTTGGGCATAGTGGCGATGTCAAAATTATAAAAGAACTGTCAACAGCAGTGTCAATTTCTTACTTTTTAGTTAGAATATTGAAAGCAAGATTTTCCAGCTGCTTTATAGCTAAAGCCATATCTTGGATTTGACATAACAATGTATAGTCAACTGGCACAACCTGGCAATCGATTGTCGTGCCATCTTGAGACCTGGCACAAAGCCGTTTTTCTTACATAAGTTTGGTATTGAGATTTTTTTCTTGCTTTTGATGTAGCACAAAAAATCGAAAACACCATTCTTTATAATACTAGCTGTCTCCATATACAATGGTATATGCTTGTTTTTCACAAATACATTCTTATCGTTCGCATCTGCAATCAAAATTGTGTTTCTTCAGTGTGTTCAGAGCATCAAAGTTATGTTGCTTTTTTCGTTCAGACTGTTCAGAGTTCGACCGACGCGCTGAAACCAAATTCCAGAATATTAAGTGCTCAATTGCATTTTAAAATTAATTCAGAGTTCAGAATCCCCGAAAAGCGGGACTGAGACTGTCCCGCGCGGGACAATTGAATTTTGGCAACGCTGACAGGAATCGCCTGTTGAACCAACACTACCGTTGTCAAATTTAGCTTACGACCATGTTAAAGAAACATGACCGTCAGCTCTTTGGACAATACTCACCAAATTAATCTACAAAATTCTGTTCCTGAAACGAAATTAAAAATCAATTTAAATTGAGATAATACTTTATATGTAATTAATTATTTACATTTCATTTTTGTTTTTTTTGTTTTAAAATGATGATAACAGTTTTATGTTATTACAATTATGAACATGAAGCGGGGGTGATATGAATTCATTTATATTTAAGAAAGCTTTCGTTTATTAACATACCCACCGAGTGAGAAATGTGCTTCGTCGCTGAAGAAAATTGTCTTCGAAAAATCACCGTCCACCGCCTGTTGTTCAAGCACCCATTCGACGTATCTACGATGTTGTGAATTGTCAGCTGGCTTCAGTTGTTGTGTGAGCCTGACTTTATATGGATGTAGGTGTAGATCCAAATGCAAAATACGCCATAATGTGCCGTAAGACAGTCCTAATTATTGAGAACGATGAGGAATCGACACTTTCGTGTCTTCGGAAATAATTTCACTTACAGCAGCGTTTGATAGTTAACCAATCCTTTTTCGTAAATTTGAGACTTTCAATTGATCAAAATATTGGGTTAACAACTTTAGTTTGACAGATGTGGAATTCCAGCCCTATACTTTTGAAACCGCAAAATGGTTAACCCTTTATATGTTTCAACGTTGTAATTATTTATTAGATTCTTAACTATTTATAATATGTAGCGAAGAAGAAGCTGTTGATAAACCGACTTTAAATGCACGTCCACTTGCTATCGTGTCTGAGATTCAATTCAACTGATCTCGAAACTCGAACTCAAAATGTAAATTGAAAAGAAGGAAAAGAAGAGTTAAAATGAGTGTAGGGGCTAGGGGGATGCGTATTTTCTTTTGGGTGTTCGTTCGTTTGTCTTGTTCGTTTCGTCAATAGGGTGTCCCCCCAGAATTAGCCCAACCTACATATGTATATATAAATAGCAATCGACTGTGGTGCCATCTAATAAACTGACAGAGAAGCAGTTTTTTACTTTCCTTCGCTTAACCATCGTCCACGGTGGAAAAGGTAGTAAACGTCAGTTAAGAAAAATTTCATTATTCCACAGAATAAGGGTTAATCCCTCGTTATTCTGTGTTTATTAATTCGATTGCACGTTTTTATAGGACCACCCACGTTAGTTTGAAAAAAGTATTAGACTGTCAAGGATCTAAGTCTATATAACTTTGAGAAGAAAATACTTCCTTTTATGCTCGAAATCCTGTTCGAAGTCAAACAAGACATTTTACACTAAGGAAGATGTTCCTCATGACACTTATATTCCACCTGAACATAAATTCCATCCGCTTCTATCCGAGTTCTTAAAATTCAAACAGCTGCCCCAGGATTATTATTTAACATGCGACATTATACATATCCAATCAAAAATGAATAAGAACCCTTCCTGATTTATGTCCTTTTTCATGTCTTCTCTGAAATTCATTCAAGCTTAAGAGCTCTTCTCTTTCAAGAAAAAAAAAAGAAAATGTCATCAACATTTTTGTACAAAACGTCATCACTTCTATCGTTACACCTACAAAATAACATCACCCCCACACAAATCCTTGTCCCTGTTATCCTTACCCTTAACACTTAACTATAAATCTTTGCCAAATGAAAAGCAAAGGCAAACGAACGACAACACGAAGGAACTTAAGAAAAAAAAAAACACCAACAGGTCTTAATCTTGTGTTTATTTTTGAAGAGGGTGTCAGAGGTTCGGTTTTCTTCCAAAAGCAATGTGAACAAAGAAATTGTTAACATTTGCCTATTGTTTGTTATCAGAACGAGTCAAGCACGCAAAAAAACAAAACCAACAACTCAAAATAAAGACAAAGACGAAGAATTTACGTGATGCAGATTATAATATCCTTTCAAAAATTAGGTTATACACCATCGGCAGGGCTGTTCCTCTCATTCATCGTAGTCACAGTCGCTCGAAGCTCGGAGATAGAACAAGCTATCACCCTCATATTTTCTATAACCAAACCCCACCTATTCACGAATTTACGATCTGATGGTTTTGGTTCATATGCAAGACCGTCTCGAATAGTCGAATCCTTATTTTTAACCATTATATCGCAAATCATACACCGCCACGCTTATAACACAGCCAAAGAAAGGTGCCACAATAAATAACGTCATTTTAATATTATATATGACCCAAACATATATTACGACCGCATTATAGCCTTGTAACACTAAATTATTCAAAAATGTGAAATAGCAACAGCAACAACCGGAGCCAACAGTAACAAGGGTTGCCTGCGCCTTGTTGTCTGTAACATTACAACCCCATCATCGCTGCCAGCCCACACTCTTGTTTTTTTTTCTACCTTGGTGATGGGTGAGAAAAATTCGCATACAAAACCAAGAGGCACGACAAAAAGAAGAAATAAACTTAAAAAAAAGGATAAATTTTTCTCTGACAAACGTCACGATAAATGTGGCGGAAAACGGTAAAAAGAATATCCTAGCGAAAGCTGCTCTAGAATTGCCAGTTAAAAACGAAAAATCTACCTAACACGCCCAAACGCTCGAATGCCCAATTTACACCTAGAACTGACATTTGGTGTTTGACATTTTAATGCTCAAGTGCGAATTTGTTAGGGAGGAGGTGGCAGTATGTCGTCGGGGATAGTAGCATATTTATTGGCATTAAAGCGGTGGTGGTGGATTTCCCACATATCGACATCGAGTGTTATCTTGACGAAATCCAGTTAGTGACTCCATGACGAATTTAAGTGTCAAAATAAAGGCATTTTGATTGATTTCTGTTTGATAGGTTTTTTTTTGCTTCTCTCTGTTCTTTTAGTTGAGAAAAAATTATAGACTGGTCGCATGAATTTACTCTCGTCAAATTAGAAGCAAATTTAACTGGCAAAAACTCTTCACTTCTATTTCTATTCCAATTTTCCAATAAATCGCATGAATTCTTTAAATACTCTCACATCACGAGAGAGAAAAGAGAAAAAAAGAGTACTCTCACATCACTCTCCGTCTCCGTTAACCTGCCAAAGTGCCAACCTGCGCCGACAACGAAATAGAGAGAGTTGGCAGTGGTGATCGAGCAGCCGATTTCTTGCCAATATTCAATTGTGTTGTATTACTGAATTTCGTGTCATTTTCCAAAAACTATTAAAGACTATTGTATTGTGTTCACTGAATAAAAGTATAAGCTTATTCTTTTCGTAAGTCTTTTATGAATTTCACTGAGCTTAAGGCACCAAAAACACTCTCACTTGCATATCCAGCTCTAAAACTTATCTACGATATCAGGCCGAGACATTTAATTGTGTGGTCCGATCCACTACACAAGGGCTCGGTGTTCTCGGGAAATCAAAATTCAATGAAAGAAGGAGCGGATTTGGGGTGCCGGCTGGTGTTCATTGGTCTTGAATTCCTGAATAACTCTAACTCTACTTAGGCTAACCACAAACCGAATCGGACACTGTTTGCCTGTCGCACGACAAAAAATCGTGTCGTACTTCACCGAAGACGACAAGGACAAAAAATTTTGTCCTTGTCGCATTCGGTGTGTTTTGCCAGCGGACAAACAAAATTTTCTAAATTCTTTTTACCCTTACAACAACATCCATACCAAATTGCACAAAATACAACAAGAAATATGCAATAAAATACAAATTCAAGTATGAGCAACCGACATGTCCGTTTGTCGAAATATGTTTGTTTGTCTTGTTCACTTTGGTCTGTGGTTCTTCATAAGACGGTGTGTACTTTAAGGCGTCGACATTTTGTACGGGACTGTTTGTCTTCTTTGGTGTGGTTTGCTCCCATACAACCCCATGTATTTACTGCAACTGACGAGCGGACAAGACTTTTTATCGTGTCGTGTCTGTTGCTGTGTGTGTTGCCTCATAAGAGCAATGGACCTGTGTCTGGGGAAGAGCGAACAAACGTTTTGTCCGCTTCGGTTTGTTTTTAGCCTTATAGACCGTAGTCGCGTCTCGTTTTCTAATCGCGCTCTGAAGCTGCCAGACGCCAAACAGAATTATACTCAAAACGTGCTTTCCGTCGATCACCAAATCATCGCGACGACGACGACGCACGTTCTGATTGACTGTTCGACCATCAAGACTTCGCTGACGAGTTGCTCTGAAGATCATTCATCATCGAAATCTAGAGCTATCCTCATTAATCAATTAAATACTTATGTGTAGGGCTAAAACTGCAATTTCGTCTTGATCAGCAATGCCGCTTAAGGATGTAAGCTCCTTAAGTCGGATAATTGGTCTTACCTACATTCAAATCTCCAATTTTTTCATAAATGCAATACCTTGCCTTATGAGGAGGACCAGCGAATGTCGAGTGCCGCGTGCCAACGAAACGAATTAAACAAGTTATTATCTCTCTTTCACTTTCTTCCAGAAATTCCTTCCTTTACGGTAGTATAAAAAGGACTTGATCCCTGCCTACGGATGGCTTCATATAGAAAACAAAGAAAGAGAGATGAAATCTTAGAATTTCCCTGCCTCGGATTCAGGCCTCGGGTGCGTTAGGTTGTTAAGTTTAACGGCACTCCTGGGGATGCAAGTAAATTACTACTTTGTCTATTAACTCGAATTTTTGTTTCGCCCTAAATTCCTTCCTGCTCTGTTGTTGCTGTTTGCTATTGTCGGTATATAAATATCCTTCGGGATGACTCTTGATATGAGTATACATCCATGGGTAGAATAAACGCGGGTTAATCAAAGCAGCCTCATTCGATTTGGCAGAGTCACCATCAGCATCGTGTTACTACTCGTAGCATACGAAGGACCTACAACTCTTGCGCCATAAATCGCTTGATTGTAAACCACCCTCCAGGGGGCTCTCTATGATGGCTGAACTTAAAATCAACATTCGCCACTCAATTCGAGAATTTCGTATTCCATGGAAGTCCTGCAGCTCAGATAGAATTATGACTCATGAGCGATTGTACGTGTGGCAAAAATAAATGTTGCAGTTTGAGCGAAACTGCATTTCATCCGAGTTATAGTAATAGTGGAAGTATTTGTCTTGTCTCTGCAATTTTTCGACATCCATCGCATCACCACGCCTTGACAGGAATATAAACCCGACCGAAAATTGCCACTGGGCCATAATCGGAGGGAATTGGAAAAGTACGCAGTAAAGTTTGCTTTTTTACGACTAATTTTCTGGGGTTAAGATTTTTATGCCAATCCATGTGGCTATCAAACGATTTGACGGGTCTTTGTTCTTACAGTTAAGGAGACGGAGGGGAGGGCATTTGCATTCATTCTACCGAATGTCGTATAGTAAATTTTTTGATCGGCTGCATCGTTAAAATGTTTAAGTTTATGTGTTACATTCGGTTGCTGAATTCGAAAACAGATTCATTTGCAATAGGTCCGAACCCTGTCAATGGTAGGTTGGGGCTTCAACAGTGTTGCAACCGAAACTTATAGCTGCCGATCAATTGGGTGATTTACTCTTGAAGAATCAAAGTAACCGGCACTTAAAATCGGTAGACAGTTGACATTTTTCCTTTGTTTCGGGTGCAGTTCCATAAAGCTGGAAAATGTTTACTTTCAAGAGTACCTATGCATTTGTGGGGAGCAGTAGTAAAAATCAAAGGAATGTTTCGCTTAATGGAGACCGTTTTATTTAAAACATGTGTTCAGCAATCAGACGTACAAGTCAATATGTGAACAAGATTTTACGTTTAAATGCTGTAAAATAAAATTTGTGGTTGGCTTGGGAAGAAGTGTTTTGTCAAACAGAGTACTTTCGAGGGACATGCAATATT
Source organism: Sphaerophoria rueppellii (assembly GCA_920937365.1). Classification (NCBI taxonomy): domain Eukaryota; kingdom Metazoa; phylum Arthropoda; class Insecta; order Diptera; family Syrphidae; genus Sphaerophoria; species Sphaerophoria rueppellii. The sequence continues at coordinate 111,942,358 of CAKKXW010000001.1, read as the reverse complement.
TCTTACCTTGTAACGAAGTGTTACATATTTTTTTGAATTTGTCAAAATATATTTCGTTGCTTCACAAAGAAGATGTTCGGAAACATACAAAACTAGACGTCATAATCATACCTCATTCATTCCCTTCTGCTGCTTCCGTAGTTCGATGCTTTAGTAACAAAATTTACGCTTTTGATTACTTCCACCTAAAATACTGTCCAACCGTCACATCATCAGATCTTCAAATTGACACTAACACTAAGGGCGGTTGTAGTAATTGTCGACAAAACAGTGTATAAACCTGCTGTTTGAAGTGCCTTCAGTGGAACTTAATTACCTTCTTACTTAACCAGCTCCCAATCCATAAATAATCTCAGCCTGACACACTGAAGCCTTCCACTGGACACGGTTCCTCGCATGCACTCTACAGTCGCCAAAACCAAGCGCTCTGGCATCCGCAGTCACTTGGTCCTTGTACCGTAGGTTCGGTATTCATTGTCGTCTCGAACCTAGGGGCTGCGAAGAGAAGACTTTCTTGGCTGGTGCGTTGTCGTCCATTCGCTCGATGTGGCCGAGCCAATTGTCTTTTCTTGGCTTTTGGGACTACATCACACCTTGGTACAGCTCGTACAGTCCGCGGTTGAACTTCTTCTTCATTCGCCATCGTCGCATACAGAACCGAAAATCCGTCGAAATTGTGTCATATCGACAGTGCTCAGTATCAATTCCTCTTATTGAATTATCATCCAACACTCGGCGTCGTAGAGTAAGAATGGTAAAACCAATGTTTTGTATAGCAGAAACTTTATCTTTCGAGTGAAGTGTTTTGAACCCAGTTGTTTTGCCAAACCGAAGTAGCAGCAGTTCGTTAGGGTAATTCTTCGTAGAATCTCCACTAAGGTTTCGTTTGTGGGATTGAGGTTTGTTCTAAGGTAGGTGAACTCCTGTTGGTAGCATGTACTTTGTTTTGTCCTCATTCACTTCAAGACCAACGAGTTTCGCCTGTTCTTCTATCGATGTGAAGGCTGCAAGCACAGCTCTCTTGGATCGACCGATGATGTATATGTCGTCCGCATATAGCTTAGGAGCTGGGGGGGATTTGTTGAATATAATGTTTTCCGTGCTGACACTTGCATCGCTTACTATCTGCTCCAGAACTATGTTGAAGAAATCGCATGACAATGCATCTCCTTATCTAAACCCTGCGCATGTTTGAAATATCTTGGATGAGCTGTTACCCATTTGCACACTGCACTGCCTATTGATTAGCGTCATGTGTCACAGCTGGATCAGTTTTTTTGGGATCCCGAATTCAGACATCGCTATCATCATCCATCTTGGCGGTGGATGCTATCATGAGCAGCTTTGAAGTCGATGAAAAGATGGTGAGTTTCGACTTGAAATTCGTTGATCTTTTCCGGGATTTTCCTCAGTGTGAGTATTTGGACTATCGGGGTTCTTCCTGGCCTAAGGCCATACTGGTACGTGGTGATTATTGTGTTGCAGAACGGTTTAAGACGCTCACACAGTAGGCTAGGATTTTGTATGCAAAATTAAGCATTCTATATACACATCTCATCACCCCAAAATGGCTTTGGGATTGGCCATCAGACTTCACTATCAGTCTCTACCGTTTATTCTTGCTATCTTTTTCTAGACCTATAGGATTCCTTATCGCTTGCTTTCTTTTTATTAGATTTCAACCATGAGAAAACTCTGTTGGTAGCTGAAGGAAAACCTTGTTGAAACACAGGTTAATAGCAGTTGAAAGCCCGAAGAAACCTCCTGTTTGTTGAGAAATGGTTGAAGAACCGTTGAAGCCGGATAAAATTCCGTTAACACCCAAGGGAAACCATGTTGGGAACCGGTTACCAAACCGTTGAGAGTATTAGTAAGCTTCATTGATAAATTAAGGATAGCTCTCTTCGAAGCTCGCTTACGCTTAGCCGTGCTCATCTGTAACTATCACACATGAGGTTGTAAGCCGTCAATGAAGGAAGTTGTTGCAAGGGAGAACCCAGTCAACCTAGCCTGTATTTACAAAACTCAGTATGAACTACACCATGTATAAGCAGATAATAAACAAAACCTGTAACGATGAATTATTTTATAGTTTTCAAATTAATTTCAATTAATGACATAATTTTAGAGCACACTTTTTAAATGATGAAAATATTTTAAAGTATACTTTTATCATGAAATATTTTATAGCCTACTTTTTGGATGATTGTTTATTTTAAAATTCACATTCAATATCTGTAAGAAATGTAACAAGGGGATTATAATTTTTCAATGAAATAAGGGTTTTAATAAAACAATTTTGATGATTTTTAAGTCGAGTTCGCTTTCTTACAACGCCGGCACTCTTCGAGGTCAACTCCACGTTGGTTTTTCTACTATTTTCATTGTGCAAAGTAGTCGTGTTGATTCGAGCCTAATGATGATTGGATGGTTGAAATTTCCATTTAGGCGTCTCAATTATCATTTTTGCTAATTACCAAATCGTGAGCAGCCATTTAAAATGCTTCCAAACAAATTAGTGCCCCGCTAAACACCAACGTTGAATTTTAAATCAAACAAAGACCAGAAAAAATGGCCAAATAAAAAAACCTATCCATTAAATTCCTCAATCAACAACAAACTAACTCGTGATTATGTTTTCAATCCTTCTGTTAAAAGCCAGCCATTAGAGCTGTCAATCTTCATTATAAGCCGTTGACACACCAATACATATAAGTATCAACAGTAAACTGCAACTGCAAAAAGGAGTAAACCAACTAAGTTATTCACCTCGCTTTCATCAGCCTTAAGCATGCAAATTGATAATAAAGTCATTCCGGGCCTGGTAGAAAAAAGAAAAGAGAGCCTAGGCCTGTTCGTTCGGTACCAACTTAAAAAATTGCAGCTGCATTTACATTTTTAGTTTTTTTGTTGAAATTTCTTCTCTTTTTTTTTTTTGTCATTTACAACCGAATCGAAGAAATTAGCAATAAAATTTCATGCAACATGCGAAAAATGATTGCATTTGCCGTAGACGACGACGTCGTTTGTTAAGCGTGGGACGGGGTCGAGCTCAACTTTGTAACCCCGTTGCATTGCTGATGTTAGGATTTCTTCTTTCCTTTGTTTTGTATAACTTTAAGGATCAGCAGAGCAGTATTAGTTTGAAATTTCGATGCAAAAAAGAAAATGAAATTGGTTGCAGTAACCACCACTGCAGCGAGAGGAGAACCAAAAATCACTTCACTACGTCTTCTTTGGTTTCTTTTTGGCCAAGTGGTGCAACAATTGAGCTATGGCGTGCGGCACACAGCTGGTACGTGGTATCCGTAGTCGTGTAATAAAGTTTTGCCATTCGTTATCATTATACGGCCAAATTATGCTCATTACACGTGTAGTGGAGTGGCAGTTACGGGTAACGACCGTTCGTCGGGGTGGCGTTACCTTTTTATTGCTTTGGTGGGCTGCTGATGTTCGTTTCGTCTCTCTCTGATGTTTTGTGAATTTTTTGATTCTTTGAAATTGTTTTCGAGTCCTTTTTTGTGTGCAACGACCGCCAAATTACACCGTTACACAGTACAACCGTTTTTGTGGAAAAAATCCATTGCAGGGGTAGAAGAGCTGTCAGTCGCCCTTTGCAAGACTTGAATTAGCCTAGAATAAAGTTTGGATTTGGGTTTGTTGGCGATTTGAAGTGTTGATCTTCCGAAACGTTACAGTAACGTTATCATTTGATTGCTTTTACAACGTTTCTTTTTCCAATAAAAAAAACAACGTTACTCAAGAGTAAACAAACTGCATAAACAGCGTTACAGCGTTACCCAGAATTTTGGAACAATTGAACGTTATTTGTGTTGAAGAACAAAGCAACGAAAATCAAGAAATAAGGGAAAAGTGCGTTACATACATCTTGAATAAATATTTGAGTAATTAATTGTGAAATTTAAAGGTAGGTTACGTATCCTGAGAACATTTTTTGTAAACTGTAACATTGGAAGGAATGGTGTACCAAAATAACATAAAGTTTAACGCTATGTAACGTTTAAAAATCTGATGTCTCTCATCGTTAAGTACACCCCTGAACGCAGACAAAATTCTGTGTTGCATTTTGTTTTGTTAGACGAATAGCCCCACTTCACCATCACCACTTAAGCCTCCTAAAACCCAACTGTGTAACAACGACTACGACGATGACGGTGGCGGCATATTTTAAACACTTAGCCTGCGGGAGGTCCTGGCAAATGATGATGCACTCTATTACTCCAAAAAAACCAAGGGCCAGTTGCCTTTGTAACTTTTATTTCACAATTTTCTTCATTTCTTTTTTTTACGGTCATTTATGTTGCTGCAACTTTGTGTAGAAAATTGAAATGAGTTCATGTTTCTTTTGGCTGTGTTGAGTATCTAGCAAGTCTATATGGAATATAAATGTACGACGAAACGGAAAAGGGTGTTCTTTTATTCGCAAAACAAAACTGCACGGGAATGGGGTAGCCGCTTTATTTCGCAAAAATTATTGCGACAACTTGTTACGGTTGGCGAGATGCATTGTGCCATGGATTGTTGCTGCAATGTTTTATTTGCTAACTGAATTATGTCTCGTAGAGTAGTTGCTTTTTGTGTTTTTAAGGGTTAGGGGGGAAAGCGGGGTTGAGGTTCTTGAAAACATGACAGTGGTAACAATTTAAGTTGGCATTTACAATTCGGTGGCTGGAGTGGGTACAATGGATGGCAGCAGGGGGTATAAAATACACTTTTTAATGGCATAAAACTGGAAAGTGCTTGTGGTCAAAAGGAATTTGAAATTAACTTCGGGGCTAAGCCAACAGGCGAAAGGGATGATGGTCAGGAAAGAAGGAGGAATTGTAATATTTCAGTTCAGCTGATGGGACCTATCCTGTTTGTTTTTGTTGTTGGGTTGCACAGATTTATGTTAAATACAAATTTGAAAAGCGCATAAATTAAGAAGCTGAATTGTGTATACTGTTGTTTCTTTTAAATTATAAAAACTGTATTTTTGAAGTGAAGAACTCAGATGGCCTTTAAATAAAGGACCTCAGTCAATACGCTCTTAAGTCTTAATGTCAATATTAAGATTGAAAAACAAAATATTAGATGATATTAAAAATAATGGCTGATCAGCTTTAGCATTTACAAATCGCTAACACCATATTAAAGATACTCTAACGAGGATCCCGGCCATAATCGTAAAAACCAGCAAATCCTTTATAAACACTCCTAAATGCTCTTGCTCCAGCTCAAGTAGTCGCATCCTTAATCACATACTGATATGAGATGCAAAATGCATTCAATCACCTCCCATAAAAAAAATCGTTCACATTTAAATTCCAAGGAAGCTATAAACGTGTCCTCGTATGCAGTGCCATTAATACACCATCATCCTGAAATAAAAATCCGTAAAAGAACAAAAAAAAAAACTGAACAGGAAGAAGAAGAACCAGAGCAAAACCCTTTAGAATATCACATAATAATTTTAAACTTAACGCAGTGCTGAAAACCTGCATACCTGGCAGTTTCGCCAGGATATACTTTATGAGTCTCTCAATGGTTATTTATGTCAGTCATATAATTCAGTCTGGCTAGATTCTGGTTTGGGGGTGCCGCAGGATGTGATGCTTGAAGCTATATGCATTGCGTTTGGTGGTGGAGCAGGCTGGCCCATGGTTCATGCATTACGATGCGGTTTTGAACGAGAACGAGAGATGGCAAGGTCATGAAAATGCACTTAAGAGCATTTTTCGCACAACCGAATGTTAATGCGCCATCTTGTGCCAGGTCTCTTGTGGAACGATATGGCATTCAAATTTTGGTCCCTTCCCTTCAATTCGGTTCAGGGTTTGAGGCTTGGTGCACATCACAACACCTTTATAGCCTTTTAAGCGATTTTTTACATCTCTCGCTTTCTCTCTTCATCCCGTGCCGGCACTTTGGAGTGCTGTTTGACGATGGTGTTATTCTTTTATTTCATTTTTTGTGAATTCAAGATGCAAAAAGGAACTATCAAGCTATCGATGGTGTTTATTTGAAATATCCTTTTTATTCTTCAACAGATTGCAATTGATGTAGTGGTGCAAGCGAATAATGATCGATGAGGTGTCGATACATGCAAATCCAATTTCGGTTGTGAGAAATAAAACCTCAGTCTTCAAATTCTCAAGTGATTTGCTTGTGAATGGGGCCGATAGTGGACTGTAAAAAAGTGGGTTTTATATCGACTGTCCTGGGAAAAGGGACATTATTTATGTCTGCAGAGCCAACAGTAGTGCTTCTGATCTTTTTTTAGAATAAATTTACTTTTTGATTTATACGTCTGCTGAAAATCATTGACTCAAATAAGAGTGTTCAAATGATTGTTAAACTCTGAGACAATGTTTTAAAAGCTAAAAAAGTAGCACCATCTCAGGTCAGCAAAACGGGCATTTACTCTTAATAGACTTGATGAAAATCCTTCTTAATATGATTTTTGTTTTTGTCAAAAACAAAGCGTTACAATTGAAGGGTACCAGTGTAAGCCCCTGACCCAGATTTGCATAACCAACAACCGTCATCCGCGTACCATGAACGAGTAGTCCCTGCAGAAACACAGAGAATATACTTCTAGGCTTTGAAATAGCTAATGAAATAAATGCGGTAAGAACTATTCGCTCGCTTGCATAAGGAAGTCTTATAGAAGCTAGAAAATGGAAAGTTTTACCGAAAAGAATCAATTTATCTTACTACAAAATGTAAAATCAATGCAAACGAGGAATTTTGCTGTACCTGACTAAGGGAGTCTTATGCCAGCTAAAAAAATTTCATACTTTCAAAAACAAGATTCTCACATGTTCTGTACTTGTTGAAATAAATGTCATAGCGGACCTCTCATGCTACTTGCATAAGTCGTCCGAGATGTTACGATTTTAAAGATGGTATTTAACACTGCTTGCATAAGTAAGTCTTACAGAAGCTAGAAAATGAAAGGTCTTGCAGAAAAGAATCAATTCATCTTACTACTTAGGTGTGTTCAATGCAATCGAGGATTTTTTCTATGCCTGCATAAGAAAGTCTTATGTCACTTGGAAAAATTGCATTAGCTTATTCGCACAGGTGGTTGTTGAAATCAATGTTTTGGGATATATCTGACACTGCTTGTAAAAGAAAGTCTTATATATGACCTCGAAAACATCATTTGCAGTAACTTTCATAAGCAAGTCCTATTGCAGAATAAATGTATGCATTAGCTGCATATATTACAAATTCCATAATAGTATGAATTATGCCAGCAAAATGTGATTCATATCCTACCAGAAAGACTTTTGTATGAAAATTTACAGCTCGACCAAATGTAATTCACACCCAATTATTGTAAGTAATGTGTAACTAAGCGAACCGTCATCGACGATAAGATCAGGCTTAAGAGTGGTAACATTCCATGCCTCCTAAGATATACGGAATCCAATCAGTCGGTCAAAATTTAAGTCCCGGACCTGTCCGTGGTAACACCGGTTAAATGCTCCTGATACCCAGCCTTTGATAACAAGGAAAATTACAAAGTCTTAAGCCAACAAACATTGTAAGGTCTTTAAGGAGTAAATTTGACTAAACTCTCTTCATACTTTATCAGATTGGCGTTAGGGCATCACTGAAATGCTCATGGCCTTTCTGAAGACACCACTCAGATCTGCAAAAATGTTCAGAGTAGGTCGAGTAATCATTTAAAGTTCTTTCTTTCATAATTGCTCCACTTTACCACTTTTTCACATCACATATTCAACTCGAATTAGTATTTCGACCAATAACAGTGTTTATTCGCATCCTTTCCCTGTCCATGTTCTCTTAAATATAACATAAGGACAAATGCTTCAATCTTTAATTATTCAACATGCAGTTCTAGTGCATTATAAAGCTACTATAGACTCTCCTCCTCCGGACATTATATTTCCATTGTCTCGACAGCACAGCATTGACTATGTACCTAACCTACCATTCAGATGAAAATCTAAAAAAAAACACTACTTACATTCTTATTATTTATTTATAACGAGGCTATAAATTATTCCCACCAAACATAATGGAAACAACGCGAAATCCACTTTTCACAAATTCTGAAGTGGCTATGGCCAGGCCATACTCTATGTTGGGCACTTCAATAATATAAATAAGCCCACATATGTTTGTTTGTGTCAAATCAGGACACCATATTATATATCCTTTTCATCATACATACTCGACTCGTATAGTACAGCACACATGCTCATATTGTATTATTTGTGCATAAATATATTCTCAACCCTCTGAAATATATCTACTCAACCCTCTGACTCATTGTCCACTCAATTTATCACGAGGTACTTTTTGGGTTGGCAACACCAACACACCAACACACACGCACATAAACACTCACAAACAGGTTTAACTTTGCTGGTTAAATTGGCCATCATTAAGTTTAATTTTGAGAATTATTTTCGCTACTTTTGTTTTTGTCACATTTAATATTTATTTATTATTTAATATAATTAATTACATTAATATATGGCAGAGTGGAGAAACAAAAATCCGCACCTAATCCTGGGATAGCATTTCGGCCTTAGCAGCCGTAAAAGTGGCCCGAAACCGAAACTGTTTAAGTGCCTTCATCTGCTGTGCCACTTGACTAAAAAGCACATGGGCAAAGAAATGGTGGAGTACACCAGCTCTGTAAATATCCAACATTTTTGATGGTTAATGGTCATAAATTCAAAAAAAAAAAATAGCTTGCATAAAACTTCCTATTGCAAGTTACGATAAAAATCTTCATTAGCTTTGATTAAGGCATTGTTATAAATAAAACTTGATAATTTTTGTTCAAAAAGGCGGACAAACATGAGCTTGCATAAGACTTCCTTATAGAAGCTATTCTTCTTAGTCGTTGATTAAAGTGACATGAGGCTTGAAGTTACTATTTTTGAATACTCTAAACTATTTTAGACGTTCTCACTTGGTTTCGCTTGCAAAAGACTTGTTGTTGTCTATTAAAGAAATTCTTGTATTTCATAGCAAAACCAAAACTGACTTTCTTATATATTCACAAGTACTCTCCAAAACGTTGGCATGTTCGTAGAGTGAAAAAAACCTTGCATAAGTCTTCCTTTTGCATTTGAAAGTTTAAAGAAAACAGCTTGAATAAGACTTCCTTAAGAACGTTAGCAGAGGCATCTGCAATTACATTCATAAACTGAAGTCTGGCGACGTGACGTCTCTTGGAAATAATGAGAAAATACAAACTTCAATAAGACTTCGCTATTCCAGTTGCCAAAAATTCCATTCTCTAATGCACTTTAAGTGGAAAATCAAAAGAATAAGCTACAACTATGCTAGTGAAATTCACCCAGAAAAAACAAAAAAAAAAACAAAAAATATGCTGATAGGCCGGTTGTCACAAACACCTCAAACCCGCTTGGCCATAAAGAAAACGAGAAAATCTCGAAAAGCAAAGAAAAAAATAATTCTTTCTCGACCTTCGGGGTTATTTATAGCCAACCCATCGTTAATCCCGTGTAGGTATTTGCTCTTGGGATATATTACAATAAAATCTAAGGGTGAGCCAGGACTTGGTTGTTCGAGCTGGGGTTTGGAGAAGAAAGAGCCAAAAAAGGACCCCAAGTAGCCATGGGCACAATAAAGTGGACAAGCTCCATAAATACTCCTGATGCAGTGCTTATGGCATCATGCTGTCGTTTTATATATGACGAACATTGCACACATACAAACAAACCGACCGAGTACCATGTGAGAGGACACTTGTTGGCCCCTTGGAGCCACATGTTAAGGCATGCCATTGTAATGTTGGACTTTATTTGTTTTTTCCTGAAGCGCTCCAAAGATATTCAAGCACATCAGGTATCAGCAGGATGACTGCTGGTGCTGGAACAGTACACAAAAGGATGACGATGATGACATGGACGACAACGACACAACGAAAGGACACAACAGCACACATAGAACCAACTTACCTGCCTCAAGATTTTGGGTCATTCTTGCTCTCCTTATCTCACAATCGACTATGATCGACACATTTGCACACACAGGCGGCAGCGGCGGCGGCAGGAGCACATACTGGCACGAGTTGGGAGAGGGTATAGATGGATCTGTGGGAGTTACTGCAACGCACGACTGTGGGCCGAACGTGATTCTGTCTCCTGACAGAAGGATTTGGGAACGAGCTGTGAAAAAGGTGAAAAGTCAAAAATTCTTCTTCTTATTCCTCTGCTACTTGTTCTGTTGTTTTGTGTTTCTTTTGTTGTTGGGTGTTCGGCTGGGCATTGGCTACGAACAGAGTAAAGGACTTCAGATGATATTCTAGGACAGAGAACAGTTAGTCGAGTGTGAAAAGTAAATTTTGGGATCGGTTTAAGGAGCCAGAGATATGGGGTCCAACAGAAAGTGGTTGAGAGTGAGAAGTAGACAAACACCACACCGAAGGATATATGGGGAGGATGGTAACAGGGACGATATGGTATGCCCAAGTGACAGGAGAAAATTAATTTTGTTTGCGTTTTGGTTGTGAGCTGCTTTAGGGATTTATTTCAACAATTTACCTGGGCCCCACGTACAACAGCTTGCTACAACTGCAACGACAAGGACAACCGACCAACCAACTGACACGACAGAATTCACTCGACCAGGAAATTATCTGCTTTGGGGACAAATTTCATGGTGTCTTACATTTTTTGAAGTTGAAAGAAATTTTGAACACAAAATGCATTTGGGTAGCCAATTGGTTTTAACAGCGGACGTTGTTTGAAGTGTTTGCAATATTGTTCTGGTTCTTCGAAACTTTTGCGAGGTTAATTCGCAAAACAATATTGACTTTTTTAAATCCCAAAATCAAACAAAAAATCTCAAACAATGTGAGTGGTGGCAGCATTGGCAAAAGTTTTCTCACGTAAGACATTTTTAATTTCAAATCGATGCTAAGCTCAACTTTCATAAGCAAGTCAGATGCCAAAATACAGGTAGATATGCCTGTTTTCTACTTAATACTGAAAACCGAAATCAATTAGAATACTTGGTTTTCAAGTTATGCCTCAAAACGTTCAAGGGTTTTTCGCAAAGCTTGCGAAATACTCGCACTCTTAAACAATGTAAGGTATTAGCGTACTACGACAAAAAAGAGTTAGGTTATTTTATTTTATTTTATTTTTTCAAATAATTTACAAATAAATTTACAAATTATTTAATTAAGGCATCAGGGTAGCAAGACCATAAGGATGCCGTCTTTTAAATTAAATTTAAATGTCAGTATAAGACAAAGTGAAAAAAGTATAAGAGAACATAAGGGTTAGTTTAGTTAAGTTAAGTTAAGTTAAGTTAAGAAAAAAAAAAAGAAAAATTAAATTTCATCAAACTTATTGTGTTTGTCTAAGGCAGTCTTTATTCTTTGGATTGTTTTATAATCGGCAGGGTTAAGTATGGCAGATAATTCTTTGGCTAACTCTGAGCTTTCAAGCATAGGATCAATCAGGCTTGATAATGGACATTCTACAAATATGTGACGAATTGAGAGAATTTCATTGCAACGTTGGCAGTGTTCTGGTAGTTCATTGTTGTAGAGGTGTTTGGTAGAAAAAATTGTTTTTCCATCTCTGGTTCGGAATATTCTAATACAATCTCTCCTTGTAAGGTCTGTTGTACGAAGTGCGAAGGTGATGAGGATTGTGTGTGCGAAGGAATGTATTGCAGTTAATCCAACCGGTTTCATGTTCCTTTTTCAGTTGCTGGTAACAGATTTGGCGAGTAAGTTGGTACAGGTTTGGCGATTCGGTAATAAGTGGGTACTTAACAGCATTTTTGGCTGCCGCATCCGCAGCTTCGTTGCCTTGAATTCCAGTATGTCCTGGAATCCATGCTAATGTAACGTTTTTGGTTATTAAGTATCTTAGTTGTTCGAGCGTAGGACATCGATTTGTTTCATTTGTTAATCCTCTAAGAATACCTAGGTTATCTGTCAGGATGAGGCTTCGTCCAATGAAAGATTTGGTAATTGACAATGCTTTCTTAACTGCCGCTATTTCTGCGATGTAGCTTCCTTGTCAGACTATGGAGTATGATGAATATTGTTTCCATTTTATCACTGCATAAGACTAGTTGTCATCACTATATGATCCATCGGTGTAAAAGATGTGGTCAGGATTGACGTTATCGATCATCTCTTGATGCAGCTTTTGAAAAATTTGGTCGGTTGCATATTTCTTTTTTTGTACTGTTGAGCCAAATTCGTGTTTATATTTAAAGATTTTCTTTTCCAGGGCGGTAATTTGTCTGCAATTGAAGTTTGATCATACAAGGAATCGGGTGAAATATTTACCAAGTTAAATATTTTTTCCAGTGCAGAGACAGAGTTCTTAGGTTTTTTCGTATTCGAACAAACGACTTCATTTGCAGTGTTGTTCAGAGGATGCGCAGGATATGAGAGAGCCTTGCAGCCTAAGTTAATGGCTTTTCTTTTGCCGATATCTTTAAATGAGTGATAGCCAGCTTCCAATCTAAGAGCCTCGATTTTAGTTGATTTAAGTGCTCCTGATGCCGTACGAAAACAATTATTTATCGCCGTGTCGATGTCTTTACAATTTTTTATTGATGTCCACATGTAGACAGTAAGTCCATGCTGTAATGTCCCTTCAACGAGTGTTTTTGCTATTCTCAAAGCTGTTTCCAGATGAGGTCCTTTTTTCTTGGAGCATATCATTTTTAAAAGGTTATTTCGTTTTTTTAGCTGCTCAATTATCCGTTTAACCTGATTATTCCATTTCAAATTTGAGGTGAATGTAATGCCCAAAATTTTTAATTCTTTTGAAACCGAGATTGAAGTTCCACGAATATTCAAAGTGGGAGGGGTACAGTTTCCTTTTTTTTTTGCAAAGGTGGAGTAATTCTGCTTTAGATGGAGGAACTATAGCTCCTGTACTTTGTGCCCAGGTGTGTATGACAATGTCTGCTGCTTCTAAAATAGTTTTCACTTGCATGGGGTTTCCAGATGCTACTAGATATATATTATCGGCATATACACCAACAAAGTCAAGTTGATTTTCGGGCTGCGACAGTTTGACTATAAGCGATTCAAGATAAATATTATACACAACAACTGAGAGTTAGGTTAAGTTGTTCCCTTGAAACCATCGACAGTTAAAACAGCCTACATAGTCTGCATGACGAAAATGTCCTGACAGAAAATTTCCTTTAAACGAAAAATTCTTCGCAAATAGAATTATCTTGTTATTTTGAATTTCTGCGAAAATGTTTGAATAATTTAAACTCGATTCCTTTATTGTCATGACACTTTTACCCGGAATCAGTTTGATAGGAAACGTGTCCCCTTGTCAAAGGCTGCCTAGGCCCCCTGCCTATCAAAATTCGCAGAAATCACAATTCGTCAAGGAAATGACAAAAACTGAAACATGAATTCTTCAGGAATAACTTTCATAACAATCGATCAGAGGGTAATATGCCCTAACCCCCCTCTCGACAAAATCGAAATCACAAAAACTTTTGCTCCAAATTCAAAACGAAAATTATAACATATTCGCTCAATTTGCGAGCATGAGGACAACGACTACACAGCAAAGGACGGAGACCGACCTAACCCTGTGGCTCTGTACAAAATCGCAACTCTCATTTAAAGTCATTAACTTCTTAAGGAAAGTTTATTGCCACCCCAGCTTTTGCCATTTGTAATTCAGCTAAGGACTCCTGATGCATGGTATGCAGTCGAAACGTCGTTTTTGTCGTCTTGTTGCCCTCGTCGTCGCCGCGCGCCGCCGCGCCACCGGTAGTTACTGGTGATTACTTCCTAATGCAGAACAACTGTGTGTTGGAGTATGTTTATGTGTTGCATGCCACAAATTGTTGCTGCATTAGGAGTATACGTATCGTATACGAGTGAACCATTCGACAGACTAATAACAGACATAAACCAATACGTGGAATAAATTTGCCAACTTTACAAGGACTTGTTGCTGTCCCGCAACACAACATCAGCCAGCAGTGGAGAGTGCATTTTCGACACCGCATATATTGCCATTTGCCATACGTGCCGCATAAATGAAATGGGGACTCTGGTGAGAGGACAATATGTGACAAGGACCCTTACTAATGCACTCTGATGGTCGTTGGGTGGAACGCAGTTGAAGCGGTAAAATTTAATGAGTTCCTATGTCGCTTGTCGCAGTGACACATGCGAAAAAAACACCTCCATCCCTCGAGAGTACTCGGATGTGTGTGTGTGACTAAGGGACAGAACTCGAACCGACACAGAACCAGAACCTATAGAACGCAGAACAACACTCCAGTTTGCTGTTGTAACAGGTGATTAATAACTTGTTTACCGTTATATTTCATAATTTTCCTCAAGAGTGGGTGGAATTTTGGGTGCCTATTTGCAATCCCTCAAGCCAGTAATTGCTTTTCGCTTTCGTTCCAGCCCTTTTTTGTTGCCTCAGGAAGACATGTTGTCTCTGTATGTTGTTGCGAAGAAGAAGGACGACACACGCACCTACCAATTTGCCCCATATCATTTCTCGCCCCCGAAAACTAACTGTCAGCTTTGTGACAGTATCTATGACTGTGGGGCAATAATTTCTTAACCATTTCCGTGACACACAAATAAAAGTCACCGGATGTGGCTGTGCTCGTGTTGTGTCTTAAGGACGAGTATAATTCGGAGAATGCGATTTTTTTGTGTGACAGGAGACAGATAAGTGCTGCTGATGGAAATATTATTTTTCTTGTGTCTTGTTTGTTTCTCACTCACAGGTCACCCTTATTAATGACATCGAAATAAATAATTCACTTAAATTGATATTTACCCCCTGCTGCCGCTTTTGCTTGGCTGGGCCGTTTGTCATTCGTTTAACTTTTTTTTTTATTTTTGTGGCAAGCAGGGGTGAAATAAAGTGAGTGACGTTTGAGGATTTTATCTCGTCCTTGAGAGAGTGCGGACTCCTTTTGCCTGTCGTTGTCGGGTGATTTTTGTCGCATCCTTTTTTGCTTTTTGCCAGCTGATAAGTACTCTGCTACTGTTACCATCTTTCTGACTGTCTGTCGGTCTATTTGGCTGTGTGAGTGTTTTATTCATTGACGGGAAATCATTTCGAAAATTGTCTTCACGCGAAATATACTCTACAAATGCATCTTTTTCCGATTTTGTGAATAAGATAAATGATTGATGTGAAAACGAGATAGGTAGGTACTTTTTGCTTTGCGATGAAATTGGACATTTGTCACCTTTCTTTTATTTTCGTTTTCTTTTTTTTTGGATGGGTGAGTCGGCAAGGGGGGGAATTGGGTTCTCTTTGGTGTCAATAAATTTTGTTTGTTCGCATTTTCTTGAAGGGTGAACGTTGTTGATTTTGGAATTTGAATTGTTTGATTGTCTCATTTTTGAATGATTTTTAGGGAGCAGGGGCTCTTGTATGTTTGGGTAATTTTATTTATTGACACTTTAGGGAGAATGGGCCATATAGGGTGTCGTCAGATTGCGTTCTTTTGAGGATCATAATTTGCATTGACAAAGACAATTGGAAATGAAAGAAAATTTAAGTTGCATAGCTAATGGGAGGTTTTCAATGAAAGACAAAGGACGTTATATAAATTCAAAGTGCATCTTTCGGTAACGACAGACTTGAGCACCTTAAACGCAGATGGTTTCGGTCAAAAAAAAAATGCAAAGAAACGTTTCTTTATATTTTGTTTATACTATGTGAACGGTATGTGGACAAAAAAATCGGGTCTGCCGATGTACCTTAATAAATCATATGTGGCCCAACAGATAACGGAACTACGGAAGTCCAAAGCAATGCAAATTAAATAAAGAGAACATCTTGATTTGAAACTGTAAGGAGCAACCTCATATTAACTCACACTGGGAAGATGATAATAAGACCAAATAAAGGTTCTCACAATGCAACGATAAGACACTTTTGAAGTGAATGAATTGCCATTAGTAAGAGATGCCTTATATCGAGAGATTCATATTGAGAGGCACCGCAAGGAACGACTCAATGCGCTGTAATGTAGTCTTTTTCTACAAATAATATTTTCCGGAACGGAATTGAAGTTTCGTTCATACAATTGACGCTCACTCTCTTTGGAAAATGTTATAAGTAGACTATTACTATGGTACAAAAATCGCCTCTACTACTAAAGGGTTTTTCAATAGGGACGCTAGAAAAGTGTTTTTAAATAACGAAAACGGTTTTGGATATCAATGAAATTCTTTATTCCGGTGGAAAAACATTTGATGCCATTATGTATGGAACTCAATTTCTTTTGCGTGGCCACCACGGGCACGCTTGCAGAAGCCCAGACGCTGAACCCAATTTTCGACGGTTTTCAAGCATAAATCGGCCGATACTGCTGCAATTTCACGTTCGATATTCGTACGAAGTTCATCAATAGTCGCTTGTTTGTTGGCAGAAACCATAGATTTGACGTAGCCCCACAGGAAATAGTCTAACAGCGTTAAATCGCATGAACGAGGCGGCCAATTCACAGGTCCATTTCTGGAGATAATGCGCTCATCGAACTTCGTTCTCAATAATTCGATTGTTTGGCCCGCTGTGTGACATGTGGCACCTTCCTGTTGAAACCACATATCGTCCAAGTCCGTATCATCCAATTCATTCCAAAAATAATCGGTTAGCATTGAGCGGTAGCGATTCCCATTCACAGTAACGTGCCGGTCTTGATCATCACGGAAGAAGTACGGCCCAATGACACCACCAGCATGTAAACCGCACCAAACAGTGATTTTTCGGGATGTAATGGTGCCTCGTGAAGCACATGTGGATTGCTGCCTAACCAATAACGCATATTTTGCTTATTGACGAAGCCATCCAGCCAGAAATGAGCCTCATCGCTGAAGATGATTTTTCGATGAAAATCCGAATCATTTTCAAGTTGTTGCTCAGCCCAATTCACGAACATACGACGCTTCTGGTGATCAAGCGGCTTCAGTTCTTACGTCAATTTGATCTTGTAAGGATGTAGGCCAAGATCTTTTCGCGAAATTCGCCACAACGACGTCACAGCACAGAGATGCCCAACGCTTGAGAACGACGTGTGAGAGACTGATTTGGGTCTTCCGCAATTGATGCGCTAGCGGCAGCAATATTCTCGCCACTACGGGCACTTCTTTGTCTCACTGGCACGGGAACATTTTGTACTGAGCCTGTGGATTCAAATTTTTCGACTAGACGCTCAATTGTTGATCTGGCAGGACGATTATGACGACCATAAATTGTACGTAGCGCTCTTAAAGTGTTGACCACTGACTCCGAATTTCGGTAGTAAATTTTAATAATTTCGACTCGTTGTTGGATCGTATACCTTTCCTATATGAAATGGCAAACCTTACTGAAGAGAAATGTCAAGAGAGCGGCGTCGTTTGCTGTCCCTATCGGTCTACTTTTGTAGCGTAACTATTGAAAAACCCTTTACTACCTAGAGAAAGAATAGTATCAATTTAGTAGATAATATTGGTCAAAGTCAGACTGAAATAGTCCGACGTTTTCGATGTTGAAGACATTTTCGTCCGTTTTAATTGCCTTCAGGGCCTTCGTACTTGCTTATCCAAGGTAAGGCAACGGCCATTCGTATTGCCGATCCGCGCCACCAGGGTCATAATTTCTTTTGATCCGTGACACCAGGGGCATCGGCCCGCTAATCCGTGTAACCAGGGGAAGTTGGGGAAGCCTTTGTTCAGTTTTGAATGCTAATCATTCAGTCCATAAGGTACTGCTAGCTTGCTGGTCAGAAGGCACCTCAGTCTATCAGTAACTGATGTTATTTTTCTATATCCAATCGTCACTTGAAAAGAAGAAAGAAAATAAGGATGCGCGCGATTGAGAAGATAGAGGGATGTCATAACAGAAACGAGGTTCGAGAGTCTTACAAAAAGGAAAAAACAAACCACTAGATGTTCTTCACATCGAACTGTAGCTTGTAGAGACCATAATGGGAACATCGAAGTAGAACCACAGTCAGTGCTGAAGATATGGAAATATCACTTTTCCAAGCTGTGTAGTGGCGATTACGAGCAAAATTCCGCTAGCTATACAGAACCATTAAACTTCGGTAGAGCAGACAACCAATTCCACTCAACCAACATCGACGAAGTGAAGATAGTAAAATCTAAGCTTAAGTCGAACAAAGCCGCTGGAGAAGACGTCCTAGCCTCCGAACTGTACAAAACAGCTGGATGATTAGGTTAGGAGTACGACGAAAGCAACCTCAGCATCGTATACCCAATCATCATGAAAGGAGATCGCCTGAACTGCACTAACTATAGAGGTATAAGTCTCCTTTACATCAAGATCTTGTCTGCCGCTCTGTGTGAGCGTTTGGCCTTTCGTCAAAAACCATATAGGTCCTTATCAGTGTGGCTTCACACACGGAAAGTCCACCATTGATTAAATATTCTCTCTACGGGAGATCTTAGAGAAGACCCAGGAACTTCAAATCGATACCTAACACATTTTCATCGATTTCAAAGCCGCGTATGACAGCGTCTACAGAGATCAACTATATATAGACCATAATGTCTTGTTTTGGTATCCCTCACGCTGCTGTCATCATGGTCGGAAAAAAACCTAACATATGCATTTGATGTCAAAAAAGGTCTTAAAGGACAATAAAATTCTGGATGACAAAAGCATTCATTTTTATACAGATGGATCCAAAACAAGTGATGGAGTTGGTAGTGGTGTGTACTCAGAAAAGCTTAATCTAAGCATCTCATTCCGCCTCCCTAATCATTGTAGCGTCTTCCAAGCGATTTTTAGCGATCAAAGAAGTTCTCTCCTGGCTAAGAGAAAACGTGATATCAACTTCGGATATCCGCATCTTCTCTGACAGTCAGGCTGCTATTAAATCTCTTGACGGTGTCTCAACCAAATCTCAAACGGCCCTCGATTGCCGATCGTCTCTTATGGAGATGGCGCAGCAATTTAACATTCACCTCTGTTGGGTGCCGGGCCACAGGGACATCACAGGAAATTGTAGAGCCGATGAACTCGCTAAAAATGGAACCGTCATACCTATTTCACCTGAAAGGGAAAAGATAGGTATACCGATAGCTACATGTAAACTTCTGCTAAGAGAAACAGCTTTAAAGATAACAAATTGTAGGTGGCACAATTTACCAACGTGCGCAGCCACAAAACTCATTTGGCCTTCACTGGACCTAAAGCGCTCGAAAGACTTGCTATCTCAAAGCAGACTTCATATTAGCTCCCTAATAGGTGTCCTTACGGGACACTGTCTTATAGGCAGACACGCAACACGACTTGGTGTAGCCTCAAATGACTTCTGCAGGAGCTGTATGGACGAGGAAGAAGAGGAAACAATCTCTCACCTTCTCTGCACTTGCCCTGCTCTTTCACTAGACCACTTCATCTGGGAGAGTACTTTTATGATAATCCCAGTGAACTAGCTAATAAGGATATCAAATATCTTCTTCGCTTTAAAAAAAGCTCAAAATGGTTCGACTAGTAAGAAGTAATTCTCTAGATACATGTGGTATCACAATGGGCCTTTTCTTTTGGCCTAAGTGTGTGGATTCTGTATTCACAGCCACTTTAACCTAACCTTACCTTATAGACAGATCTAACTTCGATGACACGAAGATTCAATCAAGAACTGTACATCGACACTGACCTAGCCAGAAAAGTTAAGGTCCAACGACTTAGAGTCGTAACCGTCACCTGAAGAAGATCGACTTTCAGCGGGCCTATTTACCGCAGGCGCTTCGGTAAAACCATCGCTTTGCTGGAGAGTACTACTTATGACAGGAGTTGACTGTAAGATGAAGCTTTGTGCCAACCGCGACGACGTGCAACGCGCATTCAAGTTTTAATTATAGCAATTGAAATGTCACTTTGCAATTGATAGCGAGGATTCCACATAAACTTTGTTTTTTATTGCAAGTTTTAAATTAATTTAGGTCTTACAAAAACTCAATTCAGCATTCGGTATCGATTAAGCAATTTAAATCATTCTTATATCCCCTCTTAACACCAACCCTTTTCAATTCTATTTTAAACCCATTTCTATGGCAACACACAAAACGAGAACACAGAGATGTTTCGTAAAATTAGACGCAACAACTACCACCTGTGCAATATTCATATGCAACAGACTGTCATGAGCAGACTTCACCCGTCCCACTCCCACCACCATCACCACCCATATCACATCGCGGCAAACAAGTGGAATGAGAATACTTAAACTACATGCCATATCTGCAACTTTTCCCCTCAAAAACTCTGTGTGCATTTCATGTCAAGAAATTCAAAAAAAAAAAATCACCACGATTCTCTTGAAAAGCTATAAAGCTGTTCATAAAAAAGTAAAGGAAAACTTCCCTACCATCCCCCGTCTCAGATCGAGATCAGCTTTTGGGTGACACTAAAGCTGCGGACAAAGAAGGAGGAATGTCGAAAAACCAACAACAATCCGGAATTAAAACTTCGATTAGGTGAATAAAAACTTTGAAAACTATGAGAACAAGATTCTGCACCAGAACGACACAAGTTGCTACCACAAGGGATGCATTCAAATTAATACCACCACCCACCACCCATCTTCTCACGAAAAAGCGCCTTTCCAACACCAACACACCGTCATAAGCTCCCGAAGTATGCACTTGTGTGCTGGGCTCGGACATGCGCATCTCAAAAACTGACTAACTGGTGGTTGTGATGACTCAATATTCGAGCAACAGCAACCGATGAGCAACAAGACCAACAACATTTTACGACGACGACACAAAGAGCAACAGTACAACCAGCCAGCAGTGCTAACAGCAGCCCTTAGCTAGAGCACAAACCGAACAAAATTCCAATAACAAAAAAATCGACCGACACGAAAATAACAAAAACAAACTGTATAGTAGTTTTTCTATCCGTGCCGTGCCATAGAGAGATGATGAGAAAAGCTGGAGGAAACCAAACACCGATACGCCGACACGAAACAGCAAAACTGAAGCTCTAACAAGTGTGCGTGCATGCCATAGAGCCATCACATAACCAAGGGGTAACAACATAACATAACGGGCATCGCTAATATCAGTAGAAGGGAGTGGTACGTCAAAAACTGACGCACATCCAGGACAAAACTGCAGACGACATTTTTTCCAAACTTTTTTTTGTTTCTTTTTTATATTTAATACAACAACAACAAAAAATTACTGCAAAAAAAAATTATAAATTAATCCGTGTAAAAAAAGTTCTATTCGATTATCCTGTGCAATTATATCCTGTCAACTAACTCTACTGTTACTCTGCTTGTTTGGTTAAACAGTGCAAAATTTAATCCGAAATATCGAAAAAAAATCGCATGAGACCGCGCGGAACAAATCTCAAGAGTTGTGAATAATTCTATAATCTATGTGTTATTTAACACTGCTGCAGTGAGTGTCCTGTTTTTAGTCGTATTTTTTCGTTGTCTCTCGCAAAAAGCTATGCCTCCATTTTGAAAAGTGATTTTTCTAATCGTAAATCAGTGTTTTTGAGTGTTTTCGAAGCGGAAAATAGGTCAGAAACGGTGATTTTCGAAATTCAGAGTGTTATTTAACCGATTTTGTATTTACTTGAGTCAAAAAAAGTCATCATTACAGTAGCGGTAGCACACTCGCACTTCAAAACAATGAGGATATAAGTTAGTGGACCATTTCGAGTTTGAAATTTTAGAGAGTGTCATCATGGTGGTGGTGTAATATGATCGAAGAATATTTTCGTTTCCAAAAAATCACAAGAAACCCTCTTGTCTTCCCTTAAAATAGAAAATAAAAATCAAGATTTTTCTAAGAGTTTTTCTCCCAAAAGGATACATCACACAAACACACATACTTGAACAACCACCCACTGACATCGAAGCAGGTTCAAATACACACGCACACAGAGACAGTTGTGAAAAAGTTATGATGGGAGAAAACACTTGTTTGCTACAACAGCAACACACCACTCTGTGTGTGACTTTGTCCTTTATTTGTTTACACAGCTTGAGTTTGTCGGTGTGTATTGGTGTCTCTGTGGTGCATTCGTGATTGTGTGAGTGAGTGTGTTTCTATGAAAATAATGTCAGACACAAAAAGCATGGCTGCCGCGCCAATAATTTCCTTTATTTTTTCTTTCTTCGTTCTCGTCCGAAAAGAAAATTGGGCAAAATCGTTTTCTGGCCTCTGTTCCACTCCTGGCAAATGGCTAATCCTGTCTTCAAGGATCATTTTGTACGAAAGGAAGAATACCTAATTTTCTTTGTGTGTTTTAAATGAAGATAGTTTCAGAGATTCAAAAATTTATGAAGCGGCAAGTAAGAGTTGAAACCGTGGGTGGTGGTGGATTTCGGGTCCTTGCGAACAAAACAAACACCAAAGTCACACAAACAAGAAACTTCATTTTGCGAAAAAACCACCTGAAGATTTTATGAATCGTTGACCCAGCAACACGGTTCCTTTAGCTTGCTTACATTTTCGGCAATGGGACGTCGGTCGTCGTGTTCTTTTTTCGTCCTTATAGTTGCCGTCACACACCAATACAGCTAAGGATCTATTTTTAAGGATTTCTTCGTAGTCATTATTTTTCGGCGATGGATGGGTGAGAATGAGGGAGGATTACGCGGGCCACATGGCCAAAATTGTCTTCGTAGAACGAACAAAACGAAAATTCATTCATTTATTCATGTCTTTTTTCATCTGTAATGTAATGGGAGGCACCTGTCTGCGTGTGTGAGATTCTGGGTAGTGCTATTTTGCGTGCGGCATGCGTCTCTACCCATTTTCGTTGTTGTGCTTAATTTGCATTGAAACCAACTCCACACACTACCTCGAGTTGCCTGTTTTGCCTTCAGGATCTCTCAATCTCTTTGTCTGTGATGGGTTTGTGTCGAGCAACAGGACGAACAGGAAGACGTAGGGCACGGTCGGTCCAATGTTACACGAGGGTGTATTCTATGGAATCAACAAAGTAGAATTTCATATTAACTTCGTTATGCCGGATGCCAAAGAAAAGCATCAACATTTTCTTGCACACCCGCACCCGCACACACAACAAACAAATACACCTTTAATTCTGAGTATAGGTATATGCGAGTAAAGAAGTCTTAAACTATCTCGAGTGTAACGCAGTGAAATTTTCTAGCTAAAGCTTGTTAAGGAATCCATGTCTCCATTAAGAGGAATAATAAAAACGAACATGCTGTGATGAACCAAAGCGCCAAATGAATAATAGAATTTTAGTTTGCTTGGAAGTCCCTTCCGGGGGGGAAGGATTGAGATGAACAATACACAGGTGGGTGGGTTGCGTTTGTAGTTCTCAAATCTTTGAAGAAGTTTTTGAGAAATTAAATCTTTCTTCACTTTACGAAATTAAGATTAACGTTCTCTAGTCTGACAGTTTTACAAGGAGGTGAATGTTTCCAAATTAAACATCAGGATGTTTCTCAATCAAGAAGACTATGGGAAGTTCTCTTTATCAGTTGGTATTTCTTCGTGCTTGGAATTAGATTGGAATAGTTTCAGAGAGTGGTTCATTTGCACTATATGATCCAGATCCAGACTTCCAAAGGATTGTGAATAGATCTGTGGCGCTGTAAAAGGTGGTTCAAATGCAGCCATCCAATTTCGAAAGAAAATGCCTCGGGCGTCCTGGTATCAGTCATTCGTCCAGCGCAAATTTGTCAACTTTCCTGTCTCCTAACATAAATTTTAATACAATGGTTGGATCCTGATCACTCCTACGAGCAAGGTGTTCACTGCTCAGCCCACCTGAGGTTACCAAGCTTAAGTATTTTCATTATGTCTGCTTCATGGTGGATTTTATAAAGCTCATGATTTTAATACCATCTCCGGAATAGTTCTTACCCATAAGAACGCCAACTAGGTACTCTCCGTAGGACTTTTCTATCGAATGTGGCTTAGAGTTCAGCGTGCCTCGTCGCGGATCTATCGGATCCAAGAGTACTAATAAAACTACCTGTTACAGCAGTAGTTTCGACTTAATGGTAAGATTGTTAGATTGAAAGGCCTTTGGGAAACAGCTTTATTCGCACTCGAGCCTTCTTCTTCTGCCAGAGTTTTCAGCAGATGGAACCATTCCCTTCTTTTATATAAAACCCCAGTTTTTTGCCGGCTTCTCGATCTGGATAAATGAGGTTTGACAGCTTGTTAGTTTCTTCCAAAGATAAGCCGAGGTCTTCTGCAAGTAAGGCGGCCCTATTACCAATGTACCACCTTGTTAATGTTCCAGAGTCACGGACTGCATTATCCAGCACTAGAGTGGACAGAAGTGAGGCCAGTCTCCATGCCGGAGTTGATTGAAAGAGATATAAGAGTGATAACACAATTTGGGAGTTTGGTGAGCAGAAGATTGGTTATGCCATGGAATATGAGGAATATCACTCCTCTCTGTATGTACCACAAATCACTGCTTGTTAATTGCGAATGGGTTTTCCTAGCCCCGGATGAGCAAAATTTGATCTGTAATGTACAGCTTCCGTTGTAAAATTCAAGCCCTTGGCTATCAACGGATGTTCCTCCGGTTTTCAACGATCCTTCGATCGGCTATCCACAAGGGTGCCCTTGGCTTATCAACGGCTCTGAACCGGTTTTCAACGGCTGTAGTTAACCGGTGTTTCAATGGACAGGTCCGGGACTTTGACCGACTGATGACTGATCGGCTTGCGTATCTTAGGAGGCATGGAATGTTATCACACTTCAACCTGATTTTGTAGTCGTTCGGTTCGCTCCCTTATGCACATTTCTAACAAAATCTGGGTATAAATTACATTCAGTCGAGTAGTGAAATTTCATACCAAAGTCGTTCTGGTACGATATGAATCGATATACTAGAGAAGTGTTGTGCGGCGATCGTTGTTGATTGATCATTAGATCTCAATTTGTCCTTGTCCATAGTGAGGTTGCCTACTACAACCGTTTTTAAAGGTAGCGATTTGAAGCCTGTGTCGCCTAATCATTGTGCACCCTTATACCTTGCCGAAAAGCCGTTTGAGCATGCCTTTGGTGCCTTGATCTTGCTATTTAATTGGAGCGTAATCGCAGATGAGGATAATATTGGCATCCTTATCCTTGATGAAAGTTATCATATGAGATGAATTTTGAACTCATCGTGGTAGCTTTTTAAGCTGAACCTGTGCGTACTAGTAGCTATGGACTTTCAATTAGGAATTCTTCCGCATATTTGCTAAGACCCAATGTTAAGTCAAAGAGCTAGGATTGCAGTCCTCATTGATTGGTGGAGAATAGGGCTTGGTTTGATAGCCAGGCGTTATTTTTAAGAAAAACCTTTAAACATGAAATATGACACTCCAGACAATTTCAATGTTCGAAAATGAGGTATAGGCTGGTTTTGCAATTTTCTCAACAAGAAAAAATTATTCAAACTTTTTTAAGAACTTATTTCGCATGAAAAAAACCTTGAGAGTCTTTTTCTTTTGATTGAAAAGCGCTCTCATATAAATTAAAAAATCTATAACAAAAAAGAGTCCTAAAAAAATTAAACAATAACAATTGACTCATTGTTCACCA
Organism: Sphaerophoria rueppellii; assembly: GCA_920937365.1. Taxonomy (NCBI): domain Eukaryota; kingdom Metazoa; phylum Arthropoda; class Insecta; order Diptera; family Syrphidae; genus Sphaerophoria; species Sphaerophoria rueppellii. Next base: position 111,916,800 of record CAKKXW010000001.1, on the reverse strand, counting down.
GCTTTTCTACTATTTTCAAGCCACCAAACTTTGAAACAACAAAAAGCACTCTAAAGTCTAACCCATGAAACAAAACAACCACTCTTTCCCTCCCTCCCTCCGACCCCCTCAGAGATACTCAATAATAAAAAAGAAAAAAAAAACACAAACCCAAGCAACGTTAGGGAACACAGCCAAAAGACTCGTCACCATGGACAAAATTTTAATTGAATTTTTAACGAATAGCAAACTATAACATTTAAGTTGAGTTTTATTTTCCTCTGAATGATGCGAATCTGGTTATTATATATCACTTCCCCACCCCCTCCATTCCTTTGAAAATACTCTGACCACCAACCCACCACCATAGTCAGTCACTTTGGTTGTGTGTCTGTATAACTTTTAAAATCCACCCTCGTCCTTTTTATCTCCCATACTGAACGGAATAAAAACACAAACCCACGCACAACGGCAACGACTGATGATGATGATTCTCTCCTCTCGAATTGCGTTAATTTTTAATGATGATACCTCAAACCAAATTAGGAAATTTAATTAAGTGCTGAAAAGCAATACGCTGCTCATCCCCCTTTTTCGCAATCTGTTGTCAAGGATACGCCGCAAAATGCAACAGTTCGTTATTTTTGCAAATTTTCAAATTTCAAAAAAACATTTTTTTCGTTTACAGCCTGCAACCAAAAACAACTGTAAATCAATTAAAATTAAAAATTATATAAAAATATAAAATATATATAAAAATTACAAATAAAAACTCAAAACAACGAAAGCAATATATACCTTAACTGTGAAAATAAAATTTATTACAAAAACAAAAATTACAAAATTATTTCAATTTTCATCACTAAAAGCAATTTTCGATCTTAAGGACACAAAATTTGTAACTATCAAAATTTAAAGTTTAAAAATTACAAAAAAGAAAAATATTTATCAAAATTTAAAATTTAAATATTATTTCTTATCTTAAAAAAAAACTCGAAAAATCTACAAAAAAAAAATTAATTTAAAAAAATGCCACTGGACTATGTTCAATCCAAGAACACAACAACTTTCGTCTTCGGGGGCAGATTGAAAACAATTAAAACAGAAGCAACAGGAAGTGCAACAGCTCCATCATCATCATCAACACCATCATCAGCAGGTGGGGATTTCGAACAGGCCGAGGTGTACTTGAGGGCATTTGAGGACGAGGAGAACCATTACCATCAGCAGCAGCAGCAGCAGCAGTCCAGTCGAAACCATCATGAAGCCCTTAATCAGCAGGCAACAATTTTTATTGTAAAAAAACCGGTCAGCAACGGAACTCGCCAGCAACAACAACAACAACAACAGAAGCCAAAGCATTATCAGACAGCTCTTACGCTCGATTGCGACCGTGTGGAGCTGCTAAAGTCACCCAATCATCAATTTTCGACTTCCGTTGCAGCACAAAGCTCCTCAAGCATCTCGTACAGCATCGCCAGCACTGGAAAAAAAATAACCAACAACAGGAAGCACAGCAGCAACAGCGAAAGGACTCCACAACAGCTTCGACATCAGAATCAGGATACTAACCCCCATAATTCGGCAGGACAACTACGTGCAACATCAACAGAATCAATAGAAAACAACAAACTCAAAAGCACTACTAACCGGAGCCTTTTCAATGGCAATAGCCACCATGGCAAGGATGTCGATAGAGTATCAACAACCGTGGTGGTGGTAGATCCAGCTATTGGCAACCACCGCATTAGAAGCCATTGTGGCGCCAATACCGATACCGGCACTACTGAGACAACAACGACAACGACTAGTGCCAATGGAAATGGAATGCTTTGCGGACGTCTCGAATGGACTGCAGCTCAATCACTGGTCGAATTGAATGGCAAGGATAATAATAATATGGCAACAGTAGCAGTGGCAACAACTGTTGCACCAACACCAATATCAACTGCTGCTGTTCTCAGAGCTGATGTTGCATCGATGCAGACTTTGCCGAAAACAATATCGAGGGACCAAAAACAACAACACCAGAAACAGCAACAGCAGAGGGAGCAGAATCCTGGTTTTGGTGAGTGTGGCATGATATTTTAAACTTTTTCTTTTTAATATTTTTTGGGATGTTTCATCCATCCATGGATCCTGTAGCTATTTGAGCACATATATAAAGTCATCGGGAGCTTTTGTCTGTTCGAGTTATTGGAGCGAGGGTCCCTTGGGTGGTAAAATAATCTTCAATATAATATGTAGGGAATGGGAATCTTTGATGTGTGATGACATGAAATGCTTAAGTCTGCTTATTTTGGCGTTCGTATTGAACGAGGTTTTTGGAGCAAAATGATGTTTGGCGGCACATAGTCAAGTTTGTCCAACCGTTAGCGGTCCGGACAGCTTTTAACAGGATCGTCCATCTATTCGAATTGTCCAGTTTCGTACCCTGAGGCGCTGTGTCGTTTACCGACGACATTGCAACCACGTAGAAACTCGTAAGACCAATTTTGACGGTCTACTACTATTCACTCCACCCTCGTATATGTATGTGTTGAAAAAAACTTAGGTATCGACATCAAAATGTCTAAAATTTGAAATTTGTGTTTTTGATTTTTTCTGTGACTTAGCACTTCTTTGACTATGCTCGACCCACTTCGACCCACTAATTTTGAAAGAAAAAAGTTAACAGACATAGCTAGTACAAAGTAGGTACTAGCTAGGCTAAGTCTAGGAACCAGCTCATATTCATATTTTCCGTGTGTACTAAAAAATTTAAGTTTAAGGATTTCGTGGTCTCACTCAGCTTTTCACGCAGCCCAGAAAGCATTTTTTTCATAAATTTTAATGAAATACCAACCAAGAGGCAGTAAAATCAAACCAAACTCCCAAAAACCACATTTAATCAAACAAATTTTTAAAATTTACTTCCAATTCGAAAAAAATGATTGCCACTACATTATTTAATGGGAAAATAATTTCTAATAACAAATCTCATTTAACGATTCAAAACGACACTTTGCAAGCTTACACACGCAATCCCCACAATTTATTACATATTTTAGGAGTAAATCCCTTCGAAAACCCCATGAGGGACACCCGATGTGATGTGATAAAGCAAGAGCAGGGAGCTTTCCAAACAAAAAAAAAAAGAACATCTCACACAAAATACGGATTTGGGGATACCTACCAGTCGGTCGACCAACCGACCGACCAACCAACCGACGACGACTACTTTATGGATAAGGAAATGAGAAGTAAAAAAAAAGGACCTAAAACAGGATTTTGACATCGAAACATTATGTATTAATTTATTTATTCCATGAAAAGGATATGCTACTTATATCCTTATGCCAGCCGCCAAGCACACTCACACCGACCCCACAGAGCGACCGTGTCTCACGCATCGTGCCGTTGCGGTGCTCATTCACTCAACTTAACTCAACTTGAGGCCCCCAATAACACCCTCATTTGTATTTTGCTCAGGCAAAGTTTTTTGCCTAAACTTGAAGGATAACACTTGAATGTATCAAAAATTGATCGGTGCTCATGTCCTGATTGCTATGCGTAACTGACAACACTAAAGGGGATACCTTCGAAGCTATTATCATAAATTATACATATACACAACCGCACTCTACTATACCGTGCGTCCTCAACATGACTACGGTCGATGTGGAGAGCAGGGGGCTCATTTGTTGCATGACCATCTTTCTGGGGTTCTGTTTCACATGCTCTGAATGGGATAAGCCTTTCGGAGCTTAGAAGGTCTGAAGGCTGAATAGTTTGGGTTGAATCCATGCCCACCTTTTCAACCTTGGATAATAATCAAAAATTCATGCAAATCGTTAAAGGACCAAAAAGGACGAGACGACGACGAATTGGTTTGAGTGTATGAAGAACGTGTAGTTTGCCGCAGATGACGTTTGCCACGCACCGCACAACACTACATCTATCCGAGATTGGAAGCCATGATATAGCCAGGACGATTGTTAACAAATCAATTTGGATGGAGTTTTCGGCTTTAAATCTCCAACAAGGTAGAGATACGTGGAACCAACCACTCCGTCACAATTATACAGGCACAACCTGTTGTTTCCTATTTAGATGTCGATTTTGATGCCAACGAGGATTGTTGAATAGGTCCAGGCGGTTTATTTGGAGAATGTCCTGGCATGTGTGTATGTGTGTTCCTTATCTGTTATAAGGGGCTTTAGTTATTGGCCTCTGTCACTCTTCTGCTCTTGAGCTGTCTCACTGTCTCCCGGGAAAGCATCTAAACGCCATTTATGCTTACATATTTCCCCTAGACCGAGCCAACGATATGACATGAAACCGATGGAACCTACTTTAAGGCTCCTCAGTTAATGGTGCGCGTGTTTTCGTTTGAAGGTTCCTTTATATGACTTTTGGGAGCGGGAATTTATTTATTATTTTATATCTTTCCTGGCCCCGGCAACAATGACTATCGTTTAGAATTGGTTTCAGCTTGAGAAGGGTTTTTTTTTTTTGTCAGTGGAGCACGTGGTGTGCTATAGTCATTGATTTTGGGCTCGAGTAATGAGAGCAAATGGCTGGGCCTGTAGTGAGAATCGATGGCGTTATTGGCTTGGCTGTATACACGCGTGCATGTCGTAAGGAATAATGGAATTGATAATGACAATGAATAGGTTGTATTGATTTTGTATGACAAAGACTGATGGTTCGCCGCGGAGGGGTTGTCTCAGGCTCAAAGTTTTTACAGGGCGTTGGTTGCTTGCCTTGTGGTTCTTATGACTTGGAAACGATAGATTTTTTGGTTCAAAATCAGAATAGCGCACGCCCAGGTGCCTGAAAAACGGCTATACCACGGAGGATAGCGTTACAAAAATCCACGATCTCGTAATGGCAGACCGTCGGAATCACTGGTACACACCAGAGATTAAGGTACAGTCGATACAGTGGACTGCAGTCAGCGAACGTAGGTACTCTGAACAGCGTAGAGTATCCTATCGACCAGAAGAGAGATATCTTCCGTTTTCATATATGCACAACGACTAATCTTACCATTTACACTCACTTTTGCTGTTGAAGACATTGCAAAAGCCAGCGTTATTTATCAGCTACCTTTAGGAGTAAGTGCATGTAGATCGTACCCGAGCCTCGTTCAATGATCGCAACCAGCCAGCCCTGTTCTGATTATCTAAGTTATCTTTCGTTTGAGTGTTTCGAGATCTTCTTCTGCACAGTTTGTCAGTGTCCGTGTCCTTTCACTCTTGACTCTCGAACATCGTGCGATCAGTTGCTTACAGACTTTATCTATCTCGCTGAACAGCCAGAACATTTCTTGGTTAAATCTACGCTTGCACACCCGCGAACTGGATATTCATATGGGCTAAGGAATTCGCATGTGACTGCTCCTACTACGGCCTGTCTATGCGTTCGAAAGTTAGGCCTCGCGGAGTATACAGCCTTATTCCCGTACCCGATCGGAGAATTTTCCGTTTTATTTCCTTCACCGTACCCGAATCGTACATTTTTCTAAATTAAAATCGCGTACCGATGCACTTCTTTGTTGTTTTGTGAGTGAAAAATATTTTTATTTCCGACAGTTTTTTGTTTCGGAGGCAATCGGGCAAAAAGTGAATTAACAAATCGCAATGCATCGCATGAAATCCTTCTCAAGTCTTCGATTGTCCTGTCGGAATGGATACGGGGATAGAAAATTCTTAGAAATTGTACGAATCGGAGAGAATTTTGCTCCGATCCGGTACGGTAATAAGGCTGATAGTGGACCCCGATTTCTGAGTTGTTATATGTCAAATCTTTAGGGATAGAGATATTGCTTTCTTTTCCAGAGGAAGGTTGCACGAAAGGCAGGCAACTATGAACGGCAGCAACCCACTAGGAGCGCGAACACTCTTTACGAGCAGGTCGGCTCACAAGGATCCCAAGAAGCATTTCTGATTTGTCGATATCCGATTTATCGAACTTTTCTGCACTTTCTTGTTGATAACCAAACTGCTTATTGGAGAACGGTTGCATTCGTTAACTAGTGCAATTGAGACGGTTTCCTTAATTGAGCTTCGTGCTTTATTCAGCACCTTATCAGCCCCACTTATGCGAATTTTATGGACCTCACCCATTGTGACAACCCTCCCTAATCTCTTGTACTCCCAGTTTTAAGGCACTTAATGTCATTCGTCTAAATGAGCTCCATAGTCAATTACTTTTTCAATCAGGGTGCTTAATGAACACCCCTTTCAAAATGTTCAACCGTCATCTTTTATCTCAAAACTTCAATCAAATTTCGATTATAATATCAATCAAAGCTCTTTACTCAAAAAAGATGAAAGGAAACCACCCTTCCGCACGCCAAACTCCCACAAAATGTTTGACGGCATAACAAACTAATTTTGCATAAATTAAACGAAATTCCCCCTCTCCATCCCATCATTCACTCTTCTTAAATTAATTTAAACTTTAATTTCACTATAACGTTCTTTCTGCTGCATAAACCTTAACTTACTTACAACCAAGAAGGCACTTTAACTGCGTAACAGGTCTTTCCCATTAAAAACAAAACAACAAACAAAGAAACCCCCCAAAATACGAATTACAAAAAATAACTTCAACTCAAACAAACAAACAACAACAATAAAAAGCCGAGAGTAAAAAAAAAGTCTCCCTGATTCGAATTGCGGCACGTTTCCCAAACCAACATGGCAACGCCAAAGACATGGAAACCCATTTCAGCACCACCTTGGATCTATAATTAAATTTTCTTTAAGGAAATCATCCTCCATTTTCATTTAGATCCAGGTGGGTCGAATACAACCATACAAGAAGGATCAACAAAAATCAAATTTCCCATTTATGCTCTCTCTTCCCTCGCTCCTTAATCTGTTTCTCTCCCAGTCCTGGATTCTGCTGTTGGTGCTGTTTTTATAGAGTTCTGCCACCTGTTCTCGGCTTTTTTTTTGTGCCAGTTATGACTTTTTGAAATAGAGCAACCGACTGACTGGGATGTATGAGAATGAGTAGCGTTTTCTTTTTCTAAGTCGAAAAGTGCCTAAGACGAAGAAATCATAAAACTAAATAAGATTAAATTTAAATATTCTTCCAAACGAAAACGAGTATTCTGGCTTTTTGTTTGTTTGTTTTGTTGTTGTTGGATTTTTTTTTTGTTGGCTTCCTGACGACAGGAGACATCGACATCAAGTATATGTCAGTCACTGGAATATTCCCAACAAAATTGCCATTCATCTTTTTGGGAAGAAATATGAAAACTGGTGCACAATGATTTTAAGCCAAAAAGTCGACTTTCGTCCTTGTGCTCGTCCTCGTTCTCCATTTTTGTTTCTTCTCTCCAAGAAGAAGAGATACGCGTGATGAAATTGGAAATCCTTGGTGAATCTATTATTCACCTGTTGATGGCATTATACGTCTTTATATGGACTCCTGTTGTCGTTTTATTCCTGTTTAGTGTATCCCAAAAATACACACACACACACACTCAGAACATCCCCAAAAATGGTATCGAGAAGCACCTACCTGTTGAGCAGGTGATGCTGGTGCGGATTTCGGCTGGCTGGGGCTTGAGTTTGGGTTTGTTGGAGGAAGAAGGATACCTCTCAAGGGTATCATCTTAAAAAGTTTTTTGTTGAGAGGGCCTTCCCTCTCGACATTTCTCAACGTTTTATTGTTGTTTGTCGAAACTTATAGAGGAATAATTCTTTGGAAAGTTTTTCTTTCTTCTTTTTTCGCTTTTTTGCGAGAGGGGGTCGTCGGCCTAACAAAGAACAGGATTTAGATCGCAGGCAATCGATAACAAACTAAAATATATTGTGATTCGAGTTTATAATACAAGAAAATGGCATTCAAGGACCTCTTGCATTTTCGATTGTGATTTGGTTTTAAGATTTTCGGTCGGTAACAGGTAAAATGCTAACACCGTGTTGCTTGGCATGACTCTCTCTTCCTTTCGCGGATTCCTTGAAGCTTATGCTATGTCTGATAAAGCAGTTCTTTCGTTTTCTTTTTAGGCATTCAGCTTTTCTTCTTTTAGGAACAGGACGACACATTACAGTGTTTATTTTTTTGCGAGTTCTGTAAAGGACCCTTAAGTATAAACAGCAATTGGAAGAAAAAAGTTAACTAGGCCTGTTAAAACATTTAACAATCGAAACATGGAATGCCATATTAATGTTCATGGCAAAAATGATTCCCGTACCTGGTCGTACCATAGATTGAGACAGCAAAGAGTTTGCAAACCTTCTGCTCTTAGCGCACTTGTCTGTTCGATGGATATGAAAGCAACAAACAGAATAAAAACGACCCAAAAAGCCATGAATAAAAATTGGAGTCTCAACTTAAATAGACTAACAATCAGAATTGATGAACAGCTGGCGTGCAAAATGTAGTAGAAGAATCGAGGACTATAGGTACTAAGCGAATACATTCACTGTTAACAGGTAATGAGATAGGCAGCGTCAATCCTATTCCGAGTCACTCTGAGAGAGGTGGTTTTTGGTAGAAGAAGGGGAATTGCAAATAATTTTAGTGTTTTTTTTTTTCTTTGAGAATTTTTTCAGGGCCTTTATTACATTTTAGTTGTTACATTTCGGAGTTTATTGTCGTCCTTGGTCTAGCTCTGGGAAATGAGCATTTGCAAATGAGTGCTTGTTTACTTGCTCAGGCTCCCTTTTACTTCATGTACCGTATGGAAAAAATCATAAAAACATGGTGCATGATGGAGGATAATATACTTTTAAGGGAGAAAAAGAAAGAGGGAGAGAGACTGAGTGCGTCATTCGAGTATTTTGAGTGGGGTGGGGGTTCGCATTGCCTCATACATATCGTATTATGATTTGGAAATTCAAAATAATTCCATTTATGCGCTCTCATATTATCTTTGAGGCAGCAACAGAATTATATTACAACAACTAAACGGGTACCAGGCTATATTATCCACGATGCTGTTGGCAACGAATATTGTGGGCGTTGAGCTTGGTAAGTATTGCCGTTTTCCAATCTTTCTGCTATATGGTTCAATTATGAAGTTAAATGTGGCCTAGAACATAGCAGGGTCCGTCACGAGCCAGTAAATATTTAAGTTGTTGTTCAAAACTGGGTACATAGTGGAGCCAAGGTAGAAAAAGTCAAGTAGAATGTCAACCTTAGTAGCAAATATTACAGCAGTGACAGTTGATATTACGCTAAGTTAAGATGCCCAAATTCTGGCTGAATACTTTCAAAATCTCGTGAATAGAGAATTAAATTGCAACCATATGCATTATGCAGAACCATTTATAACCAACGATATCTTAGACCAACAATTCACCCAGCTACAAGTATCCAGATTCAAAGATCGTTGTAACGACAATAAAGCACCAGGAGTGAACCGGATTCCCTACGAATTCTTCAAAAACGCAACGAACTCCGAGGCATATCTTTTCTTAACGCTATTACGAAGATCTTTACAGGAGTGTTATTGGAAAGACTCACCAAGTGGGTAAATGAAAATAACCTACTAAGCGAATACCAAGCCGGATTCCGAAAGGTTTACTCCACAGTAGACACTATTTTCATCCTGACAAGCATTGCACGATCATATCTAGAAAACGGAAAAAAACTGTATGCCTTCTTTGTAGACTTCAAAGCTACATTCGACTCCATAGATAGAAAAGCTTTATTCTTCAAACTCTCAAATCTAGGACTCTCCACAAAGATGACTAAAATATTGAAACAGCTTTACCACGAAAATCGTTCAGCTGTCTCTTCCTGGATGACCTCAGCGTACACCTACCAGGAGGTATATCTTACGCGGAAACTAAGATCAAAGTTCTGATGTACGCAGATGATTTAGTCATGTTAGCTGATAATACAAATACAATGCAACTAATGATTAACAAACTCCAAACTTATTGTCACTCATGGAACTTAAAATTAAACACTAGTAAAACAAAAATCTTGATTTTCCGTAATGGAACCGGACGGTATGCGAGTAACGAGAAATGGTACTGGGGTCGTGAAGAATTGGAGAAAGTCAAAGAATATAAGTACCTCGGCGTCCTGGAAGGAAAGTTGAAAGAGGCAAAAAGAGCAATTAACAGCACCTGGAGTAAAATTCTCAAAAAGGATATTATTGTAGCAAGTGCCAAATTTAGAATATTCGAAGCACTTGTCGGTGCAATCATTTGTTATGCAGCTCAAGTATGGGGAATATGGCAATTCGAAGATGTAGAAAAACTCCAAAGATACTTTATCAAAAAAATGTTCCGACTTCTAGTTAATATACCAAATTATATACTGCACACGGAAACCGGACTACCATATTCACATATACCCTAAAACTTCATCTGGACTACATGAAGAAGGTGTTGAACCAACCAACATATCGCCTCACATTTATAAATGCTTCGCATCTGCAAAACTGCAACAAACAATGCTTCTACGAAAGGACTAAGCTCTGCAGAGAACATAATGTCGCTGAAGAAACAAATGGACAGTGGGTAATACAGAAGCTCATTACAAAAGTTGACTCCGCCCAATTTGCAAGCTTCCGCGACCAAATCCAAGATAGCCAAATGAGATTGACGTATAAGCATCTCCAAAATGATCTAGGACTTAACAATTACTTCCATGACAACCTAAGTGTAGATAAGATATCAACAATCTGTAAGACTAGAAGTGAACTCCTGCCTTTAAACTATAGACCATACATAACTGACTCTGATTCAACGTGCACGCTATGCAACCTCAGACAAATAGAACATACGCAACATTTCATCGCAATATGCCCAGTGTTGAAGTTGTATTGTATCGTTGATGCGGTATGTGCATCACTGATCACCTCTTGTGGTCCGAGCACATACGCGATGTCGCCAAAAATGCCGCAAGATGTTACGATTTCTTAAGACGGTGCAAGAAATTTTTCTCCCCGTCTGATCTGGCTATTATCTATAAAACCTACATCCGTCCAAAGCTTAAGTATATTTCCCATCTTTGGGCTGGTGCTCCAGCTACTTACTTAAGCCTCTTGGATGGAATACAAAAAGAGCTGTAAGAATGATTGGTGATAGAGAGATCACTGACGCATTCACTCCTTTGGACCACCGCCGTAACGTAGCGTGTCTCTGCATGTTCTATCGCTACTTTCACGGTAAATGCTCTAGTGCAATAGCCACTTGCATTCCTCCCCTCAAACAATTTGCCCGTAACACTCGCGCTTCTAGGAATGCCCATCAATTAGACCTCGAGCCCAACTTCGGACGTACTCTTAAGTATAGAGAATCATTTTTTAGCCGTACTACGCGAAATGTGGAACTCTCTTCCACACTCTGTCTTTTCCAGTCATAACAATGTTCAAGAATTTAAGACCAATGTACACCGACACCTCCTTTTCAACCCCTTCTCTTCTTCCTAATGCACTCACTGTGTCTCTGGCATAAAAAGGAAAGGGATAAAAATCCCTTGAGTTGGTGCAAATTATAAAAAAAAAAAAATTGAATACGGGTCTGGGGAAATCTATACTACAAACGAATGAACTTATGGAAATACTAAACGGAGAAAACTAGAACCTGCTCTACAATTACGTCAAAACGGCACTCAAGTACGGACAACAAATAATGAACGAATTCTTTTAACAGAAAACCTTTTTAGAATAAAATTTATTATCAAATTTTCATAAAAAAAAAAAGAACTCTCTTTTCCGGCTGACGGCACAAAGCCAATTGCACTATTGTGAAAGATGTAATATGTATAAGAAAGAAAAAGAACAATAAAATTCACTACTTACTACATTCACTACTTACTATTACGCTAAGTGGTGTGAAAAATCGCGCGAAAATGAATCAAAACGTGTATTTCGAATGCCGCTCCTTAGTTTAACAGTCAAATTTAAGTAAAGATATGTTAAACTTTGAGTAAATGTCTACCTTCATTCAATATTAACGAGTTACATATCAATCAATATGTTCTTCAAAATAACATTGATGTTTCGTACATTTTTCAATAAAATTTCAACATTTTGAGTAATAATTTCCATTGGCCTTCTCCTTTTTTCATGGCAATCAACTTGTTTTTAGTCACTCAAAGCTACTCTAAAACTAAATTTTAGGATACTCGAAATGATGAGAATCAAGGAGAACGAAGCAAATTAATTTTTCGTTCAAACTTCTCTTCGGTTGTTTCTGAATGATTGTGCTTCGCGCCATTGTGAGAATAAATGAAATAATTTAAAAAATAAATAAAAATGTAGAACCTTAAAAGAAAGATGATGCCTTTCGTGGCGCAGGATCATAAGTCCACGAGCCAAAAGTCGATAATGGACTTTTGAAGAGCCAAAGTAGGACAGAAAAATAGAAAGAAGTTATACTTTTTGGGGGTTTTATTGATGATGAATAATAGATAGGTAGGTATCAAAAATATGTGAATGGAATCGTTGATCGTTGGCTGGAACGTTTGAATCGTTGGTTGATCGCATATGTCGCAAATTCTGAGCCCGTAATTTTTTAACTAAAGTTATCTATTTTTAAGGACATACAAAACAGAAAATAGTACTAATAAAGGGACGCTACAAAAGTTTTCTTAAATAAAACAAAAACGGTTTTGGATATCAATGAAATTCTTTATTCCTGTGGAAGTACATTTGATGCCATTATGTATGGAACTCTTTTGCATGGCCACCACGGGCACGCTTACAGAAGTCCAGACGCTGAACCGAATTTTCGACGGTTTTCAAGCATAAATCGGGCCGATACCAATTCACAGGTCCATTTCGGGGATAATGCGCTCATCGCACTTCGTTGTCAATAATTCGATTGTTTGGTCCGCTGTGAGACATGTGGCACCATCCTGTTGAAACCACATATGCGCCCAAGTCCATATCATCCAATTCATTCCAAAATTAATCGGTTAGCATTGAGCGGTAGCGATTCCCATTCACAGTAACGTGCCGGTCTTGATCATCACGGAAGAAGTACGGCCCAATGACACCACCAGCATGTAAACCGCACCAAACAGTGATTTTTTCGGGATGTAATGGTGCCTCGTGAAGCACATGTGGATTGCTGCCTGACCAATAACGCATATTTTGCTTATTGACGAAGCCATCCAGCCAGAAATGAGCCTCATCGCTGAAGATGATTTTTCGCTCTTAAAGTGTTGACCACTGACTCCGAATTTCGGTAGTAAATTTTAATAATTTCGACTCGTTGTTGGATCGTATACCTTTCCATGATGAAATGGCAAACTTACTGAAGAGAAATGTCAAGAGAGCGGGAAAAAAATGGCGTCGTTTGCTGTCCCTATCGGTCTACTTTTGTAGCGTCCCTATTGAAAAACCCTTTAGTAGTGTTTGCTCTTCTTAATAAACTAAACGCGCAGAAACTAAGTTCATTTGAATTTATTTCATTTTTGACAAAAAGAAGACACTGAATAATTCTGTAAAAGACCTATGAACTCCAAATCGATACCCACCACTCTTTTCATCGATTTTAAGGCCGCGTATGACAGCATCTACAGAGACGAACTGTACAAAGCTATGTCTAGTTTTGGCGTCTCTGCCAAGCTCGTTCGCTTGTGCAAAATGACGATGGAGAACTCACGCTGCTCCATCAAGGTTGGCAACGAGCTCACGGAATCTTTCGACGTCAAAAAAGGATTCAGACAAGGCGATGCACTGTCATGCGATTTCTTTAACATCGTTCTTGAGAAGATAGTGCAGAACTCCAACGTCAACACCAGAGGCACTATCTTCCAAAAATCTGTTCAACTTCTCGCGTACGCCGATGATATTGATATAATGGGAAGAACACAGCGTGATGTCAATGGCGCCTTTGTGAGAATTCAGACAGAAGCGGCAAAAATGGGTTTAGCGGTAAATGAGGGAAAAACGAAGTATATGCTGTCTTCGAGGAAGGACACCCAACACCGACGGCTCGGGCAGAACGTCGCAATAGACGCGTATAACTTCGAGGTAGTAGAAGAGTTTGTCTACCTAGGCTCCGCTATAAACACGGGCAATAACACCAGCGCCGAGATCAGACGAAGAATAACTCTTGCTAATCGCTGTTTCTTTGGGCTTAGAAAGCAATTGAGTGGAAAAGCCCTCTCTCGAGCAACTAAGGTAAAACTGTACAACACACTCCTCATCCCAGTCCTGCTGTATGGTGCAGAAGCATGGACCCTGACAAAATCGGATGAAAGTGCCTTAGGCTGTTTCGAGAGGAAAGTTCTTCGGGTTATCTTTGGGCCCGTGTGCATTGAAGGGGAATGGCGAAGAAGATACAACAGCGAACTTTACGGGTTGTACAACGACATGGACCTAGCCAGAAGGGTCAAGGTCCAGAGACTCAGATGGCTCGGTCATTTAGAGCGAATGGACACCAATAATCCGGCCCGGAAAGCCTTCGACACTATTCCCGAGGGACGTAGGAGGAGAGGAAGACCGCGACTCAGGTGGCGCACTCAAGTGGAAGAGGATCTCAATCAACTTGGAGTGCAAAACTGGAGACGACTAGCTAAGGACGAGCTAGCTGGCGGATCCTGTTGATTGAGGCCCAAGTCGACAAGTGACTGTAGCGCCACCTTAAGTAAGTAAGTAAAGTTTTTGTTCCTGACTTAAGTGGATTCTTGCTGCAAATTAGTATCAAACACATTTCTTGTTTCGATTTTTAAGGACCCCAATCGTTTAAGAGTAGAAATTAATCGAATTAAAGGAAAATTTTAAGAGCAACAGCTACGAAACAACCGCAAATCCAGTCAAACAAATCAACACTTTAACTACTGGTTGCTGGTTAGTTACCCAAAACTGAAATGAAATAAAATATCCAATTAAACACATAAAGCAAAAAGGTCATATCCCCGTCGCATCGCGTCGTTCGACGCTTTATATTGTCGATTTCAGACCACAATTCAGAAACTTACACCAGATGCACTCACACATCACTAACAGAATTAACAACACCAAATTCAATTTCTCTACGCAAAATAGCAAAAACTATGACGCGAAACGATTGCAGAATTCTGCTCAACTCAACTCAACTCGACTTGACGACGAGTGTTTGATTTATTCTTTATGGCAGCTTTATGGCGGATGCATTGGTCTGTGTAACGCACCAACTCTTGCGAAAATCACACTAGACTGGACTTTGGGGCTTTGAAATATGGACAATATACATACGACGAGCGAGTCAACAAGCCGGTATAGGCGGATCGGGCAGTCTAGTTTGATTGTTTGTTTGTTTTTTTTTTTTCATCCTTCCTGGCTTACTGCGGGTGCAGGGTGCTGTATATATTCAGCTCTTAAGTGCATGCAACAAACAATAATAAATCAGAGGCTAAAGGGCGGAATAAAAGGTATTAAAAACACAAAACAACACAAGTCGACGCTCATTTATTCGCTTACACTCGCAGTTTAACCATGCCAGTCACTTCTGCCAGTTTGAAATGAAAGCTGAATTTGTTGCTAAGGACAAAGGGAAGCAGCTCTCACTCTCAATTTGTGCCGCCAACAACGTCAAAGGATACTAATTGCCTCTCTAGTAACTGATGCAAAAAAAATCACTTGTAAGCGATACGCACAAATTCACATATTCCTACGCAAAAAAGTGAGGGCGGCGAGGTCGTAAATGGGGTTCAGATTGTTGAAAGGGAGAGAATGGGGTTGGGGGAGGCGAATATGGAAAACAATAAATGAAAATAATTAAAAACGATGAATCGAATACTTAAGCTTTGAAAACGGACAAAGTTAGAAAAGTTTTCTCTCCGTCGTCGCGTCCGTCCAAGTGAACAGCGCGTCGACGAAGATGTAGGCAATGACTACGACAACGACGATATGGCGACTATGATGACGCTAAGTGGCTTCTCAAGTATCGTCGATTTTTTACTTGCGACATATAGAATATATGGCAAGTATTGAATTCGTACAAAAAAAAAAATTTGAGATGAGGATGAGATATGATATTACGATGATAGAGAAGTCGAAAAAAGTGGGTCCGGCGATTCCGTCTGTCTGTCTGTCGGAAAGTTTACAGGCATCTACAGGCTTAACTACTGGTCCGATTGACTTCAAATTTGAAAATTAGAGGTTTGAGCAAAAAGTCATATCCCAATTTTTTTATTTTTGTTTTAAGATCAAAATTTAGGGTAGCCACCATACGATTTTCTTGGCCAAAAACCAAAACATTTTTTTTTCTCCAAAACGGCCCGATAGATTTTTTTTAAACTTTCTTGAGTTTAATTTTTTTTAAACATTCATGTATTTTATGTAAAAAAAAAATGTTTGTATTGCTCCAAAACGGTACCTCCCATAGAACCGTTTTTTTGTTATTAGATTTTCTCGAAAACTGAAAGTCCGATCAGCGTAAGTTTTTTTTTGAAAGTACGTATATATTGTTCAAATAATATCGTGCTTTCAAAAAAATTTCAAATTTTTTTTTGGATTTTTAAAAAATATTTTTAACTTTTTTTTTCAAAATTCTGTATCTCAAAAACGGATCAATTTTAAGAATCCAAGTTGGAGTATAATATGTATATTTACATGGTCTTAAAAACTGCATACTCAAATTAATTTTAAAACATTTTTGAAAAATTTTATATATAAAAAATTAATTTAAAAAAAAACGGCTCCGACGATTTTCAAAAAAAAAATTCAATAAATCAAGAATAAGGTTTGAATTTGTTTGGAATTTAAATTTTTGGAATGAAATGTTTTTACGAGGTTCATTTTCAAATTTTAATTTTCTTAATGAATTCTAATAATTTGTATATATTGAGTTTTTTTTTGTGAGTTACGTGTAAGCTGTAAGTAAGAGTGTAATCAGAATTGCTTATAGTATATCTCTTATTTTAACACTACTTTTTGCAATTTAAGTAATCATAAATATTTAGTTTTAGCATGCAGGAGCAAGTTCGTACGACCCAGTCGTGCCTTTTTTTATTAATTTTTTGTTTGTTTCGTTTCATTACTTAGGAGAGAGCAAAAGAGCAAAAAAACCACTTGAAAAGTTAATAAATATTTTCCGGCCAAGTTAAAGCAATGGCAGCGCCCTCCACCACCACTGGCTTGGTTTTATTTACATTGATTTTGATTTTGAAGAAGCAAAAAAAAAGTACTTAAAAAAACTAAGAACCCCTCGCTTAACTAATGACGAAAGTATAGAATCAAATTAAACGGTCAATTACAAGTGTAAGCTGCCAATTATACTGGGGATTTTTAATTTGAATGGAAGAATTGAAGAAAGTTTGCAAAGTTTTTTCACAGTTGGGCCAGCCGTATTGATTTTCTTTCGCGTTCAAAATTGAAGTCAAATGTTTGTGTTTCAAAATACCACTGCTTACAGTAACACAGACTAACAACAAAACTTTTATTTTTTTATGAAAACCGTTGCATCAGGTTTTGAACCAAAATGAATTTTTCAAAATTGTCTGCAATTTGCGAAGAAAGTGCCGTTACTCAATGGGATATACTTAACATCATCCTGAAACAACCGAAAAGAAATTTGAAGAGTTAATTTGCTTCGTTCTCCATGATTCTCATCATTCCGAGTACCCTTAGTCTTATGTTTTAGAGTAACTTTGAATGACCAAAATAATGTTACCTGTCTTCAAAAAGGGCTGTTTTCTTGCGGCCAATGGAAATTAGTTCTGCAAATGTTGCCTTCATCAAAAAAGTAAGAAAAACTTATCGATTGATATTGATCACCTTAAAATTGAGTGTAGTTACTTTCTTTAACATTTAATCGAAGATCGAAAATGCTGGATATGAAAACCAAGACAAAATTGATTAACTAATAAATACGAGTGTCGTGTACTTTATACACAGGTACAAGGTTAGGTTAGGCTAAAGTGGCTGTGGATACAGAATCCACACACCTAGGCCAGAAGAAAAGGCCCATTGTGATACCACATAAATCTAGAGAATTACTTCTTACTAGTCGAACCATTTTGAGCTTTTTATAAAGCGAAGAAGACACTTGATATCTCTATTAGCTAGTTCACTGGGGTTATCATAAAAGTACTCGCCCAGAGAGAGCAGGGCAAGTGCAGAGAAGGTGAGAGATTGTTTCCTCTTCCTCCTCATCCATATCTACAGCTCCTGCAAAAGTCATTTGAGGCTACACCAAGTCGTGTTGCGTGTCTGCCTATAAGACAGTGTCCCGTAAGGATACCTATTAAGGAGCTAAGTCTGCTTTGAGATAACAAGTCTTTTGAGCGCTTTAGGTCCAGAAGGCCAGATGAGTTTTGTGGCTGCGCACGTTGGTAAATTGTGCCACCTAGAGTTTGTTATCTTTAAGGCTGTTTTTTTTTTTTTTAGCAGAAGTTTACATGTAGCTATTGGTATACCTATCTTCTCCCTTTCAGGTGAAATAGGTATGACGGTTCCATTTTTAGCGAGTTCATCAGCTCTACAATTTCCTGCGATGTCTCTGTGGCCCGGCACCCAAGAGAGGTGAATGTTAAATTGCTGCGCCATCTCCATAAGAGACGATCGACAATCGAGGGCCGTTTGAGATTTGGTTGAGACACCGTCAAGAGATTTAATAGCAGCCTGACTGTCAGAGAAGATGCGGATATCCGAAGTTGATATCACGTTTTCTCTTAGCCAGGAGAGAACCTCTTTGATCGCTAAGATTTCCGCTTGCAAGACGCTACAATGATTAGGGAGGCGGAATGAGATGCTTAGATTAAGCTTTTCTGAGTACACACCACTACCAACTCCATCACTTGTCTTGGATCCATCTGTATAAAAATGAATGCTTTTCTCATCCAGAAGTTTATTGTCTTCCCATTCATCTCTGGATGGAATGGATATATGGAAGTTTTTACCAAATTGGGGTTTTGGAATGGTATAGTATATGTACTTTGGTATAGAACCGAAGAAGTTCAAAATGATGGAATGTCCCACATTATTGTTGGTCCATTGTGATGAGGCGTTGACCCTTATAGCTGTACTCGCTGCCACTTGTTTGCTAAAAATTTCGAGGGGTGTCAGATGGAGGAGAGTGTCTAACGCTGCTGAGGGTGTGGTTCTCAATGCCCCGCTTATGCAGAAACATGCAGTGCGTTGGACTCTGCTGAGTTTGTCGCAGTAAGTGACTTTCTCCAGTGCAGTCCACCATACTGCAACCCCGTACATGAGTATTGGTCGATGACAGATGTGTATAGCCATAGGTTATGCGTGGTTGAAAAACCCATTTGCTTCCTATGGCTTTCTTGCAAGAGAAAAGAGCTACTGTAGCTTTCTTAACTCTTTCCTGAATATTAGGTTTCCAACTTAATTTTTTATCCAGTATTAGCCCAAGATATTTGGCTTCATTGGTGAAAATTAGTGGTACACATTTTATTGAAGGAGGTACAATTATTGGAATCTTGTATTTCCGTGTGAAAAGAACGAGGTCTGTTATACACAGGTACAAAATTTTACTTCTAATTTCTACTCGTTTTTATAATTTACAATCAGAGTAGTTCCATTTTTGAATTTATGCCAAATTCTATAACACCAATCGCATCGTCATTTCACAGGTTTAATTGAAAGTGAGAAACTCAATTCTACCATTGTTCTTGTGCTGAAAAAAAGCTAAAAAAAAAAAAACAAACACAAAAACTATTAAAATTTTTAATCTACAATCTGGATTACCAAGGTGAGATATTAAATCCAAACACATCTCTCAAAAGGATCTGCCATCTCCCAGCGAACATATTTCATGCTGAAAATTCCAATTTTCTTCTAATCCACTTGTTCTGCCTCGAAAACGAGTTTGTCTTTCTTCTTTTGCCCCTGTGACCCCCCACTCCCCTCTCCACTAACAGAAAATATTTTATACAAAATAAAATACAATTTGCAACTATAATAATCCCATTAAACTGAGGAAACATTTCATTTCGTTCTCAAATCCATACAAATGACGTTTTAAAAGCACTCCACTCTGTTCAACGATAACGATGATGATGATGATGACGACAATGATGATGACGATGGCACTGGCGACGATTCAGAACCGGTGGTGTCCCCTAGATAGTCGTCATCGCCATATCGTTCCTCAAATTCACGAACAACCTCCGAAACTGAGAGAGAGAGAGTATAAATGTTTGAAAATTAATAAAAATGGCATCCTTTACGAAAATGTCCGAAAATATCGCCCTTTCCATTTATAAAGTGGTCTCCAACTCCACTTTGGCTCTCCATTGGGTCCTTGAAATGATGGAAACCACCAGAGAAATGAACGAATTCAAGGATGAGAACGTGGAATCTCTCAACATAATGGCTTCGGACCATTTATTCACCGAGGTGGGCGGTGGTCGGTCAGGGGGAATGAAGAAGGTATATCAGAACTAGTGCTGCAGACAGTCCACGCGATGGAATGAATGCATGGCATTTATAAACCAATCTCCATCTTGATATTTTATTACACACAGAATTGCTCTAGAAGAGAGGGGGGAAACTCACAAGGAGAAACAAATCATTTACTTCCATTTCCGTTTTGCTGGCTTACACATGCGATTTTTAGGGTAAGAGTCTGAGAAGACCGAATGTGCATCGGAGAACGGGTTTTTAAGAGCATCACTGATGCTCTACAGCAATGAAATGATTTCCCATTTCAACTTTTCAAGAGCATCTGCAGGAGTTATGGCTAATGTCCGACGTCCAGACAGATGGCCCAAGCACATGCTTGGCTCGATGATGGCATCTCGAAACGTTATAGTTTCTTCTTTCTAGAAGCACAGCCAAAGCAATTTCTAAGAAATTTTAATTTCAAAATCGATTCAACACTATTCATTAAATTATAATCGGTAATTAAATATCTTTCTAATCATCTCCAATCCAACGGACGCAGATTCCAATGAAATTTAATAACAGGTAAATGGTACCCTGCGCTCGATTTAACTTTCATCATATTCCAACTCTACTCGACCCCGGTGCACTGGCCATCATTTGCATCAGTAAATCATCGCCATTTCGCTATGGACAGTCCGATAAGCTTTTTTAACCGTCCGAATATGGTAGACAAATGCGACAGCCGGCCATGGCCTATATCAGGCAGTTTGAAATTGAGATTATACCAGTCCCATACATACCGTCGTTATCGGCAGCAGCAACTCCCAAAAGCTAAGCACCAGCAGTTGGAGTTTCGATTGACCTGCCACCCAACCGACCTCGACAAAATATCGCTCGCTAATCGGAAACACATCGTCATCGCTTGCCACTCGAGAGTTGAACGAGACCCATATGACACCGAGAGAGATGCCAGTCTACTCAGCGGTGTCCGTAATGGCCGTGGCGAGGTTTTTATATATGTTTTTAATAATAACACTTGTGGTTTTCAAAATAACTTCGAAAACTGCAAGCACAGCGCAGCGTTAAGCTTAACTATATCACCAGTTTGCCACCTCCGCTTGGTGTTGCATTGACCATAGTTCGCCGCGACACCACTGTTGTGCTATATTAGCCTTGAGGGAAGCGCAACAAATTTATCGCATTTGTGGGATGAAGCGAAATGCCTCTTGAATGTTATTATCTGAACGTTCAGCGATGATTAGTGCGCCATAATGCGTAATTGTTATTTGAATGTTACCATATTTTTAGCCTCATGCAACGTTCCCTCTCCCCGTTTATCAAGCTTACTGAGAATATTAAGTTTTGAAAATTTAGTCTAATTAGTTAAATATGAATAAAATTTAGTCTGACAAAATTCCAAGCCCCCATCTACAGCCTCAGGACTGTCATTAAGCAAAAATGGTGCTGATGGTTTTGAAAAATAATAACAATAATGTGTATAATTGTTTTGCGATAAATATTTTTATTTGTGCTAAATTTTGAAAATCTAATCATGGCACATTGTTTTATACCTAATAAAAATTAAAAAGAGTTCATTTAAAACCAATCTGCGGCGATAAGGAAATATTTGCAATTTTATTACGAATTTCGAAAGCATACAGTGTCCGTCGAAATTACGAAATTATTAGTTTTCCACCACATTTTCTTTTAGCAAATTACTTTCGAACGCTTAACACACCTTCAGGTCAGAAGTTAGAAGAAGAAAACACAAAGGAATGGCATTTATAAAAATTTATAAAAATATGAGCGTGACCCATGTGGTCCACACGAATAACTTCTCAAAATAGAAAAATAAGTTAAAACATGGGTTTTTTTGCAAAATCTCCAACCAATGCATCCAGTTGGAGTTGTACAATGTATACGAACGTTGGTTTTTAAAGTAAAGTTCAATAGTGAGGATTTGAGGACACATCCATTAAGTTCATTGAATGACACCATCTGTCAAAAATTGGTCATTGGAATCATGCACAACTTCTTTGCACAGTAAAATACAGCCTATATTACTCCTGAATTTGTAGTTTTCCATTTGTGAAAGAATTTTTCTAATCCGAATAGTATATCCTAAGATTGACATTTATATGGCAAAACAGCGTTTGGTGGGTCAGCTAGTAATTAAATATAGTCTATGATACACACTAACTATAAGAATTTTGCATTATTGTTGAAATTATTACAGAAATTATCATAATTTTCATTATATGAGGGTTGTCTTAGATTTTTGATTGCCAATAAAAAACCGATTTCGCTCAAAAGCTAATCGGCTCTTAACAACACAATGCCGCGTCGAATGAGATCAATTTTATGACAATACAGTGAGTGGTTTGCGAGATAATTGAACTGAAAAAATGTAACGCACGTCTTCACATACGCACATACGCACATACGAACACACATACACACGCACAGACATCATCATAAAAACGCGTGATTCGGATTCTAGTGACCTCGAAACATGGAGATTTGCAAAAATTGGAGATTCACAAAATCGGACCCATTACAATAACTTCCTCTGGGAAGTTAAAAAAAGAATTAGTTTGCTCTGTTCTCCATGATTCTCGTCATTTCGAGTATCCTATGTTTTATTTTTGTTTAAGAGAAACTTTGGGTGAATAAAAAAGAGTTAACTGTCCTGAAAAAGCAAGGGCGGATTCAGAGGGGGAGCGATAGCCGCCTTAAATCTGGTAATTTGACAGGCAGAATATAGTTTTAAAATAATATTAAACATATCTCATCATCATCACGACCGTGGCACGTGGCAACATTATATGCAGGTGAAAATGTAATTATAAAATATGAGTTTGAAGCCTGTGGTCCACACACTACAAAAAAATAAATAATATTCAATTGTTTATAAGAAATCAAACTGTAGTCAATCACTTTTCCTTGGAACCACAAAATATATCCGCTTAAGCTCATTTTAGTGTCCGTAGCTTAGTGGTTAGGTGCGTTGGCTGCTAAGCAGAACGTCGTGGGTTCGAATCCTACTGGGGCCCAAAGTTTTTATTTCATCTTTCACGGACACTGCCTCTTGCGAAGAATTGACAAAACTTCCGAGAGTGTCATCTGTCATGAAAAAGTGCTTCTCAGCTTGGCCGTTCGGAATCGGCGTAAAATTGTAGGTCCCCTCAATTCTTCACACGCAGATTCAGATTTTGCTAGATTTTTTCAGTTTTTTTTTTAAGTCCTTGCAAGAAACCGCTAAGCGAGATAAACATTATTTTCATGCATAAATGACGAACTCTTACTACTTTCAAATTTTTAATGCCAGTTACAAAATTTCTAAACTATCGCTGAAAACGTCATCAAAACTAAATTTCGAATTTCGTATCGAATGATTCCAATTTCATGTCAATCCTGTGAGTAGTTCTCGAGATAATTGTAGAAAAAAACGTAACGCCAATACGCATATATGTATACACGCTAACATGATGATAAAATGGTTTGATGCAAAAATTGTAGATTCACAAAATGGGACCTTTTAAAATAACTTCCTCTGGGAAATTAAAAATATAAAAATTTTGCTTACATAATACCTTTAATAAAATCAACTTCAATTCATAAGGCCAGTTCCACCTTCCACCTAACACTATCTCACTGAGATCTCAGAGGTCTCAGAGATTTTATAAGTGGAACGAAAAATATTAGCTGAGATTTTTATTTTCTGGGATCTCTGAGATGAAATTATTTTAGATTTAGATTTCTCACTCAGCTATTTTGACGTGACCGACATTATGTATAGAGCAATAATTTGTAAGGTATCCACTTTATCTCAATAAGAACTGAGAATTATGTTCCACCAAATGATTTTGGCTCAGTAAAAGTGACATTGAGATCTCAGTGAGATATTTTTAGGTGGAACTGGCCTACTGAATTAACCTAGAAAGCATTGTCTTTGTTTACAGCTTGGTTTCCTATCTCCAAAAATGTTCTAAAGATATTAATAAAAATAGACTCTTTTTCAAAACCCTGTTCGATTAATTGTTCTTTTAAGGACCTGTTTGTCTTTGCCTAATCAACATTTTCAGCAGCCCCCCCCCCACCCCTACAAAAGTCTATGGATCCGCCCCTATGAAAAAGGGCGGTTTTTATGCGAGCCAATGGAAATTGTTTCTTAAAATGTTGCCATATCATCGAAAAGTAGTGTAATCGTTTGATATATGTAACAAGTTGATATTTTGTAGAAGAATGCGATCATTTTAAGATTATATAAGAGCATAAGACATTACATTCCAATTTAAATACATTCGTGTGGCATCAATTATATTTTCATAATTAATCAACAAAAACTTGATAAAAAATTTATGTTATGAAAATTTAATGATGCAGTTTTGTAGTTTTTTCATTCTTTATAGAAATGTCAGCGGTTTTAATAACATATACCACATTTACAAGCAGAATCGTGAGCTCGAGTTGGATTAAGGTCTAATTTTTGACTCAGGTTTTTCGTCGTTTGAGTTTAGTGATCCATGATGTTGAGATGATAACAATGCTGGCGTCTCTCAAGTCATCGCAGTATTGATTTTTTTCACGTTTGTTTTTTATTGTGTTACAAAATGCACTAGATGGACGAAATGCGAGTGATAAAATAACACCTAGCTTATGCTCGAATTGTTAGCACTTACACAAACGTCAGACTTCAAACATTTTGTTGTCAATGCCATACTAAACTCCTCAACTCGTGTTTTTTAGTACAAATTACGACTCGACTCTACTGCTGAAGCGGAGTTGAGTCGGTTGAAGCTCATTTCAACTCAACACAGGTACCTATACAAAGGAGCGAAGCGAGCTTGAAGCTCGCTTCAATACTTCTTGTAAACATGGTAATAGATTCAATCAAGAAGACGTTAGAACTATTTTATTCAAGCTTTTAGCATTTATAAATGAAATTTCAAATTTGAATGCGCAAGGTTTTCACTTTTGTTGGCAGTCCCAGAACTGGGGCCTAACTATGTAGTTCGATTCTACAAAAAAATTATTCGAATTCGCAAATTTCATACTCTGTAATTCTATAAGAATGTTTTTATATGCGATAGTCGAATAGTTCTAGTAGTGCCAAGTATAATTTTACGTTCTTTCGCATATTCAAGGAACTATGTAACTCGAAAGTAGAATTCAAAACAAGGCAAAATCGCAAATTATCACTCTACATCAAATGTGTTTGCGAGTAGTAAGTAAAGAGATGTTTTAACACTTAGTTTCCAACAGATACATGAAGACATATTTAGAAAAGCGGTAGTTGGGAACGAAACTGGTATTAAGTTATTTTAATGGATTAAAAATGATGTCGGTGGGAATATGCTATAAGTGTCACACTTCCATTTCTGTGGGTTTTGCCAATAGGAGCGAGTTGATTTTGACGGCTCGTGGCACCTATATTATTTCTTTAACTTTCTGTCAACATTGTTGTTGTTTTATTCACGCACTAAGGAAAAATCATAATGGCAAGGTACAGCGCGGAGAAATACGTGCCTTACCTACCTACAAATTGTAAAACTTTATTAGCAACACGAGTGTTCTCTGAAAGCAACCATATGCGCTCTTTATTCTTTTTATGGGGTACATAGTCGTCCTTCAAAGAACACTAATCAATGTTAAGTGGCCAAATTTGAGTCCACCGAATCATTGAACGATCATCTTACACCCTTACGTCAGCAAAACGCAAGATCTGCCTAAAATATCTCCGCTGTTCGCGGAACTAAAAAGACTACTGTTGGACGAAGCCATCAAGGGAATGAGTGGTTCGTTATGTTTCGAGCTACATAATTACTCTTGCCAACAGCCAAAAAACATACAGCCGAAGCCGAGGAATATGTTTTTGGTTTCGAATGTCGTGATTTCATCCGATTCAAATAGTGGTGGAAACGAATGAATATGGCACAATTATATGTATACGATAATAAAGAAAATGTCTCACAGGCGCGAATGACAAAAAACAAGATATCACTCCTCGAAAAATGAGTCGGAAATCAATTCACGTATCAAAATAATTTGTTCGCTATCAATATCTTATATTTTAATTCAAAGTTCTCCTCAGCAAATATATATATACTGGGATCGAGTGAGCAGCCGGCTCTGGTAATATTGTGTTATTCAACTTTCAGATCGACTCGGCTTTAATGGAAAACACTTTATTTTAAGTTCATACAATTGTTTCCACAGCACATATTTTTTATTTTTTGCTTATTGTGTCAGAAAATCCGAGACTCGTTCGAAAATCGCAAATTTTCTAACAAGTAGCTTGGCATTACTAGCATTCTATTCTATTTTCATACATAGTACGATTTAAAAGTAGAATCGCAAATGAGTTTCGAATAGAATCAAAAGTAGAATCGAATTACATAGTAGGGCCCCTGCTCCGTGGAATAACCTAGTAAACGTTAAGAGAAATTTTATTTAACTAACTACATTTTCTACTTAGTCCACGGATTAAGAGTTAGTCCTTCGCTATTCGGTGTTTATTAATTTGGCTGAAGGATTTCACGGTGTCATAAAAAACTGCGTCTAGTTTTCAGGTCAAGAAACTTGTTATTGTTGGTCTCGTCTCCAAGTCATTGATTTTTCTCTTAGAATTCATTTGAGTTTCGTGGTTTCCCAGAGCTGAAGAACAGTCTATAGAATCTTATTTAAAATTCTATTCTCAAAGCCTAGTTAACCTCCTTTTGAAGTATCAAGTTTGGTTGCAAACGTCCTGAATACGTTTCGTAGACAAGTACATACTCTTGAAGTGTGCATTAATTCATATTCGAAAAGCTCAACAATTTTGTTAAAAGGAAAACATTTCAGACAGAAATAATTATCCAAGCCAGTTATTCCATTTGAATTTTAATTTTTCTTTCCAAATCAAGACATTTCAACTTGAATAAATAAATCAATTGCAATTTCTATACCATAAGCCATTAAACCTCTTAAGCGCACTATTTCTATTTACAACCTTTAACTAAGTACTGCACTAACAACGTCATTAAACAAAATAGAGTCCAGAGAAATGTACAAATTATTTCCTTTTAAGAGTTCACATCCTGTTTCTGGTATACAGACGGACCCAAGTAGGAGGGACAAAAGAATGAAAAAAAAACTGATCCTTCAAGGCACAACGACATCGTGTACTACACCAACCCAACACACACATTGCAACATTCTTAAACAGAAAAACGAACAAAACGACCAGCAGGAGGAGGCGGAAAAGTGGTCATTTTTATAAATGAGTTCACAAATTGCTGGGAAATCATAAGTAATTGCATTGAGTGTGTGAAGTTAGCTCTTAAGCCAACATGATTTATGAAGACACTCACGCAGTGCTTGTGCAAGGGTCAAAGGAACATATCGCACGAACGACAGACGACCGTCCGTCCGCCCGTCTGACCTAAGACGCGTCGAAGGAGCAACAGCCTTCGTTTCATTTAGTTTCGTCGTCATTTTCAGGAGTCGTTTTTTTTTTGGAACTTCGAATTATTTTGCTTTTTGCGATCCCAACACATTTCATCAGCAAGCACAGACTTTTATTAGCTTTTTTTGGGGAAGGGTATTTGAGAAATGGGATGCCATCATCGTCATCCCTCGCTGCTATAAAAAAGGACTGTGCCGAGCACATATTTATACCAAACGTGATGGAGAATATAGCTTTTTTGTTTTAAAAGAAAAAGTCGAGTTTTTTTATTCTTCATCCATTAAAACGGAGGGGGTGTTCTTACCCCTATTGTACATTCTGTCTTTTTTTTTCTAATTCCTAAAAGTCTTTCATTCAAAGGCAGAAAACGTATGCATGCAAACACTTTTGTGCATTGTCTTCGCTTCCATTCTTCCAATTCAAAGGGTTTCTAAATGCAAAATAATGCAACAGTTGTCAAAGCTTACCAAACAATGGCAGCCTTAGAAACTATTGAAAAAAACAAAAATAAAACCACCACTAAGTATATTTGAAGGTTGCTTTGACTACCCCGAACCAATGCATGCCACCTACGTACGAACGCACACGACTGCTACCGTCCCCGATACACAGGTGGGTCTTGTTGAATGAATCTTATAGAGTCATGGAAAAAGTCGTAAACCATTCCATTAGAGCCGATTATGATATTTTCTATTAAATGTTGTTAGAAACTACAATTACACGACTCGGCCCGAATTCGATTTCGATATTGATATAATAGGATTTGTTTGACATTTCAGCCGAGATGGCTGTGTGTTGTGTAGTGTGTGGCCAGGGGGAGAGTGTCATTGCCATCGGTCACGCGAGTTGAAAGTTATATTGATATTAATTGTTGATATTAGTTTTTGGGGTCATACGCGCTTTGTTAATATGGCTTTTAGAAATACGGGCTTTTCGGAGCAGGTGTTTCCTGTTTGAGATCGAACATTTTTTTTTTTTTTATTCTTTGAATTACGGAATGATGGAAATGTAATGTTAGTGGATTATTTTGCTCCAACAGAGAAATCATTTCAATTGTAATTATTATTTGAAAATAAGTAAACTCAAAACATTTAGGTAAGAATCGAAATTCTAAGGTAGGTTAAAGACTATTGCTAGATGGACTTCATTGTGCGTTCTAGAGAAAAGGAAGCGTCGAAAGATATTGTATGTAAAATGGACAGGAGTTAACTGTTTCTACATTTATTTTTTCAAAAGGTTTGTGATGAATGGATCAATTGTCTCAGTTAATCTTCTGTGAAAGACAAAAACGCAACGATGTGTTCCTTACATCCCGAGTCTATGAAGACATTTTACGCTTTTTCTCTAGATAATGCAAATCTGCCTCTTAGCCTGCCTGAAACCGATGATGGTATTTTTGTTTTCAATTGTGTGATCGATAATGAAATTTTTAGTGCATTTAAACGAGTTAAATCCAACACTATGGGTTCTGATAACATTTCTCCGAAGTTTATTCGCTTAATTCTGCCACTTATTATGCGACCTTTAAATCACATCTTTAACAGTTGTATCTATAGAAGTGTGTTTCCAGACCTTTGGAAAAATGCTATAGTTATTCCCATTCCAAAAAAGAATAATTCATCAGAACCCTCTGACTTCAGGCC
Source organism: Sphaerophoria rueppellii (assembly GCA_920937365.1). Taxonomy (NCBI): domain Eukaryota; kingdom Metazoa; phylum Arthropoda; class Insecta; order Diptera; family Syrphidae; genus Sphaerophoria; species Sphaerophoria rueppellii. Next base: position 111,887,483 of record CAKKXW010000001.1, on the reverse strand, counting down.
GATTAGCTTGTTGCCTTTTTTCGGAAAAGTTTTTGAACGCCTATTAGCTGATCAGGTCACAACCTTCATTCATACAAATAATAAATTATCAAAATGGCAATCAGGTTTTCGTCTGAAACACAGTTGTGAAGCAGCTGTAGTCAAGGTAACTTCTGATTTTCGCGCTGCGCTCGATTGTGATCATCTGGGTACTATGGTGCTTCTAGATTTTTCAAAGGCTTTCGACTGTATTAATCACCAAATTTTAATTGCAAAACTGTATAACAATTTCTGTTTTTCAAATATTGCTCTTATACTCCTGAAAAGCTATCTATCTAATAGGTCTCAAAAAATAAAGACAGTGCAGGGTTTTTCAAGTCCTTATATCAACAACTGTGGGGTTCCACAAGGCTCTATACTAGGACCACTTCTTTTTCCAATGTTCATTAATGACCTTCCAGATGTTGTTAAAAACTGTAACATCCATATGTATGCTGACGATGTTTTACTGTATATCTTTCGTAAAATTGGATTATTGGAAGACTCCGCTGCTCGGATAAATGAAGATTTGGAAAATATACAAACCTGGGCCGATTCCAATAGACTTCAGTTAAATCCGTCAAAAACACTGTGTATGGTTTGTTCTAGGTGTGATATTGGCAATATTGACCTACCTAAAAGGTAGAAGGCAGAAGGTTAAATACCTTGGTTTTCAAATAAATTGCAATTTGAGTTGCTGTGATGCAATTTCAGAATCTATCAGGCGAATTTACTACGGACTGCGTTCTTTAAGATCTTCTGCACATTACATGGATTTTGAATTGAAAAAACATCTTGTAAAAAGTCTTATACTACGTTATTTTACTTTTAACTGTAACGTGTACCCTTATCTTGACTTCGAATGCAAACAGAGACTTAACATCGCATACAACGATTGCTTACGTTTCATCCACAACAAACCTAGATATGAAAGTGTTTCGTTTTTCCATGGTTCCTTACTCAGTTTAAACTTAAATAAGTACTTAATTTCACGTAACTTAATACTTCTTCATAATATCATTTACGGGAAGAGTCCTGTGTATCTTGGTGAATTGATTACTTTTACTCAGTCCCAAAGAGGTCTCCGGCTTATTCTACCTCGTTTTACACACACCATTGCTGATCGATCTTTCTTCGTTTTTTCTGTGAGAGTATGGAATGATCTTCCTTTCGAAATTCAAAGAACCACTCTTTCAGCTTCGTTCAAAAAGAAGATTTTCACATACCTCGCTACATCAAATTATTAAATTAATTAATTATATATATACTAGCAAAACCCCTGCCCGCTTCGCAGGGCTTCGGCCCACAACGGCTCGGAAATTAGAGATGGGCAGGATGAAGATTACGGTAATCGATGGATAGGCAGAAATGAACAATATTCTTAGAAAAATCATGCCTGTATTTGCTAATCTGATGAATCATCTATTCGTTTTTCAATTCTTTTACATATTTTTAGTTAATATACCCATTAAACATATCTTCACCAAATTTAGCTCCCTGAGAAGAGGTAAGGTAATTAGGATTTTGACAGTAAGCCAGGTATAGGCATAAGAATGCTTTTAACCCTCTTCAGGATTGCACAATGTTATAAATTTTCTTAAAACTAACAATTATTGGGATATCACAAAGTGCTGCAATAAAAATATTGACAAAAAAAAAACCTAAATTCGATGTTCTAAGCTGTTTAAGATTTTCCCAAGTATTAAAAAATGTATGGGTTTTTGTTTAATGAGATTTTATTTGCTAATTTTTTTGTTCATAAGGTAAAAATAAGAAAACTTTATGTTCTTTATGCATTATTTGAAAAAAAAAAAAAATATCTTAAAGTCAACACTTTGCTCGGGCAAGAAAAATTGAACACCACTTATATACATAGTTAGCCTATTTTCAAGTGTCAAAAAGTGATGAAAAAGTAACTTTGTCTTAAAAGGATTATTTTCTAAGAATATGAAAAAGAATCACAAATCAGAAATTTCTAAATCAAAACCACATATTTTTAAAGATTGACCTTGCGTCTTATTTATTTTTCAGGGAATTCAAATGAAACTGAAGACGTATACCATTGACTTCTTCACGGCTAGTCTTGTAGTACTGTAAAGTTTAAGTTGATTGATGTCCCGAAACATAGTAATGCTCATAACATCAGAGTTAAAAAATGTGGAGGCAGTCCTGGTGCATAAATGCATAAATGCAAAAACTCCGTTTCGTTGTAAAATTTACTACATCGTTTTCATTTGTAATTGTGTCAAACCACTCAAACGACTTGTGGGCAAAAAATTATGCATTTATTTGTCTAGTTCAAAATAAATTGTTGCATCGATTTTAGAAAGACTTTAATCTGTACCAGCCATTATAGCACTTCAACTCAATGCTTCAATGCTTGGAAAGACATCTTGAATCAACTCATTCCGTAGATTTGCATTACAATAAAAAGTGCTTCTCAACTTTGCCGTTCGGAATCGGCGTTAAATTGTAGGTGTAATGTTCAATAATTGGCCAATGTAAGTTTCCTGAAATAGAAATTTTTAAACGACTCCATTGGTCTGAAGCAGATGACCGTGGTATAATCGACAAAGTTTGTCCTCAGCAACAAAAAGATTCAGAGCTCCAAATACTTCAATTTGCGGTTAAAGGCTTCAAGTAAATTTTTGTGCGCCATTGTGCTCTCATCCCACACAAATATTCGGCCATTACAAACTTTTTTGAAATATTCTAATGTCAGTTTTATGTCTTATAATGTGCTCACGAGTCACGACGCCAGAAGAAGAAAGAGCCAACTCTTTTTTTTAATTTCAGATGCTAAAATTAATGATAACAAAAATGATTTCCCCATTCCACCGGGTGCATCACAAAAATATATACCACCACTCAGACTGATCACACCTTGCATATCTAATGGTGTCCACATAGGTACTTTTGTTGATCGTTTAACTTCGGCTCAATAGTTTGCGCAAATATTCTGAATGGAATGCAATTTTTTTATTGTCCTTAACGTAGTATTGTTGTCGAGCAACCAATTCAAAACGGGGGTAAGCAACTGGCACATTTCAATTTGAAAGCTTTCAATTCCCCATCAGATTGGCATTTGCAATGACTATAGACTCAAAGCTTAATAATGTCTGTTTGTGGCTTAAATTTGAGCACACCATGTTTTTCATTCAGACGGTTAGCGAACGAACACAAAAATTAGGCTGTTCTTTTATATATATAGATATAAAAAAAAAACCAAAAAAACCATATATTAGCTTTAATCTAAATTTTTAATTTAAACTTTTCTGTATAATATATTATAGTAATTCTGTATACACGTATACACTTGGTAAGCTAACTTCCGATACTATTAAAAGTTCAACCTTATTGTATCATGTCATGTTCACATACAAACAAATACAAATACAATACAATACATTCTAGACTTAATTCTTCAAAAGGTGGTTAACTAGGATTTGAGAATAGAATTTCAAATAAGATTCTAAGCATTTCTTCAGCTCTGGGCAACCAAGAAACTCCTTGAGTTCAACTTAATTCTAGGAGTAAAATCCATACCTTAGAGACGAGACCAACAACAACAAAAACCCAAAGGGAACTCTCGTTAACGTGACTTTACTATTCCGGGAAGAAATTATTTTTATTAATGATAAATTTTAACCCATGGATTAATTCATATTCTATGGGTTATTTAACCTTTGGAATGATAGGAGAACAGGCGGTTTTTATGAATAGGTATGGCTGTATAAGTTTAACATGACCTTGTGACCAATACCCATCGGTTGTTGCAGGTGTTGGGCATGGGTTCGTTCGTGCGACTTTAAGGCAGCTAGGTTGAGAGCTGAGCTTTACAAACTGCAAACGTTTCAAGGTTCAAGGCAACCGCGCCATCGGCATTGCTCCTGTCTTAACTGCAATGTTATCATCATCCATATGGACTTCGTTTAGAGGTTCAAAGAGACGTGTCTAGACGCTATTGCTATGGTAAATGTTTTGGTCCTTTAAACATTGTTTTTTAGTTCTATACTTGTTTTAATTTTCAATGTTGCTTCAAAGGTTTGAAAAATCCAATGAACATTCCATTGACAGCTAAATACATATGACCTTTCTACAAAGATCCTGACTACCTATGCATATGGATAGATAAGTCAAGTTAAACCCCATGTTGCCAAGTATCCGGATAGTCCGTTCATGGTAGATATGTTTTTACAAAAATGTATAATTCTGGGTAAGACGTTAAAAGAGTTTCCTTATCTTTTCGATTTGAAGCCGTATAACACTTTGGAACCTGCTTCTGCTTTTTCAAAGCGGTTTAGAGATGGAACGAGCTATAATTGTAGAGTTGTAATAGCCGTACTGTCAACAGGGATCACACTAAAAACATAAATAAACGCAAAATTTAAACAGCCATCTATTTGATTTGATCGGGGAGTCGAAACATTTGTCCCCGCTTACAGTTCACCGAATAAGTTTAATAAATATATTTTCCTACATCCCCCATCCAATAGCTCCTCTCTGTTTAAGCGTTTCATAACCCCCAAGGACTGTAGTTACACTACTCCATCCTATTAAACATAAAAAACGTCAGCTCAGTCCTTTGGCAGAAAATAAATGCGCACTGTGTACCTAACCTAACCTTACACCCCAAAGTTGATTAGAATTGGTATAACATTTGGTTAATAAAGTAATTCGTATGCGAGTGGCTCCTCTTCCCATATCCGTCGCCACATGCAACAACCGTGCGTCGCCGCTCCTCGATGTTGTTGTTTTTTTTTTTTTTTTTTGTGCTCAATCCTGTTTGTTTGTTAATTCTGGATCGTATTTCTACGCCATATATTTGAGGGCCCGTAGAGTCAAAAAATGTGTGTACTTTTTAGAAATGGCTTTGGGAATAAGGAGGCGGTGATTGGGAGGCGGGTAACGACTAAATTGGCAAACATGAGTGAATCGGAAAAATAAATACACACACTCACTCTGGGACTGGCAATGCACCATAAATGTTTCTTTTTTCTCATTTTTTTTTTGTATGTTGAACGAGTATAGGCAAAATAAATTTAGGACCGTTCAGTTTTTGCTTGTTGCCATTTTTTGTTTACTCCATTTTGTTGATCCTGGTAACAAAACAAATGGCCATAAAAATCCAAACATAATACATAAACACTGTTATAAAGTTGTATCCGGTTAGAAGAGTTGTAAATTTTCTCTTCAAATAGAAATCCACATATACAACACACTATGGCATTCGCAACTGTACTCATAAATAGCAGATATCCTCGTTACTCTCGTCCTCGTAACACACAACGAACGCAAGCCTAGGACATTCCCTTTTTGTGCAAAAACATAACCTTCACCTCGCCTAGCTCTTGATTTCAGTGAGAGGAAACGGGGGGGAGAATCGGATATAGTATATTTTGAATTTATATTTATGTTTTGTTTGTATGTGTCATTCTGACTTAATCATTAAAGGACTTTTTAATACGTGTTTTTGTATTTAAGTTTGTGGTCCATGCTGTAATAACAATAAAAAAGGATTAAAACCATATCGTTAAGGCAAATGAGGCTGGACTTTGTGCCCAGAGTAAAGAGTCTTGGGGTTTGGAAAATCGGTGCCGTTTCTATATTTTGAAAACAAAAATTTATACAAACACAAGACATTGTATTGAATTTTAATGAGTTTTTGTGAGAGAGGAAAACAAAACCTGATGTTTAAATTGATATTATTATTTGGGAAGACTGAACTTTTTGAATAGGTTAGATGGAGGAAATTGCCATTAAGGGGCAGTCTTTGAATGGGTTTTAAAGTGAAATAGGTGAAATAGTTGGAGAGCATTAGCAGGAAACGGACAAGAATGATATGGATTTTGAGAATTCGAATTATATCCTTTTTATTTGTTTCTGGAGATTTTGTCAAACGTCCGAGTATCGTTGCGTAATTCTGTGTAAGATGTTAAAACAGTTTTTGACCTAGATATTTTGATTATGAAGTTACTTGGGGATTTGATGAAGGACATAGGTGTGACCGAATAGGTTTCCCTGAGGCCGTTTCTTGAAAGATTGGAATTCCGCTAATTTCTCTCGCATTTTTTGCGGATCAAGCATCGATCCTTTTGATTTGGTCCTCATCCGAACTAAGATTATATAAGGTTAGGTAGGAAGTGGTGTGCACAGCACGAAGCTGTTGCATACCCGGGGCCTATTCGTCAATTGTGATCCTCTATTCAAAGATGGTAGCAATGATGCTCCTCAACCTGCTGGTTCACATAGCCGGGTTCGTTTACGAAGTACCGATGGGAAAGTGACCTGTTAGTAAACCTATCAAAATTCTAATGTTCTTTTTACTCAGCGAAACTTCTAGAGATAACGCAATCGTTCCTGGATTTCTAGGAGTTATTAATCTGCTCTTTTGATCTGAGGTCTCTTTTCCTTTTAATCATACCAATCGGGACGTGTGGTATCCCGGTTCGATAACTGCTACTACTTTTATTTGCTTTTGAACCTTTCCTTGCCAGTTCATCTGCAATTTCTTTCCCTTTTATATAATTGCTATGTCCAGGAACCCAGCTGAGTTTGACTGGGTTAGTGGGGCAAATGCTATTACGTTTATTCGTACAGTTAAGTGCCGTTAGCTAAGACTTTTATAGCAGCTTGACTGTCCACGGAAAGTGGTCTAATTTCCGAGGTGTTCAGTTTTTCTTGGTTTGCCAGTTCTGCTGCTTTTTCAATAGCGTCAATCTCAGCCTGAAACATACTACAGTCATCCGGGAGTTTATACGATTCTCTAATGTTAAGAGATTCGCAAAGCAAACCGGTTCCTGTTACTTTTTTTTAATTTAGACCCGTCAGTATAATAGTATAGTCCTGTTCACTGATGAGCAAGTCGAGATCCCAACCCTGTCTTTCAGGTATGAAAATAGAAAAGGTAATTTTGAAATCTACTAAGGGTGGAATATAATCAGTGTTCTCTCTAAGTCATGGAACTGTGTCGCATCTTTGTAGTTTAGTTTAGTTTAGTTTAATTGACTTCTTTATTTCTTAGAATAATCACATTTCATAATATTAATATCTAAAGCCTAATTGGTATGGCCTATTTGGCCATCTACCAGGGTGACATATTATAATATGAATTCATTGAAAAAATACGGATATTGTTAAAATTTGTTTTATTTACTATTTTATATAATTAAAAGTCTTCTTCAATAATAGCTTTTCTAAAACGCAGTGCTGTGATAACATAGTTGTAAAGTCCATCCCATCCCTGGTCGCCGTTGAGCATGCTGAGCATTTCTCCTTCTTCCAAGTTGCGTTTGTTGAAGTATCTCAACCGAATTTCAATCAGAACAGGACATATTGCAATAAAATGAAATACGTAGACTACACAGTAAAGGCAGATCTGGTCGGTGGGGTACAAAGTTGAGACTGAGCAATTCTCCTCTTGCTTTGAAAATAATATTTACTTTATTTAGGCCATTTGCTGATTCAGAACTTAAATTAATGTTCAACTTAAAGTTTTCATTTTTATATGAGACGTTCCGGAATTCGATAAGTTCTACATAAAATCTCCATACTAAAGATGACCTTTATGTAGAACATAAATTTATGTTCCGAATCAGCAAATGGGCCTTAATGAGTTCTTATTTAGAAGGTACGAGTTCTGTTGAAGGTTATACTTAAGACGATTATACTAGCATCATGGTTGTACCACATGTTTCGGAGAGGTTAGTCCATTCTTCGAACATTGATCCTTTTCCTTGGAAGCTGCTTTTAGAACATTTTTTGGTATCCGATTACCATCCATTTAAAATACCTTTACAATATAGTTGAAGTGTATTGCGAGGGTGTCCATAATCAAAGGTGGTGTACCTACCTGTTTCTAGGTAAACCATGTAGTTTGGCGTAGTTTTTGGTAGTCGAAGTATTCTTTTCACAAAATATCTTAGGAATTTTTCCACAGATTCAAAGGAGGAATATCCCCAAAATTGCGTTCCGTAGAGCAGGATTGACAGGGCTGTAGAGCGGAACAGCTTTTGTTTAGCACTGTGCTTAACATACCTGTTTCTGAAGCACCTTTCCCATAACGAAGAGATTGCGCGCTTGGCCTCCGCCAATTTTCCCTCCAGATGTCTCATATTCAGGGTTGAGGTTACCAAAACTCCTAGGTACTTGTACTCGCGCACAATGTCGATTGTCTGTCCGTTATATTTCCACTGCTCATTTCTTGAATATCTGCCACCCCCACCTCTGAAAATCATCATCTTCGATTTTTGCAAATTAACTTCCAGATTCCATCGATTGCAATATATCGCAAGCCTGTTTATCATCAGCTGCATTCCATCTACTGTTTCGGAGAATAGCACGATGTCATCTCATACATAAGGGCTGGAACAGTCAATCCTTCAACAGCGATTCCACCACTCACTTCATCGGTAATATCATTTATGAAAATTATAAATAGAAGGGCGCTAAGAGTACAGCCTTGTTTAAGACCAGTTACTGTTGCAAACTCCTCGGATAAAGACTCGCTAGCCCAAACGTAGGCTTAGTTGTTGTCGTACATCGCTCTTAGCACATTTATAACTTTACTTGACACACCTGACACAGAGAGCTTGTAAAAGAGAGCTTGACGGTCGACAGAGTCAAATGCTGCACGGAAGTCTATAAAGAAAGCGTATAATTTCTTCTGCTTCCTTTTATAAAGATCAGCAATGTTCAGCAGTGAGAAAATATGGTCTATGGTTGAATAACTTTTCCTGAAACCAGCCTGGAATTCCGATAGAATGTTCTTGTCCTCCACCCACTTCGACAGTCTGTTGTGAATAAGTCTAGCAAATAGCTTAGCGCAGGTGTTAAGAAAAGAAATCCCTCTGTAGTTTGCAGGGTCCTCGTAGCTACCTTTTTTGTGAAGCGGAAAAATAATTGACTTATGAAAAACTTCCGGAACAGAGGCACTATCAAAAATTGAAGAATGTGCGTGTTTGAAGAATTCAAAGGGGATTCGGTCATCCCCTGGGGCTTTGTTTAATTTTGCATTTGCAACAACTTCTTTCACTTCTTGGATCGAAAAAGGGGCCTCTAAGTACTCATCGAGGGTCGAGGGAGCTGCATATTGCACCAAAGGACCATTTGTTGAGCGATTGAGAAGGCTGATGAAGTAGTCTCTAAGATCAGATGCCTGCAAACCCAGAGCGATAGTATTTATTTTTCCATTAAGATGCTTAACAGCTTTCCAAAACTCTGAAGATGAGCGGGTGTTATTTATAACGGCAATATTTAAATTTTCAAAGGAAACTCTCTTGGTATAACACAATCGTTTGAAGTTCCTATTCGCATCCGTATATAATTTTCTAAAAATCTGCAGGTTGTGGGTTCTTAAAAGATTGAGGTAATTAAACGACAATTTTTTGCTTTCATGCATTCAACATCAAACCATTTTTGTTTAATTAATGCTTAAATTTTTTGCGGTTGTTTTTCGGGTATGCTTTCTTAATCATTTCTAGAAGGGTGTTTAAATCAGCACGAATATCCAAATTTCCAAGCGTCTCCAGTTCTTTGTTTAAGTTTGTGTGGTAAACGTTTCGGTTCCTATCGTTCCAAATCAGTTTTGGGACAAGGTTAAGCTGTCTAGTATTGACTGGAGATTGTGATGTTGTACACGAAAGTGCTATTTCAAGCGGCATATGATCTGAAAACGTTTCGACTCCTACTTCAAAATTACTTATGACATCATTCCATTTTCCAGATATGAAGCAATAGTCAATGACAGAACAAATAGTTCCTCTAATGAAGGTATCTTTGTAAGCTAGACCCATGTCCATAGGTGTTGTTCCTCCAAACGCCCAATGGAAGTGCGCTTTTGGCTGCCGTATATCTTATGAACTCGTCCAGGGCTAGAAGGCTTAGTATCATTTCAAACCTACTTGTGGCTTAAATCTCTGTGCTGCTGTTATTCTTATACAGGCTAACACCCGTACCCGATATCAGAACCCCTAACTGTCGCCCGGATATGCTACAATTTTAATTTCCTCATTTCTGAAGTTTATGAGAATTTCGTTGAACACGAGGATCCAAAGTAGGGATGAAAGGACATATTATTGCGGTGTGTAACATGGTGTAAATCCAGTCGGCATAGGCAGATTTAACTATTACGTTGTTAAACGCTCCTTCGATATCTACAAAAATGCTGCTAGGGTATGTCTTCTATATCTATAAAAATGCTGCTAGGGTTTGTCTTCTGCTTCTTGGTTAATGTGTTGTCTCTGAGGATATCCGGCAATGTCCACCAGAGACATTTGCCTACCTTTTCTCATGAAGAGCCTATTCCTTTTCGCAGGCACAATATCAGAATTAAGGAGATCGAATCTGAGAATCATGGAGAACAAAGCATTATAATTCTTCGTTCAAATAATTTTATATGAACTTTTTTTGAGAAATGAATCAATTCATGCTTCAGAGAGGACGATGGATCGTTTTTTTTTTTTTTTAATAAAATACAAACTTATAGAATTTTCACGCGAATTGAAAACTATTTTATTTGAAAAAAAAGGCGATTGACGTGTCTCCCTGATGATGATTCAAGTATTGTGCTAGACAAACTTTGTGCTTCAAGGAGTGACCAACTTTAATACAACGCAGCCATTTTGTCACACTACAGGTCCCCTGTTCCTTTTGAAATAGTGTATTTCTGTTTTCTATGAAATGATTAAAATTCTTCCACTACCTAGAAAAAAATCTAAAAAACAAATTCCTCCCATAAAAAGCTTAACGACATGAAACATCATTTCGTTATGAAAAATATTTCCCAAAAACAAGCAATTGACATGTTCAGATGCCATCAGCAACAGATCATAACCATAAAACTAACACCGTTTCCTGCCATCATGTATACCCAACAAGTCACCCTCTAACACGCAAATGTCGTATTGTCAAAAGCCCACCTAGTCACCACACCTTCCAATTCGGCCGATATTCAATTTTTAAACAAAGCCGCTGTGTGAATTATCGCTGCTCGATGTCTATTTGGACAAGTTTGAACAATGATTCCATACCCAAAACGGCTTTATCAAACCCTGATAGCCTCTCGAACAGTTTTGACAGCAATTTTATCAAAAGTGAGAAAGAGAAACAAAAACATTCAACCGTAATTATATTTTTGGCATAGATCATTTGGAAAAGTTCCCAATTTCCTGGCTTGAAAGAGGAGGACTGGTTGGAGCCATTTGTTGGAGTCACAGTGGCACAGCCTATAACATTGCTTTAATGACAAAATCGTGTTTTTCGTTTTCGCATCTAATTATTATTGCCACGCATTAAGGCTTCTCGCCAAAAAAAGAAGAAGAAGTCCGTAAATTCGCTCGGAATACTTATAATCATTAACGTTATGAGCATGACAATTAATCCGACTTAAATGATTCCCAAATAAAGTCAGATTCTTCTTCGTTTCGTTTTTGACTTCAACAAGGACAAGGCCAGGACGATGACGCACAATTGTGGCTGGTGGAAGACAAATAACAAATAAAATTGTATATTTTCTTAATTCCTGCTTTTTCTTCTTTTTTATGTTGTTAATTTTTTGGAGAGAAAAATAAAGAATTTTTTGACAAAATCGCGCCTCAAACACACTTCTACACCCAGCTATTGCTACTAATACAAGCCATTTAACAAAAGAATAAAAATGTCCTTGCGTTCGTGTTCTCGGCGATTTGTCTTCTCGCACTCGCACACGAGCACAACAACAACCCAAGTTTTAACAGAACAGAACAACAACCTTCCGGCACTATTTATAAGGACTCGTTTTTCTCGACACACCTACGCAACGCACAAGGATTCCAATTTAAGAACACAAGCCCCCACGGGGCTTGACTGGTGGTGTGGTGCGAGCTAGGTGGTTTGAGATTGAGAGGGGATAAGAAAAAAATAAGCTTTAATTGCTTACAAAAGGTATACATTCAACGTTGTATCCTATTGCCATAAATATCTCACGCAACAGGCTATTATGGGGGGATAAAGTTTGAGAGTATATTGCCAAGCTGCGAAGCAGTTTGTGTGCCTTCGTTTTTTGTCGAGGTTTATTTTGTCTTGGGTTGTGGTGTTGGTGTGGCCAGGAAAGTAAATTTTTGAGCTGCACAAGCTATGCTTTGGGTGATTTAATTCTGAGGCAAGGTTTCTAGTGGAACATGGGATACAGTAGGGTGCGAAATGTCTTTCTTGATTCCATTGGCGAAGGTAAAAAATTAGTGTAAAGAGTTTGAACGTCGATTTTGATGAGCATTACCCAGGCGTCCCAAAAACGGCTACTACGGAGATTAATCTGAAAAAAAAAAATCCGAGATCGCGTATTGGCAGACCATCTTGTGAAGGTGCGTGAGAATGATCAGACAGTAGGCACTGCAAAGGACAAAAGACTTGGATCATAATCTGCATGAAATTGGTCATTGGGCATGAGAAAGCTATTGCTAGTCGTCTCGATGAGTTCCGCTTTTGCTAACTCCAGACGACAAGAGGAGCCGTGAGACTACTTCAGAAGAGTTTTCGATGCTGTCAAAGCGCGTGTTGTGACAGTCGAAGTAACATAAAGCCATTGGTGCTCAGCAGAGACCAAGTAACAGTCGAAATATTGGAGTTCAGCCGGCTTCTGAGAAGTCGAAGACTATTCCAACGGCCGGAAGGGGATGGCCAAACTTTTTTGGGATTCTCAAGGTCCCTGGTCGATCCACATCGAGTTAAAGAAGGGCAAAACGAATTGAGAAAAAACGCCCCTACTTCACGAAGTGCTTGATTTTCTTTCTCCTCAACAGAGTCGTTATTTTGCACCGCACTGTTAAACAAGGTCGAATTGGAAAAGTCGTCAAACTGCACGGGGGCGACCTCTTTACTATCGAGAATTGGAATGAGGGAATTATTTTCGAGTTTGAAGTTTCCGGTTTGATTCGCGATTAGGGAATAATATCTCATTTACTCAAAATCACCATACTCCTTGTCCCACCCAAACACCCTTAAACCTATGCCAAATACCGTCATCAACCGGTACCCTTATTTCTTGTAATGAGAGAAAATGGGGAGGCCTTGACGGCCCACAGAGGAAAGCATAAGTGATTTCGACGAAACGTTTTATGTGAAATGTGCGTTTTATGACGGTTAACTGCGCGCATAGGAAAAACGACGACGACAACTTACTGTATACGAACGAGACTCGTTTAAAGGGAAACGGTGTGAATTCACACACTCATTTTGCAGTCGTTACGATTCGTATATTTATCATGCGTGTGAGATAACACAAAAGCATCATAACTACCCCCTCGCCCAGCCGAACAACGCACAACCGAAAGCAATTTCAACATCCCAGTTTGTACTCGAAATGTTCCAATTTCCGTTTCAAGTTGCGTGTATGTTCTGTGGGGGTGTTGGTAGGCTGTCTCCTTCGGCTGGGTAAGGGAAAAAGAAGGAACAATCTAAGGACATGACAAAAATCCTGTTTATGCGATATCTTAAGTGTTTTCGTTTTCGTTTTCGCTGTCGTGCGTACAAGCACACCGACATTTCAAGAGACAGAGCGTCATCGTCATCGTCTTCATAATGTTTCTTGAAAGTATAAAGACTCGAGGCACTGACGGGGTTGGAAACCCCCAAATGTACCTGTAAACCTTCACGGAGTATGTTATTTTCATTTAGGATTCCATTAATACACCTACCCAACATTATACACCTCTAATATTTCGACGAAAGAACTTTTCTTAATGTGAACGATGGTAACAGGGGGGAGGAGGAGAGTTCCAGAAATGGGTCGCTCGGTCTCCCTGTTCACAACTTAAGGTGATATGTATGTTATAAGGCAAAAGGAAAACACGAACGAGCATCAAGTGATTCATACAGCGCGCGGTGCGAGTGTAATTTTCATTCGAAGAGGAAGTGAGTTGTGAGTATAGGAGGCGACACAAACGAAGGAAATAGAAATATACAAAATCGGGTTTTCGTCTTTCGGAATTGTACTGTAAACAGCTTAAAGAAGGCTTTAAAGGATAAACGGCATTAGAATATCCATTACTCTCTGCCTGGCATTCCACATTTGAATATGGCTTTTAATCGTTTTGGTGTGGTTTCTTTCTTTATTATTTTTCTTTTTTTTTTCGCTTTGTGTTTTGTTTATTTTGTTGAATGAGAACTCAGGGACTTGAAAATCTAAGGAGTCTGTGTTATTACAATTGAGGTTTGTTATTGTTTTGTGTTTTCTCGGTAAACTTGAGATGAAAATGATATTTTTGCTTTTTTGCAGTTTGGGAGGGGCTGGGATATGATTCCGAAAACACATTAATTTTGGTTTCTAATTTTGTTGAATTTGCTTGGGTTTGGTTCTTTGGAGAAATATAAGAAGACCGATCAAACGTATTTTTTAGTGATTTGACATATTTCCAAGCCGTTTTCATACTTCCTTATCTCGGCATAATGCTATTTTTAAAAAGAGCAACACAACTCTTAAACGAATTTATACATTTCTTTTCACTCTCTCGGGCCAAATATCAACAGTTTTTAAAAGCAATTTTGAGCACAAGCCCTCAATAACAGCAATGGGTCACATGAAATATACTATTTCCTATGATACAAGGAAATATTTCGAAGATCGTAAATTTGATATAACAGAAAACTTCTACGAAGTCTAAGACAAACTTAAAGAAAATCAATTTTTTTTTATGAAATGGGAAATCTCATACTCATGTTCAAAATAAATACACCCCTCCTTATCCTTCTACAGCCTTTCTTCAAATGAAAATAGGTTTTTCTAACTTTATATAATTCTTTTGAATCACAATGAAGCTTAAGAGGCAACAGTGGAGTAAAATATATAATAGATCGTTTTTACGATATAGGAAAAATGTTCTTTATTAGTTATTTTTATAATATTTTCATATAATGTATAATGCATTCCGTCCTAACTACAGACTCGTCCCAAAGGAAGAAGTCGCAAGGTGTTAAATCACAAGATCTAGGTGGCTGATTGTGATCACCTCTTCGAGAGATAACAAAGTCCGGAAACTTTTCCCGTAAAAGATCGATGGTTTCATTGCTTGTGTGACACGCAGCGCCGCCTTGTTGAAAGTAAACGTTGTCCAGATCAATACCATCCAATTCCGGCCATAAAAAATCATTAATCATCTCCCGATAGCGCAATCCGTTGACCGTAACTGTTGCTCCAGCCTCATTTTCGAAAAAGTAAGGTCCAATGACCCCGCCGGACCAGAAACCGCACTAAACAGTCACGCGTTGAGGATGGAGAGGTATTTCAACAATAACTCTTGGGTTTTCCGAGCCCCAGTTTTGCTTGTTGACGTAGCCTCCGAGGTGGAAATGGGTCTCATCAGTCAAGTAGATTTCTCGATGAAATTCCGGATCATTTTCAACCATTTCAAGCATAGGCACGACGCTGTTGATGATCAGCCGACTTGAGTTCTTGTGTTAACTGTACTTTATAAGCCTTAAGACCCAAGTTCTTATATGCAAAATACGGTGTAATGACGTTTGTGGAATGCCTTATTCCAAAGAACGACGACAAATCTGGGTTTTCTTCAACAGTTTGGGCTACAACAGCAATATTCTCTGTTGTTCTTGAGCGACGTGCACGGGTTTTATTCTTCACATCACTATTTTGTCCCAACAGCTGGAATTTGTCCACCAATTTCTGTATTGCGGTCCGACAAGGTGCTTCACGACGACCCAAAAATGTTTTAGTTTTACGAACCGTCTCTGCCAAATGCGTTGTTGAAGCGTGTATCGTTCCATTTTTATTAATGGCGTAGTTTCTACTTGTCAAATGTCTAAATATGGCAGCTTCAAAATTTACAGCTACCGAAATACCGGAAAACCCTTCATGAAGGTTAAAAATAATTAACTTACAATATCACAAAAACCGAATATGTTGCGAAATAATCTTCGAAAAATGTTATGCATGCCATTTATATATCTAAATAAGTCTTTTCAGTCCTACATTCATAAATGCAGTGTTCGCATTTTTAAAAACTTTATTAGGTAGTTTCTTACGATATTTGAATATTGTCCTCAATTTTATTTGGTTTCAAGTCAGTCAGCTTAGGATTTGTTTATTGTTTTTATAAATAAATAAAATTCTTAGATCGTATTTACGATATTAGACAAATTTTTTTCTATTCGACTCCTTTTTCAATGTCATATTATTTTAAGACTACAGATTCCATCTCGTGTTCATTCATTCCAGTGAAGAAACAGTCGATATTCGTTTGATCGTATTTACTATACCTGTGTGTACTGACAGTTTTTTCTTCAAAAGAATTAAAATTGGCTAGGTTGTATTTTCAGTTGCGTATTTGAACATAATGTTCGATATATGCATAATATGCAGTCCATTCTTAAATGAACCTACTATCATACTTACGATATAAGAAACATTTTGCTCATCTGCTAACCTATAAGAAATTTAGGTGCGCTGGCTTTCATTTGGTGTATCGCTACGCAGTCCTATATGGACCAAGGACTCATTCAACAAGCTTCTTGTATTTTTACGATATTAAAAAAATGCATTCCTCGCATCGTTATAAAATAAGTACATGTACATTTCCTTACAGCTGTCTCGGTGCAAATCTTATTTAAACTTTGACAAAAAAAAAACGTCGCAAAACCGCCTTCAGGTTTTGGTTTATCATGTTGTAATACTCCACCTTGAAATATTCGTTGCATCCACTCTTCAAAAATCGCTTGATGGGAAAAAAAGTACGAAAATCCATTCGCACCCCAAAATGAAAACCCATCACCTTGGCCTCGTCATAGCCTCAGTCTTCTTCTTAAAATGGCTGCTTCTGTTTTCCTACTTAAATGAAGACTTCAAAGAAAAAAAAACCAAAACAACAACAAACGACTGAAATCCCAGAAAAAATCTTAGACATTTTTCCAAGAACAGTACTCGCACTCGTATTAGCCAGAAGAAAAGCAAAGAAAGGCCAAGAAAAAATAAGAAGGAAGAAGATGAAAAAAAGAAAAAAAAATTGTATAAAAATAAACGGATCGCATAATACGGGTACCTTCGTAATTTTTGCTGGAAGGCAAACAACAATCGCTGGTGATTGTAGTCGACGAAGTCGGTCTTGGTTATAGTGTAGCATTACAAATAGCTGCAGGGACTGGCCAATTGCGGTTGATGGAGAGAGGGAGCTGGGCCGGCCAGAATGCTTGTTTAGCTTGGCTAGCACGACTGACGTCCATTATAGTGGCTGCTGGTATCGTAAGTAGTACAAACATGGCGTCATCGGGTGGTCGATGGAGGGAAGGGGTAGTATAATACACACAAATCGGTTATTACAGTAATAAGCTTTTCACCCCCGCCAGGCCTGTATGTGAATAATTATTGTATTTTGCTGCTTTCGTTGTTCTTGGTCGTGGGGGATGTAAGATCAGGGGGCAGGGTGTGTTATATTATGCTTAGGTAAGGTGAATTTGCGAATTTGCTCAATTGTCCAGGACTTTTGGTAAATTCGACAACGACATCGATAAATTTATTTAATTTTGTTTTCGTTTTTTTTTGCTTTTGTATTCCATGTTTTTGGATTGTTTTCATAAATTTTTTTCTTTTTTTCTGTCCTCTTGTGAAGGGGGTGGTAGCGATTGGTTTGACTATAAGATCAGAATTTCAACATTCGATATATGTGACTCGGGGGATAATGGTTAATCAGGACATAACAGTTTCAATTCCTCGTCAGATGGATGGATGACTGCTGAGTAAATGTTTTCTTTTACTCTTTCCATTTCTCTTTTCCTCGTCCTACTACGGTTTTTTTTGAAGCCAATCAATAAGAGACGGAAAAATGTTCATGGGGGCAATTTGGCATATTGGGTTCGTTTGAGAATCGTTTATGCGGCAACATCTAATTGCAGATTTTTTGTTGCCCTGTTTTTCCTCGATGGAGAGTAATATCGTTCCGTTTTGGAATACAGAAAATACGGAATTTGTTTCATTAGAATATTTGCTTGCGAATTATTCTAATTCAATGCAAACGACCGTAAGCAAAAATATTTTTTTTTCTTATTAAGATATTTACTGAAAATGGCGAATTGGCTAATATTCTGGTTGTTTGGGACGGGGTTGTCGAATTGCATCTCTTGGGGTTATTTTAATCAGAAGGGAAAACAAAATTGATTTGTAGGAATTTCGTTTGCGGATGATAAACTTGGAAGGAATATAAATGCGTTCAAAAATTTATTTCTGATATGAAGTCGATTGATTTCTCGAACCAACTGTTGTATTATTACATTCTTAAATCTTCTTTGCACCTGCAAGAGTTTGTTTTGTTTTTAGACTTGATTCTTCAAAGTGAAACAAGCAAGCGTTGTATTTAACTTCTGGTTTCTAAAACCTGAACGACAGAAAAAGTTTTCACTCAAATATGAAGAAATATACAAGACCTCACCACCACACCCTTCAAGTTCGACCCAGTCGTAAAATCTACGGAATCAGCATCACTGTGTTTCCATTTATTGATTCTTTAAAACAGTAAACGTTTTGCAAATGAAGGATCATTTCAAAATACTGCAAATACGGATTTCCCGGCTTCTTATCCTTTGAAAAAGTGACTTGTCAGGATATTTTCTTAGTTAATTCTTACGTCCTTCAGTTTGAAGATTGGTAAGTTAGAAATAGAATATAAAATAAATACATAATAACATTTCCTTGGCTAAGGGTTCACCAAAAAATACAAATTTAAATAGTTCACTGAGGCGTATACGTGTTATTTTTTAAACTTCCACCCAAGAAAAAACAATTTGTCGTGAAAAGGTAAACATAACAGAGAATTTGAAGCAAAACCAGACAAATTCTTCTAATTCGACTTGAATTTCTGCCCGGAATGTGTATTTTTCAAGTTTGGAAGCAACAAGTCGCACGGGCTACATCTGGAGAATACATGGATGGGGCAGCAATTTGACCGTGGCGATGGTGAAGGTGAAAGCCGGTACTTTATCGTGATGAAAGAGTTTTTTTTTCTTCTCCAAGCACTACCAGTGTTACTTCAGTTCGAGCCTATAATTTGTTAATACAGCTTAAGTTAAGTGATCACATGGTGGTCGGCCGATGGAACAGTTTTTGCTTTCTTTGGACAACGTTCGCTGGCTGAGTTTCACTATTTCGACCGCTCTGGAGTGTTCCAGTTGATCCATATGCCATCAGCTCACGTGACGACGCAGTAACTCTTTCTGATTGCACTTAAACAGCGTCAAACACTGCTCTGAAGTGATGTTACTGTTGCTCATTTTACGTCTTTCTTAAATCCATGGACGCACCCACCTCCCAAGTTTAATAAAACTACGAGTCCAATCCGACGGAAATTTTGACAGTTAAAAATTTAACGAAAGTGTATTGTTTTTCAATTGTTCCGGAATTGATTTTTGAATAGGAAACAAAACAAATTCTTGGTGGAACAAAAATTGCCTGGAGTGTTTGAAAATTTACTATCGCTACCCACAGTCATTGCACCTCAAAGATATATTGTTTAAATCAACGATTCTGTTACCGAACCATTCTTACAATCAAAGTTAGGCCTTTATTAATGGCCTTAACCCAGAAGTTGTAGTGTCCGTAGCTTAGTGGTTAGGTGCGTTGGCTGCTAAGCAACAACATCGTGGGTTCCAGCCCTACTCAGGCCCAAAGTTTTTATTTCATCTTTCACGGACACTGCCTCTTGCGAAGAGCTGACAAAACTTCCAAGAGTATCATCTGTCATGAAAAAGTGCTTCTCAACTTTGCCGTTCGGAATCGCAGAAGTTGAGGACAACTTATATAAAAGTGAAAATTAGTGAAGAAATTAAACATTAATCCAAGCCAAGAAAGAAAAAAAAAATAGTAAGAAGAAAGTACTCATACTTCCCAGTGTGTCATCATCATCATAATCATCAATTGGATTCAAACAAATCACATTGCATTTTGGAAAAAATTGTGTTACATTATTATTCCAGAGTTGATCTGAGTGGAGGCGAGATCAAGTTCGTCAAAATGGATTTCAAACAACTTACTATCGGACCTAACAAGCATTGTTCTGTATAAATGATAATCATATATCACAAATTTTATCTCTGTAAGGTGACTATGACTTGTGACAATCACATTTTTGTGATTTTTTTCTGTGACAGCCTTTTAGTTATCACTTTGCTACAAAATTTGCTCAGTTGTCTTTTTGAGGGGACGCATCAAATTTAATTGAAATCTAAAAGCCTCAAATTGGCATTTCAAACAAAAACTTAAAATTTTAGAAATGAACAATTTTATTGAACAAAATCAAGAAAGTCAAGAAAATGAAAACTAAAATGTTCGGCTTTTGAGGATAAATCTTAGGAATAACATCGATATTTTGAGCCTCCAAAACTCCAAGTTAGTTGGTTTTCCTTCCTGCTTTGTACATAAATATAAACAAATGCAAGTAATAAAACATTTACAGATTCGTTAAAAACTTTCGTGTTACAAAGGAGACATTTTTAAATATCATTGAGATTTTGAGTTTACCGGCAGGAGTTCGGTCTACTCACATTCCTCCCATCCAGTTGGCTACAACACTAAATTTTCTTGGGGTGGTGGCTACCAAAGGCAAGTTGGTGCTGACTGGTCAGCTCCAATGGGACAAAGTACCATTTCCGAAGTGTCTTTGAGGAAGGATACCCAACACCGACGGCTTGGACAGAACGTCACAATAGACGCATATAACTTCGCGGTAGTTGAGGAGTTTGTCTACCTAGGCTCCGCTATAAACACGGGTATTAACACCAGCGCCGAGATCAGACGAAGAATAACTCTTGATTATCGCTGTTTCCTTGGGCTAAGAAAGCAATTGAGTGGAAAAACCCTCTCCGAGCAACTAAGGTAAAACTGTACAACACACCCATCATTCCAGTCCTGCTTTATGGTGCGGAAGCATGGACCCTGACAAAATCGGATGAAAGTGCCTGTTTCGGGAGGAAAGTAAGGCCTAATTGAGGAGCTTAGCGCTTCTTTCCTGAAGAAGCTTCAATTATGCACCCTTATGGACTTCAAAAGTTAATTCATGTTTATCATCTGAAACTTGACATTCCTACAATTTGGAGTAAAACAATTAAATAATAAGTTGACCAACTCACATTATTAATTTAATTTTTTTTTCCTCAATGAATAATGAAAATTGAAAGATGATTTGTTTTTTCTTTTTATTAAAAGTTTTTATTGCACCCACATTAAAAAAACACAGACAGATAGATGATGGAAGAAATGATTTTTTCACCGATCAAACTTGAAAAAAAAATATGACTATCGTCAGTTTGGCAAAGTGATTCCAAGTATAATAATTTATTATGTGATTACTTTACGCAGAATGAAAATTTCATTTCATCACATGTGACTATCACAAATGTGATAATCATTTTTGAATTTAGCCGATTCCACCCCTGATATTAGGTTCACGGTGAAAAAGTTTTTTTTAACGAAAAAATTTCTATTTCAAAAACCTATTTATATTTTCACTTGAGTTCATGCAATAATTAGACATAAAAACTCAGCAAATCAAAACAAAAAATATTTGTTAATATCAAAATTCATCCCTTTAGTATATTTTTATTTGAAAAATAAAAAAAAATATCAATTAAAATTACAAACAAATTTTTTCACTCCTGAATTAAACCTCCGCTAAGCAATAAGAAAAAAACACAAATTTCTCTATTTCCAAATCATTTTCAGATTCCACAAATCAGGATGTGTTATTTGTATCCTTCCCATATCTATAACAGTCACAAAATCGAAAAACGATTTTTGTTTGATTCGACCATCATTTTAATCCTGTATTCATATTTTATTGCTATTTTTTTGGAACCAAAAAACAAAAAATTGAACAAAAATCATTTAAAATTTCACAAAAGTATAAAAAGATCGATTAATTCGATTCGAGTATTCTATTTTCACACTCTGATGGCTGCTAAAGCCGAATGCGTTTTGAATTTATGATGACTCTTTATGGGTTAGATTGTACCCTTCTGTGTTCGATTGGTCAGAGAGTGAGACTTATACATATACTGTTAGTGATGAGAATACCGAAGACTGCAATGCACTGGTATATCCAGAATATTTCCTTGGCCATTTCCTCCTTGCCCCGACTTTATATAAACATTTTCGAAATCCTTGGCACATTCAAAGGCTATCTAAAAGATATAAGATACATTTTGACCAAACAAATTGAAGAGTTCGAAATTAAAAATTCACCCCAATAGCTGTGTTGTGCTGTGTCGACAAGCATATTCAGTGCAACAGGATGCGTAAATATTCATAACACGCGCAGACAATCATCCTGCTCCCTTCACACCAATAAACTTCTATATGAAAATCACTAAAAGACCCCCTCAAGTGTACCCAAGTTTGTGTGTGGAGACTCTAGGCCAGAGACAGGCAATAACAACACCAGAGACGAACGAACGGACGATATAAAATGAACGGATTTATTAGCAATGCTCAAGGATAATTCGTGAAGCGTAAACTTTACAGACAACGCTCGAAGGGTATACGCCGCCATTAGCAGGTGGAGAGAAGGTGGCGGTTCGTAGAATTGGCTGCCGATACTAACACTGGGGAGACGGCGGGCAAGTTTATAGTGCCGATGATGATGGTGATGAGGATGAAAAAGGATGCGATTGAATTTTAAATCAGCAGCGCAGGGAAGGATATTGCATCATTATTTGAATTTAGACTGGGATTCTGCTTTTGCTTTTTCTGGGCTTACAAAATTTATGAACAGTTGTCCGTCCGTCGGAGAGCTGGAGGAGAATAAATGCCGACGCGATACAGAGACTGCTTAAAGTGGAATATTGACATTATCGCCATCATCTGTCATTTGAATTGTAAATTAAGGAAATGCAAATCAAATAACTTGCGCGCTGATTGACATCAATCCTCTAAAGAAAGATAAGAGAAACAAAGGAGCAACGATGGTGATATGGACGGTGGGCGTGAAGACCCGGACAACGCACCCCAATTAACCTTATTACAGGGACATTTAGCAGCCCAATCGATGGGTTTTTCTTTTTTCAATATTGATTACGAGTCCAAGTGACGGATTTCTTTTTTTTTCCTTTTCGATTAAATGTCAACGTCAAGTTCACAGAGAGGAATGACAGAGTAACTCTCATTCGATGGCAATGCAAATTTTCAAAGTGTCAAATGTTCTTCACCTTCTATTAGCAAGGGACATTCAATTGAAACAGATGATTCAGGCAAATCCACAACTTCCGGACATGAATGACCTGCATTTCATCGATATCGTCCCTCTAGTTTTTGAAGCATCTTAAATCAAAAACGGCTATATGGCGAGGGTACCACTCATAACCTCTTTTTTGAATCAATTACGGTTTATTCTGATCATAAAACGGTTAAACACTAATTACCTTCTAATTCCTCATAAATCCTTTAAATATAAATTCCCAATTCATTGAAAATTACCCTTCTCCTTAGATTTCATTCGATTTTCAAACCCTGCAGTGCTTCGCTTCGCCCACCACAAGGCTAAAAATAAATAACTTTGCATTTGTTTCGGACAGACAAGGGTGTCGCGGCTTGAAAAGGAAAACCCAAAACAAAAAACAGCAAACAAAATACAAAACACAACAGAATTACGAAAAAATGAACATTGGTGCAATGCAAATGGCATTTAACCAAAGCCGCCACCACTGCTGCAACTGCAACTGCTGCTTCTTTTGCTGCACACTGAAAATTAAATTAATTGGCTACGTGCAATATAAACACCCACGTCGGCATAAAAACGAAAGTTATGGCTGCGTGTTCTTTTTTTTCCTGCATTCAATTGGTGTTGACTGCATCTACACGAAAAACACTCCTTCACGGTTGGGGTTTTTTGTTCTATCCATTTTTTGACTGAACAAAGCGTTTTTATATCACCCCCTATCTTCCCTTTCAAAATAAAACAAAAAAGAAGATCACATAGGCCATATTTTTATTTACCAATAATTTCGGTAACGACCAAACGGAAAGAAATTCGCAGTATGAAATTCTGAAGCACCATGAACAGCTCAGTTAAAATAATATTCCAAAAAAGAAAAAAAAAAAGAAGAACGAACTCATTTGTGGTCAGAAAATATTTACACATGCATATCCCGGTGAATTATTGGAAGTGCCTGTTGTGCGGCACGGCATGACGCCCAACTACTGTACTGCGATGTTCGTTGTTGGCTCTATTTATTACCCGAATGCAGATATATATATTTTTTTTTTGTTGGTTTTTTGATAGAGAAACGAGGTGTTTTCGAAAATTGAAAGCGTTATTGTTGGAATGAAGAAAAAGTAATAAAAGGGCCAACAACGCTTTCGTCTGTCGATTTGGAAGCGATGGTTTAACAAAGTTAGGTCTTTAAAATCCATTTTTTGCAGAACATTCATTGCGTCCAACCGCAGGATATTGCCGAAGGCCTGGCCATTGAGGAAAAATATAAATTTTTAGTGTTGAAGAATTTTAAATTTTACAATAATTTATCACACGCCACTACATAATTTTTTTTTTCTTAAAATAAAATTAATTTGTTTATTGTTTGCTCTGTTGTTTATAAAAAAAAATAAGAGAAGAAGTCTTTATTTACTGCATTAAGCCTGCAATAGAGTTTTAATCAATTTCAACTATTCGCTATACATGCGATCTAAACTTCATCAATTGAAGAATGAAAATTTAAGGGAGACTCACAATTTTATGTCGACTGTAAACAGTTTGGTTTCATGGCAGTAGGAACTCATGAAATTAAATCTTTTTATATGAAAGATGGTGGCGCGGACAGCTCTAGAAGAGACAATGCCTAGGTGGCTTACACTCATCAAAAATTCTCTGAGTGCGTGTGAAGAATTGAGGGGATCTACAATGTAACGCTGACTTTAACGGCTAAAGTTGAGAAAAACTTTTTTCTTGACAGATTGATCTCTTGAAAGTTTCGTCAGTTCTTTGCTAGATGCGGTAACAGTAGAAAATGAAGATGGGTTTATGGGTGAACAGTCGTCAAATCAAACAAGCGATAAATAGAAAGAATTTCGGAGACAACACAAAACCCTGCGGCACACCAGTCTTTATATTGTGATTTTAATACTTCAATCCGACCAATACAACTTAGAATGGTTAAAATTAATATTTCTATTCCAATGGCGTGACACCTGCTGTGTCGGAACGTGCCAATAAGAATAGGATAGATTGAAAAGCTTACCCAAGGGTTTTGACAGCGTAGAATAAAACACTTTTTCAGTGTGATAGCAGGGATACCACAAGACGAGTACGAAATAGGTTAGGTAAGGTAAGATAGGGAGGGGTGTGCACAGCAAGAAGCCGTTGCATACATGGGGTCCTATAGATCTATTGTGGTTCCCTATTCAAAGATGGTAGCAGTGATGCTCCTAAGCCTGCTGGTTAACATAGACGGGTTCGTTAACGAACCAGCTTGTGTTATCAATGAATTTCCTCATATTTACCATTGAGACCTGCGCTAGTTCGTCCAGTTCCCCAACAAACCTGTTTCCAAGGTATCGGAGTCGATTTGTTTGGAGGTTTGGACATTCACAGAGCAGGTGTTTAATGGTTTCTGTTTCCTCTTCAACCTGGAAGCTACTACAGAAATCGGGTTCGAAAGCCCAAATTCTATTCGATATTGCACCGATGGAACTTAATTACTTACTTATGGCGGCGCTACAGTCCAGGTCAGACCAGGGCCTCACCCAACAAACTTCTCCAGACAGCTCGGTCCCTGGCTAACTGTCTCCAGTTTCGCACGCCAAGTTGGTTCAGGTCCTCAACCACCTGTGTGCTCCACCGGAGTCGCGGTCTTCCTCTTCTGCGACGTCCTTCCGGATTGGATTCGAAGACTCTACGAGCCGGAGCTTATTTCCATTCGCTCAACATGACCCAACCATCTAAGTCGTTGGACCTTAACTTTTCTGGCTAGGTCAGTGTCGCTGTACAGCTCGTACAGTTCTTGGTTGAATCTTCTCCTCCATTCTCCATTAATGCAGACAGGACCAAAAATCACTCGAAGAATTTTTCTCTCAAAGCAGCCCAAAGCGTTTTCATCAGATGTTGTCATAGTCCATGTCTCTGCACCATACATGAGGACCGGGATGATGAGGGTTTTGTAGAGTGTCACTTTAGTTGCTCGGGAGAGGACTTTACTACTCAATTGCCTTCTAAGTCCAAAGAAGCAGCGATTGGCAAGAGTGATTCTTCGTTTGATTTCAGCGCTGGTGTTGTTGTCTGAGTTGATAGCGGATCCCAGGTAGACAAAGTCCTTAACTACCTCGAAGTTAAATCTGTCTATGTTGACGTTTGCTCCAAGACGTCGATGTTGGTTGTCCTTTCTTGTCGCCAGCATTAACTTGGTCTTGCCCTCATTAACCGCTAGACCCATCTTCCTGGCCTCCGTCTCAAGGCTCACAAACGCTCCACTTACATCACGCTGTGTTCTTCCAATTATGTCAATGTCGTCTGCGTATCCTAGTAGCTGGACAGACTTTTGAAAGATTGTGCCTCTGGTGTTGACATTGGAGCTTTGCACAATCTTTTCAAGAATGATGTTGAAGAAATCGCATGACAGCGCATCACCTTGTCTAAAACCTTTTTTGACATCAAAAGCGTCCGTTTTTTCCGACCATGATGGAACAGCGTGAATTTTTCATTGTCATCTTACACTGACGGATGAGTTTTTCTGGGATGCCAAAACTAGACATTGCTCTATATAGTTGGTCTCTATAGACGCTGTCATACGCGGCCTTGGCACCGATGGAACAGTGGCCAGTTAATACACCTATCAAGATTTCAATGTTCTTTTTACTCAGTGGTAAGATATACCTTTCATTAATTGTAGGTCATAAACTTCTAAAGATAACGCAATCGTCCCTGGATTTCCTGGAGTTATTGATGAGTTCTTTTGATCCTAGATCTAACTTCCTTTTGAGCATGACAATCGGGGATGGCTGCTACTACTTCTATTTGTTTCTGACCATTTCCTTGCCAGTTTATCTGCAATTTCATTGACTTCTATGTTGCTATGTCCAGGAACCCAGCAGAGTTTGACTTGAATAGTGTGACAAATGCTATTAAGTTTATTCCTACAGTTTAGTACCGCTTTGAATCTTATGGTCTCACTGGCTAAGACTTTGATAGTAAATGGTTTTACAATAGGGACGCTATCAATGAAATTTTTTATTCCTGTGGAAGTACATTTGATGCCATTATGTATGGAACTCGATTTCTTTTGCATGGCCACCACGGGCACGCTTGCAGAAGTACAGACGCTGAACCCAATTTTCGACGGTTTTCAAGCATAAATCGGCCGATACTGCTGCAATTTCCGTTCGATATTCGTACGAAGTTCATCAATCGTCGCTGGCTTGTTGGCATAAACCACAGATTTGAAGTAACCCCACAGGAAATAGTCTAACGGCGTTAAATCGCATGAACGAGGCGGCCAATTCACAGGTCCATTTCTGGAGATAATGCGCTCATCGAACTTCGTTCTCAATAATTCGATTGTTTGGCCCGCTTCGTGACATGTGGCACCGTCCTGTTGAAACCACATATCGTCCAAGTCCATATCATTCAATTCATTCCAAAAATAATCGGTTAGCATTGAGCGGTAGCGATTCCCATTCACAGTAACGTGCCGGTCTTGATCATCACGGAAGAAGTACGGCCCAATGACACCACCAGCATGTAAACCGCACCAAACAGTGATTTTTCGGGATGTAATGGTGCCTCGTGAAGCACATGTGGATTGCTGCCTGACCAATAACGCATATTTTGCTTATTGACGAAGCCATCCAGCCAGAAATGAGCCTCATCGATGAAGATGATTTTTCGCTCTTAAAGTGTTGACCAATGACTCCAAATTTCGGTAGTAAATTTTAATAATTTCGACTTAGTGTTGGATCGTATACCTTTGAAATGAAATGGCAAACCTTACTGAAGAGAAATGTCAAGAGAGTAGGAAAAAATATGGCTCCGTTTGCTGTCCCTATCGTCCTACTTTGGTAGCGTCTCTATTGAAAAACCCTTTAGCTTAGCTGTTCACGAAAAGTGTTATCTCCGAGAAGTTTAGTTTTTCTTGGTGTACCAGTTCTGCTGCTTTTTCGATAGCGTAAATCTCAGCCTGAAACACACTACAGTCATCCGGGAGCTCATACGATTCTCTAATGTTAAGAGATTGACAAAGCACCCCGGCTCCTGTTCCTAATTCTAATTTAGACCCGTCAGTAAAGAAGGGGATGCCCCGTCTGTCTGTCGGGTATGAAAAAGAAAAGTTCCTTTTGAAATCTACTACGGGTGGAATATATTCAGTGTTCTCTTTAAGTCATGGAACTGTCATAGGTGACAAAAAAGCCTTATGAACTCGTCCAAGGCTGGGAGGTCTTATATCATTTCAACCCTGCTTGTGGCGTAGATCTCTGTGCTCCTGGTATTCAGGCTTACCCTGTACCCTGTTTAGAGCGTCAAATTCGCTCCAAAATTCGAAGCCCTGAAGCCTGATTTGGGCTGCTATATAGAAATTAATCAGCATTCAAAACAATAGAAACAAACCCCTTCAAAAACTATGTCAATCAATGTCTACCTATATTTTTCCGATGTCCTTCAGCCAAAAGACAATTCTTTTGTATCCCATTGTGACCTTTTTCTATTTTCTCTGATCCCCTGCCAAATTTCAATACTCTAATAAGTCTTCTGCCTGCCGCCATTCGCCCAATATCACAATTGAATTTTCAATACATTTTCTGATTACTTTATTGTTCTTAAAAAATAATAAAACAAACAAAAATCCCAGCGGCAACAAACAATTTCACGTTACCTATTTGGCTTTGCTCCTGCACAAGGACATTTATAATGCACACAAAATATAACAGAAAACTATTTCTGATTACTTTGTGCTTGAACTTGTTTTTGTTTCAATTTTTTTTTGTTTTCTAGAAGTTCAGAACCAATTTTACTTCTACACTGCGGATCAAGAACATCAAGCCACTTGCATTAAAAAAGTTTAAAACATAAAATTTGTTCCTTACCAAAAATGCTTTTGAACTTAAAATTTTGGAGTGTACTTTGACTTAAAATTACTTCCCCCAGATCACGGATATTCTCTAACATGAGATGATTACTATTCCCGTTGTTTTACTGCACTTTGTGTGCCAAAAAAAGAAGAACTAGTTGCGACACAAGGCTTCGCCACATTGAATTCCCAAAGTGGATGATAATGTTGGCGAACATATTTTCGAAAACCATCAACAACTCGGCTCCACCTCTTCCGCCCGACACACCGACATTTTTCTAAGTAATCCATCCATGATGTTTTGTCGTCGCTCTTTTGTGTGCTTATAATTTTTTTGTTCTACTCCTGTATCCTGTGCCAAATTTTTTGTATTTATTTCATCTCATTTTCTTTGTTTTGTTTTAGAGGGAAAGATAGAGTTCACTACTGGATTTTCTAATTTTTTCTGAATTTTTTGTATGCCCTCCTTTCGGTGTAAGCTTATGGAGGAAATCTTTCAACTCTGGGGCAGGATGAAACAGTTTATTTAACACAAAACAGAGAATAAACAGAAGACACCAAAAGAATAGAATGATAACAAAAAAAAATTATAACTGTAATTATCCTCGTTTCCGGTGTGCAGGACGGCGGCGGTGGTGGTGGGTGATGGTTCGAAATTTACTTTGTTTTCCCTCTTTAGGTTTTTATCACTTTTCTGCTATTTTAATTTTCACCGGAAAATCCTCTTATCTTGTTTTTAATAATTTTTTTTCTCGTTTTGTATTTTTCTTTGCAGAGAGTTCACCACAGCAACGTTCGAAGGGTGGTTACGGTGGCGCCATGCTTAATGCTGTCAACAAAGAAAAGCTATCTAGAATTTATTCCAATTCTTCCTCGTCCTCGGCCTCAGTCTCGTCCTCGTCGTCATCCCCATCATTGTCATCATCATTAACGAAATCCTTGTCGGCAGCAGAAGTCGTCATCGTGCCAAAGCAACAGCAACAGCAGCTGCAACGTTCTGCATCAGAAGCAGCATCGTCATTAAAAAAAGAAACGATACTCACAGCAGCATCAACCCATGACTTGCCGGAGTTGATGAAACGAAGCGGACATCCTCCTATCGCTGGCGATGGTCCACCGAATCCCAAAGTGATCGCGGTTAGTGCCATTAAGAGCGGCTCCTGCTCCCCAGCTCCGGCTATAGCTAGAACACGAGCTGATGGGGCAAGTTCATCTGGAGGCCAAGTGATTTTCTACGCTCCGCCCGCACAAAAATCTCCTCCCCAGCAGCAGGAGTCAACGCCACCGCCACTGGTGGCCATTAAAAATGAACCACAATCGATTTACCGCGAAAGGAGTATCGAAGAAACCGAAGCTGCTCACGACTTGCTCTCACTCTCCCAAAGTCTACCACCCTTGCCAGCCCCATGTGTGGTGACAATTCTACAACAAGACAACGGAGTGCCCAACTACGTTGTCACCCACACCCCAGTCATGCAAGAGATCTCGAATTCTTCCAACAGTGACTATCGTCACAATCATCATCATCATCACTCGACTTCGAGTGGCACAACCAAGTCAATTGCAACATCATCCAAAATCCGCTACATCAGTAGTTCTTATGAGAGCAACAATGCCGAAAATTGCTCACCGCTAACGCCGCCAAATTCCGACCATTCCTCAGACGTTGACATCGATATGTCATCGTCGTCTTCAACCTGTTCGGCAGTGACTTCGTCGTCAGAGTCGTCATCGAATCGCGGTGCACAAAGCCTCTGGGGTACCGAGTTGCTAAAGGTGAAAAAGGACAAACCAATTATTTCTTCAATGACCGATGGACGCTCGAAAAGCCGCAAAGCCGCAAACATGGAGCCGTACATCAAGCGAAAACGGGGTGTCTACAAATGCAACGACTGCAACAGGCAGTATGCCACTTCGAGCAATTTGTCACGTCACAGACAGACTCATCGCAGTCTGGACTCTCAGTCGGCCAAAAAATGCAACACTTGTGGCAAGGCTTATGTCTCAATGCCAGCCCTAGCCATGCATCTGCTGACTCACAAGCTGTCACATAGCTGTGAGATTTGTGGCAAGCTGTTCTCTCGGCCCTGGCTTTTGCAAGGGCATTTGCGTTCGCACACTGGTGAGAAGCCCTACGGCTGTGCCGATTGCGGCAAGGCCTTCGCCGATCGATCGAATTTGAGAGCTCACATGCAGACCCATTCGGGCTGCAAGAATTTCAAGTGCGAACGTTGCAACAAGACTTTTGCACTGAAGTCGTATCTCAACAAGCACCTCGAATCCGCTTGCCAGAAGGATCTCAGTGGCAGTGAGAATAGTTGTGAGGATAATGATGACGACATTATAGTTGCGTAATCTCGATACTGATGACAAAAAGTAAGTTGAAACCCTTATACCTTTATGCCCGCCCCCTTGGTAAATTGCGGGGCATGCATGAAACACTTAACAAAAATATGACCCAAACTCACACTCCTACTACAGCAGCAAATTTCTTTATGTTTCGTTTTGGAAATTATAAAAAACAAAAATTAATATATACAAACAAAAATATTTAAAAAATATTTACATATTTTAATTATAAGGAAAAATATTTTTCAACAAAAAAAAAATTAAGCAATTTTGAAAATTATAAATTAAAATGCTAAAAATTAGCGTGTAGATTAGGAAGTAAAAAAACAGTAGTCCACAATGAATGATAAAGACAAATTATTTAAAATTATTTTTTGTTATTTTTAATTTTTATTTTTAAATACATAACAAAATTAAAATTAAGAAGAATCTCATGCAACGAATATTTATGGAACATAAAAGTAGAAATTTAAAATACAAACAAAAACAAAACAGAGATAAATACTACAAAATTTTATTAAACAAAAAAATATAATTATTACTTATTGCCCAGAAAAAAAGTTAAATTCAATACAAAAAATATTAACAAAAATTAAGAAAACATTTTACATATTTTTTTTAGTCCGATTTTTATTTAGAATTAACCCCGAAGTAAGAAAAAATAAATACTCATAGCCCAAATGAAACATGATAAACTTAGAGAGAAGTACTGTGGTGAACCAATAGCTAACACGGTGATCATCAAATTTTGTAAGAGAAGAGTTATAGCACAGAAACTCTCATAGGAATAGGAAGCTAGTGAAATTGGCAACGCTGTTCATGCGATGTTATTCGACAATGCGTTTTGATTTGCTCTTTGCTATAAGTCTGTTCATTTAAACTGTTCTCACTGAGATAGTTGCAGTGACTTCAAACATTTTTGCTATCCACATGTCAAAAGCTCGAAATGGCTGACTAGATTCAACAAAATTTCATCTCAGAAGAAAAACTAACATTTCAGCTTAATTTTTTTGTTCCACCTTAAAATAGGCTGAGGGCTCCGATATCTCAATGAGATTAAGAGAGGTGGAAGGTGGAATCGGAATGGACCTATAGTCTGATAAGCTTGCAAATCGTGCTCCGAAAACTGCAAGAGAGCAGAATGCACTCGAATTAAAACTCTACGCAGCAGAACTTTAAGAAGTATTTCGTAAGGCGGGTTGGGTTATAAGCGAGATGGACTTTGAGTTTTTAAGGATGGGCTTTTTGCTGCATCTTAAACATGCGAAACTAACTTTATAAATGCATACTTCTTGTAAGAAACCGTATACAAGCACTTTATACAAGCTTTAAATTCCATAAGATTTTCATTATGGCCTTGAAACTTCTGTAGTAAAATATAAATAGCTTCTCAGGCGAAATTGCAAAAAGCCTTTACAAAAACTGCATAAATGAAGTAATATCCTCTTTGAAGAAAAAATTACGCGGTTTTTTATCAGCTTTTTCATAAAAGCTTAAGCTACTTTCAACGAAAAAAAGGTATTTTTTATTATCGCACTAATACCATAAATGTGAAGGTTTGGATGGATGGGTGTATGTTTGTTGTTCAGTAACTCCAGAACGGCTGAACGGATCTGGATTAAATTTAGCACACAGATAGATTTATAGTCTAGAATAGCACATACTTACTTACTTGACCGGTTCCCAATCCATGAAGGATCTCAGCCTGAGGCACTGCAGATATGCTTCGTGTCTTCTCCAGTCGCCAAAACCAATTGCTCTGGCATCCGCAGTCACAAGGTCCTTGTACTGTATAGGTTAATTCTTCCTTGTCGTTGCTAAACAGAGTTTCAACGTCCAGGTGCCCCGAAAGGAGTTGCCACGTTGGATACTTTACGTACTTACTTAGCCGGCTCCCAATCCATGAAGGATCTAAGCCTGAGACACTGTAGCCTTCCATCGGGAACGCATGCACTCTCCAGTCACCTAAACCAAGCGCTCTGGCATCCGCAATCGCTTGGCCCTTGTACCGGAGGTTCAGTCTTCCTTGTCGTCTGGAACCTGGGGGCTGTGACGAGAAGACTTTCGTGGTGGAGCGTTGTCGTCCATTCGCTAGATGTGGCCGAGCCAGTCGTCTTTCCTTGGCTTTCTGGACTACATCCATATCTTGGTACAGCTCGTACAGTTTGCGGTTGAATCTTCTTCTCCATTCGCCAATCGTCGCATACGGGACCAAAAAACCGTCGAAGAATTTTTTCTTTCGAAAGTGCCCAGTATCATTCCCTTTTTTACTCTACTAAGATGTCGTTAGTGGGATTGATGTTTGTAGCAAGGCAGGTGAACTCCTTTGCAGTAACGTTTTGTCCTGAGCGGTGTACAGGTGTTCTTTCTTTGTTGATAGTATGTACTTTGTTTTGTCCGCTTTCACTTCAAGCTTCGCCTGTTCTTCAATCGCTGTGAAGGCCTTAAGCACACCTCTCTTGACCGATTATATCTATGTCGTCCGATTAGCCCAAGAACTGGGTGGATTTGTTGAAGACAGTGTTTTCTATGCTCACACCTGCCTTGCGCACTATCTGCTCCAGGACTATGTTGTAAAAGTCACAAGACAGCGCATCCCCTTGTTGAGACCCTGCGCATGTTCGAAACAACTCGGATGAGCTGTTACCCATTTGCACACTACACTGCGTAGTTTTAAACTGTCATGCGGCACAGCTGGATCAGTTTGTTCGGGATCCCGACTTCAGACACCGCACCGCCGAAGTCGATGAAAAGATGGTGGGTTTCAACTTGAAATTCGTTTGTCTTTTCTAATGATCTGCCTCAATGTTAATATTTGGTCTATCGTTTTTCTGCCTGGCCTGAAACCATACTGCTACGTGCCGGTTATTGTGTTGCAGAACGGTTTAAGACGCTCACACGGTACGTTAGATAGGATTTGTTATGCAACATTAAACAAGGATATGCCTCGCTAGTTTCCATTTGGGGGGTCATTATCCGAGGCTCTGGCGGTCTCTCTCATTAGTAGCACATAGGCTACTTTTTGTCTTGGTAAATTGTACTGTTCCCGCAAGATGGATAAAACATTTTCATAAAGCAAAGGTATGTAGTATTAGTTGATGGATCAGAAAATGAAAAAGTCTACTCCTTATCCCGGTAACCGTGGGTAACACCGTGGGGATAATCTAGTCACATATAAATAAAATCTACAGATGCAAATATCTCCGCAACCAGAACTCGGAATTGGGCTTGGCTGACACTTAGAGCAAAGTTTCCATCAATTAAACTGCTGTGCCGTCTCCAAAAGAGACGTTAGAAATTAACGGCAGTTTAAGAGATTACTTCAGCTTCTTTAGTTCTTATTCGTTAAACTTTACACCTATAACATGCTGTAGATTACCGAAGATGGAATGAGGGGTTTAGATTCACAATTTTGATATTCACTTCGCCACTTACGCCTTCTGCAGTTATGGATCGTTGTGTATTGAAATTAATGTCTTTCAAGATGTCTATGTCTTCCCAATCTAGCCGTGAAGGTATCAACATTTTCCCGAACCAATCGTTCCACTGTTGTTAAAATAAATGAGGACAAGAAGGGACCATTTTAAGACTGCGGAATATGGAACAGATTAAGTCGTCTCTACACCATGTACAGAAATGGTTTCCAAACCTTTTTTTAAACACAAAATAAAAAAAAAATGTAAATCTAAACTAATGCCCCAAAAGTTAAGCGTTTCGATAAGAACAAAAATCCTCCAGCCCCCCCCCCCATTCTCAAAACATTAACCCCATTCATTGTCTCCGCAAATCTCTATACATCCATTTCTCACGATATCACCTCCTTAATGTCAATTTTAAAAGACTATAACTCAAAATTTTCATCTACCATAAATCCTCTATAACATCGCAATCGTGTTTATGTACACAGCAAAGCTATACCCAACCCTTTTTATGTATAGAACGCACTAATGACACTCTGATGGAATCCCTAGCCAAACACTAAATCAAGAACTAGGTATAACCATATAAGATCCTGTATAGCTCGCGGAATCCTCCGGGTCTCCGGGTGCATGCAAAGAAATAACATCAATACACAAACACACAGACATCCAACCGTACACACTCATACAAGCAGAATGAATTTAAAAAAAATATCTAAGCTTTTAGACTCTGTATAGAAACCACATTAATACTAAACCCAACCCAACAAAATACTCAGGATAGCTCCACAAACACAAGCATCACGGCTAAGGACGACATGCTGTGTACATCACTCAAGTTTGTTCAGAAAATAGAAAATAGAAAAAAATCTCTAAATGCACTTGTAAACCTACAGATGTAATTTCATCCTTAAACTACACTTTGAAAGATAGACACTACAATGACAGGCTACACTGCCTCATCTATCGGTGGTTTGGGGGGCATAGGAAGGAGTTTTTAGGTTATTAAGGGAATCAAATGAAATGTGCTGGTAGGGCCCTTAAATTCAAAGGGCGCTTCGAAAGCTCCAATCTTCCAAAAAATCAAAAACTTACATTTTCAGAAGTGGGATGTCATTCAAATTGAATGTAAATTGATTTGATTTGAAGCGAATGAATGAAGTTGTTTTCAAAAAATGTGTCTGTTGTAGGCCCCACTGAACAAAAAACTCTGAGGCGCTTGAAAATTCTATAACGGCCCTGCTGGGATGTTGTACAAGTATAAGATAGGGCACAGAGTACCCCAACCTAAGGCTAGAGCACACTAGCGGTAACATCATTGAAAAGGATGAGAACGAGTACAAGAAAAAGGTGGAGATGGAGGAAGAGGATAAGGCGAAATGCTGGTAGATGCTTGAATGAGATTTAATGCTGATGTTGCAACAAGCTTTTAATAATAAAGCGGAGGATAAGATGAGGACTGCGTGCTCTGTCTCATTCCCGTCTTTGCTCAGCATTCGTTTTTATACCTTAAAGAGAAGGGGACATGGAGGAGCTAAAGCAACGGCAGCATTCACAACTTTTGCTATTATGCTGTTACGCTTTTGTTTTATTTTGTCATTCTATTCGTCGCCGTCGTCGTCGTTGAATTTTACTGTTGATATTTTCCTTACCCACATGTTAGAAGGTAGAAAGAACGAAAAAAGAGTATGAGGTTTGGCAGATTATTGTAGGGCTTTTCACGTGGTATGGTTCCATTGTAAACTGCTCTACAACGATGACGACGAAGACGACGACGACGACAAAGTTGTTGTCTTAATAAAAACATGCTATTCCTGATTATTACTGTATATCGCATTGAAACGTTGCATTTGTGTCTTTTATCATTGCGTAGTGAAATGTGAAAAGAAAATTTATTCCGTTGCTTATGAGGGTGGGAGAGGTAGTAGAAGACGTATTATCCTTATGAAACAAGAGAAAAACACTGTTGCACACGGTACATGTGAATGGCTCCAGCCAAGTCGCATTCCCTTTCCAACAACAACGTTGTGCTTTTCTTATAATATTGTTTTCGACAGCGACGCAAGGACTTAAGTCTTTTTCTTGAAACAAATAAAGAAAGACCAGAGAAGACAGGACGACGACGACGAAACGACGACTAACGACGATACGGAAGGAAAACCAAAGGAAGTTCCTCAATACAGGTGCATCGGAATTGAGAGGGGATTGGATTTGTTGTTTTTCTCTTTGCTCTCGTTCGAGCTTAGAGCGGGGGCTGCTCCTTCATTGTCGATGAGATTACCAGAGTTTTTGAATGATTTTATGAAAACGATGAAAACGACTGAAGTTAATGCATCCAAAGCTACGTGTACACAATTACACGAGAATATTAAATGTTAGTCGTTTGTTAGTATTGATAGTTTGCGGTTTGTTTTTTGATCATAAATTATTATTACCGTTGGATTTCTTTCCCTTTGTTTCAAGTTTCTGTGTAATGGGAGGGAGGAGGAATGGGGAAATATTGGATGAATTTCTGTAATACTAATTGGGAATTCATCTTCGAAATAAGTTTTGAAATGAAGGAATCCTGCTGTTCCTTTTTTGAAATACAATCAGACAAACACATGTCTGAAACAAGAGACAAATGTCTGAAAAATAGACAAAAATGTCTGCAAGATTGGTTTTGCCTATGACGGATCCCCGAACAAATATAAAAGGCTTCTTCTACACCTGCGTACCATCCTCTGCAATTTTCCACTCTTCCCAACGACAGCTTGGTCGCCCAGATTTTCTTTCGTTTGGGGTAAACGAGTTTTATACAGTAATTTTCTGTCAAAACTAAGGGAATTTATCTTCGAAATAAGTCTTAAAATGAAGGAATCATGCTCTCTTTTTTAAATTTGAAAAAAAATGTCTGAAACAACAGACAAATGTCTGATTGAACAGACAAAAATGTCTGCGAGATCCATTTTGCGTATGGCGGATCCTTTTAAAGGTATAAAAGGCTTCCTCTACACTTACGCATCATCCTCTGCTATGTTCCACTCTTCCCAGCTGATTCCCCTTTGAATCTCGGTCGCCCAGATCTTCTTTTGTTTGGCGTAAGCGGTTTTCAACGCACTCTTGCACTCTTGCCTGTTATTATCTTACAAACTTAAGGTATCTCTGCAGACAATGGGTCATATTCTAAAAGATGAGCAAGAGCTCAAAGTCTGAGCTGACGATCTTGAACTCACCTGTGAGATCTATAGAGCAGGGCGGAACTCAGACTCATCTCTGTGTGCAAAACGATTTCAAGCTCAATCGCAGTTGCCTTTACATAAGTCTAAGAAGAGTGATGCTGCGCTCAAAATAATATCAATAAATAAAAGCCAATTTGGAATTGACATCACCAACGAATAAACAATCAGCCAGCAAATTTCAACACTTTTAAACTATTCTTTTGCATTGCATGAAGCTTGAACATTAAAATAAGGAAACTCGCACTTCCTGCTCCATAACCTTTGCGCTTCTTGTTCTTGTATTTCTTCCACAGTATGTGGGAATATAATCCAATTCTGTGTTTGGCTTGCTATTTCTGCAGAAACTTGCTGCACCACTCTAGAAGCTGTTGATTGATGATTTTTATGGTTTGTGAAAGCACCATCACGAGTTTCTGAGCTCGGCCCCAAAAATTCTTTCACCAATGACACCTTCTATCTTTATACATTTTTTGTCCAGTAAACTGGACCATCTTTACAGTTTTATGTGAACTCTATTTCTCTATCGATCTCATGTAACCAAGTGTTTTCTCAGCTTTTTGCATATGAAAACGAGCTCAATCTCATGGCGAGCTTTCAGTGTGAGATCGATCTCATCCCTCTGAGATTGAACTCACAAATTGAGATCTAAATTATCCACTGTTCCTTCAATGCTTTACCAAACCCTCTAAGTTTCGTATTTGTTAATGATACCAAGACCTATAATGCAATACTCAGTTCATGAAAGCCACAAGTAGCTCGTCCTTCGTGCCAACAAGTACCCAAAGCCTTCTGATGAAAAATGCACCCAGCATTCCTTAGAACCTAGTGATGACATTGATTAGACTTAACAAAATATGTCACGCATAATAAATCCTTCATATGCCTTTATCTGAACCAACCATCTTTAGGGCCAAAGAACAGAACCACTTCTAAAGGCAACGTGCAGTGATACAAAACAAAAAAAGGAGCCCAGGGTTATACCCTAGTTTCCTTTGGAGGGTTAGCACGCGTTAAAGACCTAAAGGAGGCCATAATCTTCAACAAGCGAAGCGGAATGTGCTGACATACATGAGAAGAGTAATTTGAGTGCCACTTGCCGTCGTCATCGTCGCTCGTCGTTGGCGTCGTCGTCGTTGTTTTCCGTTGAGAAGTGTACTCCGCCATCATATCGCTGGTTACATCCGCGGACAGGTATCGCGGATTTATTTTTTTCTCTCCCTTTTTTGCTTTTGTGAAGCAACCTCGACTTTATAGTGTGTCATGTTGTTTTTCGTTTATTCACTGTCACATCCTGTATGCTGGGGCTTTTTTCCCCCATTGAAGGAAACAAGATGTCGTCCCGATGACATCCTCTTCTTCGTATTTGCTCAGCGCGTGTACTCTTATTTACTGTTCACTTTTTTGTTTCTCTTTGATTTTAATTTTTCTTTTGATTTGCGCGCTTGTTGCTTTTTGGTTAAAACATGGTTGACGGGTGACGATGCAATTTTCCATTCGTCCTTAATTTCTTCTTTTTTTTTGCGGTTACGATGACGATGACATAAAGTGACTAGGTATAAAGCTCGCGAAGTAAAAAAAAGTGGAAAATTATAAACACACGACAACGACGACGACTTTTTTGTTTGCTGCGCCTACTTAAAATTTCTGCAATTTTTTTTTTTTCATCTCATCTCTTGTGTTTTTCAAACGTAAAAAATTAAAGAATTCCTGAAGCCCTTGGAGCTGTGTCGGATATGTGTGTCCTTCAAGCTTTTTTGCACAGTTAAAGGAGGACTCTTTAGAGTGAATAATAATGTCGTTGGCTGCGTTAAATTAATTATCATGCGTGTTGTCGCATGTGAGATGTGCAGTTTCTTTTGAAACACAATAATTGAGATTTAAGTGTTGTTAAATTATGTGTGTGGAGGGTGAGGGGGTGGTAAAGTAATGAATCATGTTTAGGGTGCTGTAATTTATCACTTCCTCCTCTTTTCTGACTGCTGTCGGTGGAAACTAAAATTGCGTGTTCATAATTTGACAACTTGAAAAAGTTCTTTTTGAATGTGGAACAATAACTCGTAATTGCTTGAGAAAAATTCAAAAATGGAACGGGGGAATTCTATCCACGGCAGATACTCTGAGCTAAGGGAGCTGCTGAAATTCAACTAAAGTTTGATATGAGTCACGCAAACTGTAAAAAAAAATATTAAATACAGAGATTCGTTCCTTAGCCGTACTTCACGAACTTTAAATGACGCTCTGTTCAAAAAATTGTTAAAAAAATGTTAGGGTCTCCCTTTCTTTCTATGCTTTCACCGTGTCTCTGGCATAAAAAGGGTACAAAAACACTCTTGGATACAAAATTTGCCAGCGTTGCTCACCTTAGTACTTGTCGTAGATAAATAAATAAATTTTGTCACAAAACCAACTTTTCTATTCAATCAAATAAAATTGCAAAATCAATGAAAAAACAAAATTTTTTATATTTTAATTTTTTTAACATAAAGTGAAAAATAAATAAAATATTAGAAACATATCACAATGACAATACTTAAAATTAATATTTAAAGAAATTAAACATAGAAACCGAAAATAATTAAAATAAATATTTATAAAATAAAATTTTAATTTTTATAATTAATTTCTCTTAATTTTATTTTTAATTAATATAAACAAAATTATTATTAAAGGAAAATTGATATTATTTTAAACCTTAACATTTAAAAAATAAATATTTTTATATAAGAAGTAAGAAATATTAATAAAAAAATATAATTTGTTATATAAAAAAAGACAAAATAAACCAAAATTAAAAAAAAAAACTAGAAGATAAACCGAAAAGCAATTGCAATTACAAACAAACAAAAAAAGAATATATAATATTTACAAAGATTTGTTCATGGTAGTAAAAGCTCAACAGCCATATTAAAAAAAACGACATTTATATCTATATACATTAATTTATTATTTATAAACTTTTTGAAAAGCAAACAAAAATTATATTGAACAAAAAAAATTATTAAAAAATATTAAATTAACTAGAAATTACGGTCAATTAATTTTGGAAATACAAATTAAAAAAAAAAGGTTATGAGTTTAAAAAATCGAAAATAAATTCTATATATATCAATATAGATACATAAATCATTATACTGTCCCAAACAGAGAACAGATTCCATGCGTAAGAAATTAACAAATCTTAAGAAATTAAAAAAAAAATTATATATATAATTGCAATAAATACAGAATACAAAAAATACTGCAAATTTAGTAAACTTTCGAACTTAAAACATACAACGATTTGAAAATTTTTCAAAAACAAAAACAAACAAAGCAAATTATAACCAGTAAAGTAAAGCAAATCGTATTTAAAAAAAAAAATTAAGAATAAATAAGCAACATTATTTAGAGTTTATTCTGATAGGAAATTTTGTGATTTAAGAAAAAAGTGAAAAATAATTATATAAAAGCTTAAAATTATATAAAAAAAAAAGCTTAATAAACAAAAAATTGCACGTCACGTAAGGACAACAAGGACTGGACTGTCATGACTAAAAAGTGACAAGATTAATATTGAATGACGTTTTGAAAATAAAATTGAAGGCAAAATGTAGATTTTTTTATTTTGCATTATATTTTTTATACAAGAAAACAAAATAAGAAAAACTATTTATTTACATACGTTTTTGGGAAAAGTGATTTTTTGGTCCTTTGGGGCGTGCTAAATTGTGTATTTTATATACGTATGACGAAAAACCAGATTTGATTCAAATATATAAATTAAAATTAATTCAAGCAATACATTTAATTAATTTGATTTTTTTTTCTTTAATTAAAATTAAAATTAAACTTGCAAATAATGACTTCAAATTAAGAAAAAAATGTAGAACTAAAGAATTAGGTATACATAATATTTATATATATATATATAAATATATACATTACAAAAATTAAGCATAATTTATAATTTAGAAACAGACCAATAATATTTATATATATTATTAAAAATAAAACAACTCATAAATATGTAAATACAATTTTTACAAAAAATATATAAGATTTAAAAAAAATCAAAAACAAAATGCAATTTCAATTATATATAAAATATATTATTCACCATATATATATTTAACAAACCATTGTATATAATACTATATACAATATACACACATATATAAATAATTTGAGAAAAAACAACACTGTGTATTCCAGTATCTAGTCAACATTTGTAATGTGAAAATTAATTAAAAAATATACATTTACGTTTTTTTGTTTTTATTGTTTATATATTATTAAAAATAACAATTAAGTTATTTGATGCTTTCAAAAAATCTCAAAATATAAATTTAAATAGCAGACGGCTGTTTTTCTGTAGATCTCAATTTTAAAGAAAGATTAAATCACAGAAGAAATTTTTTCTCGAAATGAAATGTAAACAAAATAAATAAAACAATTTTTAATATTTAATTACAATTTATTGCATAGAGGACACCAAAAAACCAATTTTTAACTATACAAGAAAAGTTTAAAGAATAATAAGAAAAAAAGATTGCAAGACTTGAAAATAAAAAAATACATATATATTGATTTGTAAGACAACGTACCACTTAAGCAAAATCCCAAAATATATACCCTGCATACATATATACATTTAAAAAATACATACATATATATTAAATTTTAATAAGCATTCAAATCAATTTTTCTCCTATACCTTAATACTAAACAAGAAAAACAGACGAACAGAAAAAACAAGCTCTCCTTGTCTTTTAAAATCTTTTCTCTTGCAGCTCTTACACTCAAAACGAAAATTTATAAAATAGAAAATAATACAATTTTGCTATTTCAAAAAAAAAAACTTAAAAACTAACATTGAACTCAAAAAATATATAATTATCCTTTTAATAACAATAATAATAAACAAAAAAATCGTTCTCTAAACCAAAAATTAAAATTTACAATAGTGTATAATTTTTTTCTCTCCTTTCATATTTTTTACAATCAAAATTACAAAAATATTTTCTTTGATATTAATTATTCCATTTTCCTCCTATAGCAAAAAAAAAGACAAAAACAAAATTAAAAATTAAAGCAAACAATTTATATACGTACTAAGAATGCAACATGAATATAATGGAAAAGGAAATGCAAAACTTTTTTATTTTAAATTTCAATTAAATTATTAATTATATTGAAATTAAACAAAAATTAAAATATATACTCACTCAAGTGTATAATTCTTTGATGTATATGGAATGTAATGAATAACAATGTTTATTGTATGTAAGGCATTTGAAAAATTAAATACTATACTTAAATCTTCAAAAAAACAAAAAACTTTAAAAACTACAATTTAAAATAAGAAAAGAAAAATAAACAAAATTTTAGGCGATTATGAATGTAAAACTATTTTTAGAGCCTTCAAGCAATAAAGAGGAAAACAAATTCAATTGATGTTTTTATTTTGGAAAAAGTTGATTTAGTTTCAGGTGTGGTAGTAGGGGGTATTGACAAGGTTTAAGTTTCTTTTAACATGCATGGCTTAATCTTTGAGACAAGCATATAACTACTGGCAGGATCAACCAGAATAATGTTATTTATTTTATTTTTGTTTGAAATTTTGAAAAATTACAGAAACATATTGGTCTGTAGCACGTTTTTGATTTGAAATCTGCTTAGTGTCAGACGATTGCGAGGAAGTAATCGTCCAAGGGAAGGATAGTAACCTTGAGTTAGATAACCTTCTAAGATGTCTGAAATATACTTGAAGCACAATTTTTTTACTTTGAGCAACAAAAATGTATGAAATAAATCACAGGAAGAAAAAGACGTTTATTCTGAAGTATATATGTAATCGAATGAGTGCTTTTTTGTCCTTCTCTCATTATCCTACTTAATTGTTTGAAAAAAAGAAACGGAAGTAGATTTGGGTGAAAATCGAAGTAGATTGAGGAAAAGGGAAGTAGATTTAAAAAAAGGTGTATTTTATATTGAAAGTTATTCAAAGTAATTTTTTTACTTAAACTCTATAACCGAGTGCTAAAGAAACTTACGCTTTTAATGGCTAATTGAA
Source organism: Sphaerophoria rueppellii (assembly GCA_920937365.1). Lineage (NCBI taxonomy): Eukaryota > Metazoa > Arthropoda > Insecta > Diptera > Syrphidae > Sphaerophoria > Sphaerophoria rueppellii. The sequence goes on along the minus strand of CAKKXW010000001.1, from coordinate 111,843,402 downwards.
TACTTGTCAGCCCTTTTGCAATTTTGCATGCGTACCCGTCAAATTTCCTTACGTCCGCTTCAAATTACACGGGTAGGTACGCTTCAAATTCCATGCGTGAGCATCAAAACTTCATGCGAACGCATATACACAAAAAAATTGCAAGCTGACTTACTTACTTATGGTGCCTCATCCAACAAACGTCTCCAGCCCGCTCGGTCCATATCTAGCTGCCTCCAGTTTCGCACAATAAGTTAGTTAAGGCCCTCTACCGCCTGTGTGCTCCACCTGAGTCGCAGTCTTCCTCTTCTGCGACGTCCTTCCGGGTTGGATTCGAAAACTTTATATGACCCAGCCATTTAAGCCGGTGGATCTTAACTTTTCTGGCTAGGTCAGTGTCGCTGAACAGATCGCACAGTTCTTGATTGAATCTTCGTCTCCATTCTATATTTATGCAGACGGGACCAAATATCACTCGAAGAATTTTTCTCTCGAAGCAGCCCAAAGCGTTTTCATCCGATGTTGTCAATGTCTATGTCTCTGCACCATACATTAGGACCGGGATGATGAGGGTTTTGTACAGTGACACTTTAGTTAATCGAGTGAGGACTTTATACTACTCAATTGCCTTCTAAGTCCATCAGAGAAGCAGCGATTGGTAAGAGTGATCCTTCGTTTGATTTCAGCGCTGGTGTTGTTGTCTGAGTTATAGCGGATCCTAAAAGTCCTTAATTATATCGAAGTTAAATCTGTCTACGCCGACGTTGGCTCCAAGACGTCGATGTTGGTTGTCCTTTCTTGTTGACAGCATTAACTTGGTCTTGCCCTCGTTAACCACTAGACCCATCTTCCTGGCCTCCGTCTCAAGGCACACGAGGGCTCCACTGACATCTCGCTCTGTTCTTCCAATGTCAGTGTCGTCTGCGTATCCTAGTAGCTGGACGCTCTTTGTGCCTCTGGTGTTGACGTTGGAGTTTTGCACAGTCTTTTCAAGAATGATATTAAGGGAATCGCATGACAGCGCATCGCCTTGCCTAAAACCTTTTTTGACATCAAATGCATGCGTTAGTTTTTTACGACCTTGATGGATAAGCGTGAGTTTTCCATTGTGATCTTACGGACGATTTTTTCTGGGAAGCCAAAAGTATACATTACTCTAGAAGTTTGTCCCTATAGACGCTGTCTTACATGACCTTTAAATCGATGAAAAGATATTGTCCAAGATCTGCCCTAGAGTGAATATTTGATCGATGGTTGACTTTCCGGGTCTGAAAACCACACTGATAAGGACCTATCAGGTTATTGACAAAGGCTTCAAACGTTCACACATCACGGCAGACAAGTTCTTGTGGGTGATGTTTATAGGACTTATGCCTCTGCAGATGGTGCAGTTCAGGGGATCTCCTTTCTTGAGGATCGGGCAAAGGATGCTGAGGTTCCATTCGTCGGGCATGCTTTCCATCACAGACCAAATTTTGCAGCTGAACTGGTGCATGCCCCTAACCATCTGTTTTGTATACTTCCACTAAGCCATCTGCTCCAGCGACTTTGTTCGACTTTAGTTCAGCTATCCCCATCTCCACTTCGTCAATGTTCGTTATAGGTGGTCTGCTTCACCCAAACTGAATGATTCTGTATAGCTGGCGTCATCGCCATTATACTGCTTGGATAAATGGTATTTACATATCATCAGTACTGACTGTGGTTCTAAGGCGATGTTCTCATGCTGTTCTCTACAGGCATCGCTTTAGGCTGTAAAACCCCTGGTGATTTATTTTACCTTTCTGTAAAAATTTCGACCCTCGGTAACAAAATTGCAAACGTATGCAACAAAATTTCATGCGTACTCAACAAAATTGCATTTGTTTGCATCGAATTTCATTTCTAGTCATGTTCAAATGTCCAGTTGCTTCTACCGCTTTGTATTCAGTTCTTCGAGTGTTTCATAAACGAATATAGACACTGCAATCATCTATTTGATAAGAAAGAAGTCAGAAGATTTGAAAAAGTCTTTTTCTTATAAAAGTATTTAAGATGACTTTGAATGATATTCCAGAAATGAATTCACCAAAACAAGGCCAAATAATACAGACACAATTGGACCCCAAAAGTAAACAAAGAACTGATAACTGAAACGTTATTCTCCGGAATATGGTATCGACTTCGAAGAAACTTTTCGCCTAGCTTTCAACTGTTGTAACAGCGATGGGTGTTTTCAAGAGATTTCTTGAAATATCCTCAAAGGTAATCATAAAAAGATGAAAGTAAAATTCAAAAGAACGAGTATTGGAGTGAAACCTTTGACAACTGCGTCCACATACGAAACAAACAACAGTGGCAACCTCATCAAGTTAGGCAAAATATGTTGCACCAAGTGACTATGGGGAGCTCTTCTTGATATACAAGACGCGAGCCAGTTTCAAATTTGAATTTATTTTATTTTCATGTAACATTTAGTGTTTTTTTTTAATTACAAACAACAACCCCCCCCTCTCCACATAACGTATCTTTAAGATGAAATTAACGAATTTTGATTGAACATTTCCTAGTTGAATACTTCAATTTGAAGAAATTCCCCTTTGGTAGTTAGTTTCTGGTCCATGGATTGTCTTCAACCCGATTTCAACCCACCAACAACCGTGCATCACACCGTAAATTCAAAAAAAAAAAAACCAAAATCAATGATGTCCAGAAGTCTTTCAAAATTGAATTACAAACTCAACAACTGCGTTTGACACATCCGTAAAACATTAAAGTCCCTCCCCCTTCATCAAATCACTTGTCATAGCATTGCTGGCCTTGCACAAACAACCATTAAGAATTCACTTATTTTCCAAAACGCACAAGGTATATTTTATTTCCAATCACAATTTCATAGAAAAATAATAATTTCTAATATTATTTATTCTACCGTTTCACTGCACATAAATTCAACAATCTTCATTTGAGGGTCCTTTGGAACGACAAAAAACCTGACTGCAGCAAAATGGAAAACCAAAAAAACCAAAAGTATTATGCAGACAATTCGACTGGTGTATGAGTTAATATGTAAAACGACGACGAACACAAATTCAAATAATGTCCCGTCCACAATTCCATTTGATTTGGCTCACAATATATGAAATTACCAACAGAATCGCATGGGAATAAAATATCAAAATTGAATAAATTTCGTCCTTTCTTATGCTTGAATGGGTATTCTGTGTGTCCTTGTCGAACTGGCTCTTGGCTCACAACACCAAAAATCCCAACAACAAACATCATTTTTTTCTGATTCTTGTAACACACTTCTCGAAGGGGCAAGGAGGAAGCAACTAAAAAGGACCAAAACTGCAAAACTATGATATGTTACAAGGGGGAATAAGGTTGTTTTTTTTTTGTTTCTTTCTGGAACGAGTCCCTTTTGCTTTTGGGCCAGTGGCTGTCCTCGATGAGGAAAACATCATATGGTGAGACCATTTGTTGGTATTTCTTGGAGACGTGTGATATTGCAAGGCGATGTCAATTTCTTGAATGAATGCATTAAAATGGGAATGAGTAACGTACACTATTTTTTCGGTTCGATGTGTCTGGATATGAGAATCTGGCTTGAAGAAGCATTTTTGAATATTTTCCGAGGATGTAACTTGTACGAGTACAACTGCCAGCCAAGTGATATTAGATTCTTTGATGTGGCAAGTGGCGATTGATAGTTTCTCTTCTTTCCTTTTCATTGTCGGGCATTTGTTGATGGTCGTTTTGTATTTGATGGCGCAAGAAATCAGTTTATTTTTGAACCAATTTGTGTTTCTGAATGGAAGAAAATACTTAGTGGCTTTTAAGGGAATGTACTACTACAATAGAGCGACGAAGTTTGGAAATTCATCACATTTTAACATCAAGTATATTCGGAAAAAGTGGGTATGATTCCCTCAAAATGAAGTTGAGTCAGCTTCCAGAGTAGTACGGATGTGTTACCATAGTCTGCACAAGGCGGCCACCACCGTAAATGGATCCTGATGATTCGAATAATGTGATAAGGCTTGTTTTTTCGGAAGAAGGGTAGACCTAAATTTGGTAACGATTGAACAGAAGACAACCGTGTTTATGACAATGGAACAGAGATTTAAGAATTCTCACATCCGCCATTCCTCGATCGCGATACGTTCGTAAAAAGGTGCCCACGTGAACTTGATCGGATGGGCCGACATGATGATGATGATGTAAGTCGTTTATGGCTAAAACACAGACACGTTTTAATTTCGGCTCTGCCTGACTATAGTATTGAAGTTTCGACTTCAAGTTTCGTACCAATTTTTCGATAAAAAAGCGGATCCTCGGCCAGCTTTCCAAGAGCCCATTCACCAAAAATTCGGCGTTGTGGTAGGTCGGCTGGCTTTAGTTCTTGCACCAGCTGTATCTTAAAAGGCTTTACGCCCAAATCCTTCCGCAAAATTTTCCAAGTAGTGCTGTAACAAAGGCCTAACTGCTGGGAACGGCGGCGCCGAATCGACATTTCGCGGTCTTCTGTCACACTAGCTGATACGGCCGCAATATTTTCTTCACTACGCACAGTACGTAAACGTGTTGGTGGTTTAATGTCCATCAAAGTAAATTTGGTGCGAAAATTTGGTCACAATCTTCCGAATAGACTGCTCAGAAGGTCGAGAATGCCGACCATAAAATGGAAGCAGCGCGCGATGAACATTTCGAACCGAGCACGAATTTTGATAGTAAAATTCAATAATTTGCAAGCGTTGTTCATTTGTAAGACGATCCATGGTTTAAATTGCAAACCAAACTGAAGCTGTTTGACAGTGACACAAGGTACTAAACGCAATCAACTATTTCAAAAAGAGTTTATTCTCATTCATTTTGAATTCATACGTAATTCAATAATAACAAATAATAATAACATGGATGCTAAATGCTTTCGATAGAAACAAACAAGAAAGCATTTCTACTTTTGCTACAGCTTTTGCCACGTTACGTTTATGTTACGGGTATCTCACAATATGTCAAATTGAACGTTGAGTAACAACCCTGCTTTATGAAGCAATTTCTATGCTTGAACTTTGTGTTTTCCGCTATTTGCTGAACATTTGCTTTGTCTGACAGCTCAACAACCCTTACAAAATAGTAGGTAGATGATAGTGGAGAGAGAACTGTCATTCAAAGCAAACTCGAAGCGGGTTCATCTTATAACGCAGACGAAGACGAAGCTGAAGCGTGTTTGTGTTTAAGCCATTATAGCTGACGTTTACGAGCTCAGCCATGGAATTGCAACGGACAAAATTCATCTTTTTTGAGATCATGTCATGAAGGGAATGTCTTCAAAGTAAACACGAAGCGAGTGCATCGTAACGCAGACGAAGACGAAGCTTGAGCGTGTATGTGTTTCATCCATTAACTTTTGGCCTCTTTGGATTTTTGCTAGGGAACTAAGACCATGTTTGAACTTTAAAAATGTTGAAGCGCTCCAATATTTGTGTGTCTTTAATGTACGATACTCACGTTTCCTTTCAACCAAGTACCTACATAATACAAAAAGAAACAACAGACTGTCATCAGCATAAATGTTTTTTTGCAGGAAACTTCATCAATATCCGCTATTAATTCGTTTACACTCACACTGAACAGGATAATGCCAACCATATACCGGTCAGTACCAACTTAATAAGCCTCAATTAAGGAATTAAACTTGATAAAATTGAAATGATCAGGTTTAATCAAAATCCATTACACCTCTGTGTCGGTCGTGTCATTGTCGTATATTGACTGTCAACCCTTTCCATCCAATATTACCCAAAAAAAAGTCAATTTCATCCACATCCATCGCCCAAAGGACCATAATTCATTAAGAGCCATTATATTCTTCCAATTTGCAGTAATAAGGATACTTATAGCTTTTTGCCAGGAAACCAGAATCATGTCCATGTCCAGTCGTCTATATGAACCTACAATGGCGCAGAGAATTAAAAAAATCCTCATCCAATAATTGCAAGAAAACATTGCAATTTATTTTAGTTATCGCCGCCGCCGTTTGCCGCCCGTTGCCACCACCACAACACCACCATTGTGTGCGCAAAGAGCACGCATCAATTCAGTCGGTTCGAAATAAAATGACCAGGTAGACTACCCCCGCCCCTCATAACAAATTTCCATTTGAACTTTTGGCTGAATAGTTCAATTTCGTCGCCATCGCATCAGCCGCTTATAAAATAAACATTATGGCAAATTGGAAAAATCTCGCGCTTCGTGTTACGCCATAAAACACCTCAACCCGGCTATTAACATGCAATCTCACCTATAAACTTTGTTCGTGTGGGTGGCAGACGGCCATAACGAGAACATCGTCGTCGTCGTCGCACTGCGATGATGGCATAAACGGGCCGAATTTTCCAATGATTTTTCAATATTTTCCCAATAAATATTCGGTAATAACGATTTATACACAAACTCACACAAACACACACTCGTCATACAGTCAACTCACAAAAAAGGATACAAGAAAAAAAAAAAGATAAACAGGAGCAATCATAAAAGAAAAAGAAAACAACAAAATTTGTATCGAAATTGCACTTTCAAGCTAGTGAGTCGTGAGCTAAGGGACGAAACAGGATTCAAGGGTTGCCATTGCCATCAATATGAATATAGAGAGTCGAAGGTGTGTGTACAGAGTAGACAGCAAAATCATGATAAATTATCACTAACAAGGACAACACTTTAAACATTTATTCAAATATTATGCAAACGTTACATGTTGATGGAAATGGGAATAAAAAATTGCACGGCAATAAAAAAAAATATCAAAAAATCGAGAAAAATAGTACAAAAAAAAGGAATGCGAAAATCAAGGGTTTCGAATATTGGGTGGGATGTGGATCCTTGGCACACGTTATCTGGTTGCGGAATATATTTTCAAGAGGACAAACGGACGAGGAGAGTAAGTTCAAGCAACAGATTTACTTGGAAGGATATTTTTTATTTCTTCTCGTTTTTTTTTCGGCTGCTTCTGCTGCTGCTGCTTTGTTGAAGATATACAAAATGTTGTTCACTTTTGAGAGGGATTTATTGGCGAAATACCGAATAAATATCAAATTGCTTATTGAATGTCTTCTGCCCAATTGTGAATCCATAACGGAAATCGAGAAGGAATACATAAAAAAATACCTTCTTTTTGTCTCATTGAGTGGGGGATTTTATGACATGTATGGGGTACGTTGGGGTTGAAAAGTCAAGATAGGAATTGGTTAAGTTAATAAGAAGAGTTGTGACTTAAAAGGGAAAAAAATTGTGCATAAAGTTTGAATGGAAATAGTACATTTATTTCGAAAGTCTACAGTTTGTCTTATTGTTTGATTCGCTTTTTTTGGGGCAGATAGCAACAGGATCAAGGAATTAAGCCTTTCTTCTTGTTCTGTATGTACTTTGTCCTTGCGTGGGCAGCTTAAACGATTATTTTCGATTAACCTTACTTAACTTACTAAAGTTTTCTTTTGCTTTAAGGTAAATACCAGCACGTGGTTCCGACATTTCAACATCCATAAAGGAACATGGAGATCTCCCGATTAATCAACCGTCAACCACATTGATCACAATGCGATCGACGGAAGACATTTGCCCAGCATTCTAGATGTTCGAATTTCCCGAGCAGCCACCATCAATTCGGACCACTACCTCCTCGTAGCCAAGGAAGTGCTACGTAACGGCCAAAGCAAAGACATGCTGCAAGAAAATTCGATGTCGGTAGGCTACAATGGCAAGAGATCGTCAGATTTTTTCCTGATTGAGTCTCAAGTTACCTCTTAAGGAGTCCTATGCCGCCAATATCAAGTATCGAGGACCATTGGCAACATTGCTAGAAAGCAGTAATGTGCTGGGTTTCACGCAGCCATCAAAGCGATTAACCTTGTTTGAATAAGAACATAGGCAGGCGCATGCAGCCAAGCAGGAGGTATACAAAGCGGCGCTGCATAGAAGGACAAGAGCTTGTAACGAAGTTACAACAACTCACAACATAGCATCGAAAGAAAATAACAACCAACAACAAACGAAAGCAACAACACACAACATAGCATTAAATGAAAATGAAAAGAACAACAAACACACAGTCGAAGTATACAAGCAACGACCGCCCGTCAACAGCAGAGTGCGAGGTTACATGTTTGCATGTGCAACTGCATGATGTATACTTTTCTGTATTCTGTATTCTTTCAATTCACTCCTACTTGTTACGTGAAATCTATTAAGTAGGAGTGATATGGATAGTAAACATCAGACTTCATTCGGTCGTCGACCGTGTAGGTGCTCTGTACAATAAATATTATTTATTCGGAGTAATCCTGAGGCATGCCATAAGAAGCCTCAAATAAGTTTTGCTTCGGCTTTTATTGCCTTGACTAGGGATTGAATCCCATTTTCTGTCAAGGCTAGGGAAATTATCCTATTATACGATTTATAGTAGATATTGTTCCGACTATGGATTGAATCCCATGTACCGCCGGGACTAGGGATTGAACCCCATCTTTCCGTCCAGGCTAGGGAAGTTATCCCATTGTAGCATAAGTAGTTCCGAATAGGGATTGAATTCCATGTACCGTCGAGACTAGGGAAGTTATCCCGCCGTTTAACTCCTAGAACCAGGGATTGAATCCCATCCGCCGCCGTTTGTTCTAGGAATCCGCCGTTTATAAACTTACTTACTACAATAAATAAAATTGAACCAAATCTTTCTTTAAACACCGAGTTTTATTTGTTCTTTCCTCGGAGAAACCTGGACCCGACCTACCTCTGCTGAGAAAAACAAAAGAACATCACAAGCTGCTCGTGAGATCTACGAGCAAAAGAGGAAAGAGGAACGACGACGGATCCTCTGGATGGAGAAAAAGAGCGAGCATGAGAAGCGTCAGATCGAGGATGTTGAGAAAGCCAATAGCAGGAATGAAGTTCGGAGGTTTTACCGGGAGGTAAAATAGATGGCTCAAGGTTATCGAGAACCGATGCCTGGTAGATGTAAACAAGAACAAGGAAACATTATAGTGGAATCGCAGTCAATGCTGGGGATTTGGAAAGAGCACTTCTTTAGACTGTATAACGGCGACGACGAACAATACCCAGAAAAAGTGAAAACTGTAATATCACTGCTGAAATTCAAAATGCCGCTGGAGCAGCGTCTAGCTGCCGAGCTGTTTAAAGAAGCAAGGAACGATCCATATAGGAGAATGCATCAAATAATCTATAAGATATGGTCGGAAAAATGCATGTAGAAGCAATGGAAACTCAGCATTGTTTGCCCCATCCTGAAGAAGGAGGATACTCTAAACTGCGACAACTATAGAGGAATCATCCTACTTAATATCGCCTACACCTGTGAACATCTGAAGCCTTTCGTCAACGATCTGATTGGTCCGTATCAATGTGACTTCAGGACCAGAAAAGTCAACCATCGACTAAATTTTTACTTTGCAGCCGACGCTGGAAAAGACCTATGAACTCCAAATCGATACCCACCACCTTTCATCGATTTTAAGGCTGCGTTTGCCAGCATCTACAGAGACGAACTGTATAAAGCTATGTTGAGTTTTGGCATCCCTGCCAAGCTCGTTTGCTTGTGCAAAATGACGATGGAGAATTCACGCTGCGCCATTAAGGTTGGCAACGAGCTTACGGAATCTTTCAATGCACTCAGGTGGCGCACCCAAGTGGAAGAAAACCTCAATCTACTTGGAATGCATAACTGGAGAAAGCTATCTATAGGGACCGAGCTGGCTGGCGGAGACTGTTGGTTGAAAGAAAGAGACTTGGAAGACTTAAGTGTTGCAGGTTTATATTAGTCTACCAGTCTTATTCATCAGGAAAGCTAGAATGTTGGCTAAAATTTAGTCTTTGGAAACTTTTTTTATTTTTTTTTTCAAATGCAATACTTGCCTTTGGAAAACAGCAAGAAAACAAAAACAAAACTTTTTGAATTGACCTTCTCGTTCCCATTTGAGTCGATGGCATACAAGGTTATCTCAAATGCTCTTCAAATGTTGAGAATTATAAGCTCAAAGGAGATTAAAAATCATCACTTAGATTGTGCTTCTGTCATTCTTGACAAATCAGAAAAACAAAACAAAAAGCTACAGACTCGAACTTTAGACATCAGAAGAGACATCACAATATGAAAAATGGTTTTTTTTTCCTGATTTTTTTCTTTTTTTTTGTCATTTAATGTAACCTCCAACCCGAAGCCTCTTACGAACAAAAAATACAAGCACACGAGTACAAAAAATCATACCCATGCACGTACATTAATGGAGACAAACAAAGGGAGTATGAGACTGACGAAGGCGAAAAAAATGAAAACAACACTAGAAAAAGAATGGAATCCTTTTAGGCAGTTTGCCAGATTGAGTTTTTACGCTACGTCTCCTATTCCCTTAATAACACAAAGGAGGTTCAATTGTATTGTTGTTTCTACTCCGCCCCCATCAAATACATTTTTTTCTTGTTGCTCGTTCTTCCTGTTTTAGCTTTCTAGTTCTCGATTTTACGATATCACGATGGCTACTAGGCTACACCAGCCTAAAGTACCTACTCGGCTTAAAGACAAAAAACTAGAACCAGAAAACTAAATCGAAAAAAAAAACGAAGGAGTGAACTTTGTATGTAGACCGAGAAAATTGTTGAATCCTTCTTCTAGGTTGGTGTCACTCTCTATAGCGAAAAATCGAAGGACGACTTCAGCCTTATGTGGGCTGCTATGTTGTTGTTTGATAATGATGACGTTGATTGTGATGATGACGATAAGTTGAATTGAGACTGGTTAGGCAATGGCAAAAAAATGATGATAGTTGCACGGTTCTGATAGTATACTGGTGAGGGGAGCGGGGAGTCGACACTGCAATCATGCTCAGAAAAGGGTAACTGTAGAAAAGGGCTCTCTTTTTCATGATGGAAAAATTCTCGACATTTTTTGACGTTGTTATTTTGAAAATTCGCTTATAACTGTTGCTTTGGCAATGGGAGAAAAACAAAATTCCACCAGCTTTAAAATTTTTCTGTAGAAGTTCAATTACACAAAAAAAAAATTGTCCAATGAACATTCATCCATCATGGACTTAAATTCATGAAATTTGTTCATCAATAATTCAACGAACAATTTTCGTTAATTTAACAAATTAATTCATTTGATTGATTAACGCATTCATGGATACAACGAAACATTTATTAATTTTAAGAATCACAAATCCACAAAAAAAAAATTTCCAATTTTTTCGAGTCTTCTTTGGAAATCTATCCTAAAATGAAAATGAGACTTCAACTGAATATAGAATGCCATTCGAAGCCTTTTTCACAATGTTTGGTTGAGAAATTCACCTTATCATCGAAAAACTAGGACAGCTAAGTCGCCTTTCGTTGTCGTCGTCGTCATCGTCATCGTGGCACTTGTATCCTTTTTACGGTTAGAGATAAAAACCGTCAACAACGAGGCTATAAAAATTATTTTTATCCTTCGTCACCATCCCCCAAATACCCGCAGCAGCGCCATCATCATCATCGTCATTCCCCCTTTTTCAAAGAGCCATAATGCTGATGTTTCACTTTACTTAAATAAAACTTCTCTTTTCTGCCTTTCCCAGAGGTCGAAAAAAACGGCTTTAAGCGTTGTTTCTTGTTTCTTATATCGGCCGTCGGCATAGTTTTCTTTTGGGGTGATGACGAACGAAAAAAAGTTGCTTAACGCTTTTATTGCCGAAAAGTGGTTCGATGACGCCGTGCGTCGCCCCATCACCGAGGTGATGGAGTGAGGAAAGAAGAAACAATTGCAAACATTTTTTATTTGTCTACAAAAAAAAAAAAAAAACATGAAGGGAAGGGAAAAATTAATTTCTCAAACTCCCCGCCTGTCCCTCTGACAATCGAACATTCTACATTCGGAACAGGACTTCGATGATATTGGTGCATAATTGAATTTTCAATTAAAATTGAAATTACGTTCGAAATCAACCGAAATACCAAAGACAATTGCTTTTGTGTCGGAATGAGAATGGAAGACTTGAATGAGCAGCAGGAGCGGAAGGCTTCGATTATCCCCGTGTTTTGCTTTCGAATTGGTTTTGTTATAGAAAAGTCAACACTTGGCCATCGAGCCACCTGTGTCACGGTTAAAACAATAGAATTGGCTTCATACTACCATAATCACTCTACCTGCCTTTTGAATCCGGCTCGAGCCCCCAAAGTCCATCACAATTTTAGAATTTTCAATGAATCGGACGACAAGCAGCCTCTAAACAATATGATTGGGTTTGGAGAGTTTGAGAGTGGTTGAAGGTTTCGAGGAAAGCCAATCGGTTATTAGACACTGGTATATAATCGATGAAGAAAAGTAAATACGGTTGCATTTGTCGCAGTCACGGTAATGCTGATGCCGACTAGTTGCGGTACGGACGAGTTTGTCGTGCCAGTGCAATTGCCGCACGCGATGTTTACCGATGGAATTGCTTCTTGTGCGGAGGCACGAACACAAAATAGCCTCAATAGCTGAGGAAATCTGGAAATCGTGTTGGTTGGACGAACGAAGCGACCGGCACAAAGTCAGATGAAGAGGAAGGCTCTTGTAAATTCAATTTGTTCATTCAATTGAGTTTGCTAAGGTTAGGTACCGAGCTTTTTTTTTGCTTTCTCCTTTTCACTTCACCTTTTGTCCTATTTTGCTTTTGTTGTATTTTATTTATTTTCTGTTGGTTTGCTTGTGTGTGGCCAGGGATTAAAGGCTTTGAAGGTCAATTCAATGTTGATGGGATTTTATTTTTAAAACTATATTTATGCAGTCAATAGGGTTGCCGTTTGTTTGGGCTTGTGAGTGGTATTTTGTAAGGCCAAGCGGTTGTTGGTTATTTGCTTGAATTGTGGAGCTAAGGTTGGGATTTAAGTTGAATATATGAAGGATGAGTGGGGATTGCTGCCATGTCATAAGATTAAGACACAGTAAAGAAAGTATGTCAAGTCGGATGTAACCCTTTGTTGTTAACAAATCTCATACTGTCCACTTGACGAAATTTGGCTTTTTAACACATTTTTAATTGGTTTTTAGAATTTAAATGCGCTGAAGTCTCCAAGTTTTATTATTATACAATTGGTGCAAGCCAAGACACCGCCGCAAAAATCCTCATTCAAACCCTCCAAGTGGGTGCCAGGCGGGCAATGATCACTACAGTGTCCTGTTTTTGGCAGGATAGTGATTAGCTAAGGTTGAGTTGGGTCGCTGAATTGTTGTAACTCCTCAATAGTGCAATGTTCGGAAACCTAATTCAATCATAGTTTAGAGGTTCCTAATTTCAGTGGTGGTGTGAGCGTACTTTGTACGAAAACCGTGCCGAAGAATGAAAGGCTGGGGGATAAACCAGCCATTAACGAGCTCTTTCGGATGCTGTGGCAAGGTCCGTCATATTTCTGCCTTACCCCGGCAAGCGGCTCTGCCGGGCTGACCGTCTTTCCGCCTCACTCGTGGGAACAAAATGAAAAAAACAAACAGAAAAATTATAAAACAAATTAACCGCGCCAGGGCTGCCAATGCGGTCACATCTCCTGAAAAGGCTGTCGAGTCAACTCAGGGTTGTGAACGGGTTGTCAACCCTGTGGTTGCCACTAGTAGCGGGAGTCTTTCTTGCTCTAGCCGCAACCTTTATTTGAAGGAACCACCCGTCAGTGGAACAGCTGTGACGCTCGGCTGTCCCAAGGGCGGCAATTCCACACCCCAACCCTTCCCCACCCCTGCTAGGACGTCGCAAGCGACCCCAAGAAGGGACATCCCATCCGGAGAGGCAAAATCTACGACATGTGGAAATGACTCGAAGGTTGAGGACGTACCCCGATTGGAATCGGTAGCGATTAGATCTGGAGGTGGATCCACAGCTGTGTCACACGGACACAGCTCTGGGTCGGCCAAAAAGAGGTCCATGAAGTCACAGGCCAATCGAGATCAGCGTAATGCTACTCGGATTCTGGCCGCAGTCGGTGTCATACCGGCGGCGGAAAGAACCCCGGAGCAAACGCGAAAACTCGAGTGGGCTAGTGGCTTCCTTAGCAAAATTAACAAACCGGCCTGCAGCGACTCAACGTCAAAGCGCAATAGGTCTCTTGAGGGCGACAAGCCTGATGCGAAAAGGCAGAAAGTGCATGCCAGCAGCACAACAACCTTCAATAAGGATCTTTCTTTTAGCGACGCGCTCAAAGGCAAGATCATAGCCGCAGTCATTGACAGGAGTCATGTGGATGGAAACATCTCTCATGATCAATGGGCAGACGTCAAGGCACACCTTGGTTTCAGATTTTTATCTGTCATCGAGGAGAATCCTGATGCAGGATGGTACCAAAATCGTATCAACTCATCGCCTGTGGTGATCAGAGATCTTTCGATTTGTACAGGGTTGCTGTCAATGGCTTGCCAGAAGTCTGGCCGGGCGCCAAGCTCGAAGTTGTTACAAGGGAGAATATTCCTTGCCGACCGAGAGCACGTATAATGGTCCCGGCTCTACACAACTGCCCAGATATGATTATGAAATTAATCAAAGCAAGCAACCCAAACCTACCTACTCACGACTGGAAGATCCCAAAGGTTGAGAAGGAGACAGTGGGCCGCTATAGATCAGCTCTCTTGGTGATCAATAGGGAATCACTGGCTCCACTGGCCGCGACCGAAGGCGTGATTAGGTACGGCTTTGATGAAATCATAGTCCGTATCTACAAAAAAGACGAAGACTCGCTAAACGCGCCCCCCACAAAAGCCCCTTCAGCAGAAGGAAACGCTTCACTACCCCCAAATATGGAAGTCGATGCAACACCACCATTGGAACCATCGACCTCCAAAGTCCTAAACAAGCCATCCGACGTGGAGGCTAACTCTATGGTCGACAGAAACTCCGACATGGATACTGAAGACTCCACCCTAGGCATCACTCTGAGTGAGGAAGTCCTACTTCATTCCTCCTCAGACGATGATAACGCCGACGTAACAGTGGTGGAGGTTGATCTAACTAAAAGTAGCAATGCTGCGATTAGTTCAGATTAACCTCCATCACGCCATCATGGCCGCAAACAACCTGATACTCCGTTTGCATAGAAACAAGGAAGACATCGTCTTGATACAGGAGCCGTGGGTCTCAAACTCCACCATTAGAGGCCTAAGGACTCCTGGCTATAAGCTATTGTATGCATCGGAGAAAGGTGAACCAAGGTCATGCATGTTAGTAAAAAATGACTTAAATGTATTTTTACTCCCCAATTACAGCGACAAGGACACCACCACCGCTGTCTTAACAACGGATAAAGCCACCTACTGGCTCATATCCTCCTATCTTGGCCACGACAGCCCAGCTCCAGGAGACACCTTGAGGAAGGCAATTGTGGACGCGCAATCCAAAAAAGTTGGTCTCCTAATTGGATCGGACGCTAACGCCCATCACACGGTATGGGGTAGCTCTGATATAAATGAGAGAGGTGAGTCCTTATTTGATTATCTATTAAGCACTAACCTACTCATAAGTAACATTGGTAATGAACCCACTTTTGTAACCAAGAACAGGAAAGAGGTACTTGATATTACACTTACCTCTGACTCGATCCACAATCTGATTTCAAACTGGCATGTCTCAAAAGAGAATTCCTTCTCCGACCACCGATACATTCAGTTTGAGCTCAATGATGTGGCAAATATATCTACGGGTTTTCGCAATCACCGTAATACAAACTGGGAACGTTATAGGGAGGTACTAGCACAACTGCTTGATCACAACCTTCTTAAAAGCTCCTCCAGTAAAGATGAACTAGACCTTTCTGTGAATCATCTCACCGAAGCCCTCAACGAATCAATGAGAACTTCATGCCCTGTAACCATTTTAAAGGGTAAAAAGAAACCTCATTGGTGGCATAAAGAACTAGAACCATTCAGGAAGAGCTGTCGCAAACTCTTCAATAGATCTAAGTACACTAGATCTCCTTCTGACTGGGACTTATACAAACAGGCTCTTAAGCAATATAAGAAAGAATTAAGGAAGAGAAAGAGGTCTTCTTGGAGAAACTTCTGTGGAAAAATAGAAAATACTTCAGAAGCCTCAAGACTCAGAAAAATTCTCTCAAAAAGTCCAACAATACCCAGTGCTTTAATGACAGAAGCAGACACGTGGACTACCACAGATGAGGAATCTCTTAATCTGTTATTAGACACCCACTTTCCAGGGAGCTCTAGCATACTCAACGACTTAACATCAGAGTCTCAAGCTTCTACAAGCGATTTAGTTGATCTAATAACGCGGGAAAAACTGAAATGGGCCGTAGATAGCTTTGATCCATATTAATCTCCAGGACCAGACGGAATCATTCCGGCCGAACTACAAAAATGCTCAGACATGATCATTCCTCCATTGGAAATCATTCTGACAAGCTGTTTAAGGTTGAGATATATTCCCAAAGCCTGGAGAATGGCAAAAGTAGTCTTCATTCCTAAAGCAGGGAAACCCTCCCACGTTAACCCTAAAGATCTTCGACCAATCAGCCTATCATCCTTCCTTCTTAAAACCTTGGAAAGATTGATTGAAATTTACATTAGACATAATTTAAAACCATGTCTCATTTCCACAGCTCAACATGCTTACTCTAAGGGAAAATCAGTAGAAACAGCACTCCATTCGCTGGTACGTAGTATTGAATATTCCCTCAAATACAAAGAATATAACCTAGTAGCTTTCCTAGATATTGAAGGAGCTTTCAACAACGTCAGTTACCAGGCGATCACAACAGCAATGAACAAGCTGAATTTAGAGAAATCACTCATAGATCTTATAAGTCTCATGCTCAAAAGCAGGACTATAACTTCTAGCATGAGAAGCTTTACTACCACCAGATCGGTGAATCGAGGTACCCCCCAAGGTGGGGTCCTTTCGCCTCTTTTATGGAACATGGTAGTAAACGACCTATTAACATCACTGGAAGCAGAGGGTTTCAGGGTGATTGCCTATGCTGACGACGTTGCAATATCCATATCTGGGAAACATCCCAAGTTCTCTCGGAACTCTTACAAAATGCCTTAAATAGGCTAACAAATTGGGCTAAGCAATGTGGCTTGGACGTCAATCCACATAAAACAGAACTAGTACTTTTTTCGAGAAGGTACAAAATTCCTCAGATTAGCCCACCCAAGATTAAAGGAATACCATTAAGCTTTTCCGACCAAGCTAAATATCTAGGCCTCATTTTAGACAAAAAACTAAATTGGAAGGCTAATATTGACGAAAGAGTAAAAAAGGCTACCGTAGCGCTTTTTACTTGTAAAAAGGCCATTGGATCAAAATGGGGCTTCTCCCAAAAATAACCCACTGGCTATACACTTCGGTAATCAGACCGATACTCATATATGGAGTTGTCGTATGGTGGACCGCACTGGACAAGATGGTAAACCTAAATAAGCTCATCAAAGTCCAGCGGTCAGCAGGTATGTGCATCACAGGAGCACTTCGCTCAACACCAACCGCAGCCCTGGAAGTGCTTTTAAACCTAACACCTCTTGACATCTTCTCCAAAATGGTGGCAGCCAACTCATGTGTGAGGCTTAGAGCCACCTCTCAATGGAACAGTAACAATACTGGTCATACTACTATTCTAGACAATTTCAGATCTATCCCAGATCGCCTAGACTATACCACCCCAAAAATGGTATTCGATAAAAGATTCCATGTCTCCATCCCTTCAAGATCTTCCTGGGAAGAAGAGAGACCCCTGGAAGACAATACGATACACTTCTATACAGATGGTTCAAAGACCGATTACGGAGTTGGAAGTGGTATCTATTCGGAACAACTGAATCTCAGTCTATCATATAGACTTCCCAATCAATGTAGTGTTTTCCAGGCAGAAGTAATGGCGATTAAAGAGGCACTATCCTGGCTCAAAGAAAACGTTATATCTTGCAAGGATATACGAATCTTCTCGGACAGCCAGGCCGCTCTCAAATCTCTCGCGTCTGTCTCCACAAACTCTCAAATAGTCAACGATTGTCGATCATCTCTGGATGAGATGACGGAACAGTTTAATATTCACCTCATTTGGGTGCCGGGCCACAGAGACATTCCGGGTAATTGCAAAGCCGATGAGCTCGCCAAAAACGGAACACTTCTGCCTCATGTTAGACAAAAACATAACATAGGAACACCACTTGCTACATGCAAATATCTTCTCAAACAATATGCTCTAGAATCAGCAAATGCTAGATGGTCACAGGGTACCACCTGCCTAGCAACCAAACAAATATGGCCAAGCATAGACCTGAAACGGTCAAAAGGTCTGATTTCACTGAGCAGACAAAATATAAGCTCTACAACCGGAGTCATAACAGGACACTGCCTCATAGGCAGACATGCCTTGAGGCTTGGGGTCTACGCAAACGACTTCTGTAGAAGCTGCATGGACGAGGAGGAGGAGGAAACAATCCAACACCTTCTGTGTACATGTCCGGCACTCTCCAATAGAAGGAATAAATATCTCGGTAATCCCTTCTTCGATAATACCAGTGAACTGGCAACGATAGACACAAAATGTCTTTCTAACTTCATCAAAAGTACAAAATGGTTTGTTTAATTTCATTACTCTCCCATGAGTAACCTCATTAGTGGTATCACAATGGACCCTTGAGGTCTAAGTGAGTCAATTACATCCAGACAGCCACTCCAACCTAACCTAACCTAAGACACCAGTAGAAATAGAGAACTTCACACAGTAGACATGAAATATTGGGTAAATTCGACGCCACGCCCAACCAACGTTTAAATTGAAATTATGCCTAATTTGACGGGGCTGTATGTTAACATGCGTTGAACGTATTGTGATTTTAAAAATAAATAACGTGTAAAAGTGTTAATGCTTACTGCTAGTGTTAATCAATTTTTTGTAAACAGATGAACCAAAACAGCTATTTCGTTCCTTCTCCCTGAATGAATCGAACTAACTTCTTTGAACTTTTTTACTCGAAATTAGATTAAAATTCATAAGCCACTTAACTTGTGGTCAGAGAAAAGATGAGAGGTTAAAGCCCTCCACATAACTACTAGTAGTAGTCAACCATAGCAAACACGATGACCGGTTCGCTATTGGAAATACTCTAGATTCCATAAATAGTCAGCGACAAATCCAATCAACCTAACAAGTTAACAACAGGTGCTCACATCTGTTAATCATAATTCATAAATTTTGCTATCATCATTAAATCCCGTTCCCTCATCCGCTACAATGCAGTTGGTTAATGTTCATCTACACGAACAAAAAATCAACTACAATGTTAAAAGGTAAAGAATTTGTAAGAGTAGAAAGAAAAAACAACTTCAAGACGATTAAACGATGATTCGCGATATTCGCGAACAAAAAAGAAACTGAAAACTGAAGATAGGTACATCCAGCATCTATAAGCTTCAATCCGCATTAAGTAGGTACAAGATCTATCTTTTTCTTATTGTGTGTTGACCTTAAACTTCGTGAGCTTAGAGCACAAAACTATTCTACTCACAGTGCTGTGCATAATTTTGTGTACAAAAAGAAAAAAATATATTTTTTAAGAACTGTCTCACTCTCAGTTTTGATTTTGATAAGGCTTCCAATCTATAAATACAGAAATTTAACTTGGGTTTATATTTATATTTTCTTGGTATTTAGAATATTTTGATAACTTCGATAAGGCTTGTAAAGAGCTAGAGTTAATGCATTCTTAAACGTAGCTTAGGCATATAATTCTATTACTCATTTTTGACAATAACTTTTAGCACTGACCTTTTGCAATAAGCGAATTTTAGTGAAGTTATGGTACATTTTACATGACCCTCTTCTAAAGTTTCTAAAAGACTTCTATAAAATTCAATGTTTGTATAATTTTATAAGGTAGTCAACAGCTTTGGCGAAGTTCAGCTCATGTTTTCTTTCATAAAAAGTTTAAGTGTCCATCAGAACTTGCCTGGACACTTAATTTTTTTCTGAAAGAAAATGTGAGCTAAACTTCGCCAAAGCTTTCATAAGGCTTCTATTAAACTTCAGAGCATTGCATGTTTAGTTGTCATAAAATAAACCTATTTATACTTCCTGCATACTCAAAGTATTATTATGAACAAATTTTGATGAAGTTTCGGTAAGGCTTCTATTAGGGCGAAAGAAACATCTTCCCTTTAATACACTAAAGAATAGTTCGATTTGACTGTTAAAAATGTTCTTGGAAATTCAATTCTTATGGTCATATGAATATTTTAATGTTGCTTCGGTAGAACTTCTTTAAAAATGTTAAACCGAAGGAGAAGAAGCATTTAACTTCTAAGCAAAAACCGAAAAAAAATCTACACCTTACTGTAAGTGATGTTGGCGGCAAGATGCCGACTACGACAATTTTACCTACCTACTTTCAGAGAAGCTATGGAACGAGTATCTTTATGTTTTCCTTTAGCTAGGTATTATTTTGTTTTACTTATAAGTTTTTTCGTATTTATTATTTTGTTTTGTTTTAATTTTTTGTTGTTGTCATATTAATTCTCCAGCTGCTGAGTCTATTATAAAAGATACTCTCCCATGGCTTAGGTTTCAGTTGTGCTTTTGAGTTGCGGATTCGCGTTTGTGCTAAAATATAAATACAATCGGTCGTGTCGTCTGTGCTTTAAAAACGTGTTTTTAGACTCGTGCATTTTTATTCTTATTTTTTTTGACGATAAAAAAGTGCTTTTCTGTGTCAGTGTGCTATATTGTTTGTCCATCTCTCTCTTTTTCACACAATTTTAATTCCTTTATCTGAGAGATATTCACGCAGAAAACATGTCACTAGGATTATCTATGTTGGCTACGGTTCTAGGTCTGCTCGTTGCTGCTGTGGGCATCTTAGGTGAGTTAAAGTATCTGAGTGAGTGACAAACAATGATGATGATGGTGATTATGAGATGATGGGCGAAGCTTTATCAACCAATCCTCTTGTTGTCTAGCTCACTGTGGAAATGAGGTCTAAACTTAATATTCTCTGTTCCGGAAGAGTGGCATGTTTATCAACTTGATTGACTGTTGATCCACATCAAAGTGCCAAGACGTCGGTCGCGTCGTTTTACCAAAACCACTTCACTGTCCGCCAAAACATTTTGTTTGGTAAACAGTGGAATTTCGTGTTGTTTAAGGAAAATTTTAAGGTAGAAAGCAGAGGTTCATGATATCATAGACAGTGTCTTATAAACCTGAGGTAATCGCTTCAATATTATTAGTCATCTATTCAAAATGCTTGGGTCAAGCGCGTGCTTGTGATGATGAGGTCAAATGATGATTATCATGATTAAGTATTAACTATCACGTTCTTACGTTCAAAACACTGCTTCTCTGCGAGTGATGTCATATTTTTGTGGTGGCCTTCTGGATGTTAATACCCCAAAATAGGATGTCGAATCGTTTAATAGCCGGGAAGAAGATTCTGAGTCAGAAACTAAACCCGTTTAAGATTGTAATGCGGATATTATTCTTGAACAACAATGAATGCTTTCGTCTTAAAACAATTAATCCTGTTAGTAATTAAATCTTTGTAATTAAATATAATTTAGAACAACGCACATTACACGCTATGTGTCTACCTTTGTATTTATGCAGAAACAAGGCCATTAACCAGCAGGCTGCTTATGACCAATTAACAGATAAACCTTTAAACATAATTTAATTATGAAGTCGGATTATGGACTATGCGAATAGGTGTGCTGATATGTTTAGTGCACTTTTGGAGGTAACTTTAATTTGGCTTGTTAAATGCTTTGCTTTATTTAAGTGCAAAAACGTGTTCAGATTGTTAACAATGATTGAATTGACCATGTTAGCAAACCAAAATTCACTGAGCCGTCTTCTTCTTAATTTTCTCAGTAAAAGCCGGAAAATAGGAATTTTTAGTGAATAACTGAGAACTTTTTATACCCAAGTTTCATAGAAATAGACGTACAAAAAAGTAAGTATACGCCGCAGTAAACTTGTTTCATTTGTCGGCCTACATTTTTTTCTTTTAATCTAAAAAAAACAACAAATTGCAAATCATGCAAGTTACTAAAGCTGTATTTTTTCACAATTCAGTAGCCAGCAATAGCCAATTTGGATTGCAGTCGATAAAAAGACCAGTACAAAAATGACAGTTGTACTGGCGATACAACTTGTAATTATTGAAATGCAGACAGCGTTGATGGCGTTAGGAAGAATTATTTTGCTACGCGAATCCTATGATCTGAGTTACGAACTCTAAGGTTGAAGTAAAGGGTTTTTCAATAGGGACGCTACAAAAGTTTTCTTAAATAAAACAAAAAAGGTTTTAAATATCAACAAAATTCTTTATTCCTGTGGAAGTACATTTGATGCCATTATGTATGGAACTCGATTTCTTTTGCGTGGCCACCACGGGCACGCTTGCAGAAGTCCAGACGCTGAACCCAATTTTCAACGGTTTTCAAGCATAAATCGGCCGATACTGCTGCAATTTCACGTTCGATATTCGTACGAAGTTCATCAATCGTCGCTGGCTTGTTGGCATAAACCATAGATTTGACGTAGCCCCACAGGAAATAGTCTAACGGCGTTAAATCGCATGAACGAGGCGGCCACTTCACAGGTCCATTTCTGGAGATAATGCGCTCATCAAACTTCGTTCTCAATAATTCGATTGTTTGGCCCGCTGTGTGACATGTGGCACCGTCCTGTTGAAACCACATATCGTCCAAGTCCATATCATTCAATTCATTCCAAAAATAATCGGTTAGCCCATTCACAGTAACGTGCCGGTCTTGATCATCACGGAAGAAGTACGGCCCAATGACACCACCAGCATGTAAACCGCACCAAACAGTGATTTTTTCGGGATGTAATGGTGCCTCGTGAAGCACATGTGGATTGCTGCCTAACCAATAACGCATATTTTGCTTATTGACGAAGCCATCCAGCCAGAAATGAGCCTCATCGCTGAAGATGATTTTTCGATGAAAATCCGGATCATTTTCAAGTTGTTGCTCAGCCCAATTCACGAACATACGACGCTTCTGGTGATCAAGCGGCTTCAGTTCTTACGTCAATTTGATCTTGTAAGGATGTAGGCCAAGATCTTTTCGCGAAATTCGCCACAACGACGTCACAGAGATGCCCAACGCTTGAGAACGACGTGTGATTTGGGTCTTCCGCAATTGATACGCTAACGGCAGCAATATTCTCGACACTACGGGCACTTCTTTGTCTCACTGGCACGGGCGGGAACATTTTGTACTGAGCCTGTGGATTCAAATTTTTCAAACAGACGCTCAATTGTTGATCTGGCAGGACGATTATGACGACCATAAATTGTACGTGGCGCTCTTAAAGTGTTTACCACTGACTCCGAATTTCGGTAGTAAATTTTAATAATTTTGACTCGTTGTTGGATCGTTTATTTTTCCATGATGAAATGGCAAACTTTACTGACGAGAAATGTCATCGGTTTACTTTTGTAGCGTCCATATTGAAAAACCCTTTATTTGCTATTTTCTTTAATCAGAGACGCAACCCTCAGATCCATTTTGCTACGTTTTATGTAACAATTGCCATACAAATTGAATTAGACAGGTAAAGTAAGTTGGAGCGTTTTAGTCGCATTTGATTACTGTGCTGCCTACTGAGTAGTGAAAAAAAAACACAACTAATAATTTGAACTGCAGTCAATAAAAAACAAGGCGATTGAATTTTCAATTATTGAAGTGAAGACAGAGCTGAAGGCGTTTAGAAGATTAATTTTGCTACCCGAATCCAACGATCTGAGTTATAAACTGTCGTGCGTTGAAGTATTTGCTACTTTTGTTATCCGAGACGCAACCCTCAGGTGAATTTGATTTTGCTTTTATACAAACTACTAGCTGTACCCTGCCACGCTTCGCAGTGGCTTCGAGTTTGCCGACTCGGGAACACGCAACATACAGTTGTCCATGTGAAAAACAACCCGCATCTAAATCTAAAAAACGCAATTCTAAAGATTGACCTTGAGCTTTATTGATTGTGGTTGCAAATGTAATAAATCAAATACCAAAACTGCTATCCGCTACCCACTATCCAGATTCCCTGTTACTCGCTTTCCTACCTTCATGTTAACTGCTACCCCGTTACCCTCTGCATACTCCCGCTTCCTGTCACGCCGCTACTCCGCTACCCTGCTCATATGTCAATAACGACTTTGTCGATTTTGTACAGAGTTCTTAAAAACCCATTTACACCACTACCCGACTCTTATCCTATGGTTTTATAAACGTGCAACACGCAATAAGCTTTTTTTGCTTATGTTAATATGCTGATATTGTAAAACATCATTGCATACATACATGACTTTCTTTCTCTGTCTCAAACATCGGCCATCGTAGTCCGCCATAAGTTAATATGCTAATTTTTTTGGTTACAACATCAAACTCCGATCGGTTTTCTGGTTCCAACAGTCTGTTGTTGTTTGTGTGCAAGAAATTAACCTTCGAACATTCCGACGACAATATAAAAAACACGCTAATTTAGTGATAACGAAAACTTCAAGAATTTTGTTAATCGAGCTGTCTTTGGTTTCGAAAATTAGCCTCAAAACCGTTTTATTTTCTTAATATGACAAAAGAATTAGAAAACTGATGAAACACAACCAATTTGTTGCATCATGAATTGTTGTTCAAAAAGTTGTGATTATTTTTAGTGAATCTAGGAATTCGAATTGTTTATAAACAACTAAAGGCATCATAAGCGATACCTACGTATGCATATTAACGAACATAAAGTCAAGTATATTTTTTATCTACCATGGACACTTAAACTATGACCTAAATAAATTTAAATTTTATTATTGAAAGTAAGCAACGTACAAATCAATTATTTTATTTATAATTGTTTATTCATCTCTTATCAGCGGTGTACCACTTACTAGACGCTACTTAAAACATTTTATGTGCATTTAACGTCCATTCAATGTGTGATATTTTTCTGAATTCTTCACATGAACAATGATAAAAATGTAGTGCTTCTAAAGGCGCATTTAAGGTTCTTGCAGAATAATTAACAATTCACTGGTCTTGAGACTTATTTGTTGTACATTTAATACATTGAATGTTAATGTTATAAGTTCACTTGTAAGAACTTTTTATCATTTTCAAAGTGCACTACCTTAAAAAGCATCTTCTGAACGCATCGCAGTTATGATCTTTAAAGATCGTGCCAATTTCGAGAACAGGGAAATTAGCAATTAATTTCATGTGAGCTATTAGTTAAGTACTTTCTCTGAAGAATGAAATAATTGAAGCAGTTTAGTGTAATAGAAGCAAACGAATCGCTTTGCTGGAGAATGAATGACATTTTTGCACGTTCGTCTAGGCAACTAAGAGAGTGTTTAGCTTATAATAGTTGTTATTCTCTTGAAGTGACTAAGAATATTCATCCATTTTTATTTTTGTTTCTTACTTTACCGAAAAACAGTCAAGCCATCTAACAACGAAGCTGATGAGAATAATTTTAAGAATATTTGAATTTATTGCAACGAGCGCATCTTAAGCATATCAATTAGTATTAAAAAGGTGTGTTATTCTTCAACAGAACAATAAAACATTTACTCGATTTGATTACTCATAGCTTTCAAACAATAATAAGAAATAAATCACATGCATAATCATTCCTTAACGAGCTGGCAATAATTTTTCATAGTTATTGTTCAAACATTAGTTGGAAGTTTGAAAAATCTCGATAAAAATATATTTCGTATGATATGCAACTTTTTCTGTCCAATACATATCTGCCCGGCAGCCAGTAATAATTTTCAAGTTTGGAAAGGGAAACATAAGAAAGTAGGACTTACTTCAGGTGTCTTTATAGTCCGTTGTCGACTTGGGCCTCAACCAACAGTCTCCGCCAGCTTGCTTGGTCCCTAGCTTGCTGTCTCCAATTTTGCACTCCAAGTTGATTGGGGTCCTCTTCCACTTGGATGCGCCACCTGAGTCGCGGTCTTCTACTTCTGTGGGAATAGTGTCGAAGGCTTTCCAGGCCGGAGCATTGGTGTTCATCCGCTCTAAATGACCGAGCCATCTGAGTCTCTGGACCTTAACCCTTCTACCTAGGTTTAAGTCGTTCTATAACCCGTAAAGTTCGCTGTTGAATCTTCTTCTCCATTCCCATCAATGCACATAGGCCGAAGATAACCGAAGAACTTTCTCTCAAACAGCCTGAGGCACATTCATCCGATTTTGTCAATGTCCACGCTTCTGCACCATACTGCAGGACTGGTTGTTGAATAGTTTTACCTTAGTTGCTCGAAAGAAGGGTTTTCCACTCAATTGCTTTCTTTGCCCAAAGAAACAGCGATTAGCAAGAGTTATTCTTCGTCTGATCTCGGCGCTGGTGTTATTGCCCGTGTTTATAGCGGAGCCTAGGTAGACAAACTCCTCTACTACCTCGAATTGTACGCGTATTGTGACGTTATGAGCCGTCGTGTTGGTTCCTTCCTCGAAGACAGCATATACTTCGTTTTTCCCTCATTTTCCGCTAAACCCATTTTTGGCGCTTCTGTCTCAATTCTCACGAAGGCCCCATTGACATCACGCTGCGTTCTTCCCATTATATCAATATCATCGTCGTACGCAAGAAGTTGAATAGACTTTTGGAAGATAGTGCCTCTGATGTTGACCTTGACAGTGGATCAAGAATGATAACGATGATAAAGAAATCGGATAAAAGTGCATCACCTTGTCTGAATCCTTCTTTGACATCGAAAGATTACGTAAACTCGTTGCCAATCTTGATGGCGCAGCATGAGTTCTCCATCGTCGTTTTGCACAAGCGAACCAGCTTGGCAGTGATGCCAAAACTAGATCTAGCCTTATGCACTTCGTCTCTGCAGATGCTTCATACGCGGCCTTGAAATTGATGAAAATGTAGTGGGTATCGATTTGGAGTTCATAGGTTTTTCCAAGGATTTACTAAAAGTAAAAGTAAACTAAAGTGAAAATTTGACCGATGGTTGACTTTCCTGGTCTGAAGCCACATTGATAAGGACTAATCAGGTTGTTGACGAAAAGCTGAAGGCGTTCACGTATTACAGAACACAGAAGAGAAGGTCTTGTTAAGTTGGCTGATTCCTGTGTAGTTGGAGGAGTTTATAGAATCTCCCTTATTCAAGAAAAGACAAAAAACAGTCGCACGGGGCTAGAAAATATGGCAGTAGTTCGTGTCACAATTTGGTCATGGCGCCGACTGAGAGGTGAGCGCCTGCACGTTATCATGGCGGAAGAACACTTCTTCCTTCGTCATGTGAGCCATTCGTCGTCGAATCGATCCAATAATTTGGCATAGTACAGCCCTGTGACCATTTTGGCCTTCTCTAGGTTTTCGATGTGAACCCCAGAAAGCGGTGACCACTATCATTCCAGCCGATGGGACAGTCTTTGCCGTCTTTGGAACACGTTCGCCGGCTAAGGTCCACATTGTTTCGATCTCTAGTGTATATCCGTGGACTCATGTTTTCTTGAATGTAACGTAACGACGCAAGAACTCCTTGGGATTGCGCCTTAACAGCGTCAAACACTGCTATGGAGCAGTCTTACGGTTGCGAGTTTTTTACGGAGTGAACAAATGCGGCAACCAGTACTCATTCCTTAACAGCAGGATATGACCCATGTGATATTTTGAAATCAATCAACGGTCTGTCAATACGAAATCTTGAATTAGTTCACCATCTTCTCCGTTGTATTGGTTTTCTGGACAACTGTTTATGTTATTTACTTTCACCATCAAAGGCAAATTGTCACCGTAAACAGTAGGTATCCATAGATGCTCTTTAATCTCACCACATCGTATTGTTCCTCTTTCACCAAGGTTTTCAGTAGTCGAAAGCGTCTGGGTTTCCTTGGTCTGTTCCATTCTGTACATTCCTTTTAAAAATGTCAATGCCGTCTGCACTATAGTCAAAAATCTGTCGAGTATCCCTTACTCGTTATCGTCAATTCTTGTTTTTGAAACCAAGAACAGTAATGCCATTCAGCGAATTCTGCCCGATCGTCTTGCATTATTCAATGATTTATATTAAACCAATTTTTTTTTTTTTTTCAGATGCTGCCCCCTATCAGGAACTACAACCCAGAGCCGGCTATGTGCCTGTTTACATTCGCGAAGGTGAAACTCCTTTGAGTGAAATTCACCCAAGGCTTGCCGAAGCCTTCCACGAAGTCGAACATAAGGTAAGAATCAAATCAATTAAACGCAACTACGTTAACTCTTCCAATCCATTCAGAAATCTGAAGGAAGCAGTTCCCAGGAACAAGGTCCCTCAAAACTAAATGATGAACTAGTTGCTCCAGAATCTCCAATGGAACAATCAGCTAATGAATCGAAAGAACCCAATGCAAATGTTGTCGAAGCTGCCAAAGAAGCTATCAAAGAATTAGTCAGTGTCTTCGAAACCGAAATGCTGGACAAACTCGGTCTTGGTGAAGAAGGAGCCGCCGAATCAAAACCAGAAGGTGAAAAGAAATCACCACAAATAAACGAAAACAGTGACAAATCAGAATCAGAGTCATCGGAGAAGCCATCTGATGTTTTGACAGTTGAAGACTTCAAGGCCAAGGATTTCAATAAGGAATCAATCACAGACGAGGCCATCGATGTGCCAGAGGATGTGCCTTCCGATGAGTAGTTTGTAGGGAGTTTCGAGTATTAATAAATAAAAATTAATTTTAAACCAAGTGAGATCGAGGCTATTTCATATTTTTTTTTTTTTGTTAACAGTCGAAACCGTTTAAATGGATAGCCTTATGAGAACCCATGAAAATCCCAAACCATATCTTTGTATTGATAGGTAGGTGTAGCGGAGTCCTTTATTTGAGCGAGTTCTCCTGTGTTGCTCTTTATTTCCTTTTTGATATCAAACAGCTGCTGTGAGTCAAAACCATAAAAAAAAACTCCCTCACTTTCTGCTTACTCGCTGTTAATTGATTAAATTTCCCGTTCAACAGAAAAAATAAACGAAAAGATGTGAAATAAAACTGAAATCCTTCATTACATGCACCACAAAAAAAAAAAAAACAGCGAAGCCAAGGACGAAAGACAAAGGCAAAGAGGGCGGACGAACAATTTAAAAATTAAATTGTTGGGTCTACGAAATAAAAATTTTAAAGTGGAAGTGGAATTTTTTATTTATTTTACTTTTTTTCTTCGTATCCCATCCTTATCCTTAACCCCCATCATCTCAATCGTCCGTCTCTAGAATTGAAAAAAAAAAAAAACGAAACCCCAAACCGAGACACAACACAACTCGCATCACAGAGGACTTCTTTTGCTTTCCTTTCCAATTCAAGCATTAAATAATGTTGCTGTTGGAATTAATTCCTTTTCTTATAAATCGCATCACAGGATCAGCATTCGCCAGGAGCAGGAGCAGGAGCAGTGAGTCACCCTCGTACTCGTCTTCTATTTATTTCGTCTTTTGGTTAAACGAGTAAAAAAATGAAGATTGCCGGCTTCACCGTCCTTATGCCACCTTAGAGGTTCAAAGTGGGAGGTTATTTTTTGTTTGAATAAATATATCCTTGGTCGGATTTAAGAAATTTAATGCTGAGAGGAATGTTTTTCTTTCCAATTTTTTTCTTTGTTAATAATCTACACTGAGTGGTGACACTGGTAAACTTCACCCCAAAAATAATGAAAAAAAAAAAAACAAGAAGAAGAAAATTCAACAATCGTTTGGTTTTCTTTTCGAAATAAATTAAGCGACATCCGTTTCACGAAAGAAATCAAAATAAGTTGAACTAATTTCGAAACATGTCTAAGCATTTTTTATTTTTCTTCGACTTCTTCTATTTTTTGTTTTTTTAATTTTTTTTATGGACTGTCATCGGGGAATCGAATTGTTGAAAGTTGGTTTTTTTAAGAAAAAAAAAACTTTTTCAATAAGGAATTTTAAATTTCCAACTTACGGAAGTCATAGAAATACTCGTGCTTGGGAAATGTTGATGATAATTTTTATATCTTGGAATTTAAATGAATTGCATTTGGAGAAGTCATTGAGGTTCAAATGGGGGACAAATGGAATTAAATTAAAATTTAAATTACAGAAATGTTTGTTTATAGAATTAATGGTTTCTATCACAAAGTAACGTTATCAAGCATCAGGGAAATAAGTTATGTCCAAGGCCGAGACAATTTCTAAGAATTAAGTATAACCCAGACGTCTTTAGTTCCCATGGTACCCCGTGAAAAGATATACACGTCGCGTCGTCTCGTACAGTTAACATTGCTGTGCTTCAACTTCTTCCGTCTCTTGTATAGTGGCTCTGATTGCTCTTCGGTTGTCCTGCGAACGTATTTAGCCTCACCGCCTAATGGTGATAGTATCGCAAGAGCAATTTACTATCATATGTACATGCCTGCAGACGGCTGGTACCGGCCCGGACTCGTAGTTTCGTGTCGCGTGTCGAAGCTGGAGTGTCACGGATTATAGAAAAAAGGTAAAAAGAGATATATCGATCGGAAATCGCTCAGCGAAATCAATTAGCTATTGGATGTTGTTCTTCTGATTCGATGGCGATCATTAATAATTCAATTGATGTGTTGCAACGTCATGACACGTTGGTTTCTAATAAGCCACGTCCAGGTGCCCCGAAAACAGCTCCATGGAGGATAATGTGACAAAAATCCAAGTTCTCATACTGGCAGACTGCCGATCGAAGGGGAGCGAGAAAGCAGACACTGTAAGCATTTCAAAAGATCACGTGGGTTAACATAAAGCTCACTGCATACAACGTGGACCATGGTAAGATCAACTTCAGAGCAGTCTTTGAGACTGTTTAAGGTCAATCCAAAAGAGTTTCTGCCTCGTTTTGTGACAATTAACTTAACATGGAACCGCTTGGTACACCACAGACCAAAAATCAGTCGAAACAGTTGACTTCGGTTAACGAATGTGCCATCGACGGGACGCAAAACAGTCACCAGATTGTACTTTATAGAATTATTGCCTAATTCGACGCCGAACATAAGTAAAACAAAAACCCACATCCAAACATATAAGTCATCCTAGTACGTTTAGTCCACTGTCACCGACGTCTTTTTATTGCTTCTTGAACCCGAACAGAACGATCCCCAATGAATACTTTGAGGGAAGAAACGAAAAGTCGCGTAAAATCCCATGATCAGCAAGATCGTCGAATTTCATCGGACTTCGTTCTAATAAAGAATTTTGACAGAACAGCTGATCGAAAATCTAGTGGAACGTCCTGGAAATTTCGATTGAACCAGCACAATTTGTCAAAGTGTCGGCAGCCACTATGCTGTCAAATTTGCCTGGACTATTAATACAAAACTTCATACAATCATAAATTCAATGACGAAAAATTATAGTCCGCTAATGAACAAGTTTAGTGTGATACTAGCTTAAAATAACGTTTAAGACATGACTCAAACGTCATTTAATGCGTTTAAGGAAATATTTTAAAAACAAAAACTGAAAACAGTGAAGCTGTTTCAGGGTTCCTGCTCCTGTTGCTTGCCAATAGTCAAGTCATCATAAACTAAAAGCCCCAAAAACAGCACAATCATCCAATGCGGACATAGTTAAAGCTTAACTCTCAAACACAACAAACCTCAGGTGTACTCTATGGCTTACAAATTCTGGATACAACAAAAGTCCTGCATTCTGATTTTCCTTTTCCTTTTTTTTTGTATACGAACTACTTCAAATGCTTCTGTTGCTCCATGACAAGCGAAGCGAGGTCTTTCCAATTCCACTTCTCCTTTTTTTCTATTTATTTACGATTGTTTTCTCAAGGAGCATAGCTTATGCCTTAAATCAGATCCGTATTTTATATGAAAAGACTACCTCCTATAGCCTTCGAGCTGTGTTGCTTTCTGTGATTGTGATTCAGAGCTTTGTGAGCATTTAAGGGGTGATCTGGGGGTCGACTATATCCAGCAGGGATTGCTATTTCTGTTGCTGCTACTGCTACTGCTGGTTAATAGTGGCGGATTGATTGGAAAATTGAATTCTTATAAAGTAAATACTCATAGCACATCATCATAGAGCTTCGAGGTCGGGAAATTGAAGCGGAACGATTTATGGAATCAAACATAACCTCTGTGTAGCAGC
Source organism: Sphaerophoria rueppellii (assembly GCA_920937365.1). Lineage (NCBI taxonomy): Eukaryota > Metazoa > Arthropoda > Insecta > Diptera > Syrphidae > Sphaerophoria > Sphaerophoria rueppellii. The sequence continues at coordinate 111,811,310 of CAKKXW010000001.1, read as the reverse complement.
GCTGCAGGACGGAGCATGTGTGTGTCTTGGACAAACATCGTTTGGTATCGCATTCGCAATACACCTTATAACACACCGCGTTTCGTCCTTTGAAAACGTGTTTAGTATCTGAGGAATTGCTGACTATGGAATTGTTGCAGAATCCTCATTGTCGCGTCTTGTCGTTGTCGTCGTCGTAGCAGCTCGTTGAATCAAAATCATGACCAGAATACCGGGTGTGTATTTACTCCCCGTCTTAACATCCCCACGAACTAAGTTTTCAAGGAAATATGACAGATAAGGCTTTAGGTGGCAACTAAGTTGTTCCAACGGGCGCAGAACACGTGTAGGTACATTCAACAAACTTGACAGTCCGTTGCTCCGCAAACGAGCAGGAGGAGGATTTTTAAATTATAAATACATGTGAGACTTCGGAGGAATGATAACGACGAAGACAACGATGACGACGCCAAAGACGACGTGCAAGCAATCAAACATAAAACGGTTTCCAGCCAATCCTTGCAGAAACTACATTGCAACCATACACCAACTCTGTTGCTTCTGATGAGCCAGCCAGAGCCACGAATAAATTGTGCAGGTGGAGAGAGTGCACCCATCACTCGGTAAATGTCGATGCAGTCTACTCGACGATAATGATGGAATTGCGCCGCACTGTTTCTAGACTGTTCTATTCCGATGACAACGGCAATGACATTCTTGAGTAAACTAAAACCCGAGTAAATTGCAAGGAGCTCTAGCTCCAGCAAAGAAAAGATAATAAATTTTCATTGCATTGTGTATACAATTTACAACATGCGGTATGTCATCGCGATAGGGTGAAGAAGGGGCGGCAAAATTTGTTAGTACATGTGGAATACAAAAGCCTGCATATTTCAGAGTAAGAGGTTGTGTTTGTTTTTTTTTTTTTGTGAATAAAGTTCGTTGTTTGGTTATGTAGATCAAGGACGATACATGACAAGGATTTGAAAACGGATGACAAGCGGCCCTCTCGATCTACTTTTTTCTAGTTGGAGATATGCCTGTGCTCTAAGGCATTTCGCAAGAAATGCGAGACGGAGAACAAAATAAAACATTCAATGTGCAATTCAAACATTTATTCGGTTTTGTAGTTAACGAATGAACCTACTTAAAGCCGAAACAAGGATTCAACCAACATTCAACAAATTAACAAACGAACGAGCATGGAGTATACAGTATGCTGGTGATGGTATGAATATTTGAATTATTTAATGAGCTTTTGCCATAATATTGGTTGAGCATAAATTACGTTGGATGATTTCTGGTGGAAAACGAGGGTTGTCTCATTTGTTGATGGATTTTTGTGTTGGTTTTGTTGGGAAGACAATCTGTTGGCTGTTCAGTGTACATGTGTCAAAGTGACACATTTTGCCTGTTGATTGTTTTGGAAACAAAATGACAAGATAAAATTCTCTTTTTAAAGCTTTTTGGAGGGATTTTTCTTGATCCGTGGGCCAGAGTTAACCCACGATTGTAAAACTGGTCTTTGAGGAGCGATAATTAAGAGGAAGGCAGATTTTTTGGACGGAAGTAACAACAAGTAACGGAATGAGAACAGGTGTTGAGAAAGTTTCGGAGAGAATCCTTGCCAGAGCTATCATTTAAAAAATTCTGACAGATTATTTAATTTTTCTTAAATAAATTCGCCGAAAATTGGAACCACGATAACAAATAGGGGAGAGTGGGTATATTTGGGTCACTTTTCGAATACATTAAATTTGCCAAGATCTTATAGCTCGTATCTGAGCAAAATTGATTTTTAAAGATAAGATAACATTTTGGCAACCTATCTTCAGTTAAAAAGAAGGCGAAAGTCCGACAGAAGAAAAGCAAAAAAATCATTTCATGATGAACCAACTCACTTTGTCCCATTCCTCTTGCGAGCAATCCATTCCGTGATTTTTTTCCTAGACACAACTTGTTTTGTTGAGGGATTGGGGACAGACTGAAGACAGAATCTGTCATACAGGGAAAGAGAAAAAAATTATAGGAATTGAGAAAATGCCTGTGTCCCATTCCTCCTGTGTCCCTAAAATACCCACTCTCCCTTCTATGTTTTTTTTTTTCTTTTTTAACCACCAAAATAAAGAACAAAACGTGACTCAAACATTCGAGACTCGAAATATAAGGTCCGTTCGCGTACTTTCTGCACTATAATTCGTAAAACAAGACATTTTAAGGAGTGGGGGTAAAATTCTCTCACAGAAAAACAAAACTACAAAAAAGTAAGCGAACGGGAAAACAACAAATTTTACCCACATTTTAATTGTCAAGTTTTTTTGTATGAAGAATTGAAACTTTGAATTTGAATTTATTTATTTATTTGCTATTTTCAAACAAATTTGACACTCTTCACAAATCAGCCCAAAGAAATTTCTTGGGCTAAAATTCGTAGGTTGGGGAAATATTTTACTCTCTCGTGAGCACTCTCTTTTACGAAAAACTACCAAATTTTTTGAGTACGCGACAGGATTTGGTTAAATTTCGTAATTTTTCGTAAAATTTGACTGTTTTAGGAGGGTACACGAACGGACCTATAGTTTCAATGTAATTTGACAACATTTCAGTTTTGAATAAGAACAACTTTTTGCGACCCAGGCCGTGTGCGAATTCAGTTTAAAAACTTGACGTTTGATTAAATTTTGACACTTCGCATTGAATAAAATGTGTTAAAGTTAGACTAGTTGCGGAGCAGGCTAAAATATGACAGTAGTGCTTAAAAATTCATTCATTTTAAAGCACAATTCATCCAATTCGCACACGGCGGCGTTACATATGTAAATGTCTGGACACACTGACGCAAGCACCGAACTGTCGAACTCAAAATTGTGTTAAAAGTTTGATCAAAATGTTTGGAAGAAAAAGACCGAAGATTGTGAGTATAAAATGACTGAACATAATAAATGTCAAACTTGAAGAGGCAAAGAGTTCAGAGCGCTAAAGCGTGCTTTACACGATATGGATTTTCCGTATGGACTGTCACCATTTCCATATGGAATATTATACAAATCGTGTAAACGTATTAAAAATCCATATGGAAATTACAGATGGAAATTCCATATGGAATTTTTTCATTTAGAACTGTTTCTAAATTTCATCTGTATACAAACGAAATCGAATTTTTCAAACGACAAACAAAGTTTATATTAAAACATGGGAGTGTGAAAAAGAAGGTATTTAATGTTATTTTGTATTTCTTTTATCATAAAAAAAATTTGTTACATTCGGTGAACGCAAAAAATGTTTTGAACCTACAAACGAAAAATCCAAATCGTCTAAATGCTTATCTGATTTTACAAACAAAAATCAATTTGACTAGTACATATGAAAATACATTTGGAAATAAGAGTGACAGTCCATATGGAAAATCCATATCGTGTAAAGCACGCTTAAGCGTTAAAGGAAAAATGCCTTCATAACATTGTCTGTGAGGGTGACATTATCTTATAGCATATTATGGTAAAGTAATTCGATTTTATTAGGGACTAAGTGTACGATATCAGAAGATGAACAAAAGCAAATTGGACATACATCAGTGAAACGATTTCGTTTCATTTGACAGTAATGAAAGCAATTACGTCAGGATAACAAATAAATTCACTCTTGAAAAGAAAGTACTGAAATAGTACAATTGTGCACCAAAAGTTCTTGGTGTGATTGCTCGTCGTTTGATATATCATATTGTCTAAAATCGAACATGACGTTTTCTCTTTATTTTTAAGTTTAAAATAAACGCCAACCATTTCGTCGTAGTTATCAATTCTGTTTATTGAATCATTGTTTTAGAGGCCAGTTATAGCGATCATTAAGAACTATCATTAAAAATTTTCATTTGGAGAATGTGGTGTGTTGTACTTTTATTTTATATACCAATCACATACCAATCGATGGCAAATCCATTGAAATAATTTTTTCTGGCGAAAATAATCCAAAAAAGAATATTTTGATGAAAAATGCATTCCTTTATTTTAATGATGAAAATTCGTTTTAATGACAAGCTAATAATTAAATTTCAAAAAATGAAACACTTTGTTCCAGTGTTTGTGTTCCCTTTTTTTAATGTTCCATCTTTCATTAAAAAATTTAATGAAGCATTTTCCATCATTAAAAAAAATATTTGGTGTCAAAAATAAAAATAAATGCTTGAATGACATTAAAGTAATAACATTTTTTTAATGATCGCTATAATCACACGTAAGTAAAAAAATCAAATTTTCATGTGTTCCAACTTTTAATGATTGTTTTTAATGATCGCTATAACTGGCCCCTTAGTTTTTAGATTATATTTAAGGTGCTGTGAATTGTTTCTTTCCATCTGTTCCTGAACTGTCATTGTCTGTTATCGTATATTAGAAACAAAGTTTATTTACGTGTGAAGCCATAACCTCAGATCAGACAGAGAGATGGGGATCTCAACTAGATAAGAATCCGAGATGGGATCCATATTTTTACACGTCATGAATTGGGAAAAAAATTGCAACTTTCACTGAAAAACTGCTTCAAGTGTTAATTCAGGTTTAGGTAGTGACTGAAAAAAAACTCCGTTTTATTTCAACCCTCTCTTCATAATTCATCAAAACGCAAAAAGTTACTTAGGTATAAATAATCCTACTGCTGTCAGAAATTGTCTAAGGGCATTATAGCAATCATTGAAATCCATCAGGAAAAATGTTTGAATGGATATTTAACTAAGTTTTCTTTCGATTACTAATGCAATTTATATACCAATCGACCGGAAAATTCTTAAAGAATTTTTTTTGAGAATAAAATATAAGTTCGCAAACTTATTTTTCGTTAAAAATGTATTTTTCTATTTTCCGTACGGAAATTCGTTTTCCTGAACAGCTGATGGATTTTTGTCAAAAAATGAAACGAATCGTTCCAATGTTTTGTGTTTCATTTTTAAATAATTCCAATGACAGATTTCTGTCAGGAAAAATTTTCCGGCTGCATTTCAATCAGGAAATATTTTGGCGGTGGACAAGTGACATTTTTTCAATGACGTAAATTTCCTGTTTGCTATAAACGCTCATCAGGAAAAAAATTCAGATTCCTCCTGTTCCAATTTTTCCTGATGAAAACCAATGATCGCTATAACTGGCCCCTAAATTTGGTCAAAGTTCACATTTGAATATCTGTGACCAACAAAATTCTGAACATTTTCTCGGCTGAAAATTCAAAGTTACACTATCCCTGTCTCTTTTACAATATTTTAAAAGGTCCGGAAATCCGATTATAGTCCAAAAAGTGCGAGGAAATTAAAATTTCACACCATTTCTTCCAAATCCCCTTCGTTACCCGATGACAAGAAAAAAAAACAATTACTTTAAGAAATTATCCTTGAAAATGAAAACCATTCTAATGCGCAACAGTTATCCCCCCAGAAAGCCTGTTAAGAAAAAATATCATCACAAGTAATAAACGAAGACAAATTGCCTTCTCACTCCCAAAAGCCACATCATCTTACCAAAATTACTAATTTATACTTTCCATTTGAATTCCATAAATATACGAAAAACATTAAAAACTTTTTCTCCCATTGACGCCACCCTGTTCCGAACAGAGTGCTGGATGGAGAGGGAACATGACAAAAATCCCTCTAATGAAGTATTTGTTCACTGAAGTTGAAGACAACTCAAGGGATGAGTGCATAAATTTAAATACAAGTCCCCCAATATCCCAACCGACCGAACCGACGACGACGACGAGAAGGATGACACGGTATCATCATTGTCATCCCTTCAAAAATTACGGTGCCGTTAGAGTAGCCCTGGATATGGCCCAATTTAAAATTTTAAACTCTCGATGATAATTGCTGAAATTTGGACGCAGTTTTGAGTGTACTTCAGAATTTTACACGAAAACGATGACGAGAAGCAGAGGAGAAAAGCTAACGACGACGAAGGCGATTAGACACCCGAATTTTAACCACAATTTATTGCCTAATATCTAATTTAACTTTCACCGGATAGTATCCCATAGTGAAGTCCTTTTTCAAGTGAGCTGTGAAGGGGGAGATGTCCTTGAAATTCAAGGATCCTGCTCGTAGTTCCAGTTCTTCGATTTAGTAAGGACCTCTTGAGCTTCTGGCTCTAAACGTAATGTTGTCCTTCCATATGTTGGGAATAAAGGAACAAATTTGCAAAGACCGGATATCACCGAGACCAGGTAGGACACACAGGGGCACTAAATGCACCCATAATTCATTTGGCCGCAGAAAACCGCTCATTTATCCTCGCTACTGTCAGATTTAGATTAGCCTCCTTATAAAATATTAACACTCCCAGTCTGTCCGTTTACAAGTGAGAACTTAAATTCATTTAACCCACCTGCGCCATTTACGATATACCACAACACCAAGGGACCAGTAAACGTCATACTGCTCCATTTCGTTCATAGCGAGCCTCCTCCAGCTCCATCCAACAAGAAGCAACACCAGAAAGGAAGAGTCACCCCGCACCGATAAAAGACCATAAAAAGACCAAATTAGAGAAATTGTCATAAAACCGGATCAACTTGTCATGAACTGTAATTGTCGTAAATTAACAGCAATGAAACACTTTTGCTAAGGCTCTCTCACTAAAGTAGGTATTTTATACAGAATACAACACTCACCTCAAGCAGGACCAAAATTCCAGAGACAACATCTTCCTCTTTCTATTGGTTTTGATATCTCCCTGTAGACGTTCTCCACTTCGTCCCATCGCAGAGTTTCTGGTATTTTGTTGAATGAAGAACTTTTTTTTTTGTGGGGGGGGGGGGTCGTTATTCCCTAAGGGTATTTGTTTAGGTCTTGCTTTCGCATCGAGATTCTGGGGACTGTGCTTGCGGTGACTGGACACGGCGGCGGTAGTGTGAAGATATTAGGGTTTCTGTCACACGTGCAATTAGTTTTGTTCTTTGGGAAAAGTCCGAAATGTGTGTGTGGTTGGTCTTCTTTAACTTCTAGCTCTCTGTTTACATAGTTGTGAATGTTGCTGTAGGAACTGTCTGACTTTGACCGTTCTTCGGTCTGTAATGAGTGTGTCTTGTCTACACCTACACAAGCTCTGTGTGAGTCAAGTCAGTCTTCTTTTTCGAAAGTTCAACCATATTTGGTTTTAATTGGTTTAAGTACAACAGTCTAGCAACAGTCTCCATACAAGGTGTTTCCTTCTTGAAATGAAGAACCTCACAGCAATTTCTTGAGAAACATTTCTTTCAGGAAATTATAAAAATTGTTGAAACAACCTTGAGATTCAATAAATGTTCGTAAAGATACCTTTCAGACAATTTTCACGGTTTCACCTTGAATAAAATAACTCTCAAACACCCTGTAAAGTTCAGTTAATGGATTTCAAAACTACCGATCTGGGCAACATACGTGTATAAAGCAAATATGGCAACAGTTGTCCACTGTTTCTACTATATGGCAGCACCAACTCGAGTATAGGTACATATTAATGTATACAAGTTTTGGTCCTTTTTGAGGGGTTGCTTTAATGAATGTTTCACCTCATTTCGTGAATGGGATATTAATTATAAGTGAATTATGGTGCGGAACATGTGGGTGTAATTTTCTTCGTGATGGTGGGTGGTGGTTGGCTGAGGGTACATACATTTTCTACTCAATGTGACCATTTTGTTATGTTCATGCATGGGTCTTGAATTTTGAATATGGACATAAGAAGAAATACGTGCGTAGGTACATTAATATGTAAACTTGCTTAAACTTAAATTTGAATTTGTGATTCAGTCGAAAATGGATGGATTCTATAGCATAGAGACAAGGGTAACGTTAGCCAATCTTAAACAAACTCAAAAATCTGTCGCATACGGGCTCAAAGACAAAGCTTCCCATGGCTGTCCAATTTTAAACCACTTGTTCCAGCTTAAGAGGATGCCTGATAAATACTAGGTCTACAATCTAGAATACAATTTTACATCAAAATATAGGTCCTTATATGAAATATTCTATCAGCCCAGTGAAACTTATAATTAAAAAATTTCTTTCTTTTGACATCAGGCCTCTAGAAAATTTCCAGCGATCTTAAATCACCAGATCTCTTAATTTTCTATGTTACTTATTTAATTAAGGAGACTGTTTGTTGTGAGCCGAATTTGGCCAATATCAACCAACAGTCTCCGCCAGCCAGCTCGTTCCCTAGTTAGCTCTCTCCCATTTTGCATTCCAAGTTGATTGGGTGTGCCACCTGAGTCGCGGATCTTCACTTTCCAGGCCGGAGCATTGGTGTCCATCCGCTCTAAGTGACCGAGCCATCTGAGTCTCTGGACCTTGACCCTTCTAGCTAGGTTTAAGTCGTTCTACAACCCGTAAAGTTCGCTGTTTAATTCTTCTTCTCTAATCCCTATCAATGCACACGGGGCCGAAGATGACCTTAAGAACTTTACTCTCGGAACAAACTAACACACATTCATCTGATTTTGTCAAGGTACACGCTTCTACACCATACAGCAGGACTGGGATGATGAGGGTATTATATGGTTTTACCTTAGTTGATCGAAAGAGCGCCTTTCCACTCAATTGCTTTCTTAGCCCAAAGAAACAGCGTATAGCAAGAGTTATTCTTCGTCTGATCTCGGCACTGGTATTATTGCCCGTGTAAATAGCGGAGCCTAGGTAGACAAACTCCTCTACTACCTTGAAGTCGTATGCGTTGGGTGTCCTTCCTCGAAGACAGCATATGCTTCGATTTTCCCTCATTTACCGCTAAACCCACTTTTGCCGCTTCTGTCTCAATTCTCACAAAGGCGCCATTGACATCACGCTGTGTTCTTCCCATTATATCAATATCACCGGCGTACGCGAGAAGTTGAACAGATTTTTGGAAGATAGTGCCTCTGGTCTTGCCGTTGGAGTTCTGCACTATCTTCTCCAGAACGATGTTAAAGAAATCACATGACAGTGCATCGCCTTGTCTGAATCCTTTTTGACATCGGAAAGTTCCGTAAGCTTGTTGCCAACCTTGATTGTGCAACGTTAGTTCTCCATCGTCGTCAAACGAGCTTGGTAGCGAAGCCAAAACTAGACATAGCTTTATACAGTTCTACTCTGTAGATGCTGTCATACGCGGTCTTAGAATGGATGAAAAGGGGGTGGGCATCGATTTGGAGTTCAAAGGCTTTTTCCAGGATCTGCCGCAAGGTGAAAATTTGGTCGATGGTTGACGTTCCTGGTCTGAAGCCACTTTGATAAGGACTAAGGCTTCACGATATTCGATAAAAATATCGGTATCGTATCGTATCGTATCGAAAGCCAATACGATAATCGACACGATATCCAGTACCTACGATACCGATATCGATACGATAAATGTGTTTATAAAATTGTCGATATTATCGTATCGCCGATAAGCACTGGCCGATAATTATTATCTAATATATCGTATCGACTGAAAGACTCCTATTTTCGAAACTGCGTGCGCAAAATTCGAATTTTCTTTCAATAGCATTAACTTGCAGTAATAAACATATTTGATTGTTTTTTTACGTGTTCGCTCGTGCTTTCATTGTCGATCGTCTTTTCTAAGAACCCGATGAACATCGTTACTAGAACGAAAGGTTGAAACGAAAGGAAAAGGTCGATACTAGATGGTTGAAAGGTTGTCTTAATCTATAGTCATATATATATAAATGCATCTATAAAAATAAAGTCTGTTAGGGGTTGGAATATCAAGCCTAAGCCAGAAAAACTAATTACGCGAAAAGGTACACCGTTCTATATTTTTCTCTTAGAACGGTGATGGGATTGTGAGCTTTCAACAAATGTCAATTTAAAATTGGGGGTTCGGATAGTCTATAATCAAATAAAATAAATTTTGAATAGCTTGCGTTTCACTTTTTTCCTCGCTTTAATAGTAATGAACCTTTTTTTTTTTCTTATTTCGCTATTTTATCCAGTATCGTATCGGTATCGTATCGAATTCGATAACGATACGATAAATTTGTCTTAGAATTATCGCCGATATCGATACGATACGATAAAATAATTTGTTATTCGATACGATACCGATACAATCGAAAAATATCGGTATCGTAACGTATCGTGAAGCGGTTAAGCCCTAATAAGGACTAATGAGATTGTTGACGAAAGGCTTCAGACATTCACCTATTACGGCAGAGAGGAACTAGTAGGCGATTCCTCAGTTTAGAGGATTTCCCTTCTTCAGCATCGAACAAAAAATAATGAGGTTATATTCATCAGGCATGCATTCTTCCGACTATATGTTACAGACGATTTGGTGCATGCTCCTCTCTAGATCGTCGCCTGCTGCTTTAAACAGCTTGGCAGCTAGACCATCTGCTCCAACGGCATTGTTGGATTTCAGCTGTGATATTAACGTTTTCACTTCTTTTAAGTCGGGTTGTTGATCATGGACTAACCCTTGCCAAAATTTTCGATAGATAAAAAAAATTCTGCAAATCCCATCGAATGATATACATCAATAGAAAAACTATTCGAACTTTATTCATCAAAATGGGTTACAAATTTCTTGGAGGCCTCGTAGCCGAGATATTGGCAAAAATGTTAATTATTCGCAAATATTTTCCCGTAATTTCAAATCGATATCAATCACAATTTTCCTTGACAACAGTCTTACAGTTATACATCAAAATAAGGGCTTACAAGTTTTCTATAAAACATTGAAGGTGAAGAAGTGAAGAATTCGCGATTCTAAAGGTGTATAAACTCCAACAAAACAAGTTAAATCAACTTCCCGTGAGTCAGCTAGTTGTACCATAAATGTGACTTCCGTCCGTTACTTAAAAACAGAAGACATTTGCACTTACATCGTTTTAAATTTTATTTATTAGAAGAACACATTTAAAATGCAAACACAAAAACACTTATCCGTTTTCACACTTCTTCTTCTTCAAAAATCCGCCTCTGAGTGTTATTCTTCGCCATGTCATCTTTAAATGGATCCCATAGACAGAAAATGCGCTTTCTGTCAATGTTCTTTTCGCCCTTCAAACAAAATTTGAAATATAGCTCCGCGTTTATGCTATGAATGAGATGAGTGTATATTTTTCTTGTGTTTCATCTTTTTGATGCGGAATAAGTCTCCTGCCATTCAGTCTACTATCCCGGTTTATCCTGTTGCTGATAAGCGTTGTTATATAGTTTTTGTTTTCCCAAAGAAACATCTATACACACAAAAGATGATTATGCAGGTATGTTCCAACGTAACCCCCCCTCCCATTCGACGATTTTAAACCCTTGTTTACCCTTACAAAAAAAAATCCTTCTTTTGTAGTGCAAAAGTGCAAAAAGTTCTTTGCTTGGTTATTTTTATTCGTCGCTTCTTCTTCGTCTATTATTATTATTATTATTTTTGTTTTATTTCTTCGTCTTCTTTCATTTTAGCGGAAGGAAAAAAATATCCCTTTCTTCTTGCGGCCCACTTGACAGCAGCGCAACGTGTCTAGCGATAGCGATATTTTTTGTTTGTCTTCAACAGTGAAGAAGACGAACAACTTGAAGAAGAAGAGCAGTTGTTTTTTTTTTTCAAAAAAGAAAACCGCTATTGAATTTTATTGCATCGACTTGAGAGGGGAGCCGCAGTTTTGTGCGGTATTTTAAGGTACCCTGTTGCCATATCCTTTTAACATCGACTATTGCCCATCGAAGAAGAAAAAAAACACACACACGAGTTGGAGCAGGGTGGAGAGCAGCGACTGTATAAATCTTCTATCTCTGAAGAAGCAAGTCATTCAGGAGCTGGAGCCAAGCACAATGGTGAATGTTAGAGAGGATAAAATTCCGTCATATCAAAGAGAAACTTTTAAACGTGATCAGAATTCAATTGATGCGGTTTTGCTTTTAAACTAGCTTTTTGGCTTATAAGAGATAAGACCGCATTCCGCATTCGTTCGCTTTATCCTGTTGCCGAACAGGAGGCAGGACTAAACAAAATAACAAAAAAAAAACTAGAATGAGGCAAGGGACAACTGCATCGACACGAGACGGACGGACCCACACAGAGAAAAGGTTATTCATCATTTTAGTCAGAAAAAAGAACTCGTAGTGGTATGTTGCTCTACTGGCTATGGCGGCAACAGATTCCGGTGCAAAATAAAAAACAACGACAGATAGTGATGAAGACGACCAAGTTCAATGGGATGCTATTAGATAGAAATCTTTTATCCCTTTGTTGTCGATTCAATATAAAACCAATACCTTTCACAGAGGAGGCCATCATAATACCTACATGATGCATTGATTTGGCATTCGAAGTTTTTATATCCTTTGACTCTGTTATATGCTCGTATTACGAAAACTTTGCTGCAGCATCATCATCATTATAGTCGATGGGTCGCTTTAACCCCAACCCATCTAATGGAGGATCTCTTTAAAAAAAACAAGGACCCCCCTCAGCTATTTAATACCAGGCCAAGGGTCTACCACCATTCTGACCCTCTCTCTCATCCCTCTTGTTAGCAATCTCGAAGAAGTATTGGTTTAAGTAATAATTACGCCTTTAACAAATTGCTCCAATTAAATCGGTATAGCTCCATTGGGGTCGCTCCCGCAACAATACTCCACAATCTTAGATATAGCATAGACCATTCCAGTCGGCCGCAGGACTATACATGATGGAAAAGGAAAGAAGGAACATCCCTAAATTGCTGGCAATTAGTGTTGTGGACCTAAAGAAGATTTTGTTTCGCAATAAAAGAGAAATTATTAGATGATGGCTGGTCTATAGTTACTCGTACTCCTGCAGAAATGTAAGTAGTATATACGCGTGCTGGATTCCCATTCTATTTCATAGGGAAACAACGAATTCTTCGGAAGGGAAAAGTTCGACTGGTCCAGGTTTAATGCCTTTCATTTCGATACTAATTTATTGCTAACGATAGATAATTATGATTTTGAGTGGTAGAGTGTGTATTATGGTTGTTGAAAATAGTAGAACAATCTTAGAAACCTTATGGAGGTTCATTTCATCATAACATCACATAGGGGTTCTATAGGGCTTAGGAGGAAAAAAGAACTCACTTAAGACTCAAGAGTGAAGTCGCATTAAATAAATTGCAACTTGCCAACAGTCGGTTACTCGGAGCGGTTCGATATTTTTTTGTTTTGAAAGAGGAAATTAAGGAAAGCCCTAGTATTTTGATAGATCTGTTGCAGCTAAATTGACCGATTTGTTGGAAAATTTGTGCGTAAGAGGTTGTAATTGAAATAATCACTTTGAGCCTTAGAATTTATAAATTAGTTCTCTTTCCAATTTTATGTGTTTCAGGCCGCTGGTATAAGCGGTGATGATTCGCCTAAAATGTTGAGTCAGGTCCTTTCTAAGTTAGGTTAGGGCTGGGGCTACGATCCCGATTTATAATTTGCAGTGAGTGCCTTAAAAAGGAGGGAACGGGTTGGAAAGCAGGTGTTGGTGTACATTGGTCTTAAATTCCTGAACATTGCAATGATCGGGAAAGACAGGGTGTGGAAGAGAGTTCCACATTCGCTTAGTACGTCCGAAGTTGGGCTCTAGGGAAAACTGATGGACATTCCTAGGAGCGCGAATATTACGGGCGAATTGTTTAGAGGCAGGAAAGCAAATGACTATTTCACTAAGGCCCTTACCGTAGAAGTAACGGTAGAATAGAGAGAAACACGAAACGTTACGACGGTAATCTAAAAGAGCGAATGAGTCAGTGATGTCTCTTTTTTTATACCATATCCAAGTGGCTTAAGTATGTAGCTGGAGCACCAGCCCGAAGATCGGAATTGGACGGATATGTCTTATAGATAGTATCAAGATCAGACGGAGGGAAAATTTCTTGCACCGTCTTAAGAAACCCAAACATCTTGAGGCATTTTTGTTGACATCGCTTATGAGCTCGCTCCATAAGAGGTGGTCAGTGATGCTCATACCGAGTACCTCGAGATGTTCGGTCTCTTTGATGCAAGTGCCACTCATGGGGGGTAAATCTCGCTTTAACGATACAAGAAAGCATTGAGTTTTCGAAGCATTAAACTCTACACGGTTTTTAATTTCCCATTGTACAATGCTGTTTAAGTCAGATTTTAATGAGCTTATCATATTTTGCCGTTGCAGTTCCGCATCCGAAGACGACGGATGTGAATTTGGTAACGAATGAGAAAAGCTAAGGGCGCTATCGTCAACGAACAAATTTTTGGGATTATTTATGAAAATGAGAAGGAGGGTCGGAGACAAAACGGAGCCCTGGGGCACACCAGCATTTATATTGAGGGTTTCTGACTTAAATCCGTCCATAAACTTGTATTGAACGGTTCAAAAGAAAGAGTCTAATCCAACGTAGAAGGGATTCATCGATACTGAAGGCACGCATTATCGATAAAAGAGCAAGGTGCCAGACTTTATCAAATGCCTTTGAAATATCAAGTGCAACAATCTTACTTTCTCCAAAACGATGTAAAGATTTGTTCCGCTGTTCGGTGAGATAAACCATCAAATCACCGTTGGACCTGTTGCTGCGAAAGCCGTATTGCCGGTCATTAAGAAGCTTTCGGTCTTGGAGATATTACTTGAGGCTGGAGAAATGTTGTTTTCCAACTGCTCGGAATGAGCTCAGACGAATTGAATAGATGGAAAAGCTTACGCAAGGGTTTTTCCAGCGTGGAAGAATATCTCTTCAGAATAATAGAGGGGATACCATCCGGACCGGCGAATTTATGTATATTGAGATCTCTTAGGACTCTCGTCACTGCCCGAGTGCGAATGAATATTTTTCCAATGAAATCATTTACTGGCAGCGAAGATTTGGCGGCAAACTGCCTAGCAAACAGGTTAGCTTCGCGATAGAGCTAACATTAGAGTGTCATTCTCATTGTCAACGAGCGTAGGGACCAAGGAAGAGAAGAGGAAGAAGAAGAATTCTTCATATTTTTTTTAGAAATCACCAAAAATTCTTACTGCATTTATGACATTGCAGTATTTTTTGCCTTAATTTTTGGTCATGCAAAAACTTGGTCCACTACGGCATTGCAGGCCCTCCTGGCTTGTTTAAGCTTATTCCGGTTTTCCTCGATTGGATTGGCTCTAAAACACCGGAAACTAACTTCTTACAAAAAAAAAAATTGTAAGAACGTAAAAACTTCCAAAAATGTGCTTTTTGTTCCTAATGGCTTCAAGGTCTTATGTGTGACTTTCTTTGTTTCATCTTGACAAAGACAAATTTAAACATTTGGTCAATTATTGTTGCCTTCTAATTTTTTGTTCTGCAATCAAACTCAATTTCTTCTTTTTTTCATAAGTTTTTGTCCTCTTTTTCCCTGCACGCACATTGAATTCAATAATAAAAGAAATGACATTGCAAACAGCTAAGAAATTTGCATTCCTAATCATCCTTGTCCGAATCAGTGGAGCAAAAATGATTCAGGACACTGGTGAGGTTAATAGGAAAAATTGCAGTGCCATGTCATATCAGCCGGATAGAAATCCTTTGTGACCGTTTCGTTCGTTGTCGTCGTCGTCGTCGTCGATTCTGGTTGTCGTTTAATTTGAACGTCATACCGATTGTCGGTCGTCTTATTCCTCGTCGTCGTTGAGGGAGTAGCATTGCTCGCAACAGCAACAGTAATATTGATGATGGCTTTCATCGGCTTCCCCAAGGATATTTTCATGAACTTATTTGATGAGACACAGAACCAGTGTTGAAAGTGGGGAATTCTAAATGCTGTAAGATTTTCAATTTCTTTTTCTATTTTTGGCGCAAGTGAAAATTTGTCAGCTTCCTTTTGGATCCCTGAGTAGAGATCGATTTAGCAAATTGAAGGGCATCATGATTGGACAACTGTAAGTTAATTGCCGGCTATAAATTGATTCTCGAATTAAGCGTTTAAGGAATTGAATTTGATTGTCTTTCAATTTTGTGTTTGAGAGTTTTGAGCGGTGCAAATTCCTGTTCATAAGAAGACAAACGACTCTCTTGAAGCCAATTCCTTGCAATTAATCAATCTGTTCGAAGGAAACCATGTGACACCAAGACTTGTTAAAAAGGTCTGCCCTCTAAACATTTGAGGAAAGATTAATTTTTAATCTTGATGAATATGAATCAAATATATAAGAATAATTGAAAAGCAAGAAGATTTGCTTACAAATCCATAAAAATGCATGAGTCCCTGTCCCCCTTAACCAGAGCAATTCATTATTTCCAAAAAGGATATTCAAATCATATAGGATATAAATTCCCAAAAAAAATTTGCTCATCCTTAATTCCCAAAATGTTTGCTAAAGGGACTCAAAAATTAATCAAACACAAGGATTAAAATTGTTATCCTTAAATTTTTGTCTCTTGATTTGTAATCTCCAACTCATGATATCATGAATGTCCTGACTCTTATTTCCTATCATCCCTCTTGTGTGTTTCCTTATCCATTACAGGACATCAGGGTTTAGTGTTCTGTTGATGCAGCAACCCTCTTCTCTTCTTATAACCAAAAAGGACGTGTGTCTGTTACGAAAACTAAGAACTTCATTCAACAGATTACCAAATCACAAAAATAAATCAAAATTGTAATATTTCTCTCCGACCGACAGCATCCTTGTACTCGTAGCTAAGGGGCGAGATAGAATTCGTATTTCCAAAATGCAAATTTAAATGAAACGAAAAAAAAGGATATTCTGGAATCAAAAGAACAGGAAAACAAATACGGAAAACAATAATGTAACAAAGGATAATTATTGTCGATCCATGTTTGGCGTGTTGCTCTCAACAAAATATATTTGCATACACGATGAGGAATAAGAAATGAGGATGATTCTCTGTCATCGTTTCATGTCGTCCTTAGTGTCAACCAAGAGTATTGTCAATCGAAATGATGTTTTTTTCTTCTTTGTTTGTATTCAACTCGTAGAATGTTTTTCTTTCTAAGATGGAGAAAATACTTGAGACTATACACCAGCAATTCCCCTCGAGGGCTTTTGTGGATAAAGTCAAGACGAACCCTTGAGGGTCTAGAATCTCCTATTTTGTTGTTGAAGACGCAGAAAATTCCAAGAGTTATTTCAACACGATAATGGTGATGACATTTACCCGAAAATTCATTTCTTTTTCCGACCATTACCAAGGGACTTTAAGTTTCACCTTTTCGTCCTTCTGTTCATTTAAGGAAGGACCAAACGTTTTCTAATGGGCCTTGTGAGTTTTCTTTAATTTATGCCAAACGCGGGAATGTCATCATCATCATCAAGAAGATTTTTTTTAAACGAAAAAAGTCCTTAAATCACAGAATCATTCACGTTTTTCATTTCTTAGCGTTTTCTTTACTTTCCTTCCTTTTTGTGTTATTGGTTGGTTCTTTGACAGGATGGGAATGATATTCATTGAGAAAAAAAGACATGGAGCCTTGTAAACGACGCGACGGCTTTATATTCCCTTTGTGATTTTGATGCCTTAGAGAGGAGCTCACCGCCCCACGCAGGCAAAAGGGCAACAAAATTTTCTTTTCTTTCAATCGCGTGAGGATAATCCTGAATTCAAACAAACTCCTTTATTCTTTCGTTCGTCGGGAATCAATAGACTAATGCTGGTTGCCGTCTTTTTTTTTCGTCCTCCTTTGGGCTTTATTCTATGTGCAACAAAACTGGTGGAATCTCAAAGTAGTTATTAGAGCAATTGAATGTTTGTCTTGGCGTGTTGAATACTAATGAAAATTTTGTTTTTGGAAGGGATTTTGCGATGCTTTCTCCTAGTTAAGAAGTTGGATGTTTAGTAATCTTAAAGTGGTGTTGGAATTTGTCTGCCGCGTGGAGTTTTTCGTCAATTCCAACTACCTGTGACGTCAAAAAGTAGTTCTCATTGTAAAGACCTGTGTCATCACTAGAAGAAAATATAAATTGCGTCTTTCTTGAATGATTAGTTGCCGAAATATTGACAATATCGTATTTTTATTTTTACGATCAAGCTTTTTACTTGAGTTTTGGCTGACAAATCGAAATTTTGTGCACTCAACACAGTTTACCATAGCATAAGTCATGTTTATTTTTCTTTGCAGTCTTTCAGCAGTTATCTATTCGCGAAAAAATACTTGCTCGTAAAAATACGATATTGTCAATATTACGCAAATGCAACATCCAAAAAGAAATTTCTTAACTTTTTTGAAAAGTGAACCTTTAGTGCAACAAAAAATCAACATTGACACTGTCAATTAAAGAGAGAATCTTTTAAAAATACGGTTTTGAAAAAAAGGTCTCAAAGGTAATGTTTAATTTGAATGTTCTTAAATTCAGAAAATGCCTTGCTTGCTCTCATCTTAACAACTACGCCCAAAATCAACTGAACTCACTTGAGTACAATTTTACGAGTCTCTCCTTCAAGACTCGTTCTTCGATTTGCGTAATGAACGATATTCAATCGGCAGAGCACGAAACAAACATAATATCCCCTAAGCGCATGCAACAGTCAACAACATAAATATCTTTCGTCAATGTTAAGCGTTTTAGAGAATGGGTCTACCACACCCACACCATGCCTTCATACCGTCTTAAAACACAAGGTGCGTATAGTTCAAGCAAGTTGAAATGCAAATTTCCAACCGATTTCAAAGCCCGTCACGCCATACATAAATACAATCCTGTATCGTGTTTTGTTTTTGTTAAGCAGAAACAAATTAAAAGCTATGCTCGAACAGCTTTCGGATTAAATTGCAAACCACTGCCGCTCCGCGCCGCACCCATCGAGGATAAGGATGAGGCCAACGCATTGTGTTGTGGAGGACACGAATAGTCGAATAACAACAACGAAGTTAAATCGAGTGATACGATATTCAATTGCGATTTGAATGTTTTTCTTTGTCTGTATCAGTTCCAATTAATCGCAAAATACGTGCGATTTGCAATGATGGGTTGATTTAGCGTATGCGGCTTGTAACTTTTGAAATGGGAAGGGGGAATTACAGGTGTTTATTAAACTTAATATGCAAATTAACAAATGATTCAATTGTTTAATTTTTTCTAATTTTTTGTGACGACTTAAATGCCTCGTTCTTGTAAATCCTTTGTGCGGCAACAAGTAATTAGCAATTGTAATTTAATCATAAGTTAGTTTTAAAGTTTGTTGCATGTCCATAAAATTTAATACCTCAGGCACTGTGTTCTATCCTTTCGCTTCTCGTTTATACACTGAGAAAAATCGCTGTGAAACTGTGTTGTCCTTTAAGAACTCATTAATAACTCTATGAGCTTTAACATTACTTTTAATTATTCCCTCAGTGTAGTCGTCCAATGACACAGACAGCAAAAAGAGGGTCAACATTTATGCTCAACTTTGCTTATTTTGATGGACGTGCATGCGAGTTGGAAACATAACATAGGGCAACCTCAGGACGACAGTTAAAATTATTAAAAAAAAAAAAAATGTCAAAAAATCTCATCCTGGTGATGAGCCAACACCAACCCACACACACCCTACTTTCCTCGCTGACTTCAAGGAGAAGAGGAAAAATCTGTAAAGTGGTATGGACACAACAGGTACCGTATGATAAGGTCACAAGCATGGAGGAGTACAAAACTTTGTTTGAGTGATTCGTGGACAGGTTAAGTGGCAAATTTTCTAATTGTACCCCCAAGAGATTTGGCTTTCCTTACCTTATCCATTCGCAAGCAAACACAACACATGGCACTTGCAGGAGCTACACAAAAAATTATAGAGAAAGAGGTCAAAAACTCATACCATACTCCGCTCATGCCATAGTTTTTAGTTCTAGTTTATATCCTCTTGTTTCTGTGTTAGACAAGATTTTCAGCCACTTGTAGAAGAATAGTTTAGTATATGTATGAGCGTGTGACTAATTGCTTTTGACACGTTTACATATAGATTAATTAATATAACTAGTTTTTGTGCTTCTATCCCGAGGCCACTTTCACATGCTAATGCTGTTCTATACATGCACTAAATTGTGATGTATGGATGATTTAGTTTTGTGATTTTAAATTGTCTGTCTTGAGACAAACTAGCTTAAATTTGCTTACAAATATGTTCATAACATAGGAAAGCTTAAGAAATAAGTGCGTTTAGTTGCTGATGAGAAATCAGTCTACCGATTAATGTAGTTTGTAAAGTTAAGTTTGAGCCACTGCGGCCTGTCATGCCACTTCGTCCTAGTCCCTTCTCCCTAGCCAAAGCTATGAATGCTATCGTACGAGACCTTTACATTTATGGAAAAGTGATGAATTGCGACTTGAAATTCCTTGAAATAAGATCCAACATTTCAACTGCGAAAAAAATGTTGATCCTTGCTCGAGTCTCGAATATAAATGTTGTTACAGTTAATAACTCTTTTGTATCTCGAAAGCATGTTCGTAGAATACGATACATACTGTATTGTTTAGAATTTTTAATTTTACACTGAGAGTTATGGCTGAAATACAAACACGTTTTTGCTTAGGCTTCGCCTGACGTTTAAGACTGAAACACAAACACGCTTTAACTTCAACCATAGAAATTCAATACATGTTATCACAATGATGCTTTTACCTCACGTTTCGTACGTAATGCTACGTAACTTGACTCCAAACGGAAGCTTGGGTTCACATCCTTGTATATGGAACGACCAGTGTTGTTAAGATTGGTGTTTTCAATTTTCTCTGCATCATCAAAAATGTTAGCTCAATACAAACTTATGCAAAAAATGGGTATCTCTGCTTATAACTAGGTGGCGCCAGAGTCGAATGCCAGGTCAAATACATATACCAAGGTTGAATGAGCTGAACATTTGCTTTGTCTGACGGCTCAACAGCTGTAAAAAAGTACACAAACAAATTTTATTTGTTTTTGGAGTAATTATGAAGATGACATAGTAGTGTCCGTAGCTACTAAGTGGTTGGAGTTGCGTTGGTCTGCGTAAGCAGAACGTCGTGGGTTCGAAGTCCTATCAGTGCCATAGTTTTATTTCATCTTTCACGGGGCTACTGCACTCTGCGGAAGAACTGACCAAAAACTCCGAGGAGTATCAATCTGTCATGAAAAAGTGCTTCTCAACGTTGCGTTTCGGAATCGGCGTTAAATTTTAGGTTCCCCTCAATTCTTCACACGCACCCAGAGAATTGTTGATGAGAGTAAGCCCATTTAGGCCTGGCTATTCCCTATTATTTTTTTTTTTTATTTAAGAAGATGACGTTTAGAGAGAACTGTCAACTGTCAATGCAAACCATTGAATAAGTAGTATAGAAGCGGTGTTAGACTTATGTACAGTGTCCGTTGGACGTGAAGCAACAAAAATGGTGATGATGTCCATTTTTAGGGTAGAGCTGTCAATTCTGGGGTTTGTGCTGTCAAACTTTGACTGTGTTGTCAGTTGAGGTCAGGGGATGTATTATTTCGGTTTCGTGGTGGTAAGGCCGCTGCAATTCGTTGAGTTCCCCGTAGTGTGCACGTTGTTTTGAACATTGATTAGTTCTTTCCATCGTAGTTTCGAAACGTTTTATTTGTCGGTTGTATTACAATAGGCGTTATAACACGTGATGAATTACGGATGAAAAATCTAGAAAAAAATGTACTGGAAAAGAAAAAAAATTAATCACTAAAAACCGTGCAGTTGCACCTTTAGTGTTAAAAACACCATGGCTTCCTAAAAAAAGAATTGAGATGAAAAACAAAGTTTGAAGCAAAAATCGATGAAATCTTGATTTAATCAAATTTCGCTTGGCGCGCCCCCTGAGATTAACCATTCAACTGCAGAAAAAATGCTTCAATTCTGGTTCATAAGACCCCTTCCTGTACTTCTTATTCAATGAAGCAAACTCGAAGCGGGTTCATCGTAACGCAGACGAAGACGAAGCTGAAGCGTGTTTGTGTGTGTTCAAAGGAGTTTGACCTCACGTTTCGTACGTAACATAACGTAATGTGACTCAACCAAACGGAAATTCTTGTTTAAATGTGCTGAACATTTGCTTTGTATGAGAGCTCAACAGCTTTCAAACGTCAATTAAAACAAAATCAAAGCGTAACGTATACAAAGGCGAAACTAAGGCGTGTTGTGTTCCAAACATTGTCTTCTTCTTTTTACTTTAGTTTTGTCTTAAATCCAATATTAAAAATTATAGAGCTCTTAATTTGGTCCAATCTTAAATAATCCACGATTTGAACAGGCTTTTCTGCAATCTTCCACCTTTCATCACATTAGAAAACTCAAACACTTCAAAGCCATCAACCCAAACGACCATCCAATCCCTTCTTAAAAACAAAAGAAGATTCCCAAATTCCCAATTTCCTTAATTCCATCAACATTTTACAATCAACGTTATAATCTTTGATCTGTTAACAAGATTAAACTTAAACTGTACCACCTTCGGTACCCATACACAGTAAGCAATTCACCGAGAAATATTCCCATTAAAAATTCCAACAAGAAGATCCAACGAAAATGAGCGAAGGAAAATACAAAAAAAAAAAAAAACAGAAAAATTAGCATATCCCTTACGTTTGCATCGAATTACCATTTCTCCTTCAATTAAAAAATTGTTGCATTTTTTCCAAGTTCCTAATAGAAAATTTAAATTCCATACCATCACCTACGTAACAATTTCCTTAACTACGCAAAGGTACCTTTACGTTTATATGTATGCATACTTCACACTAATTGGAATCTCAAGTGACCATAACATAAAAAAAAATTAATTTCCCTACCAGGTTTATTTTTTTGATCTGCTAGGACGATATGGCGTAGCCACATGAAGGTATATCGCAAACACTTGAAGCCGGGCTATAGATATAGGGATTCGGATTTGATTCTTAATTTCATGCAGACTGCGCTCTTCATAAAAAGCTACCCATAGCTACATAATGGTCCATAGATGCAGATATATCCCTTCTACTAAAGGTAATGCGTTCGGTGTTAATTACTCTGGAAAACGATAAAAGGATCTGTTCCGGATAATCATATCATCATTATCAATACCAGGAGCAGGACACTACTTCGATACTGCCTGAACATTGTCCTCGTCCTGTGCTATACTCTAGAGAGAGAGAAAAGCCACTGTCTCGATGTGTGTGTCTTAATCGCACTTTGGAAAATGCTCTTGAATGAGTGTACATATATGCAAATGCAAAAGTCATATCGTTTGGGGCGAAACATCACAAAATTGTGTCCACTACTTGTAATTGGTTTCATTAAACTCAGCCGGGATATGTCCAATTATCGACTTAACGACAATTCCAACGCTTCACAATCGACGACGATGATGCCGATGACGACCAGTTGTTCCAGGAATTTTCTCGGAAAATTACCTTTTCCTGTGATGTCCCCCGAGCTGAATGGATTTTCGCAGGTGTTCTTTACTCCCACTCTTTCGCGAAATTTGTGCTATAAAAAATACCCAACCAAACACCACAGCGACCATAAGACCTTCTCGCCCTCTGTTTGCGGACGAACACTGATCCACTGGTTGTTTGCAATTCAGATTGAGTTCGCTCTATTACTGGAACCCGAAATTGCCAATTAACTCACGTTTATTATTATAAAATGTAATAATTTTATTAAAAAAAATCCTCGGGGTCATTAAAAAATTTACACGAACCCTCTTGGACAGTTAATTAATGTTACCTTATTCTGACACTTTCCACTACGTCGGTCGTGCTACCCATTAGCGTTCAACCCAAAAACGCATTCAAACAAACCTTCGGAAAGAAGATGACAAAGCGCGGCCATGTTTGTTTTCGTTATCGATAAATTATTCGATATTTTTTCTCATATATAATTTATTGTTATCGATAAGGTACGAAATCATGTATTTGGAAGATTAATTGTTATTCAAGGACAGCCACTTAAAAGCAAACTTCAAGTGCAGCAGATTCACAAAGAATAAGTCACGTCTTCGACCGATGCGCCGCTATATGGAGTGTCAATTTCGGTCGCATGTAATTATTCATCGGAAGGTGATTCCGTTTCAATGAACACTGTTATAAAGGGATAGCGATGCAACCGAAGAAGAATGAAACTTTATTTTATTTGCTCTTAGGGTTTTTTTTTTCCTCTTCAATGATGGTCAGTGTATACAGAAGTCGATAGAAGGACATGACCATCAGGTTATGGGAGAGAGTTCAAAGCGTTCAATTGGAAAAATAGATGTGAAAGACTGAAGACATTACGTGAAAAGATTCTATAAGTACCTCTCACTTGCTATTGGGATTAGGCAATGAGATGACCAAAGACGAAGAAAATAATAATTTATACTCCATATATACCTTTTCGATGATGACTATGATCCTGTGAAGGATAAAATATGTTCGTTGGTGGTTTTTAAAGATTTTTTCTTTTTTTCGGTCTGGCTCGCTGACTGGTCATTGTGTGAAGTGGACTTCGAGTTGGATTTATATTCTGAATGAGGGAGGAAGAAAGGAGTCATTATTCGATGTGGAGTATCATCTACACTGTAAATTGATGCATCATCCCTGAGATCTTTATATTTGAAAGGCTAAAATAGCAGCTCCGAGCTAAGTTGTAATAATTTGGTTTTTGCGTCATTGAATAGGTTAAAAGACCAGGGCTGGATCTCCATTTCCCAGACATCAGACATTACATTATGTTACATCCAAGAAAAAATGTGCCTTCCATAGGCTTTGAGTGCAACTCAAAATAGTGAGTAACACAACGAATGAGGACAAAACTTTATGTCATCAAATTTAAAACAACTTATGCAAGCTATAGCTTCCTGAAGGCTTTCTCTCAAAGGCTTTATGAAAGCGATAACTTTTCAGAAGAAATTTAGCAACAAGGACCACCAAATTTTTTAACTAAGCAACATTCTGTTATGCACAATTATCAGCAAGCTCTTCCATCAACTTGTTCAAGGAAGCAATAGCTTCTATATGAAATTCAACAAAGTCTTAGATATTGAAGTCTAATGAGATGCCTTATTGACTTCTTGGCAAAGTTTACCTAAACAAGTTTGTATATTCTTAATATAAGTCAGTTAGTCATGCGAACCGTCTTGGCTCTCTTAAGCTTTCTTAAGGTAGCTGTAGCCTTTTTAGCGAAGCAATACAAATAACTTTGGTAAATTAGTAGGTAATGATTTGTTTCTTTCAAGCTTTTCGTTCCAATCAATGTAAAAAATAAATAAATAGAGTGGCGCGACAGCTCTTGAAGAACCAAGGCCTAAGTGGCTAACTCACATTCTCTGAGTGCGTTTGAAGAATTGAGGGGACCTACAATTTAACGCCAATTCCGAACGGCAAAGTTGAGAAGCATTTTATTCATGACAGATTGATACTCTTGGAAGTTTTGTCAATTCTTCACAAGAGGTAGTAACCGTGAAAGATGAAATAAAAAACTTTATGCGAACGCGTAGGGTTCGAACTCACAACGTTCTGCCTAGCAGCCAACGCACATTACCACTAAGTCACGGACACTACTCCAATCAATGTATGTATCTATGACAAAGTCCATTTCTTACGGCTGACTTATTTTTCAGTTCCTTGAAGGGACTTCAAAAGTCCTGCCGTTTTCAAAAGTGATCCTAGTGCTATCAACCTTAATCAAACACCTTAATGTACCTTTTCACCAATCGAATGAATCACTTTCGCCTTTCAAAGCACAAACACCTCCTGTCCAGCCCTGAAGACAGGTACGAAGGTGTGTAAAGGCTTCAAATCCCCCTTTTTTTTCCAAATGGACACAGATGATGTTGAATCCCCTTCAAGCTCATATATAACCGTTATCATAATTTCTGGTATTATTTCAGGATATCATACCAAAACCACATACGTCATTCATCTTTTCAGCTCCCCCCAGCCTCAAACCCCCCGCCACCTCGCTCTGGACAACATTGTACAAAAGATGAAGATAATCCTGTACTTAAAAAAATTTAACAGAATTTCACAAAAGGAGGGTTGGAAATTTTGCATAGTTCTTCTGCTGTCCTCAATTTACCATAATATTTCCGTCCAACCCCGCGAGGACAATTTTAATACATACATTAGGTTTATATGATGGAAGGATATGAAAAGGTTTTCACCTACCTAAACCGTTTCACAAGGCAAAAAGGCAAAATGTGAATATACTTTGCATGGCGTTGGCGGTTCATTCTTCAATGCATTTATAAAACAAAAGGAAGCCAACAAGTAACGCTAACTGTTGAAAAGTTTAAACCTGCAACAGAAACAAAATTAAATTACCTCAACAGAATGTGCTACTACGACTGCTGCCAGTGCCAGACACGGTATGATTCTCTGACAGCAGAGCAGAACTTGCTTTAAAATGTAAATTTCTTCCCTTCATTTTTCTTTTTTTTTTAGAAACGAACAAAGTCCTTTTCCTTCAATTACATTCAATATTCTGAAATGTCCTTTCGTGAACGCATGTTTAGCGAAATTTGAAACTACTTTTCCTTCAAATTGCTCTTTGTTTTGTTGTTTATTTTATTTTGCAAAACACTCAATCAGGAGTGTAAGAAGAGGCGTTCGATATTAATAAAGATGTCCTTTTATGTTGAAGGCAACCAAAAAAAGAAAGTCGATGTTGAGACGTCTGCCCAGTAGACGAACGTGGGCTTGGAGACGTTGTGGGTCTCTATAACAAAAGTAAAAGCATTTTATATTTAGTGAATGGCTCTTTTCTTGAAGTTTTGCAACGTTTTTTGTCATTGTTTCCATCCTCAGCGGAATTGAATAAAAAAAAACAAAAGATGGAGTTCTGCGTGAACTTCTGTTGAATATTTCGATAGCGATTGCGACATTTTATGAGGAAAATCGTAGCTGGCGGGTAGGGTAGGTTGCGGTTGTGCAAGAGAGGAAAAACTACACTTCTTATGAGACTGCTTGTATACATTTTGAATCTACAGTATTCGATGACAATTATCATCAATATTCCACTCCTACTTTCATATTTTCAGTCAAAGATGATTTGAAAAAAAA
Organism: Sphaerophoria rueppellii; assembly: GCA_920937365.1. NCBI lineage: Eukaryota > Metazoa > Arthropoda > Insecta > Diptera > Syrphidae > Sphaerophoria > Sphaerophoria rueppellii. The sequence goes on along the minus strand of CAKKXW010000001.1, from coordinate 111,784,448 downwards.
TAAGTATACGCCGTAGAGTACCTTGAGAAATAATTTACAGAATAACACTACTCGTGCAAAAATGCATTCAAAATTTTCCAAGAACCAGCCATTGCAACAGTTTCCAGCTTAAAAGTCATGTCAAAACTCAAGGCCCCTCACAATTCCGAAATAGTATAACAACATCTCCGATGACCTGTGTCCCCAATTAGTTAAAAATAAAAAGTGTTCGTTTCTTTTTTTCTTTTTTGTTTGTCTTCTTGTTTTCTTTTAAGATTAAAGCGTCTCCTCAAGGCTCTTACTTCGTCTGGCAGCTCCTTCTGATAGTGCTGCGTTCACAATAACCACTCTGATGGGAAGAAAAAAAAACTACAAGCTGCACTCGAAATAAAAATTCGTGTCAAAGTGTTGTCTGTGTTGCATGGGAAGTCCCCGATTTTGAGTCGATTCTTTTTTCTGCTTCTTTTTTTCTGTAGTTTTTTGTTTCGCGCAACAAAATGCCCTCCAAGAAAACGAAAGCCAAGTGCATCTTGTTTTTTTTTTTTTTATTTTGTTTAGTGCTCTAAGCTTGATGAATTGTACCCCAGTTCTGTTCACAATAGAAAAAAAAAGACAAAAAAAATTAGTGCAACACTCTTGGAATTGTAGTATGCAAAAGTGCAACATGTGCAATTTTCTTTTCGTTTCAATTGAGCTGACTCAAGAGGCAGTGCACAGGGAGAGTAGATGACAACGACTTATTCGACTATGACAAAGACGTAGGCGACGAACACATGACAACAGATACGACATGGATGGGGGAGCAAGTTGGTGCTTTAGACAAAAATGGTAGGCAAGCTCATAGAGCCACCCACAACAATTCTATTCATGAACATGTGTTTTTTTTCTGAATCTTGAGGGGCCATTCGGGTGTAGGCATAGAATAACGATGCCAAAACTACTCAAGATGATTCGCATTTCTCACACCTCAAACCAGCTTAACATCCGCACCAAGGACAGTGCTATTGTGTGTTGCATGGTTGCATCTCGTCCATCACTACAAATTCGAGATTGCTACAGGCGATCTACTCCAAACTTTGTCTAAGTGACACATTTTGTGTGTGAAACAAAAGCAGAGCTGCCATTTTCTTGAGACAAAAAAGACTTATTAAAAGAATTGTTAAGAAGTTAAAGGAAGCAAACAGGATTTCGTAGGAAGTTGAAATTGTTTTCGACTGCTAAACAAGGTTCTGTTTAAGGCGAAACATTTTGTCGTTCAAACGGGTCTTGGTCTTTGTATAATATTCAGCAGTTTAGCGGTATGGTTTTAACCTTTGGAATCGGTTGTTGAACTTAGTGGGTGTGTTATCGTGAATGGTAACCCTTGCCGCATCTATGGGCTATGTATTTCCTGAAATTTAAACATTATGGTCTCGGCGAGCTCTGGTTTCAATAAGACGTTAAAGAGCTAGATGCAGAAGAGCATCGTGTAAAGGGTTAAATTTCTTTTGATTTCTGCCTTCAGAAAGTTTCCAGCTATTTCAAATTGCTAGATCTCTCAATTTTCCGAGGTACCAAATGAAACACAAAAAAAGGTCAATTCGCCCTCTATCAATCACCGAAAAGCAAAAGTATCTGCGAGGTCTCGTTTCCGAGTTATGATCAAAATACTATTTTTTTTTGGTTTTTGACTTTACTTACGTAACCTGCTCCCAATCCATGAGGGATTTCCGCCTGAGACACTGGAGGCTTCCATCGGGTACGGTCCCTCGCATAACGCCCAGGGCACTTGGCTTGGCGTCACCGTCCTCGTACCTTAGGTTCGGTCTTCCTTGTCGTCTCGAACCTGGGGGCTGTGGTTAGAAGACTTTCTTGGCCGGAGCGTTGTCGTCCATTCGCTCGATGTGGCCGTGCCAATGTAGTCATCGTTTCTTGGCTTTCTTGACTACATCCACATCTTGGTATAGCTCGCGTTGAACCTTCTTGCCCTGTATCAATTCTCCTTTTTTACCTATTGTCCAATACTTAGCGCCGCAGAGTAGGATTGGCAAAACCAAAGTCTTATATAGCAGCCACTTTGTCTTTCGAGTGAGGAGTTTTTAATACAGTTGTTTTGCCAAACCGAAGTAGCAGCGGTTGCGCTAGGGTGATTCTCCGTCGGATCTACACTAAGGTGTCGTTTGTGGGATTAATTTTTATTGCGAGGTAGGTGAACTCCTTAACTACCACGAAAATGCAGCTACCAACAGTGGCGTGTGAAGGCCTCAAGCACAGCTCTCTTGGATCGACCAATGATGTCTATGTAGTCCGCATAGCCAGGGAGCTGGGTGGATTTGTTGAAGATAGTGTTTTCCATTCTCACAACTGCCTTGCGCACCTCTGCTTCTGGACTATGTTGAAGTTGTTTTCTAAGCTCTGCATATGTTTGAAACAACTCGGATAATCTGTTACCTATTTGCACACTGCACCGCGTATCAGTTTGTTCGGGATCCCGCATTCAGACATCGACATCATAAGCTCTCGTGCGTCGTCGGAGTATGCTAAAATTTGAAGTCGATGAAAAAATGGTGGGTTTCGACTTGAAATTCATTGGTCTTTTCCAGAATTTGACTCAGTGTTAATATTTGGTCTATCGTTGTTCTGCCTGGCCTAAAGCCACACTGGTAAGTGCCGATTATTGTGTTGCAGAACGGTTTAAGACGCTCACACAGTACGTTGGGTAGGATTTTGTATGTAACATTAAGCAGAGATATGCCTCGGTAGTTTTTGCGCCTTTTTTTGTAGATGGGGATATGGAGCTTATATGCCAGTCAGTTGACATGCATTCTTCCTCCCACACTTCGTTGATTACCTGGTGCACGCGGTTCATCAAAACATCTCCTGACCCGGCGGACTTGTTATTTTGTCAACTTTTGGATGGCTCTTTTTACCTCTTCTGTGCTGGGTGCTGGTACTGGGAACTTGTCTTCTCTTTCGTCATTGGCTCTCTCGACATTATGCGAACTCAGCATCTGTTGGAAGTGCTGCTTGAAAACATCTACAATTCGCAGTGCTTCGGTGATTAGGTTTCCTCCCGAAGAGCCTGTGTCCTGGTTCTGAAACCAGAAGCTAATTGATTCGACCTTATTAAGAAACGTCGGGTGTTGTTCTTGGCCCGTGACTCTTCTAGATCTTTGAGCTGGGAAACTGCGGATGCTCTTTTCTTCCTTCGCAGGGTCTTTTTCTCATTTCTCCTTGCTGGTCGGTACTCTTCTCTTGCTGTTCTTGTTTTCCGTTGCAGCAACTGCAAACGAGCATTTTCCGTCTCTCTTTTCAAAAAGGCACATTCATCATCATACCACGGGTTCTTTTTCGGGGGTGACTGGTAACCTATGGTGGTCTCGACTACATTTTTAATTATTTCGCGATATTGGTCCCACAAGGTGTTGACATCTGTTGTATTTGGGAGGACAGCCGGCGAAGTCGCTCACTCAGGCACTCACTGTGATCTCTTGCATTTTGGAGGTGCTTAGGCAATCGATGTTGAACTTCTTTTTTTTGGGCTGCATG